>OX371225.1:282909373-284109373 GCA_947310385.1 Nephrotoma appendiculata | reverse complement strand
TCCAATTTTGTCATAGAATCGAAATTCTAAATTGAATCCTTCATGCAACTGATCTTCTTTCTTTATTTTAGTTACATATTGTGAAACCGTTGAAGTTGAAGTAGAAGAGTTAGTTATCGAAAAAAGAGCACAACAAACGTCTTACAACTTGGCAAACAACTAGAGCCCCTGAAGACAAAACAATCCTAAACAACTTGTGCAACAAATTTAAACTATTTATAAAGGAGATTAAGAATGAGTCAGTTGCAAGCTTCCTAAGTAGTCTGACAAGTAAATTTGACATAGACAATTCCTTGTAGAATGGAAAGCCACGAAAATTTTAAAAAGGCCTAAAACGCAAGTGCCACCCATTAGAATGGTTGATGGAACCTGGGCTCGCAGCGAAAAACAAAAAGCTGATCTGTTTGCTGATTTGTTGAACACCTAGAAAATACCTTCAAACCACCAACTGGGCAAATGGATAATGAATATCTAATACCTATGCGCAAAGCAGACGAGGCATCTGTGCTACCAGTTACTCTAAAAGAAATCAAACAAGAAGTAGAAAACCTCAAAGATAATAAAGCCCCTGGATACGACTTGATAATGGGGCAAATAATCAAAGCTCTACCAGAAAAAGCTCTAAGGAAACTACAGCACATAATAAATGCTATCTTTAGACTATGTTATGTTCCGAGACAGTGGGAAGTAGCGGTAATCATCATGATTAAAAAGCCTAATAAAACGTTAAACGATAAAACCTCGTATAGGCCTATTTCTTTGTTAACAACAACATTAAGGATTTTCGAGAGACTGTTTCTCAAGAAAAAGTTTTTTTTTTCTTAAAGTCAATTATATAGAGCAGAACTCTTATACCAGCACATTAATTTGGGTTACGAGAAAGGCATTCAACTATAGAACAGGTACATAGGATTACTGATACAATTAAGGAGGTGCTGGAAAAAAGGAAATAGGTTCAGCAGTATTCTTAGACGTAGCCCAAGCATTTGATAAGGTTTGGCACCGTGGTCTAGAATTTAAGCTTCAACGAAATTTGCCAAAACAACATTTTAAATT
Organism: Nephrotoma appendiculata; assembly: GCA_947310385.1. Lineage (NCBI taxonomy): Eukaryota > Metazoa > Arthropoda > Insecta > Diptera > Tipulidae > Nephrotoma > Nephrotoma appendiculata. The sequence continues at coordinate 284,108,317 of OX371225.1, read as the reverse complement.
GCTAAAGTTACCGTTACTTCCGGGTGAGACAGGGAGAGGAATACTCAAAACTAAATAAAATATTGGCAGGGGTTCCACAAGGCAGTGTTCTAGGTCCCGTATTATACCTCTTGTTATATATAAATGATCTACCAAATATAGAAGAAGCTAGAATAGAAACGTTTGCTGATGACACAGCTGTTATGACCACCGATGCTAGTATCGTTGAGTCCACAAGAAAACTACAAAATGCTGTTGATATAGTAAATAACTGGACTTTATAAATAGGAAATTAGAATACATTCCGATTAGACTGAATTCGCAACAAGTTCCATATTCTGATAATGCTAAGTACCTCGGCATGACGCTAGGTTCGAAACTCATTTGGAAAGCGCATATTTGAAAAGAAAAGGCAAGAACTGAATTTAAAATTAAAAAAATGTACTGGCTTATTGGAAGAAATTCCGAACTGACAACGCACAGCAAACTGCTGTTATATAAAAAAAATCTAAAAAGCTATCTGGACGTATGGTATTCAGCTTTGGGGCTGCACAAGGAAAACTACTGTGAAGATTATTCAAATATTTCAACTACGTAGCATTGTGAATGCTCCTTGATACATTAGAAATGACAATCTCCACCGAGACTTAAACGTGGAATACGTCAGGGATAACATTTAAAAATTTACAAGGAGTCATGTTTTGCGACTGCAGCAGCATGACAACGAGGAGCTGCGGAACCTTCTAGATCGCACCAATGGACCAAAACAACTAAAAATAATAAAGCCGTTAGAATTAGTGGTTCGCTGAGCCGCTTAAATCAAAGGACTGGCAGAGCTAAGATTAGTTGTAATATTATGCAGAAATAAAGATTTCTTAAAAAAAAAGAAACCAAAAAGGGCTAAAATCGAGATTAAATTAATCGTCAGTAAAATTTTCAAAACATAATCGCAGACAAGCTGACCGCTGAATAAAATTTCGATCTAATTCGGGTTATTAGAATTTCCATATTAATATTTTGTCAAGTTTACTGCCTCGAGAATGAACTTGTTTGTCTTAAAGAGTTTGATCAATTTGGTTATTACGATGAAATTGAAATTCGGTATGCATAATGAATATGTTATTTCAAATTATTTGGGGTTCAATTCTTAAAAATGACCATGCAGAATTTAACTTGATCATTCGATAACCAATTTCGGATGATATTCGGTTTGTATACGGTAATTGAGATAAAATTAGGGTTAAAATTTCAATTTAAAATTCATTGGTTTCAAAATTCATTTGATCCAAAATTAAATTTAGAAATTCCTTGTATAATTTTTTGTTGGTGTAAATTTGTCTTGTTTCGTGCACGATTCAACATCTAAACTTTCTACAACAGTAATTCTTGAAATTATATTACAACTCTCGATTAACAGGTGATGCCAGAGTCGGCTCTTTTATGGCACCTTATTTTACTTTTAACAATAGTGCGCCCGGGCGTATCCGGCGAGGAGGTGATTTTTTGTATATTGACTAGGAGCTGTGTAAAATGTATAAATAGTATGAATAATATGGACTTTGTCAGATATTACTGATACTTTACAGATGAACCATGTTTCCTAGAATGATTATTAAAAGGTCTGTATTGCAAAACATTCGTCGTTGAATCTGCATCAAGCTTACATACATGATGCACTATTTTTGTATCTAATCTATTTTGCACTATTTTTGTATGGTTATCGCAATACAAATTTTCATTAATTTTCATTTCAATAGAACTATTTTCTACTTCATATGAATAACAGAAATCATAATTTAATAAATTTTTTTTTTTATTAATTTATTACCATTTCACTTCAGCCCAATGTTCGATTAAAAGTTTAACAAAACTCTGTTTAAATTTTATGTTTCTTAATTCATAATTGAAATCCGACGGCCAAATTTGACTGGGCCCAGTAATATTAGAATCAACATTATTTTGCTGATTCCTGCGCACAGGTTCATAATATTTGATTGATGGTGTAAAATATTGATCAAAAATTATATCAACTCGTGGAGCTCGAGTTGCTCTTAACATCCTCATAATTTTCTTAGATATGCTACCGAATGTGGAAGAAATATCTTGCATTGTATGCAATAAAAAAAATGTAGATTATGGCAACATCAAAGGCATTTGGTACATTGTCGCAACGATGTTTTTTTTCTAAAATTTTTATTATCGTTGATTCCTATGTCTGATATATGGTAACATCTAAACGGCACATTGAAATCGGAAAAGGTGTTAAACGAAGGCATTTTCAAAGTCAATCTCGTAGTCCATAGATAAACGTAGCATTCGGCCAAACAAATCACGTTGATGAACAATTTTTTTCCGTTACTGGAAATTCACAAACAAATATTGCTGAAATCATAATTGGCCTCTAATATTAAAGCTAAGCGGCTTTGCGAAAGCAACACAACTAAAGTTGTCACGTAATTTTTCACATACTACTTCAATTATCACAAAAAACTTTGTACTGCATTTAAGCTGCTTTTCCACTCGAAATATTGAAAAGCCGTTGTTGGTCGATGCAAGTATCGAATGGATTCATAAATTTGAAAAATGCATTGACAAATGATTGATTGCATTATCTGGGAAATGTTGTAGCTACTATCAAAATGTCAACAGAATGGCCTATAAGGCGTCAAAATTTCACAATTTTGTGATAAAAACCAAACATCCTATCTATGTGATTTACGAAACTTCGTTCCATCCAGGTATTCATAGCTCGGAGTTTTTTCCTAATGACTACTTAGTTTACAGATGTGATCGGTCAACTAAGACAAGCGAAAAAAAATCTAGTGGAGGCGTTCTTATAGCCATTCATACAATGGCCAATGTCAACTAGTAACGAGGAATTTATATTATCTTCATCTACCGTGGAACACACATGCGTTAAAATATCAATGGCAAGAAAACAAAACATCTTCATATATATTGCCTATATTCCACCGCTATCCAGAAGTGAGTTATATACTTAATGCTGCAGAGCCATCATATCTTGTTATTGTAATTGGCGATTTTAATCTACCTAGTACCTAATGGACATTTGATAAGGATGTTAACTGTTGTCTACCATCCAATTTCAAATCTGATGAATACTTGTTTGTCGACTCAATGATAAGAGGCAATTTGAATCAAATTAACCATATATACCAAATGTGAATGGAGGGATGCTGGATTTGATATTTGTTGATGAATTAAATATCATCAGCGAATCACAATCCCTGGCTCCCTTTGCTCTGAACGATCAGCAAAGAATACCTATGGAAATCCTATTTGATGTGCGGGAAATGTCGGTTAATAGCAACCATCAGTCTGATGCGATGATATACAACTTTAGAAAAATAAATGTAAATGAATTCAATCAACAATTGGGAAACATCAATTGGCATGACGAATTTACCGATAATATCAACATAAATGTTAACAAATTCTATGACATCTTGTCTCGATGCTGCGACCGGACAGTACCATTAAAAAAGATCCAATCGAATAATAACCCTCCATGGTAAGATAACGCTCTGATATAACTAAAATATTTAAAAACTAAGGCTTATCAAAAAATGAAAAAAAGCAACTCAGAAACCAGCAAAATGGCATTCATCGACATCAACTCCAAATTTGAAAGTTACTTTAATATCAGACACGATAATTACATCCAAATTATTTAAAACTCGATTAAATCCGATCCTAAAACTTTCTGGAAATATTTTGCTACAAAACGTGAAGTTAAAGGCTATCCTGCAGCAATGCACCTGGAGGAATCGAAATCATCTTCCTCTCAAGAAATAGCGAATATGTATGCAAAAAATTTTCAATCAACATACAAGCCGGAAGATATTTACGATTTCAAAAATCTACCAACAGCTCCGCATCGATTAGAATGCCTACTATTTTTTGAAGACGATTTAACTGAAGCGTTAAACCACCGTAAAGATGGTTGTTGGGATCCCATCTTTTATGCTAAAAAATCATGCCGAACAATTTGCTCCACCTCTATATATACTGTTTAATATGTCACTTAATACTGGCATTTTTCCTACTAGATGGAAATCCTCAAAGGTTACGCCCATCTTCAAACCAGGAAAAAGGAACGATATTTCATGCTATAGAGGTATCTCAACTACATCAATGATACCAAAGCTGTTTGAAATAGTTGTATACAAAAGCTTTAAATGTATCATCCCGCGTCACCTTTCCAACAGTCAACATGGGTTTATTGTTTTCGGTTTTGTATCAAACCAAATAAGGCAAAAATCAAAACAAAAAAAAAAATCGGAACCCAAGTGTGTACTTACACCCCAGGCTGCTACAAGAAATGATAAACTTCATAGCGATTTAAAACTGAAATGACTTACTGGGTCACAGAAACAAGTAAAGAAACACCTTGAACGATTATCTTGCGACAGAAATGCAGACATACGTCGTTGTTTGGGTATCACTAATGCAATGAGAAAAATTCAAAGGCGGAAACCACTAAAACCACAGGCCATTATTTAACAACACTTTTAAGAAAATTAAAAAGTGCGGAGAAAATTAAAAAGAGGTGATAAGTGCATTAGTCTTGTAGGAGATAACGGTGAAAAATGAAGAGCGGGTTGCTTCGTATCGATGCTGCGAATACATTGAATTCCTCTAAAACAAAGTTTTTTTTACAATGATTCTAAATAATTGAACCCTTCTATCCTCTCAGATTTATAACATGAACGGTACATTCAAATTTTGATCTGATTCCACCCGATTATTTATTATAATCCTTCTCACACCGAGTGTGTTTTATATAGGGCAGCAGCAACAAAACACCATATGGGAGTGGTTTTTGAATCGAGAAAAAACTAATTCGTTGTCTCTGAAGTACGTCGTGCAATTTACCATTTCTCTCAATTGACCCTGACTGAGTTGTAACCTCACACACATGTTAATTATTTCAGTTGATGTCATTTACCTTTTAAGTGTAAATTAAATTCTGTTCCCCCTTTACTATACTAATTGATCAATAAATATATTACAGTGTGAGGCGAAAAAAAAGTTTTGTGCTGGGTGACCTAAACGAACACTGTACATGTCAAAATAAAAGCCCTAAAACTATAAATTTAATAATTAATAATTAATCAATATACAGAAACGAAGAGGCATAGTAACACGCACGAACTAAAAATATATGTACACGAATAAAATACTATATAAGGGTTTTTACAGGGTAAGGATAAAACTTTTAATAATAACTAACTCACCGTGTTCTAGTTGCAGGATATTTTATTCCTTTCGATGATTTTTAATAGTTGTTTAACATAAAATTCACACCTTAACAAATTTTTTTGTACACTAAAATCACAATATTCACTTCCTTCCCCAAAGTGAAAAAAAAAAGAAAAACACTTTGAATGTTATCTAACTGAAAGACGAATTTATATTAAACTTTGAAACGAGCGTATTATTACGTATAAGGAGTAAGAAATATTATATTTCCCTGAGCTTTTCCTCCTTGCTCTTATTTTTGTTCTATTTTTTTATACAGTTTTTGAATGAATTTTTCCCATTTTCCACTACCACAATCACGAATTTTCTTTAACACTTTTCATTTTATGCTTTTATGTATATCGAGCGACAGGTCGTCGTCCTTTTAGAAAAGAGAAAATATAGAAACGCGTGTTATTTTATAGGGGGGTGAGATCAAACACAGAATTTAAATCTTGTTTTACGCGTTTTGTTTCTATTGAGTGGTACATACGCAAATTTTTTTCTAATCACTAATATTATTTTATTATGTACAGATGATAATCCAGCTGTTTAAATACAAAAACAATTTTGTTTTATTGCTTTAAACAATAAACGCACAGTAACTCGTCTTTTTTCACCGAACGTTTTACTACAAATGATGTCTGAGAGTATTTTGATATTGTTTGATTACGGTTTCAAAGCGCGCGCATGGAAAAAGCAAAAGAAAACACTTTGTACATGCTAATCAAAAATTTTACACAACAAAAAAAAAAAAAAATGTTAGTTGTATTGTTTTGTCGAAGTACAGAGAATTTGATAAGAAAGCCTGCGTATTATTATTTTCATCTGTAACATTTTTGTGTGCTGAACGAATTTCGTGTGTCGAATCAGGGCTGTATAATATTATCTGCGCGAACATGGTTGGCGGAAAGTCGGATGGCGAATTCTCGATTACTGTTTCAACGTTGATGTTAGTTGAATGTTTCAACAATATGATCAGTACTGTAACAAATTTCGAGATAAAAATTCAAAAATAATTCTCTTTAACGGTTGATTCAGCACAAATTAAGATGGGATAACAAAAGTGCTTGGGCATTTGATAAGCGGCTGGTCTTGTCCTCTGCAGTGAAGTAACGATCATATAGTAAATTAAACTCCCGCATTAACCGATATGAAGACCCATTGTCAGACAGTGACAGATTGTCCATGTGGTGGCCGAACATCAGAAAATAGGGGGAAAATCCCGTCGATATGTTTACGATTACGCAAAGCAGAGCCTATAGGCACAAATACTTGACATTATCATGCAATTTACTCTTTCTGACGCATATGAATACTTGGCTGTGAACTGCTGTACAACTCCATAGGATTTTAGTTGCCTAACAAATTCGAGTTATTAAAACCGCAAGTCTTTTTTAAAGACTATTACATCCAAACGACTATATCTACTACTGTTACTACTACTGCTACTACGAGGTCGAAGGGAGGAAACGAAGGAGTGGTACCACCGTAAAGGTGTAATAAAAAAATCCACTGCACGGCTAAACATAGTGTAGGGATTTTAGTAGATCTGGGTTGTATCTGTGAGTTGTATTAAATATTTAAAGTTTTTAAATATATTATAACAAGCATAAGCTAAATTTATTTAGCGTATTACCCAGAGATATCGGTAAGGGGTCAAGGCGTGATCCGGGTCAGTCTTCGGAAGAAGCTGACAGTCAACGAGCTTCTAAAAAGATGAAGTACGACGAGAATCTGAATGATTTAATCTCAGATGCCGACCTTGTCGGCAATGATGAGGACACGGCTGAAGTTGTAAACACTTCGCCAAACAGTATTGGTGAAGTAGCAAAAAGCGAAAGACCCCATGATAACCTAATGATCGAAATCGTGTCTCGCGAAACGATGCTTGAGCAAGTAAAGAACACGAACCTTACTGAGCCTAAGTTTCGTGAACTGTCAGTTAAAATCAAAAATATGAAAATCCAAATTCTCCAGGTGGTTGCGGAAACGAATCTGGTTGTTGGTAAACTGGAGGAAGCACGCAACCATAGGTGCACTTGCAGCCAGAAACCAAAATCACTGGTTACTGTGGAAAAGGCACCAAAGGTGGCTGCACGGGACTCAGTTCCTAGTGTTAATTCGGACCAAACCAGTAACGTTGAAACTAAACCAAAAGAAAATGGAGGAAATTAGCAAGTGGTCAGTAAAAAACGAAAAAAATGCAAAAACATAAAACGTTGGCAAAAACAGACAACAACAGCCTTTCGACCACCGAGATAACAAAGAAAATCAAGGAAGTTATCCGTCCTAGCGAATCGAATATAAAGATTGTTACAGGATGGCTACTGCCATCCTGCAGATATCACTAAGCACCTGCAGAGGCCTCCACGGTGATTTTTGCCGACTACGTTCTCAGGGAGAAGTGCTAAGGTCGTGGGGTTTGATGCATGCAGGGCTCCTGGCTTACACCATGATGATTACAGAAATTTGAAATAAAATAGAAACGCAAATAATAATAAAAACCGAATGTTCCGCCGAAATTCGTCGGCCGGAACCTGAGGAACGAACAACGAAATCATAACCCAAGAACGGTGCCTTGGTGCGCGCATCCATCCGAATTCAAACGGGGACAAGCCCTGGTTACGAAATTGGATGCGGGCACCAAGGGACCGCAATCAACACGCCGACACAGAGGGAGTCTCCGCTCCCATCATACTCAACCGAAAAATTTAGTATTTCATTTTATTTATTTTATATTTTTTTTCTTTTTAAAAGGAAAACAAAAAAAAAAGAAAACAACTTCCCCCTCCACCCGCACCACGACAGGAGACAGCGAGAGAGAGAGAGAGAGCAATACGCACCGAGCGTGCACCCGCTGTGCGGCGCTCGATCACAAAAATATAAATATTTTAAATTTAATAAAAAAATTTAAGAAAAATAATAAAAAATTAAAAATAAAAAAAAATTAAAAAATTGTACCTTAATTATATAAAAATAATGTTGCGGCCTTGGTGCCGTTGGTGTTGCGGGGCCTCTCCCCGATAATACAATGGGTTGCGGCCTTGCGCGGCCGTCATGCCACAGGGTCGCCGCCCCGGATCGTTGCGGCTTAGGTGCCGAATGAGTGGCGGGGCCTCTCCCCGATAAAAATTCACAAACGTACAAAAACACGAGGGGCCGGTTGGCCACCCGTTACGTTGTTCGTGGTACCACCGAAAACCCAAACAAAACAACAGCCGGTTGGCTATCGCTAGTTGCGGGGCCTTTCCCCGTTACCAAAAATAAAAAGAGTGGCCTCAACTGGCCACCCTTATCGATGCGACCTTGTGCGGTCGTGCGTTGCGGGGCCTTTCCCCGATACCAAATATCACCAATGGCCAGCTGGCCACCCGTGTCGTTGCGGGGCCTCTCCCCGATACCAATATAAAATACCAATGGCCGGTTGGTCACCTGGTTGAGGCAGCGCCTTGCACCACTATCAAAAATGTTGGGCGTTGTCTGGCCTTACCGCAAATTTCGCCTTTGTCCGAAATAATTACTGTTGGGTGTCGGTTTTCCGTAACCGTAAAGTTGAATGGCCACAACTGGCCACCCGTAGGTTGCGCTTATTGTCCGATAAAAATTACAAATAGCATTTCACCGATAAAAATTTAAGCGGCCACGTATCAGCCACCCTTAAAATAGATTTGGCGAATTTCTACTGGCCGGTTTACTCCAATACATAACACTCGAATGGCCTATACTGGCCTTGTAATTTTCTCTTTTGTTATTTTTTTTAATTTATAAAACTCGAAGTTATCATTAATGGTCAGCAACTCAAATATTTTTTATTACTCAAACAGAATTAAGTAACATAAGTAACACTGGCAAAATTAAAGAAAGACCAAAACCTTCTTTGAGTATATTTAATTTTTTCTTAGACGCGGATTTCACACACCAGTTGATATATTCCACTTAAAAAAATTTTAAACCGTAATTTTGTTTTATCTGCGTCAAAGGAGCTCAAACTCCGAGGTATGTACAGTTACACACTTCACCTTTTATATTATAAACCAAACTTGATTATTCTACTCAAAAATTATATTTATTTAATTATATTTAAAACAAAACGGATTTTTCCAATTTTACTCTAGCCAAAAAAAAATTATAACTTGACTTTCAACTTTAAACAACATTCGACTTATCCAAAATTCCAAACTCGAATTTTTACAAAAAAAACTGTCTGAAAATCACTACTCGGATGATGACACAAGAAAAAAATTCTTGCGCCGCAACAACTCGCAAAACGTTTTAAAAAAAATTGTCTCTCTTCTCTGTTTCTCGCTTATATCAATTTGCATTGATATAAGCGAGAAGCATATAAGAAAAACATTTTTCTAAAACGTCTTACTATGCACACACTCGATGCGCATTGTTCTCTCTCTCTCTCTCCCATTCTCGTCCAGCTACCAACAAAACAAAAAAAAACACACAAGAATCCATCCACCATTAACCGCGTTTAGACATTAAGTTTACACCCGGACGCAAATCAACCCGGACGCAAAACAACCGAGGAGAATAAAACACAAAAATTACAAAAATGGGGATGTAATCTATTAAATGAATATTTGGTATTGTTGACGACAACACAGTCGTAACAAGATTCACTATGTAACGAACGCCGGCCCGAAAGGTGTCGCGGTTACTGTCGATGCTTCCTCTGATTTGAAAGTTTTTACGCAAAATAAAGAGTTGGAAGGCGTGGGTCTAGTAGCCACCGAACCAGTGCCTATAACGAGATTACCGAATTATCTTTAATGTCAGCTCGGATCTGGATGGAGACATGGTAACAAACTGTATTATTAAACAAAACTGCCTGCATCAAAAAGATTTTAAGGTTCTATTTAGAACTGGTGCGAAAAACAAAGAGACCGCTCACTGGGTGGTAGAAGTAGAATCAGAAACATGTTGCTAAAGTGTGGAAGACTGCACGTGGACTGGGTTCGATGCCATGTGAGAGAGTTTGTGACTGTATCTAGGTGCTTTAGGTGCCAGCGATACGGTCACATTGCAAATAATAGTAGGGCGCGCACAGAGACCTGCTCTCACTGTGCACATCATGGTCATGGCTTCAAGGGATGTCCAAATAAAGACAAACCTGCCAGCTGCGCAAGCTGCAAGGAAATGAAAAAATCATATGACCACCAAGTAGGTTGCGTTTCATGTAACGCATACAAAAGTGCTGTGCAACGCCTGAGATTTAATACTTAACATGATGATTAGTCACATTCAAGGAAATTGCAACAGCAACCTACGAATCGCCCACCTCAACATGCAGGGTGCTAAAATAGTCGGATCAGAGATAAGTGAAAGCATTTCCACCCATGACATTGATATTCTATGTATGCAAGAACCACACTCGGTCAATGGTCAAATCAGCGGCATGCCTTCTACAGCCATAGTACCCACAGGATGCTCTGAGAATCCCAAGACTGCATTTAATAATCATAGTGTCGGCATGGACATGGTGAAGCTAACTCAGGTTTGTGATAGCCACTGCACATGTGTTGAAATATCATCGGAAGTTGGTTCATTCTACCTACTTTCAATATACGCCCATTTTGAAACGTGAACCGATCGAGTACCTTCTGTGCAAAATTGAAACGATCCCAGGCTCTCTGTCGGGTCAACAAAAAAAGTTAATGATCGTCGGAGACTTCAATGCTAGAAGTAAAATGTGACATGATCGTTTAACCGATGAAAAGGGAAGAAAAATAGAGGACTTCGTGTCTAGAAATGACCTCTTCATAATGAACTTGCAGGGACACCCAACGGCGTTCTCGTCTAATGGGAACTTCAACATTGACTTAACAATAGTCAACAGAGACTTGCTGTGCTCGATAGTTGAGTGGTGTGTAAGAGAAAATTGGACATCTAGTGACCATAGAGTCATCATGTTTGAGTTATCAAACGCGCCACAGAATGGTCCTCTTGGAACAGTGTAGAAGCTCTTCCTGAAAATAACTCGATAGACGAAATTGATGGTCGTGTGGAGCTGATATCAACGCAGTTAACCAGGGTCCGCAACAACCCAATTCCTAAGAAGAGAGTGGCAAAGAGACGAAATAGTTGGTGGAACTCTAATCTAACTTAGATCCTCTGTGCACAAGCACAGATGAGCATACCAAAAGGAAAGGAACCAAACAGCAAAAGAGTTGATATTGTCGCCCTTTAGAGCGGCAAGGAATAAATACTTCCATGAAGTATTTATAGCTAAGCAAAGTCGTTTCCAAAGGTACGTCACGGAACATGGAAATAAAGACCCATGGGGACTTGTATATAAATTTGCCGCTGGCAAAGCAAGGCCACCTGAAGTCTTGAATACAATCAGGAAGATAAATGGAGTCGTCACTGATACGTGACATGACACAAGCTTGGACTTACTAAACTCGCTTCTGCCACACGAAACACCTGACGTTACAACAACTTGAACGCTGAAACAATCCAACTGGCTTGGCCTATTATAGGGACTACCATAGTAAAATTATTAAACAGCTGTCTGAAGTTTGACTACTTCCCTATGGTGTGGAAAAAAGGTGAAATGATTATAATCGGGAAACCTGGTGATAGAGATCCGCGCCAGGGTCAAATCGCCATTAACAATATGGTACAATGGTGCGATATAAATAAAATGTCACTATCTGCAGAGAAAACAGTGATGGTGCAGCTTAAAGGCAGATTGGACTCAAATCGACCTCCAACTATATCATTAAACGGTCGAAACATGAAAATGGTCAAGTGCGTTAGATATCTAGAAGTTGACATCGATGAACGAATGGGAGTAGCATCTCACGTATTAAGGGTCTGTGAAAACGCCAACAAACTATTCCACTCCTTGGCAAGAGTGTCAACGGAGGGATGGGGACTTAACCATAAAACATTTCTATTAAGTTACAAAGGTGTAGTGGTGGCGCTGTTCACGTATGCAGCGGCTGGGTGGGTACGACAGGTAAAACTGTCACCATATCAGATCATTGGAAAGTGCTCAGAGGAATATCCTGCTAGGAGTAACAAAGGCCTACCGAACAGTGTCTAAATATGCTATTGTGGTTCTGTCTGGCGTGTTCCCTGCAGATATTCTAATCAAAAAGCGAGCGCTCATGTATCACCTAAGAAGAAGAGCCCAACATATTATAGGTGACCAAGTGTATTTAATAATAAAAGAGAAATCGAGGAAATGGCGGTTGATCTATATGGCAAAGAAGGTGGAATAATTCAGCCAATGGAAGGCATACATTTGGCTTCATTCCAGATATAAAAGCACGAATTAAAATGAAATTGCAACTAACGAGCTCTATGAGCCAAATCATCTCTGGTCATGATAAATTTAAAGCCTACCTACAGACATTTAACGTAACAAACCAATGTCAATGTTCAAGTGGTTCAGAAATAGAAGACGTCATGCCACTAAAACAAACGTGGCTGGGTAACATAAACCTACACGAGTTACCACTGCCAGCATTACTAAGCAACGAAGTTCTACGGCAGTTTCGGCCATATTGTGCTGAACCATATCGGCCATATTTGACGGAAACAATACACCTTTTTATTGTAACAGCTAAAAGTACTAGCACTATATCGGTTGACATTGCTTTATTGTATGAAAACTGATATACATTTTAAATAGTTCTTAGTTTAAGGTTAAACCTAGATATAAGAATTGACGAACATTTTTTCAGCCGTTGGAACAGTCGGTTGATTTCTCGATTATTTCCCATTTCAGGTTGCATATGGCGTAATTTGGAGGATTAGTTTTCTTAAAAGTTTCTCAATGGCGGACGTAATCACGAACATCCGAGACATGGAAGACCAGTAAAACTCACGCTGTAGTACCTAATGTTTAAGCATAACCAAGATGAGCACCCGTAGGAGCATCATGCGCTTGTTGAAGACCGCTTATGACTAACGGCTGTGAAATCACCAACATCCAGCGAGAGATAAAATATTTCGATCTCTCTTTAATTGAGTATCCAAATTCACATGAAGAGTAGATAAAATTGCTACTTGATAACCTTTACGGTACTCTATATTAAATAAAACCCCCTGCAGCTTTATACTTCATCTCTCAAGCCGCTCGGATAAATCCCGTTGGTCCATTAACCAACGAAGACTTAAGTGGTCGGTAATGAAAGTGAAAGACTACCCCTACACATTTTTGACTGAACCAGGAAACATGAACAGGCTTAAGACCAAACGAGTCCCAGAAATCCATTCAAAAATAAAGGGGTTGAGCAGAGCCGGAGCAATATGGAACCGTATACATTTTATTCGACCTTCGTAGGACACAAGCAATAACACATGGCCAAATAATAGTTTGTTTTTCACCACTAGCTATGTGTAAATAAGAAGAGAGATGGTGTACCATAATATTTGATTGTTCCAGGAATTGCTCTGAGCCAGCTCCTAATACACAAACATTATCCCCGCTATCCAACAACCCGACATATGGAACACTGTTTATTCCGGAAGTTGGGTGATAAGTTTGGGTCTGACTTGACTGTAGAAGTGGTCATGAAGGTTGATGGATTGTCTAGTTGGCAAAAATGGTGTAAATAGTTTCTGATTATAACAGTCTAATGAAGTTATGTATGGCGGCGATAAAGTTCCCGACAAGTTTTCATGGCTAGTTCTACGGATTGGTTTCTGGGTGCTTCTTGAACAATGAACTCCTTATACTTTCATTTCTCTTGTTGTCGACACACTGGTTAACCAATTCGACGACCGTTGATATTTTTTGCCCTGCTAACTTCATTTGCAACTCGGAACTCATGTTTTCGAAGAAGCGAGAGAGAATTCGAGGAAGCTCTCACGGAATTTCTATTTTCTGGCAACGATTGACTATCGAACTTCAAAGCTTGTCCTCCTATCTTGAAATCTACTATACGCATGTCCTTGACCAAATTTTTCCTTGGTACAATTCCATTACTTTGCAAATAGGACCAGTACAATTCTAATGCATTTTTTCGCAATAAAATGAGTACATCATTTACTAAACTGCTAAACTGGATTTTATTGGACCTGGCTAAATGTTCTACGCGATATAAAAATCGATCGATGGGTGACCCAAAAGGTGACCCAGAATCGGAATGTCGCGATTACTCGGAAGGTTATTATTATTCGAACAAGTGCCTTCCGGAGTACAGACTTTAAAATGATTTAAATTTTTCGGACTGATTACGGTTCGGTACAAATTACCCTAAGAGAAATCCTACGTGCCAATTAATGATTTGAGTCAATTTTTCAGTAGATACAGGACTTTCACCAAATTTCGAAATGCTTGGTTATGATTTTGCATTTTCCACATTGGAAGACGCAACTAAGTTTTTTGTTTTATATTTTCGTTCAATTTAGGTTGCGTTTGTAAGCCTGACGTGGCTTCGGTTTGTTTATTCGAAAGTGGAAGTGATATAATTTCTGCATCTAGGATTTTACTTGATGGTGATTTTAATCATGATTTCTTCCGTTTCAGAATCGGTTAACTCAATGCTCGTGGCATATGACCTTGCAGGAGATGAAGATCGAACGAAATCATTTAATTTTAATTTGGGGTCCATAGGAGCACTTAGAGCTTCTAAAAGTTTATGGCAAGAACTCAGAAGCCGATTGAATCTCGAATGACCAACGATTTTATCATTGAAAAATGGGGAAAATCAAAATTTCACCCCTATAACCCCATCAGACCCACTCCAACCCTATACTCAGAATTTACCTATGGTCATGGGCTATTGAATCAGCATAGTCAGTTTGGTGTCTATATGCCCAATTCACGAATGACGAACGATTTTATCGTTGAAAAATGGGGAAATTCAAAATTTAACCTCTATAACCCCATCAGACTCACCCCTAACCTATAATCAAAATCTACCTATGGTCATGGACTATCGAATCGGCATGTCCAGATTGGTGTCTATATGCCAAAATCACGAATGACGAACGATTTTATCGTTGAAAAATGGGGATAATCAAAATTTCACCACTATAACCCCATCAGACCCAGTCCAACCCTATACTCAGACATAGAATCGGTCAGAAGTCAAATTAATGTCTATGTGCCAAAATCACGAATGACGAACGGTTTTATCGATAAGAAATGAGGAAAATCAAAATTCCACCCCTATAACCCCATCAGACTCACCCTAACCTATAATCAAAATTTATAATTTATCTATAGTCATGGGATATTGAATCGGCATAGTCAGATTGGTGTCTATATGCCAAAATCTCGAATGACGTACGAATTTAGGGAGTGGGATCTATGACACCACCAATGAGAATTTGAAGTTTGCTTTCTTATCCATCGGCGCGTGAAGCACCGTATCATCGATTTCCGCCATATCAACATGCGGAAATGTACGGCCACACTTCGCACTAAGAAATTTAACATCACGATCGTTAATGTGCATGCATCCACCGAAGATGAATCAGATGACATCAAAGATCTCTTCTTTGTCGAGCTGGAGGAAGTCATCAACAACATACCGCACCACGACATTAAAATCATCGTGGGCGACTTTAATGCAAAAATCGGTAGGAGTGTAGAAAATACATTGCACATCGGTCTCAGCAGCTTGCACCTAACTAGTAATAACAACAGTCGGTGCGTCACCGACCTGGCAATAACGTACATCTTAGTCGTATCAAGTATGTTTTTCCCACATTAGAGAATCCACAAAGTAACGTGGAGATCGAATGATGGAAGAACGGAAAACCAAATCGATCACGTCATGGTGTCTAAGAGACACTCCACCAGCATATCTGACGTTAGATCTTACAGAGGTGCACACATGGACAGCGATTATATGCTTGTCATATTTAAGTATAAGTGTAAACTATCATCTACGTTTAACAGACAAGCATAAAAGACCGTTCGATGGAATATCGATGCTCTAAAAGACCAAGCGTCACTGCAGAGTTACCAATCAGCTGTCACTAATTATTTAGACTAGCCCCATAACAACGAAGAAGCTCTTCCTAACATCCAGGAGCAGTGGAACGCTATACAGTCAGCCATTTCCACCGCGGCGCAAAATACCATCGGAAGAAGACCTCCGAGGCCCCGCAATGATTGGTTCGATGATCAATGCCGAAGGGTCATGGAAAATAAACGAACGCTTCGTGAAAAATGATTGGCTTGCAACACCAGAAGCACTCTAGCAGAATATCTCCGCGCTAGGAAAGCCACGACTAAATACCTTCGACAAAAGAAGCGCGAACATATGAGATTATGGATTGAAAACATCAGCTTGCAAGCGGAACTAGGAAACTCAAGGGACTGTTTTGCTAATGCCAGGAATCTCACTAAAGACTTCCAACCAAGATGTACAGCCATCAAAGACGGGAATGGAGAGCTGAGAACAAAAGTGGCTGATGTTCTCTCAGTATGGCAAACCTACTTTCAAAATCTGCTAAATCGGAATGACGAAGTGACCCCCATTAGAGCAATAGCTCCTCCAGGTGAATAGGTCTTTGTCTAATAACCCACAGTAGAGGTAGTAGACGCAGCTATTAGTCGATTGAAAAACGGTAAGGCACCCGGTCCCGATGGAATCCCCGCAGAATTGATTAAATTCGGAGACTCTACTCTCGCAACAAGTCTATACGATCTCATCATATGTATTTGGGACCAAGAAGAGTTGCCGGAGAATTGGAAGACCGTACTTATATGTCCGTTGCATAAAAAAGGCGACCGTCTTAAATGTGAAAACTTTCGTCGACTCTCTATTGAACACTGCTTACAAAGTGTTGGCTATAATGTTGTACTTGCCAGACTCATCCCTTTCGCTGAAAACATCATTGGCGACTATCAATGTGGTTTTCGTACCAACCAATCCACCACTGACCAGTGTTTCACCATCCATGAGGATGATCTTGAAAAATGTTGGGAATACAACATAACCATACATCAACTATATATAGACTTCAGACATGCATATGACAGTATAAACCGCGATAACCTATGGTATACGATAACTCGTTTCTCTGTGTAAATTAACAACGTCCGGGTCTGTATCTAGAATCGTAATTGAAGGAACTGTGTCAGACTCCTTTGAAATAACATCTGGTGTTTGACAGGGTGAACACTCGCGCCTTTGCTGTTCAATCTGGCGCTTAAATACGTATTGAGGAAAAGCAATATCAAACTTCGCGCTGTATATTTAATAAATCAGGCCAAATTCTTGGATATGCAGATGATATCGTGCTTCTTGGCCGAAGACCTAGCGATATCAAAGACAATTTCGTGCCGCTCGATCACTGCGCAAGAAGACTTGGTTTGGAGGTAAACAGCAGTAAAACCAAATATTTAGCAACACCTAGGAACATTTCTATGGCAAATCTCGGAATTGGCGACCACAATTTTGATGGCGTTGAAAATTTTAAATACCTCGGGTCAGTTATAACATCGTCGAATGATATGCAGGCAGAAATAAAAGCCCGAATCGCTGCCGAACAATAAGTATTCTAAACACCTATCGCAGTCGTGCAAGCTCGCACTTTATAAAGCACTCATAAGACCTGTGCTGACTTTAGGAAGCGAGAGCTGGACCATGACCTCTAACGATTGTAGATCGGATTAGTATGAATCACGACACAAAGCAACTCCTCAAAGGCAGTGATATCATCAAATCCAATCGAGTGAGATGGCTCGGCCACGTTTCAAGGTCTCCATAACAACGGATGACCAATAAAGTGATAAACCAACAACCAGCCGGAGTGCGTCGTAGAGGAAGACTTCGACTACGCTGGCGCGACGACATCGAACAAGATCTACGAACATTAAAATGTCGAAACTGGAGAGCGAGAGCGCTGGATTGAGATGAATGGATTGCCTTAGTGCAGGCGGCAAAATCCCTTCATGGAATGTGAAAGCCAGAGAGAGTGAGAGAGTGTGAGAGAGAAAGAGAGAAAACCACATCAGACCCACTCCAACCCTATACTCATCTACCTATGATCATGGGCTATTGAATCGGATTGGTGTCCATCTGGCAAAATCTCGGAATGATAAACGGTTTTATTGCCAGGAGAAGGGAACAACTAAATTTCACAATTGATATGTAACAATAAATTAATGTTGTGGTTTGTTTTAATATATGCTTTCGGCTGATTTAGTATGTTAGTCACTTTCGGCTGGGATACTTCAATTTAAATACTGTTAAAGTTAGCCGAAATTGAATACAGCAAAAATCAGTCATGACCTCGAATTTAGGATTGGGTTATATCATTCGGATGAAGGGGACATTATTTCAGTTTATAGGGATTTAAAAATCGATAAGAGCGAGAGTATAATAAGAGTTAACTTTCGGCTGAACTAGTCAAGATACTACCTGCATTATCGATTTTTTCACTTTCGGCTAACTTTAACAAAGTTGCAGATTTGTATGTATGCTTTGAGTGCCAAGGATCGCGCTTCTCAATACACTGGCTGAAATCATGTTGGCACTGAAAGGGTTAATAATAATACTCACTGTTTGACAAATGATAACGAACCATATGACAAATAGTCGAAGAGAGAATTTACTTTTACACTTCTAAAAACATTTAGTGTTTACAAAATGACTTCTTTAAATTTAGAGCCATCTATTGGCGTACGTAGGAACTATTTTATGCGTATTGCCGAAAAAAATGGTTGCTAGGCGCCTTTATGGTTACGTTCGTTTGTCCAATTGTGATCGCGGGCCGGAAAATGGATATTCTGTTCTAGTACTCATGGATAGATAGACAAATATCTATGACTTAAATTTTCAGAATTATTAGCTGACTCCCAGTAACCTAAAACCTGTGCATGATTGGTGCCGCGCATCCATAATTATGTAACAAATCTAAATTAGTGTAGTCATTGGTCGGAATAATTGGTTGAGTTCAGCTAAATTACACTTACTACAAACCTACCATGAATCAAATTTGAACCAAAATTAAATTTTAAAGTGAAGTGTTTTTTAATTAACTATTTAATGGTATTTTAACTTTAAACAAATATAAAAATTTAAAATAAAAATTATTAGGCATATTTGGCAATTTATTCCTAAACATTGCAACGCCATTGGCACCATGGCAAAACAATTCTAATGTACTGTTCGATAACAAGTATTACACGATTGTGTCCCTAATTCATTTTTATAAGCCCGTACAGCTTATAAAAACTTAAAAATAATTCACCAACACTTTGAACACTCAAAAACATTTCAAATGTTGATATTAAGCGGCTTTGTTTACGTTTACGTCCTGACAAACGTCTTTTATCCAGCTTGTAGTAAGCAAATGCTATTTTCGATGCTCGGTCCCGGGTTACATTCAAATGCTGTTCGGGAAAGCTTTTTTCTGGAAGATTATATAATTGACACAGTTTCTGTTCAATACTTACTGTACGAATTAATTTAATCGATTTGGTGGCCATGCCACTTGGAATCTCCCACTCACAAAATGACGTTTGAAAGAAATCATAATCAATATTTATATTTTTACATGAGCCAAGATTTTTGATCAGTTTTTCGAATCCGGAAAATTTCTCTTCCCAAATTATGGGCCAATCATCGAACGAATTAAAATTTCTAAATTGAGAATTGTTTAAGTTATTTTCCATTTGCCTGTTACTTGAACTACCCTCTTCAAACGTTTTGTATCCATGTTGTTCCAAATTTTGCTTCAAAGGTGATTCGTTCATCACTCCCACCAGTTCATCAAATATTTTACGAGTATCAATATGTTTCCATAGGTTGTTGTTGCACTCGATGTAAATACCGGACATTGAATAAAATCTCCAATACAGATAGCCAGATTCATCGCGGCCCAAGTAATTAGATGCTGACTCCAAATGCTCTTCAATATGTTTACGCACTACATTGAATGTTAGAATTTGATTCAAAAGACAGTTAAATATTTTTAATAAATCGCTCGACGAGAGCCGATAAATTGTATCATAATGGAGTGCCTGTAAAATGGTTCCATTTTTCTTGATAAATTCATCTGAAAGCTTCTGATAAGCGTCATAACTATCATGCGTTCCTTTTTCAACTATATGCTCCATTAAAGATGTGCTCGAAATTAATAAATGTAATCTAAGTACCTCACTTATAGTGAATTCATCACATGGAAGGTCATACACTTTGCAATTATATCGCCGTGTCGCTGTGATTCTGGTGAAATGACCTATGGAGGTTTGACTTTTTACAAGGGTATTAAGCTCCACAACTTCGGCGGTCCGATATTTAAACACAATCGCCACAAAAATAGACATTAATTTGTATAGATCTGCATCATGACGATCAATAATGGCACTTTCAAGATATTCCATTGTTACACCTTGCGCAAATGTTGTGCGTAGCATCAAAAAATCCAAATGGACGTTAAGGAATTCGTGTATTTGTAGTAGATCCGGAAAATATTCGATTGGATATGATATTTCTATAGCCTTCAAGGATTCGATCAATGCTTCAATTTTATCCTCATTTATCTCACCGTGGTACAGAACTCTTTTAACCGATTTCGATTTTATAATTGTGCTAGTTGCAGTCCTGCTACGCAAAGAGCGACCACCGCTTTCGTGGAAATAGTTTGTAATGTTTTTGAGTTTTTCATTCTAAAAGATATTGAACATAACCGGAAATCTAATTTACCATTAAATATTTCATTAAATCATTACGTACCTTTTTTGGAGATTCATTTTGCCCCATTTGCGACTTCTTCATTTTGACGCACGTATTATTAAAATTAAATAAACGTCAAAACGGAAATTAATGTTGTATATTGAAAGAAAACCATTCTATTCTACAAAAAGACAAACGTTTTCAAAAACCTGTTACTTTGTAAAATAAAATACAGTAGAACGGTTAAACTGCAACTATTCTCTTGAGTTTAGAGTACTCCAACCATACCACTTGGATACAATTGTATCCATTTGGATACATTATTTTAAAAATTTACTAATAGGATACTGAATACATAAAAAACAGAAAACAGCTGAAATGAATACATTTTATTCACAGTGGATGCATTTTTTTAAAAAACTATACATTTTATTGAAATCTATAAATTTTATTTAAATTACACATTTTCTTGAAATTTAAATCCAATTTTGAATAGTATGGTCTGAATATTGCATTTCCTACACACCGAAATATAACGCGATGGGCTCAATTATGGCCGCGAAAGAGTTATTATCAGAATAGAAAAAAAATCGTCAAATAATGGGCACTTTCAGGGCACCCAACAATTGAGAACATGTCGTGTAAAACCGAAGCCAACGTTATGAAAATGCCTAGCACTATGCAATTTTTAAAATAAATTGGCCATGATTTCACTAATAATGATAAGGTACCTGTGGCCTTATTCTCTCTTTCCCTGGGAATAGGGAATTGGGAAAGATATTTTCATAGCATTTTTGTCTAAATTGTATTTTTCTGGCGTACTGAGGGAACATGTTCCAATTCTCCCAATTCCCACGGAAAGACAGAATAGGGCCACTGAAAGCGAAGAATGTGATTTTAGTTACTAATGTAAACAAATGTGATGGTACTATTTACCAAATGAAAATATTGTGATGCCATGAATTTAAATATACTATGTGTTGCATTAATGTTTGTGCTCATGAAAAAATTATTTTAGTTATGTTTCGTAGATTATAAAACTCATGTAATTTTTTTTTTTAAATTTTTTATCACAATGTAATTAATTATTAAATTACGTTTCATTTGGCATACAATTTATAAAAAAATTATCAGGATTTACGTATAAAAAAACGAATTTACTCTGTTGCAAAAGTAATTGTGTTGGGACAGTTTTAATAAAAAAAGTTACTAACTTATATTATTTTGTTGATTTTATTTAAATTTAATATTTAGTCTGCCCACCGTTACTTAATATGACCTCATTTAGTCTTCTGGGTATGCTGTCAAATAATTTGGAAATAAATTCTAGAGGTATTTTACTCCACACCTCAACAATCTCATCCCATAACTCCTGCTTGCTTTGTCCAACTCTATATGGTATATTTCGTTTTACATAAGCCCAAAGATTTTCTATAATATTTAAATCTGGGCTTTGCGGTGGCCAATTTATGCGTTGTTGGTCCAAATCATTTAAAAACTTGGTCACAACAAATGCTTTATAGGCAGGGGCATTGTCGTGCTGAAGAATAAAGTCAAGCCCAATTAATTTTGAACCAGCTACCAATGCTTCATTTTGGTTCATTTTCCCAGACACCGTTGCTAGTGGTCCTACTCCGAGGTTGGTTATACAACCCCAAACCATAAGTTTTCCTCCACCGCCTTGACGTTGTGTAGCATAAACACGACGTTTGTTTACCTTTTCTGGCTCCGAATAATAAAATTTGCGACCCCAAGATCCGTCTAACGATACCGAAGATTCGTCAGTAAACAAAACGTTTCTCCAAAATTCGGGGGGCTTGTTCACATGCTGCTTTGCGAACAAGAGACGTTTTATTTTATTTTGTTTAGAAATATAAAACTTTTTGGTGCATGTATAGGCATGTATTACCCCAACTTCTTTTAAACGACGAGAAATTGTGGAATGGTGTATGTGGAGTTTTTTGTTATCCTTTAAAGTTTTAGCGAGACCTCGTTGACTTAAATGTGCATTTGTAAGCATACATCGAGTGATGTAAGCATTAGTCATTCTTGGTCGTTGGCGTACTCCGATATTTTGCACCGTTCCGCAAATATTTTGCTTCCGAACTTGATACCAAATGGTATTTTTATGGCACTTGTACTTTTTGCCAGTTCTTCGGCTGAGATTCCCAAATTATATTCTGCCGCAATTGCAGATCGGGTTTCAATACTCAGTTCGCGGGTTTTTGGCATATTGTCACGATTTTTAATGCTCACAACACAATGAAACTTGCAAAACTATTTGAAACCGTGTATTTTTGAAAAACAAATGCTGAAACAGTTATTTCAATGCACCATTTGTTGATTTTTTTCAATTACTTTTGCAACAGAGTAAATTCGTTTTTTTATACATAAATCCTGGTAATTTTTTTATAAATTGTATGCCAAATGAAACGTAATTTAATAATTAATTACATTGTGATAAAAAATTAAAAAAAAAAAAATTACATGAGTTTTATAATCTAGGAAACATAACTAAAATAATTTTTTCATGAGCACAAATATTAATGCTACACATAGTATATGCATATACCTTAGACTGTGTGCCTAAGAGCGATTTTTCCGACTAAATTGCCGACTAAACTAAATTAATGAGTAGTTATGCTATTAGCCACCAGGTTTTATCATTTAGATTCCTGCTGAGGTTGCTTGACAATTTAGTTGTCATTTTCATTTTTTGCTTTTATTATTTTTTATCGTGTGCATACGAGTAAAAAATGTCTAAAAGGAAATATTCTCATTCTTTAATTTCGATTGTAATTTATAATCACATTCATGAATAATGCCATTCCATAACCATATTTGTTTTATTTTTGCTATTTCCTTGATTTTAAATAATAACAAATCGGTGTTGTTGAAAATAATTTGACGTATGAAAAATCATAATTTAGTTTAGTTTACAATTTAGTTTACCATCGGAGGCACAGCATATTTTAAAGATACTAGTGCCACCTTTGAAAAACTGATATGTATCAGTCATTAATTTAGTTTAGTCGGCAATTTAGTCGAAAAAAAACGCTCTCAGGCACACAGTCTTAGTTAAAAAACAAAGGAATTATCATGTTTTATTAAAAAAAAAATGAATTCATTTGGATACATTTTTTTTAAATAAATGGATACATTTCTATTTTTTCGAATGGTAACGCTGTAATTGGAGTCGTTCGAAATAGGTTTGTTTTTCATAGCATAGCAGTTAAGATATTCGTTGGTGCAAGCAGTGCTTACAGAAATTAATATGGGGCGGGTGCTAGAAATAGGATTTCCCAGTATGCAATTTTTCCATTGAAAAAACTGTTTTAATTCCATTCTAAATTCCGAAAAAATCAAAGTATCAAAGACAGAAAAATATTGATTTTGGAGAAAAATAATTGTCTTTTTCTGTTTCGCGGTAATATTATTTTCGTTTTATAAGTTTCGATTGTATCTTTTATTTTCAGTTTCTTCTGACAAGTCGACGTGCACGGTTGCACTACATAATAAGTTTTTTTTCCTTTAAAGTGTTGTGTTTCATTATAATGTTTTTTTATTTGTTAAAGTAAATAATTTTAAATTTAAGTGTATAATAATAATCGTTAACTTATTTAGTGATCGCGATGTACCAATTTGGACTAAAAAGGTAATAGAGATCTGTCTAACAATGGCGTCGTCGCGAAATACATTTACGTTGTAAATTTTCAATGCATTTTTTTTTCAAGATCTCAATATGCTGAAGATTAATAATCGGGTAGGACGTGGCGGATGCAATACAAAACGCAATCTATAAAATTTAAATATATAAATAAATTTTTTATGTCTGCGTTTATACCACAGCTAAAATAGCAATGCTACAAATGTCATTTTCATATAAAATCGAAATTTTAGCTGGCTGAGCTATGAAAATGTCGTGTTTATCCCATTGCTACAGCTGTCATTTGCGTTTGGCATTGCTATTTTAGCTGTGGTATAAAAGCACCATATGTATGTTTAATTAAATAAAAAATAATAATTACCTCCACAAAAACAAATGATAATAATACTTTTATTTGGAATTCAAGTTTTATGTGAAAAATTCTAACTCTTTTTCCCACAGAAATAAAATTCGACCTTCTTTCCAATTTAATTTTTTCTCTTTTTAGTCGGGATTCACATCCACACTGGAATTTTTGTGACACTTTTCTTTGGCGAGTAGTACGGTTTTCCGTGTGCATAACATGGTTTTTTCAATAGAAAGAGTGTGATTTTTGAACGCGAATATAAACGGAATTCCGTTGGCATTGCATATTGGGAACAGGTTTTCGCGTGGCGTATATCAAAATTAGAGGGTATCTTAAATGATTTTTGGAAGAAGTTCTAGAATATGGCCATGTGGGACGGAACTCGGTAGTTTCTTAACCGATTATGATGGGATTGGGTATGTTGAATGGAAATGGGATTATTGAATAATTTTTGGAAGAAGTTCTGGAAAAGTGGCAACCTGGATCGGATGTCGGCCCATGCTTAGCCGCATCTTGGTTGGACGATAGTCAATGATAAATTACTGTACTCACTTTTGGGCGAAAATGTTAAATTCTATTTTTAATTTTTCTAATAAATTTTCTAGTAAAATGTGTAACCATCGGTGGAGTTACTTATCAAACTCCCAGACAATCTAAGCTCTTGTAGTATAACTACGTCCAGAGTGCGAATTTAAGCATGCTTCGAAAGGTTATGGAGATCTCAAGTCTTTAAAGGCTTTTTTCTGAGAGCAGATAGTTGGCTTGCCGCTCAATCCACTTATTGGGTTGACACGTGCGTGCATTACGGACTAGTGGTATACATGTACATATAGCAAGCTCCTTGGTATAAGTCAAACGCCCACTTCCGTCATCCCTAGCCTGGAGAACATACGCTTATGTGGTATTGGATTTGTGGCGCCCATAACTTGCCCTGACATGTCAAAGGCCACAAGCAAAATTCCTTCTGCATCGTTTTCTCTCGACTTCCGTATTAGAGAGTTAACCAGTCAGCACCGCAAAGAAGTAAAAATCTAGATATGTGCGTCCATATTTGATAGAAATTTATAATTTTACAAAAAATAAAGAATTTGCATGTGTGTGAGGGTCGACTTGAACCGAAAACTCAAGCAAAGTACAATAAACTGGCGCTATCAACCCATCCACCAACGGAGTGGGAAGTTAGCAGTGTCATCGCTAAAGTGAAGGAAAATCTGTTCCAGACAATATACCAGCTGAAATATTCATAGGAGCCATATCATCGACAACCGCAAAAAAACACCAATAATAACAGAAGTATGGAATTCTAGGCGAATATCGCTTGAGGTGGCCTGAGATAATTCAAAAATTAGCGAGGTATGTATGTCCCTCCTCAACACAAGCATATAGATATTAGCAGCAATTATTGTCCTAACAACGATACAAATGTATAATATCAATAAAATTATATTGATTGTTGAAAACGAGAGGCCTCCAGAAAGTGACCACAATAATGTTTGATGTTTCAATTGCTTCAAACCAATATTTTGATCTTCTTTCATTTGTATTGTGATTTCGATATTGTGGTGTGCTCCCTGGATTTCTTCGACTTCGCTTCTCCATTCATATGAACGCAATTCTTTTGAATCGATGTAAGTGGTGCAATTCCAGAACGTTATGACTTTGTTGATGGTATCTGATAAAAGCTCTATTCTTCGATTTATTAGTTCGTTTGTTAGACGTTGGTTATTCTGGTATACTTGCTCAACTAGGCGGACAGTAATCATTTATAGATCTAATGCGTTTGAACTTCCTGCTAGCTATCCATTTCCAGGCAGTTTCTAATGCGTCTCCTCGCTTGTGTCGGTTGTGTGTTGGTGGCTTTGGGAGAAGAAGCTTATATATTCCCTGAATTGGATTGACTGGAATTTTGTTTCATGGTCTGTTGCTCTATGGTTTGGTATTCCAAAGGTTACAAAATATTTGGTTGTTGTGTTCCTTATGTCTATTAGATTTTTTGTTACTATCTGTATCATTTGCAGGTGTTTAGAACATGAGCCATGAACATTGATATAACACTTGACTTTTTTTAAAATGTTTGGGAAATAATAGGCCTATGGACATTTAAATGTTTCTCATACCCATGATAGTCTTTAGGTAGACTATTATTGTTATTTAAATACAAACTTAACACATAAGTATTTTCAATACAATTATTTTTATTTACATTCTGAACATTAATACAAATAATGTTAATAGAATATTGTAAATGGTAGTAAGAAACTAATATTATTATTTATCACACTTATCGTAATTTGCGCTTAAAACGACTAACTCGGAAACTTATTAATTTACAACTCTGATGGGGAAAAAACAATTTGCCCTTTATATGCCAAATAGATTGTTTTTTTATATGTGAACTGATTTTTCAAAAGAAAAACAAGTTCCACAAAAATACTTGAAATTTAGAAAAGTAGATGTCACTAATTCAAAATTCAAATCTAGTGTCCAGACTATCTTAACACAAACTAGATGACAATTGTTATTAAATTGATTTCTAAATTTGAAACTAACTATTTGTAGTAAATTTGAATTTTGGAATTGATATTGACAGCCACAGGCCCTTATTTTCTAGGTGTTCTTTCACGGCTATAGCAATTTGCCTTTCTGGGTTCGTTACGTCTTCTAGCATTTTACTCACGAACAAGGAATAACCTACCTGTGAGAACTGTTCTCTACAAACTTGTTGGATTTTTCAGAAAAGGATTTCTGGTGATGGAATCGTTAACTGTTTTCCGTTATGGAGTTTTTCTAGATGGTGCAAAATTTCTGTTTTGTCAAAGTAAAGTTTTATTATTTTTTTCTATTCGATTTTGAGAAAACTTCTCCATTATTAGTCACCAACTGTGTCACCATTGCTTGAATCATGATTCCTAATTGATTCATTCTCGGTATCCTCGCCGGAAGAAATTATTTCATTGATATTTATTTCATTTGTTGGGTTAGGAGCAGCAGTTGGCATTCTGCTAAGCGCATCATCAACAACCTGATAGACCAAGGAATTGTTTAATCTGTTTTTGGGTTGTTGATATGTACGAGGATTTTTTGAACTGTGTCAGGATTTGGCTTTACGCCTTCTTGCGAAATCTCGTGCCCTAAGAACTCTGTTTCTTTTTGGGAAATTCACAATTATCGGATCGTATTTTGAGATTAAATCACGTTTAGGACAGTATTCAAGGCCCTTTCGAATATTGCTGGACCATTTTTAAGCCGAATGCCATTCGTGTAAATTCGAAATGTCCTTTACCGGTGGAGAATGCTGTTTTCTCGATAGCTTATTGTTTCGTCGATATAGCTTTCTCGTTCAGTTTTCAGTATAGTCAATTACAACCCTGACTTTGCGAATACCTGATGTGTGTGCTTTTTTAGATACTATCCAGATCTGCGATAAGTATCGGCTGCTTGAATTCCGCGCAATTTCGCTGTCAACATCTCCTTTATATAGAATTTAACTTTCTGACTCGGAATCGCGCTCCTCCCAAAAAATTTCATTTTCTGGGGTTGCTATACTTCCTTATTTTCAGACTGTATTCGACATCTACTTTAGGGTCTTTTTTCTATTGGAATGATTTCACTTCTAGTTTGTACTTGCCATTGAGGATTTTTTGTTGTGAAATGTCAACATTTGATTTTGGGTGGAAGTTACTTGCTAGTTTGTTTTGGATGCTGAACTTTCTTGAGTTCGATATACTCTCATTCGAGTTGAATTTGCATAAGAAGACGTATGCCTCCTATATATTCATCGGTTTTGCACCTTGGGCATAACCAAAGTAAGGTCTCTTCCTCTATGAAGGTGCAAGTAGCATGCCAAGAGGCATTATATACCGGATTTTGTCTAGTCAGCGATACTATGTTTTGCCATCTCTTTGGTGGCTCCCGGCGAGACATATAACGTCCATCGTTTTTCCTTCAATGTTATTTTTTTCCGCTGGAAGGTACATTTTAAATGTGACTAATGTGACTAATGTTTCGAACATGGATAACGTTTCCTCGGTGATTTTTAGCCAGGCCGTTGCTTTCTTTTTCTGAAATCCTAAATAAATCCATTTCAATTGATCATGTTGGCTTTCTTTCCCGGTTAAATTGGCTAATTGTTGCGCGATTCCAAATAGGGATAGTGAGCGATTTCCACTAATTTTGTGTATATCTTGTAGTGAGTGATTAATACCCCTATTATGGTTTTCGCCTCGCCGAACGATTCACGGTGAATCTTAAATCCGTGTGAGTTGGGTTTTCGTATTATGGTTTTCGCCTTTATTTTGGCGAGTGCACATCTAGTAACACTAGCTGAATAATAATTTTTATAACAATTTTTTTTGACGTTTGTGGTTTTTTGTCAATAATTGTGTTGTTGTAATCATATATATCATTCAGATTTTGTGTTTAAAAATTACGTTTTTTTTTTCAATTAATCTAAAATTAGTTTAAAATTATGTTATCTAGTGTCGTTCTATCTTTTTCTGATAAACCAGATGAAAATATTAACATGGCACAGATGCGAAAATCATTAAGGGACCAATATCATCCGTTTACTCTGCCTGGTACATTATTTTATAGGAGGCCCCAAGTTATTCAACATTACGGTCAAATCCTTCCAAAACAGGATTACGAATTGTCTATTTTCCCAAAGCTGGGAATTCCCCTTGCAATATCGGTATTTTTCTCCATCTCCCGTTAATTTCGAAAATTGGCTGGGATTTGTTGTTTTCTACATGTTATAAAAATATAATTACTTACACGTGAACCTCCATTGTTTGATTTTGACTGTGAAATGAAAACAGAAAACCAATTTTATAAGATTCGCCTACAAAAATATGGCGAATCATTTTGACAGTTCAGCACGTTTAGGTGAATATCATAATACCAAAAATGTGAGTTGGATTCGCCGGGAATGTCAAATGCGAAAACCATAATACCAAATTGTATATTTGACGAGTTGCATTCGCCGGGAATGTAAAATGCGAAAACCATAATAGGGGTATAACTAAACCTTTCTTGAATCTTGTGTCTGATTCCTGTCCTGAGTGTCTCATAAAATGGAGACAATCACTGGAAGTCAATCAGATAAGGCAGGGATTAGTAAATGGCTTGTGCCTTAGCCATCAACATTTTATAAATTAAAATTTAAATTCCTAACCCAAAAGAAAAATTAGATGACTCGGTTAAATTAAATTTTATTTTCGAGATAAGATTATAATTTTGTCAACGAAATGAAGAATCATAGAATCTGAAACTTAATCCGCTAAAGAGCAATCTTCACAATCGCAAATACTTTCTGTATATTCCTCACTGTAAGTATCATCATTTGTACGTTCTGCAACTTCAGAATTATCATCAGCGGTAGGTAAGTCTACAGTATAGACTCGTGTCCCTATTCGAGTTACCGATTTACCAGGTTCTACTTGTCGTTCTTCTATCGCACGCTCGATAACTTTATATTGCCCGTCTTTAATTCTGCCGACAGATCTTTTTAACAGCACGCTCTCCATAACTACGCCTCCAACACCCCTTTCAGGACTTTGAGATCTGGAACAAACAGTTTGCTTTATAACTTCTTTTACTTTATGATCCATTTCTTAAAAGTGATTAAGTCTTATTTCAAAAAACAATAATGTCGAGTATTTTTATTTTTAACTAAAATTTATAATTTTAAGTTCCATTTCCTTAACCCGAAATAATTTAACTGTCATTTAGGAAAAACAATAGTGACACGTGTCTTTTTGTTTGTATAAATTTCCGACTACTAAATTGATGGTTGGTTGATACTAGTCATTCATAGATGGCATGAAATAAACCTCGTCTGATGTTTAATTTAAATGAACATCCATTTTGAGGAAACATTTCCATTTAAATTAGGGTCTCTTGAATTGGACGCAAACCCAGTTCAATGGTCTGAACGATCACTAAATTTAATATCTTACCAATTAAAATTTGCTGTTGTGGGATACGGAGTTTTATGTTTAAGCGGTTAATTATTTTGGCTCCGAACACAGCAACATTACATGGGAAGATCACAAAATGTCAACTCTTCTTTTTTTACTTAATAAAGGCATTTTTATTAATCACTTGTTTTTTTAAAAAACAAGTGATTAATAAAAATTTTCTTCTTTTTTTAAAAAAAATATCTGTGTATGCGTGTCGTGTATGTGAGGTGTCGATTAATCGGAGTGAAACTTCATACTTAACCTTTTTCTATAAATTAAAAGATCCCAGTGATTTTTGGCGGACATCGGTCGACCGGAAATGGCAGATTCCGGAGAAGACCGGTCCAGGTTAATTTTCTAAAATTTAAGCGGAAATGGCGTTTCTTGGCAAAAAAATGTTTTTCACCAAAAATTAAGCCCTTGACGGATGAATTGTCCGATGAAACTGAAAAATATTTCATTTACGAGAAAAACGGGTATATGAACTAAAAGATTGTAAATTAGATCAGATTGAAAAATTTAAGCGGAAGTGACAATTTTTGACAAAAAACTGGTATTTAACAAAAATTCGGCCTCTGTAACAATTGATCGGGATGAAACTTCCGAACTAGGAAATCTCAGTGAATTTTGGCTGAAATAGGATTTTTTTCGGTTTTCCACCGGAAGTGATAAGTTAAATAGGAGGTTTTCTTTTTTTTATATT
This sequence comes from Nephrotoma appendiculata, assembly GCA_947310385.1. Lineage (NCBI taxonomy): Eukaryota > Metazoa > Arthropoda > Insecta > Diptera > Tipulidae > Nephrotoma > Nephrotoma appendiculata. Next base: position 284,076,795 of record OX371225.1, on the reverse strand, counting down.
AAAAGTATCTTATTTACGAAAAAAACGGTTACGAACTAACAAATTCTAAATTAATTTTGCAACAATACCGGTCCAGACCAGTTTTACAAAATTTAAGCGGATGTTACGATTTAGGCAAAAAAATGTTTTTCAGTAAAAAACTTTGGTCTCTGATGTATGGATTGATTGATCGGGGGAAACTTCATAATTAAACTTTTTTCATAAATTGGGAGATCCCAGTGGTTTTTGAGATCGATAGTCCCGAAGTGCAGCTACAGGCACTAGGATGTCGAAACTGGAGGTCGAGAGCGATGGACCGAGACGGCTGGAGGACCATAGTGTGGGTGGCAAAATCCCTTCTTGAGATGTGAAGCTAGAGAGAGAGAGAGAGAGTCCCGAAGTCTCAGTCCATTGGAGCGTTCACGTGTCACAAATAAAACGATTGTAAACTAAGTTTTAAACAAAATTAGTTCAGATCATGTTTTAAATTTTACCGGAAACGACTTTTCTTTTGATCATAAAATTTTTTTTATATTTTTTTTTAAATTTTAAATTTTTTTTCATTTTTTTTTTACATCCATGACTTTGATCATTTTAAATTCTTTTTTTGATCTTAAAATAACACCACTCAGAATAACCCAAAATTTCCACTTAGCATTCAATTACGATAAAGACTGTATACCCTGGTGAAAACGCGGATGAATAATATTTAAAGGGGAAAATTTAAAGGGGAAGATGTACTGCATTCACTGAATTCAAACTTTTACAGTTTGCGGTGCGCGACTTGCGTTTGCAATTACCATCAACAAAACACAAGGATAAACGCTATAACCAAAGAATATAAAACTACTACTACTATTGAAGTTTTACTGTATAGGCAAGGACTTCTACCACATACCGATTTTGTGCTATATGAAACTTCTATGTAGTTTTATATTCTTTGCTACAACTGCGTGTATTATATTTGGAAAACCAAGCTTTACACATGGACAGCTGTATCTGGCCTGCTCATGTGTCGGAAAACCTTCTGATTTATTTGGGTACGCACCAGCGGCCGTATTCTTGAAATCGCTGGAAACTTCCCCAATCGAAATACAATTTGCTTTGAAATTCTCTATCATAATCGAATTTTTCGCCGGCTTCTTTAATCATTTTTTCAAATTTGTTTTATCGAATCGATTTACCCAGTCAGAATCCGGCGAAAAATTCGATTATGATAAAGAATTTCAATCAAATTGTATTCCGATTGGGGAAATTTCCACCGATTTCAAGAATACGGTCCCAGACGAGAAACCAAAAAGTTTTGTGTATCGAGAAGCACTTATATAAACAGAATTAACACACAAATACTTCCTTTCTTTGAGTGGCATTGCAACGCATACCGTGTACTTCAACTAAATATATTGATTTGCTATCTTTTCATCGTGAACAATTTACCGTAGAACAATTTATCGTAGAAAAATTTATCGTGGGACAATTTATCGTGGAACAATTTATCGTTTATCAATTTAGTGTATTGGATTTGAAGTATCTCTGTATTCAATTATATAATTAGGTTATTGTGCTGGACGGAAATGGGAATCAAAAATAGTTTTGGAAAAGTTCTGGAATATGGCCACCTGGGACGGAACTCGACCATTTCTAAGGCTATTTTTTTGATACAACGCTATCTAACTTTAATGTTCACATTTTTGTTGTATTACATTTTTTCAGCCTTGAGAATCGGTTTGAAAATTTTCGGCATTTATTCCAAAAGGCTTCCGTAGATTCTTCATTTAACCAGAAATTTGTTGCTTGGTGAATGAATTTCGTTATACAATAGATACTGAAGCATCTGTTACCTTCGTTTTAATAATCTATCACTGATCCTCGACGGACTCTAGCAATGGCTGTATTGGTATTATCTAAATGTTCGCAGTTAACATGATTATGAAACGCTTCAGTTATCTATCGGGCGGTTGGAAAGTCACATGATGATGAAACGATTATTGTACCTTGTAAATAGATGGAAGGAATATTTCGCAACTATTTGGGTTCACGTTTTGTACTGAAATGCAACATGTGCTTGCAACCACCAAATTTTAGAACATGATTAGCTCAATGGTACGTGTCCCACTGTCGTTTAAAATTAGCACACGGCGTTCTAACTGATGGTCTTGTGATTTATTCCGTGAGCGTCTCTGATTTGAACATTGAAATCACCCAATATTATTTTGATGTCGTATTGTAGGATTTTGCTCAATATATGATTCCATGATGGTGTTTTTATGGAAAAAGCTTATCTTCACTTGGGGTTTGAATATTTATTTTTTTATATAAAAATCTTTTGCTATTAAAATCTAGTCTTAAATAACTGTCTCTGCAATCGGTGACTAATTCGCGAGTAAAACAATTTGAAATCTCTAAATATGTAAAGATGTTGTAATGGTAAAATATGGTGTTCAACGAAAATTGGCCAAGTATATGAGTTCATGTAAACGCGTGCCCAGCATGGTATGCCATAGTTCAGGCGAGATATAGGCGACTAGTTTGTGATAAAATACTTCTGCAACGTCATTCTGATAGGGATCACCCAATAATTTAAAAAGCATAATTTTACAATAGTTTCGCACTCAATATCATGAAGCTTAGAGAAGTATCAGAGTTACTAAATCTAACAACTTGTCGCACTATATGTTATAGCAACATAATCAGCAAATGCATCCCTTTCGGGTTCTGACAACACAATTGTGTAGGTAAAATATGATAACAACAGACACACATGTCAAGATTGAATTCGTGGATGAACTTAAGCCCAGCCTACACATTTGTGTATATCATTGTGTAATAGGATTTCCAAAATAAAATCATCCTAGCTTCAGTCCAACCAATACAATTGTGTAGGTTTACTAAAAGTTGCCGTAAAGTTCAAGGAAATTAAATGTCTAGGAATTTTTGCAAAATTTCAACAGGTTATTGACTTTATTGTTACTTAAATTAAGTGAAAATATGTTTGCTTTGGAAAAAAAATTGTTTTGTATCAAAATGGGCACTCACACATTTGTGTATATTGATCTTTTGTTAATATTATTCACACCAATAAAAAACAAAAAAATCCAGGAAAAATTTGACAATAAAAAATATTAAGACATTTTGTATTTTTAATTCAGTTTTAAATTCAAATATCACGTGTAGATCACATTGGTTCTTAAATCATAAAATAAAAATAATTGAAACATATTATTAAAAAATTACTTTTTAAACATATGGAAATGTTTGAAGCAGTTTTTTGTTGGCGATAAACATAAATACTCGTTGCATTTCTCACAACGATTACGTGTTCTACATTTGCACGTTTCCAATCGACAATTTCGGGCAGTATTTAATAAATCCACAAGCGGCCAATGTTCATACCCGCCGTATCGTTTTCAGATACAAGGCAGAGGCGAACACAATCTCTGAGGGCTGGGTTCCAAAACTTCGTTTTCTTCCTCACTGCCGCTGTCTCTTCTGTTTCGCAGAAACAGCAACTTCCAATTTAAATTCTATAAGATCCATCCGTTGTTTTTTGGGCACGCCGCAAGCCAAAACATCTTCACGATACTCCATCCATGCATTGACGACTGCCAAATCGCAAAATGGTTGGCAGCTTTGAGAGTCCATTTCTTGGAATTTATAAACGTACGATAATACTCAAGAATCTGGTCAACAATGTCGACCCCACCCATTTTTTTATTATAAGACGCTATAATATTTGGGCATGGTATATTTATGTACGATTTGGATGGTTTATTCCAACGATTAACCGAAGTTGGTGGATTAGTTCCAGACACAGAAGATAGTGCAGTCACACATTTGGTGTCTTTCCACTTTTGGCTTTCGCCTCTTTGCATGTGTAAGTTTAAATTTAATATTTTTTAGTCGAATCGACATTATTGTGCCTAAAATAATTAGAAAGTATGTTAATATATCTCAGAAATTCAAGGAGTGTATATAAAAGAGGTACAGTCGTAAAGTACCGGTCAAAAAATATATGACTGCTTTTTGAGATTGTCTCGACAAGGCGCATTATTACTGCCGGTCCTAACCCTAAAGATCGGTCGCTTAAATTTGCGTTTTCCCCTTGATATATTTCCAAGTCCATAACTAGCTCTTTGGCGGTTGTAACAACAAAGTTTTTCAATACCACCGATCTTAGCTTGTTTTTAACATATAGACGCGCGGGACATCGACATCTGTCTCGCACTGTATTTAACAACGGCTTGCCACTAAATCGTGGCGAAAATCACGCCTCCGGTACATCTCCAACCGTGGAAATGGTATGCAACCAATCATAAGAAATACACCATATAATTTCTTGAGCTCATAAGCTGATGTTTTATGCTCCATACCATGAACTTTTAAATGGTAAATATTACTGTTTGTTGCAGCATCAACAAAATGTTGTTCCGGAAAATATTCAATAAAATATTCAAGAGGTGATTTTGCGGTTCTCGTCGGAGGCGTGATTGACTGGGTGTCTTCTGGCAAAACCGTTTCGATAATTTTTCCCGGATACCATACTTTAAATGGTTTTGTATTTTCATCAGTTATGGTTTGGCTGATAGGTGCATCTTGATGGGTTACTGAGCATTCCTTAGAAGAACTATTATCATCATTTTCCTCTAATTGTACGATATTAGCGTCAAGAAGTACATCATCCCCCGAATCAGAGACAGAATCTTCCAAAATATTTAATAATTCTTGCTGATTTGTTTGCCACTGGCCGTTTTTTCATAAAACTGAAAAGAAAATTATAAATATAAAGTAAGTCATTGACGTTCAACTTACACAATTGTGTATGCACATTTTTCACATCATTTTCCCTCTACAATATAATTTAATTTAATTTTCTGATTTAATTAACATAAACAATGACATTTAATCTCGATAAATTTATAACTAAAAGATATTTTAATTTATTTATTGTATTTTAATTTGTACTTGCCTTGGTATGGCTGACTCATTTTAAAATATCCACTTTTTTATCCACTTTAAATGTTAAATCAATAAATTGGATGATCTGGAGAAGTCGCAGTCGTTTGTTTGCACAAGCTTAGATGGTTTAAACGCGACCATAAAAGATCTTACTAAGGCTAATACAGAAGCAAATGAAAGGCTGATGGAGCTTGAATGCAAATATTTGCGACAAGAGGCTAAATTAAACCTGATGGAAGCTCAGTTAGACCAATATAATCAAGGGGAATTTAAAAACAATATTGTCATCTGTGGCTTGCCTATTATACCAATTCAGAATGTTGATGCTCTTGGTCAAGAAGCCTGTAACTTAGTGCTCGAGACTCTAACTAAAGTTGACGTTGACATAAAAACTGATGATATTGTTTCAATTAAAAAAATATTTCACAACAAAAACAGCCGATCAACTTTAAAAAACTCATTTATTGTTGAACTCAAATCGACAGATATAAAAAATCATATAATCACTAAATATAATGATAAAAAAAAATCCACACCAAATGATGTTAACGGTTTCAACATTATCCAGCACTTCACAAAACTTCAATCACGGCTACACAAAGAAGCTAAAAAATTTCAACTACATCACAAATTCCAGTTCTTGTGGTGTAAAAATGGAAAGATTTTTCTTCGCAAGTCAAGCAGTTCGGAGGTACATCATATATATTCAATGAACGATATCAATCGCCTGCAGAATGGATTTCGTACTTCTGGGAACACATCATCTTCTATGGATTAATAGGTACTGTACGCCTATTCTTATTGTTTATCATTATCTAAAAAACTTTAAGATATTTTATTTAATTATTATATTAGTACTAACCTGTATCAAATTTTATAAATTTATATTTTTTTTTGTACACAAAAACAAACTAAACCGAATATGTCAAATGACATTTTTTGTTTATTTTGTTAATATTTTCGTCACATAAATTACGGTATTTTTCCGTAGTACAGTATTATTGTCTCTTTTACTGCAATTAAAATTTATTTATAGTTCAGATCATTACAAATTTCCTAAAATACAGAACTTTATAATTTCATTTAAATTATTGATTAAGTTAAACTCCGAAATGTTGACTATTTTTCTTGTAATTCATTATAATATACTCCTAACAATACGTAAGTGTTACGCTGTTTTTGTGAATTTTTTGATTCTCTCTCTATTTTATTTTCTATTAGTCTTATATTGGCGAAACGTATTTATTCTAACAAATATTGAATGCATTCTGCACAAATATAGCTTAACCTTACGTATGTGTTATATCTATAATAATAAAATTGATTTTTATGAGCAAATTCAGTAAGACACTAGAAAAAAATTGTGTAAATAGTTGTTTCTTGAACGTTGATGATTACGCATTGAGCAAAACAACAATTGATTCCACTTCAAAAAAATTAAACATTCTGCAATATAATGTACGCGGCATGAATAATATGAATACGTTTGATGATGTTATTTTATTTAGTGAAAATCTGAATGAAAACATTGATATCTTGGTACTTGGTGAAACTTGGGTTCATAGTCCCCTCGCCATTTCATTCCAACTAAATAATTTTCGGAGTGTTTTCTCTTGTCGGGATGATCGCATAAGTGGTGGTTTAGCTATATTTGTTAAAAATAATCTGAATTTTAATATTGTTATGTGCGATGATAATCAGTTTCCCTTTCATTTTATATGTATTGAGCTTACAGATTACACATCGACCAAATTATTAGCTGTTTATAGACCACCAAATTCAGATGTTAACTTATTTTTAGAATTTTTGGATGGCTTTAATATGGGCAAAACTGATACTATTATTATTGGAGACATAAATATACCTGTAAATAAAAAATCGAATTTAGTTTATGACTATAAAAATATTCTGATGAGCTCAGGAATGATTGTTACTAACACGTTTGCTACGAGATCAATTAGTAACAATATTCTTGATCATGTTGTATCTAGTTTTGTTAATATTGGCACAGTTCAAAATTCCACCATTTTCTCTAATATTAGTGATCATAATTTTGTCTTTACGTCGGTTAACTTCTAAGGGAAATTCTTTGAAGTTGACTCATGTTTTGTTGATTTTCTCGAAAGCACGCATTTTGATACTAATGATCCTGATACAACTTTTAAACTGATTATTGAGAAATATAATCAGTTAGTTGAAAAATTTACAGTAATTAAAAGTGTTGTTGCTAAATTGAAGAGCAACTCTTGTCCCTGGATGACTTACAATTTGTGGAAACTCATTGGGAAACGCAATGGATTATTAAAGAAACACAAATTAGACTCCAATAACATGGTAATTCGTGAACAATTGTGTAATTTAAATAAAAAGATATCATCGGAGAAATATTATGCGAAGAAACAGTTTTATGAAATTATGTTTAGTAATGTGAATCAAACACACTTATGGAAAAATATCAACCAGTTTTTAAATAGAAATAATTATAACTCCGATATTCAAACTATTGTCGTTAACAATGATAAATATAGTAATATATCTGATATAGTTGATATATTTAACGATTACTTTGTACGTATAGGTAATTCGCTGGGAGAAGCAATTGGAAGTGATAGAGATATTAATAAATTTAATACATTGCGTTCGAATCCTGACTCTATATTTCTATCGCCCACTACTCCTGCGGAGATTTGTAATATTATTTATTCTCTGGATAATGGTAAAGGTAGTGGACCAGATAATATTCGTAATCAGGTTCTGAAGCGTAATGTAGCCTTCTTCACTGAAATTATTGCGAAGTTAATAAATACAATTTTTCAAACCGGTGAATATCCTAATCAATTAAAAATTGCCAAAGTTGTCCCAGTTTTCAAAAGTGGTGAGAAAAATCTAATTTCTAACTATAGACCTATTTGTACTCTATCTGTATTTGATAAAATTATTGAAAAAGTTATAAATTCGCGATTCAGGAGTTTCTTAAATGAATCGAACTTTTTCTACGCATATCAGTATGGGTTTAGAGAAGGTGCGGGCACTGATGTGGCTCTTGTTGAAATGACTAACATGATTTACAATGCTTTGGATCGAAAGGAGTATGTTGCAGCCCTCTTTCTAGATCTAAAAAAAGCTTTTGATACTATTGATCACAAGCTGCTTCTCGATAAACTATATGGGTATGGATTTCGTGGTGTAGCCTATAAATTGATTAATAGTTACTTAACTAATCGCCAGCAATATGTTATGATTAATGGAATTAGCAGTAATATTTTAACTGTTAAATGTGGGGTTCCTCAAGGCAGTGTGTTGGGACCATTACTGTTCCTGATATTTATCAATGACATCTCGAATTTGCCCTTGATTGGCAAAATTCAAATTTTTGCAGACGATACTGCAATATTTTATGAAACTAAAGTCCCTTCTACAATACAGAATAGCATGGAGCATGATATGATCATCTTACTGGAATACTTCAAATCGAATATAATCTCATTGAATTTAAATAAAACAAAATTTATGATCTTTCATTCACCACAAAAAACTCCAATTGATTTGCCATATCTTAATATAAATAACGTTGTAGTTGATAGAGTTGAATATTTCAAGTACTTAGGAGTGACTTTTGATACGCACATGTCTTGGAGTGAACGCATTAAATCCGTTTGTACTAAAATGGCTCCTTTAGTAGGATTGGTAAGGAAACTCTCGTATTTTGTGCCTAGTTATGTATTGAGACTGATGTACTTTGCATTTATTCATCCCAGAATTCTTTATGGAATTATTGTTTACGGAACGGCAAGTCGGAGCAGGTTAAAACCTCTTCAAATCATGCAAAACAAAAGTGTGAAAGCTTTCTTGAAGCTCCCTTTTCGAGTATCATCATTGTATTTATATGAAATTGAATCTAAAGGAATTTTGCCGTTGGGTGCGCTGTATGATTACCAAGTTTCATTGTATATGTACAGGACATTAAATGTCTCTTCTACCTTATCTAATTTAGAATTTTGTAATAGTAATCATAAATATGGAACCAGATTTGCTAATAATATATCATGCGGATCTATTACAAACGAATTTGGACGCAGATCAATCCGATTTTCCGGTCCCTCAATTTACAACAGATTGCCTGAGTCATTGAAAACCGTAATGAATATTCATCAATTCAAGAAACAATTAAAGATCTATTATAGAGAATTGGTAAATAATTACATTTTGTAAATTGTATAACTTGGAAATGCATATATGTATCTGACACATGTATGAGAAATATGTTTATTATAATGTTAATTTCCCTTTAAAGGACAGTAAATCCATTGGGGAATTGACATTATAATTTTATTGTAATATTATTTTATATTATTTAAAAAAAAAAAAAAAAAAAAATCAATTCATTTTACAACAGATGGAACCAGCATTTAGTAAGAAGTGTACATACGAAAATAAAATGAAACGAATAAAAAATGTTATGTCGTACCTACACAAATGTGTGACTTAGTCGTTGATTAACATTAATATCTAAAAATCATTCGTGACATTTACCCCATAACACAATTGTGTAGGTTGAACTTTGGTTCAAATTGTCAACAATGAAATGTTTATAATATTATGTAATATACCTACACGTTTGTGTGTGCTGAACTTATGTGACATTGAAAATTTTTTTTTGAACTTGAAAGGGTTATCTTGCCAGTATTGACCCAAGTGCGAAAATGGAACACTGATAGAACGAACTATGCTCCAAATGGCACAGTGGTTAAAGCTTTGGCGTTTGGATCGGGAGGTGTGTTATATAACACGGAATCTCACGATCAACGTGGAACAGTCGATCAACATACACGAGGCACTGAATCATCAAACAGTAAGACACATGGCGAGAAACGTGATAATCTACATAGCGAACATACATTTTAATCGGATTTCAACATAACAACAAAACTGCTGCATTTGCATCAAACGATAAAAAAAACCAAGCAAACGACACCAATTTCCATTATGAAGTAAAAAGTATAAAGTAGAGAAAAACGAAATAAAATATGGAATTGTATTTTTAAAATCGCTACGCACAACAGCTAAGTTTATTAGTTTATATTTTTGTAACATTTTTTGAAATGATAAATAAAAAGACAAGACTCAACTCTCGAGTTGAGTCAATAAAAAAATATATAATAATAACAACCAATATTATCACTGGTGCAGGGTTCGAATCTCGATAAGGGCAGGATGCAAAAGTGAAATTTCACCAACAGATTACGATCTGTGGTGAAATGTAACACATCTATGACCCCCCGTCGGTGTGCAAAACCCATGAGCCGAGGTCATCTTCTATGCCAGTATAGGCTGGCATAGAGCTTGCAATGTGCAGATGGTCCTAAATCGGTCTTATAGCCGTACGTCTTCGAATTAGTTGACACGTTAGCGACATTTATTTTACGTTTAAATGACAATATTTAAAAACGGTAAAGCCATGCTGTTTAGTACTGAGGATCTTTAAAAATCAATTCATACTCAATTTCATCGCCTTTTTATGATTTTTAATATCACAGGTTGAATAGCAATTGGCGCTAATTAACCATGCTGAGATGATGAGACCATTCTTTTCTTAAATACAGAAACACTAATGGCTGTCTTCAGTGCATCAAGGAAGCATTTTATCATATTAGAATTGAAACTTAATACATCAAGTCTATTACTGAATTTTAAGGTATTTATTTTGGTTACAATTTCAGCATTATTGATAGGGTTTATGAAAAAACTGTCAGAGATAAGATTGGAATTTGAGGTGTAATCAAACGGCGTAAAGTTGTTAGACATTCTTAAATCATTAATATTGGCAAAAAATAGTTACGAAATTCACTAGCAACTGATTTAGAATCGGTCAACGAGTTATTCACGGAGTTCATTCATAGAAACAACGAAATATCCGATACAGTCATAATGTTTTATTTAAAGTGACACGCCCAGAAAGGCGTGGCTCAACTCATCAGCCATCTCTCAATCGTAGGAGAAAATTATGAGAAAGCATAGGATTTACTAAAGGCCAGGTACAACAATCCTCGGCTCCCTGCGAACAAATATTTCAACTCGCTTTTATCTACACCAACGACTCAAACGGTTGGTGGCTGCAGGAGCAATTCGAAACATGGCATAGTCAATACAGAAAACTAGATCCAAAATCCATTCGGCAATATGATTCAACTATAGCCAACCCAGGTGAGCTACCAACAATAACAAAATATTTCAACCTTTTAGAAATGAGATACCAATGTTTAGAAGCAATGGACAGCGCTAAATCAACATCATAAAAAATGTGGCCAATTGGAACGTCTGTGTAAGATGTCTCGAGCAATATAGTGGCTCGTGCAAGACGAACGTATATGCATTGTCTGTAAGAGACATCATCACACATTCCTGTGTCGGGTAATACTCAGCCAGTCTCTCCGTTCATCGCCACCAGGATTCGAGGCCAAATTTAAGTTATCACCACGGATTGCTGATACAAGATAGCAGCACATTAAATTAAAGATAGCAGCACACAATAAAAGCAAGACAATCACCCAACAGTTCCAAGAATTTTATCATCGGACTTCATATACATAGATGACATGCTCACGGGAGTCGACCCCTTAGAGGAAGCTGGTGGTGAATGAATTAAGAACAACTACCTAAAAGGTGGTCTACATTTTTTGCAATATCGCATCCAATCCAGGGACACCCTGGAATGTATCTCGAGCAAAGTCCATCGAACGGGGGAAGAAAGCTTGGATAAGAAGCTTGGACTCTGGGAATTGGATAGGACGTGGAACTACCTTCAACACTGAACAACAAATAGATTCAATACAAAGAAGAAATGTCAACTGATGATTTCGCGTTGGATTGGCCCCACAATGGGTACCGGAGGTACTACAGCATTAACCCTGGCCAATAATAACTTCTGGTGGAATGGACCGGACTTCTTGGTATTTTAGTAGAATTATAATCAGAAGAATTAAAAGATAAGACGATATCAGTTAATTTAGTTAACCAAATGATAACACGTTTAACAAATTATACGAACGACACTCAAGATATATAAAATAAAGCGAATTGTAGCGTAGTCATCATTTTGTGGAATGTGTAGAGTTTGCAATAGAAATCGAGTATTTAAGAGCCTCAAACACCTTGAACTGGAAAAGCTGACTGTTGCCTCTGAATTGACATACATGGCCTGTTGCGGATGAAAAGCCGACTACAAAATTCAGATCTATTAGCTGTGGAATAAAGTTTTTTAATACTAACCAGGCACAACATAAATACCTTATGGATCATAGACGATGCTCCAAACTGACACCCAGTTGACTTAAGCCTATTTTAGCCTATCTAAACAAATATTGAATTATAGATTTGAAAAGGGTTGTACACAAGGTAATTCAGAAATGCCTCAAATGCTTCCGTCACAAACAACACAAGCCAGAGCAACTTATGGGCCTTTACTCGCAGTCAAGGTGCGGCCGTGAAGAGTATTTGCTAACATTAGCCTCGATTATGCTGGACGAATCCAACTAAGAATAACTGGATGAAGGGACTATAAGGCATATAAGGTCTACATAGCAATATATATATGCTTGGTGATAAAAGCCATACACATGAGCTCACAAACAAACGAAACTAACTTCGCAGGGGCTGATACGATCTTAACAAAGAATTACAATAACGCAGTGACAACTCTACAAATTGGTAGTTGGTATTTCATTCCACCTCACACTCCTTACTTCGGAGGCATTTGGGAGGCAGGCATCAAATTAATCAAGTTTCATCTCAAGAGAACAACACGAGTGTTCGAGGAGTTATATACTGACACGGCCCAAATTGAAGCGTGTCTCAATTCTCGACTATTGGCACCACTGAACAACAATCCTGATGATTTAACGGCGTTAAGGCGTTTTAACGGTAACATTTGGTTGAACAAATGGTAAGAACCTTCTGGAAACGTTGGTCAACTTCAAACCCGAACTAAATGCCTAACAATCCAGTCGAACTTGCTGACCAGCGTCTTAATACTGTTGAAAGACAAACAATTGCCTGGCATACTCCATAAAATGTGCTGACGCAGTGTAGAAGAGGCCCATTGTGAAATTATACCCATTGAGGATGGATCTGTAACAACATTACCAACCAGTGCTTCTCAGTCCGATCGAATCGAGACCGTCCACCCCGCTCGCAGAATATGCAGCGACTGAATATGTGTTGCTGTAATTTAAGTATAATTTTTGTATATAACCAAGAAAATTGAATAACTGAATAAAATAAATTAGAGAAAATTAAAGCCGTTACGCACCACTACGTATTAAATCGAATTATCGACGCCGCAAAACCAGCATCTGTTCTCCAGACTAGAGGCGGCTGAAGCAGGCGTATGTCTTGTAGTAAACAGCTCGCTAAATAAACATGTTTAAGCAGTTCGTGACCCACACTACCTACGCCAACTACCTACTCTGGGATGGTCTGGGTGTTGGATTCATAATATTTCCAATGGTACAGAAAAAAGTAAAATTTGGATTCGGTTTTCTCATCCATCGGCGATATATCATCGAGTTTCATCCAATCAACAGTTAAGAAATGGCTGAGTTCCATCCCAGACAATCATATTCCAGAACTTCTTTCGAAAATCAATTTAGAATCCAATTTATATCAAACATACCCAATCGGTTAAGAAATCACCGAATTCTATAAAATTTTATAAACCCAAGGCACTTTAATTTACACATGATTCTGGTACACGGTCAATTTTCTCAACTACGCATTCACACGATAAGCGGTGTTCACGATAATTCGGTGGACATCCAAGTATATTTTCACCTTAAACTCAAAATCAGCTGAACGAAGTAGACGCGAACAGCAGTATTTCTATTGATTTTCTGTAATCAGTTTGGTTATCAGCTCAGCAGCTATATATAAGTTACTGTATATAAAAATATGATATCAGTTTTGCAGTGTAAATTACTGAAAATAACCATTTTTCACAATAAGCATGGTAGAAGTAAGTATTTGAAACTTATCAGACAATTTATTTCAATAACGATCACTCAAAATATTTTCTAGGTAACCTTACAATCGAAGTTACAATCGAGCTTATCGCCTTATTCCCACCAGATAATAGTAAGTGCAACTTCTTTTGTATTTCCCCCTTATCCTAGCGAGTTTTTTTTTTCATTTTAGAGTCCAGACTATAAATTTGAACAGGATCGTCTCGATTCACTCAAATACTACAAATCAAGTGAATGTCCTATTACGAATGATATTAAGGCAAATTATGCTCGTGCTGGATTCTATTGGACCGGTAACAGTGAGGAGCTAAAATGTTTTTTCTGCCATTTACGTGTTCCATTTCTGCGATATAATCAAACGGATCCAATTCAAATGCATCGTTGGTTTAATTCAACGTGTTATTTGATAAGCCGTCGACCGACCAATAACGTACCGATTGATTCTACTTTAATGGACAGTTTCTTACCACCTAAATCTCGAGTAGTTATAGTCACTGGAAATATACATGGTAAATATCCAGAGCATCAAACGTACGATCGGCGCATACGCACATTCGACCATTGGACATCGACCAATGTTGATAAAGAGACATTAGCACGAAGTGGATTTTTTTATCTTGGTGAGAGTGATAAAGTGATGTGTTTTTATTGTGGTCTAGGATTAAACGAGTTTGTGAAAGGAGATGTGCCACATGATGAGCATCGGAAATTTCGGCGTGATTGTAAATTTAATGAATGTAATGGGTAGATTCGTTACGTACGAAATATTAATTAAATTAATAATTAAAGTGCTATACTGTTTTTTATTTACTAGTACGGTATTGGGGTCGATCTAATAGGAAACGGGGAAATTTAATAATATAAAATAGGGTCATAGATTATTTGTGTTAAAATAAGAACCTGCAGTTTGTAAACGTTGGGATTGTTTTACCGAAAAATTGTGGGCTTTTGTGGGGCTAGTTGTAGGGTGAGTGACCGCCATATGTTTAATGTGCTAATCGAAAGTTATTTCGTTTGTTAGGAAATTTTTAAACTCCTTTTACGCATTGAAACGTTGGTTGGTTCGTCACAATAAAAAACCACTAAAGTATATAAGCCTTGTTGTTTGTTATACATTACGCAGCTGATAACATAACGAAATCAGCAAACAATGAGTGTTATTCAATGTGGGGAAAAAACCATAAATCTATTTGCCTTTCTCACAATTTTTATTTTTTATTGCAATTGTTGTTACTCAGCGAATTTCGTCAACAATAGACACTTCGCGCATCTTGGTCTTTGGAGAACAATTAGCTTAGGACTGTAACCATCAGCTGCAAAGAAGTCCAGCAGGTGAAATCAATTTGGCATCAAAAAGACGTTCCAAAGACTAACTAAAGGGACCATTTAGTGGTGGGTATCAGTAATTGCGCAATTGCTATAAACGTGGTTATTATTTGGTTTTATCGTTTAATAAGGGGTTCATAATCACATGCAGTTGGTAAGCAACTTTTTCAATGAACTACCTTTCTGTTTGACATTTTTATTTATTTTGCTTACGCTACATTCCATTACATATAATATCAGTTTTAATTTTCGATTAATGTGTGATTAGTCCAAGGTGCACACTGCTTCTGGATGAGACAACCTGGCATGTTATTATTGATTATTATTTATTTATTTATTCACAATAATTATAATCCACACGATAAAGTCCCTAATGATTATTTACAATTTAATTCCAAAAATTTAAAATTACACAATAAAAATAAATTCAATCATAAGACGATTGCATAAGATAGCACAGAAATTATTAAGGTACGCAATCTTAAAATTAATTGATTCGTGTATTGAGTAATTGGAACGATGAAAATCCGATATCAATAAAGACTTTCAGCCACAAATAGTTCCACCGATGTTAACCTATTGCAGAATGACCTAATAACTTCATAATTTGGTGTACTAAAAATAATCTAGATATACAGTGCTGGGAAAAAAAATTGGGCAAACATATTTTATTGCAAATTGGAGTCTTTTTTTGCTAAAATTACTAAACTTTTGAACGCAATTTGCTTATTGTTTCATTTTAAATACATGTATGACGTAATTTTTTGCAAAAAAAATGTACCTGCAATTTAGGGGAAAAACCCCGAAAAATGCCAAAATATTCAAAATACGTTGATTGGAGTTAAAGTTATGGAATAAATTAAACACTTATTTTTTATTTTTTTTTTGGTTTTTATTAATTTATAGAAGTTGTATCTTTAATATTAATATTTTGTTTGACCGCTTTTTGTTTTTATTACACCGGTACAAGCCCGCAACTGATGTGCAAAAAATTGGTCAAGCATTTATTTTACGACTACCGTTCTTGGTCGACATTAGGGTGCAGATGTTTTATTGCCTGTAATTATTTTTTTTTGAGTATAAATAGTACATATTTTGTAAGATTAAGTTATTCTGTAAGTGATCCTAGTCAAATAAAAATAAAGGGCAATTTTAGTTAAAAAAATGGGAAAAGTTAGTGAGCAGTGTAAAAGCAGTATGTTGGTTTGGGCGCGTGAAAATTTAATCACGCGTATAATAGCAGAAAGATTAAACATTCCTAAAAATACTGTCGCGTGGAATATTAAAAAAATGAGAGAGATGGGCAGTACACAAAGAAAAAAGGCTCTGGAAATTACAGAAAGACAACGCCAGTAGAAGATCGTTTCATAATACTACAATTTCGTCGGAACCGTTTTAAAACTTCATCGGACAAAAGACGGGATGTTAAGCGAGCAACGGGAAAACAAATTTGAGCCAGCTTAGTGAGAAAAAGACTTGTTAAAGCTGGTTTGAGTGCACTTAAACCAGTCTAGAAGCCTGAGTTCTCATTACTAGTGAAAAACAACTTTTGCTATGGGCCCAGGAGCATGTCTCTTGGACTCCAGAGATGTGGAATGATGTGATTTGCCCCGATGAATATAAATTAAAGCTGCATGTTGGAGATTGAAGAATTCTCGTAAGAAGAAAACCGGACGAGAGGCTTAGCAACGAATGTCTTTTAAGACTTCCACCGAAAAATGAAGGAGTTATGGTCTGGGGATGCTTTTTTGCAAATGAAACCGGTTGATTGTGCTTCCTTAGTTCCAGCATTACAGCAGCTGTTCATCTGCAGGTCCTACACAACGAATTTGAACCTTCTGTGTTAAAGCTTTTTGTCGAGACTTTCAAATTTATTTTTCAACAGGACATCGCTCCGTGCCATACCGCCAATGTTGTGAGTTATTAAATTTGAATTGTAGATAGAAAAATTGGCTTTCAGATAAACATAAATAATTTGTTAAAAACTAGTTTTTTTTTCTTATCTCTTCATTTAAAGGTAAAAAAGTACTTCGAAGAAAGAAGTATCGATGTCTTGAACTGGCCCTTGTATAGTCCAGACATCTCATTGAAAATATTTGATCTATAATGAAGCTAAGAGTAGCAAGAAAGCGCCCAGAATCGATTCAAGCTTTAAAAAGTTTGTTGATGACGATTTGGGAATCCATACCTCCTACGACTTTGAAAAATTTATCAAATTCAATGAATCGGAGGTGTATCGCTGTAATAAAAGCAAATGGCTGTCCAACAAAATATTAATATTAAAGATAAAACTTCTATAAATCAATAAAAATCAAAAAAAAAAATTGAAAAATAGGTGTTTAATTTATTCCATTACTTTAACTCCAATCAACGTATTTTGAATATTTTGGCATTTTTCGGGGTTTTTCCCCTAAATTGCAGGTAATTTTTTTTTTCAAAAAATTACGTCATACATGTATTTAAAATGAAACAATAAGCAAATTGCGTTCAAAAGTTTTGTAATTTTAGCAAAAAAAGACTCCAATTTGCAATAAAATATGTTTGCCCAATTTTTTTTCCCAGTACTGTAGATAACATACTCAAGAAAGCGCGCAAATTCCCGTAGCCGATAGTATACCATCAACAGTGCTGTTGTAAAAGTTTTAACCATACGGGACTTAGGGGTAATTTGTGATCGTAAACTTAACTTTAGAGATCACATCGATTTCGGTCTAAGGAATTTTTGAACGCTTATGTTATGAGGGCTCGTTATACGACATTTGTACGTCCCGTGCTCGAGTATGCTAGTCAGGTTTGGTCCCCACCCAATACCAAGTAGTGTACATACGAAGAATTAAAGTGGTACAACGTACATTTTCGCGCTTTGCTCTGCGCGGATTACCTTGGGTGGACGTTTACAATTTGTCTTCTTATCTCGACCGCTTGGAGCTTATTAACTTAAAGCCACTAAATAAGCGACGATCTATTGCAGATATCGCTTTCATTCATCAACTGTTATAAGGCGGTATTGATTCTGCAGCTCTACTCGGAAAGTTAAATCTTAATAATAAGTTTATTGGAAATGTTTATGATTTTATTTTATTTAAGATTATTTTCGGCCTTATCGGACTAAAATTTAATTTTTAATGGCTCCCACACAATGTTTTATGACTATTTAAGTCGCAAAAAACAAAAGAGGTCATCAACTCACAATATTTCTACCACGTCCACAATGTAGCAAATATATACTTCCCCCACCCCAGAGGCCACTTGTGTACACAGAGATACACAAACCCTTACAAAAATGAGAAACCTATATCACCAAATCAAAAACTTCAGAAAATTTTCATTACGCATGTGTTTTAAAGCCAGCACAATATGAATAATAAGTTTATTGAAAATGTCCGTATTTTTGTTTTATTTAAGATTATTTTCGACCAAAAAGAGACCCAAGGAAGTTTCTCACTTTGTTTTTGTAAGGGTTTGTGTATCTCTGTGTAAACAAGTGCCCTGAGGAGGGAGCAGTATATATTTTCTACTTTATGGACGTGGTAGAAATATTGTGAGTAGATGGCCTCTTTTGTTTTTCTGCGACTTAAATAGTCGTAAAACATTGTGTGGGAACCATTAAAAATAATATTTTAGTCCGATAAGGTCGTAAATCTTAATGTAAATAATCGTGCTTCGAGAACGATACCAGCTTATAGAATTGCGAACTTTTTGACTACCACATAAGCAAATTCGCTATCAAGAAATTATTATTTGCTACCAATCGATAGAGCAATTTTTGTTTTAATTAATTAATTATTTTTTTTTATCTATTTTACTTAAATACTCTATCGAGTATTTATATAATTTTTATGCTCTTTCCATTTGCGTTTCTTAATTTTATTTTTGTTTAATTTTTTTTATTTCTCTCTTTTTTTGCCTTTTTGTTTCAGTGTTAAATTTGCTTGCACTAAGCAGACCAGCGGTTGGTCTCTCTTTTTTTTGCGGCGGGGTATTATTGTACTAGGTTCGAATCCCACCAGAGGCTGGGTACAAAGAGAATCGAGATCGATTTCGATCAGTGATGTTAATAAAGTGTACAGGTTGACATGGAGCTTGCAATGTGCAGGTGGTATTTTATAATCGTATTAATGGAGTAGTGTGAAGGAGATTAAATCCATTGGACAATTAATATTTTCTTAAAAAGAAAAATTACAATATAATAGGGCTCCCTATTCACGACTATAGCATATTCTAAATTTGACCGAACCATTGATGAATAGAATATTAGATTTGAAGAGTCTTCTTTTCTTTAAAATCTTAAAGAGACGCTATAGAAAAACCCAACAAAGATGATAATTGTGCTATTATAAAACTCAGTGTATGGGGTCAATCGTTACCCTCAAGTCTGTTATTTGAGTAACCCATTATTAATATTATAATCGAAATTTATCAGAGATTCTCCTCAAAAACGACATAACAGCACACTTATTCATATTTAACTTTAAATGATTCCTGCTATGCCACAATATAAAGAATTCAGGCCAGAATAAATTTAGTGGCATTCCTAGAGGTCAACAGTGCGACAGAGAAGTTTCAGATCATCTGTATCGAGAAGCCCCTTATAGAGTAACGCAATTCATCCAACAAGTAATTAATAAATATTGTAAATAGTAGTGAACCAAGGTGTGAGCTCTACCGGAAAGAACATTTATTTTTTCTGATTTGTCAAACGCTTTTGTAAGATCTACAAAGCTAGCATCAAGTTGACTATGCGGTTCCAATGTATCAACAATTTGACGTTGAATGAAACTCAATAAGATTGGTTGTTGGTAGATCTACCTATGATAAAACCGCGCTGAGATATTGAAATGCTATTTTTTATGTAAAAAAATGTTGACAGGCCTCAAAGAGCTAGGGATGATGATAAAACAGATAAACTTTTATAATTGGCTATATTAGAACGATCACCTACCTTATAGGTTCGACTAATCGAAAATATTTTTCATCTCTGCAGAAAACTGATGTATTTAAAGATTTTTCAAATAATAATTTCAAAGGATAGCAAAGCTGATATTTAAACCATTTCAAAATATACATTTGGAAATAAACAATTTCCAAAAACATTTCGGATTATAATATATTTTAGATTCAATAACCCGTAAATATTCATCATAAGCCTCCCTGTTTATGCGATTCCAATTTTCTAGTTTTACTGTACAGGGTGGCCTAAAACTCACAACACCATTTAAAATTCAAATAACTTTTTTCAACTAGCTATTTTTTTTCAGTTGCAGATTTCCCGAACCCCGCTCCAGAATATTCAAGGGATGCTGCATGTCTATCCGTATATAAGATACTAGTGCAAGAACTGCGAAGCTTGCAGATTATCAGAATCGATTAGCGTATGCTGTCCAGATCTCAGAATTGGCAAGGCAAGTCGCTGATTTCATTCACAATCTCACTATGGGTGACGAGGCACACTTCCACCTAAACAGATTTGTTAACAAACAAAATATGTGATTCTGACAGAAAATCCAAGAATAGATCACCAACGTAGTCTGCATGCCGTAAAAGTAGCGGTTTGGTGTGGTGGAACTTTAGGAAAGTTTCTTGGACTTTACTTCTGTGATGATAAAGAATTGTGGGCGTCGTGCAGTCTTCGATATACTAGAGAAATTCTGAAATTACTTGACCGTCACGCTCACATGACTTAACTTTTCTGCAGACTTGTTCCTGTGGGGGTATTTCAAGAAATGGAACAAATAAGCAAATAAACATTACAATAACTGATGATGACTCACGGCTTAGAACGAGCGCGTCAGTGTGAAGAGCAAAATGGTGGTTATTTAAAGGATGCAATTTTCAAAACTATTATATGAAAGAATAAATATGAATTATTAAGAAATAAAAATACCAAGCTTTGGCGTTTGGATCAGTTACAAATCGGTGTTCGAATCCCAATAGGGGCAGGATGCAAAAGGAAAGTTTCATTAACATTTTCATCGTTGAATAATATTTCAGAAATAGTGAAAATTTAAATGCTGATTCTTCGAGCAAAATCATCTTAAGCGATAAAGATCATTTTCACCTTGATGGTTTCGTTAATTATTAAAATTGCCGCATTTGGGGTTCAGAGAACCCACATGTGATTATTGAAAAACAAATGCATCCACAACGTGTCACCGTTTGGTTGCGATTTTGGGCTGGAGGAGTCATTGGACTATACTTTTTTGAAAATGAGGCTAGTCATGCAGTTACTGTTACTGGTGCTCGATATCGCGACATGATAACCGAGTTCTTTCTGCCTAACTTGGATGCTAGTGATGTGGACGACATGTAATTTGAACAAAACGAAACAATCCAATTACTGTATGAAACATCTCCTAGTCGCGTACTCTGTTCTTCCGGTGATCAGAATTGGCCCCTAGATCATGTGATTTAGACCCATTGGATTTCTTTCTATGGGGTTATTTGAAGTCAAAGGTCTGTGTCAACATGTCCACATCCACCCGTGCATTGAAGGAAGAGACTCAACGCTGCATCAACTAGATTTGATCACATTTATGCAAAATGGTCATGGAAAATTTCGACAAAAGAGTGCGTATGTGCCGTCAAAACCGTGGAGGTCATTTGCTCAATGTGCTATTCCATACATAACCCTATCTATGTACTTACGAGGGCAAATCAAAAAGTCTTGCAATATCATATGAAAAAAAAGAGTGAGAGAGACAGCAATATTTTTATTTTTCGACATAATCTCCTTTAAGGTTTATACATTTGTCACATCGATCAATTAACTTACCTAAACCCTCTAAAAAAAAAGATTTCTTTTGCTCCATAAAATATTCATTTACAACAGACTGTACTTCATAGTCACTGGAAAATTTCCGGCCCCTTAGTGTTTTTTTCAAATTGGGAAAGAGAAGTAGTCACTGGGTGCCAAGTCTAGACTGTACGGTGGATGCGGAATTTCCACGAAGCCGCAGTCCTTTAATGCAGCTTGAGCAATATTAGCCTTGCGCACTGGTGTATTGTCGTGAAGAAGCAAGATTTTTTTCCTAACTTTCCTTGGCCGTTTTTCCCGGATCGCTTTTTTCAATTTTCGCAAAACCTCTGCGTAATATATGCCTGTGATTGTGGTTTTCGGTGGCATATAATCGATTATCAAAATTCCTTCAGCATCCCAAAAAATTGTTGCCAAAACCTTACCAGCAGACGGTTGAGTTTTGAATTTCTTTGGTGGTGGTTCACTACGTTTAATCCATTGCATCGATTCTTGTTTGGATTCCAGATCCCAGTGATGAAGCCATGTTTCATCGCCTGTTATTATGTTACCCAAGAAATTTTCTGGATCTGCTTTGTACATATCTAAAATCGCCTTTGAAGTTTAAACACGCATTTTTTTTTGTTCAGCATTCAACAAACGGGGAACCCATCGCGCACTTACTTTCGACATGTGAAGGTGGTCATGTAATATAGTATATGTGGTACCGTATGAAAGAGAAAGTCTCCACGCTAACCGCGGAACAGAAATACGCCGGTCCTCCAGTACAATAGAATCAGCCAAAATTACGTTTTCATGGCTAATAGCATCTGCTGGCCGACCCGAGCGGTTATCGTCTTATAATGACTCCCAACCACTTTTGAATAATTTTACCCACTTTGTTACTGTGGCATATGATGGTGCAGATTCGCCGTAAACTTTTGATATATAGTTGAATATATAAATTGCATTTCGTCCATCTTTATAGAAAAATTTAGTAACGGCGCGATATTCAATTTCATTCATTTTAAGAAAAATTCAAAACACATGTTACTAAATTGACAAAAACAAACGAACCGTAAAATTTACATCGAAATGTTCTTCTAGAAGTTTCATCGTGACAAAAAATGGTTTTGAAAAATATATTGTTGTCTCACTCACTCGTTTTTTTCATATGATATTGCAAGACTTTTTGATATACCCTCGTATGTTTCAATAAAAAAACTGTTTTCTATTTAATTCGAATTTTGCGTAAATTTTGAGACACCCTATAAAAATATCAGTACTAATAAAAGAATTATAAAAACAAGCTGACTTCGATGACATTACACCAACATTTTGATAAAATATAGTTATACTTAATAAACACATTTTTATTAATCACTTGTTTTTTGTTTCGCAGAATTGTTTTGAATAATTTTCAAAAAGTTTAAAACATCACTCGATCGATTTCGACTTGTTAGGTCATCATCAGGAGTATCTACTCTAGATACTCCTGATGATGAATGAGAGTAGATACTCCTGATGATGACCTAACAAGTCGAAATCGATCGAGTGATTTTTTAAACTTTTTGAAAATTATTCAAAACAATTCTGCGAAACAAAAAACAAGTGATTAATAAAAATGTATTTATTAAAGTGTGTTTCGCCAAGTGCCTACGGCAAATAGCGTAAAAAGTAAAATATAGTTAGATTTTTATCGTGAGGTGCTGAAGTCGACTTGGCATTTGTAGTTATTCTAGAAATTGAGCTCGAGTTTCATAAAGTTCCACGACGAGCCTGATACTCTTTAACGTGAATAATATTGTGTGGTCAGTGTGACGTGAAAATTCTTATACTTTCTTAAATTTTGTTTTGTTTTCAATTTTAAATCATTTTTATTGCCGGGGTTCGATTCATGAACTTACTCTCCGCTAGTCGCGGACACAGTCATGTGAAGCAGGTTTGATGGGTCAGAGCTGCTGATTCGCAAAAAATACGGAATGATCTTTTTCTGTGACGAACAAGACTGTCAAGTTTGTATCAAATGGAAACAAACTCGTATTGCCCTCAAGGATAGCAAATCTCGGGCATGCATTCTAGAACTGGTACGCACACTGACTTGTGTAGTCCAATGCCAGTTAATTGCTATATATTTGGTGGCTTGCGATATTTTGCAACTATTTTGGATGAATTTGGCCGCTAAATTTCTGTATATTTCATAAAGATCAAATCGAACACCTTGAATGTTTTCAAACAGTTAAAAATTCAATACGTTGTGTTTAGGTAATAGTGCAGAGTATTGCCACAAGGAGTTTACTATGTATGATTCGATGTATGCTTTTCGACGCAAAGCTCGACAACAGTTTTATGATGAGGCGGTCAACACAGTGGTTTACCTTGTGAATCGTTCACATTATAGTCTAACTTGAAAGTGTTACGATGCAACGCCACGGTACATGTTCCGAAACAAATTCGTAAGAAATTTGATTTGAAATCCAAGGTATGTATCAAGGTATGTGGCACAATCAAGAATTGTAAAGGCCACCGCATTTTTGATTTGTAGAAATTTCGAGTGGATGTCAGTCGCGATGTCGTTTTTCTGAAGGACTAACGCTGTTGTAACAAATTTTCTAATCATTTTTATCCATTCGAAAATGATAACAATGAAGTGGAGGATGAGCAATTGTTATAACCGTTATAACTAATAACCAAAACGGGAACGCTGATTACTCAGAAGCTCGTAACGTTGATGATGTTACGAATACAAGTGGTAAAAAAATGAGGTTTTGGGTTCTGCAAGCGTATCTGAAGTGAACGGTGTTTCATTACAACCACGTCGTTCAACCAGATACCATAAATCAACGAAGAGTAACGATTTTGTTTATTTCGTGTCACGCGTTCAATTAGATGTTCGAAAGCATATCACAGAAAAGCTCGTATTTATTTAATTATTTATTTATATTGAAAAAAGTCTACAAATTTGACTTGAAACATATTAATTTAAGAATATAAAATAAAATAAATCCGCAATGGATTTGAAAATTTGAAATATAAAAGTAAAGTAACAAGTAAAAAATCACTGAGAGGCATAATATTGCCTTAATCTACTTTTAAAATTATCTTTTGTTAAACAAAAATCAAATAAATAGTTAATTCTATCGAAACTTTTACACATCATCTTCACTGGTTCATTATCGCCATAGTTGGTTCTGTATCTATCTAAGTGGACTAAGCCAGGATCTTTTAGTTGTCTACCAGGAACCTTTATTTTAATTGACTTTAGCACATTCGATGCGGCGATTAGACCTAGTAGGAGGTTGCACCCACGACATGGTTAAATATGGTGGTTGCCGCTGTATGTTTACGTGGTATGGGTAGATCATGGTCATAGACCCATCCGTCTTTCCAGGTCAAGTGGCGTATAAACTTCTTTTGAATTTTCTCAATACTCTGGATATGAGCTTCGTAGAACGGACACCACATATTTACAGCATATTCCAGCTGGGATCGAACGTAGACACACTACAGGATCTTAATTGTTTCCACATCAATATTATCACCCGTCCAACATTTGACAAAACCGAGCATGGAGTTCGCGCGAGCGATGCACAACTCAATATGCTTAGTAAAGCTCATGTTTTCAACGAAAGTAGCCCCTAGGTCTTTAGTCTCAAGTACTACCTCAAGGAGTACACCATTTATCTTGTAGCCTTGGGTAACAGGGTTAGTTTTTCGGTGAAATGATAGAGATTTGCACTTTTCAATATTGAGACTCAGAGAATTAAACTCGCACCATAACGCTAGGTTGTCAATATGTTCCGGTAGTTTACTGGCATTGTCGATTGACTCGATTGCTTTGTAGATTTTGAGGTCATCTGCGAACATCAGGTTATTGGAATGCTTTATCACTTTGGTAATACCATTTATGAAGATTGTGAAAATCCATGGGCCAACGTGAGAGCCTTGTGGTACACCAGATGTAGCTTGTATTCTATTTGACGTTTTATCTCCTATTTCAATAAATATATAGGAGATAAAACGAACTCAAATAAGGTTTGAACCAGTCTACGAACTGGCTGGAAAATCCGAACTTGAAAATGTTTTCCAAAGTTTTACAATGGCTGATGGAGTCGAAAGCTTTTGCAAAGTCGGTGTATATTACGTCAACTTGTTTGTGCTTCTCAATTTCTTTAATAGAATAGCTAGTAAATTCTATGAGATTTGTAGATACTGATCTTTTAGGCATACAACCATGTTGATATTGTGATAAATACCGTGGAAGCACTGCTTTGAATGAGTTGCATATTACTAGTTCAAATAATTTAGGTATAGCAGATATAAATGTAATATACCTCTGTAGCAAGAAACATCATTTCTAGATCCAGTTTTGGAAAAAGTCGTCTCTCTAGTTATTTTCCACTTGGAAAAGTTGCCAATTTTAATGACTGATTGAACAAAATGCTTAGAGGGATTGCCAAAATTTTAGAATTTTTAAAAAATGAAGCAGGAATACCATCAGAACCACATCCTTCTCCGAATCCTACCAATGTTCGCTGGATGTCTTCTAGCTCGATGTGTGGAGTAAATATGAATGTACTATATTCACTACAGGTTGAATCTTTATAATTATCAATGTCTTCCGCTTTATAAACAGATTGGAAAAACTCAGCAAACATGTTGATTATGACCTGTGGATCACAAGACTTTTGATCATTAAATTTCATCCAGGCTGGGTATAACCATCAGTTTGACGTTTGGTTTTAAAAAAATTCCAAAAGTGTCTGGGATCGCCTTTTATTTTATCCTTTAGATTACGAATATAGCTTCGGTATCTCAGTTCAAAATAAGATTCAAAATTTTGGTTATAAGCAGTAAATTTCTGTTTACTATCCTGGGAAAACAACATGAGGTTTTCTTTATAAGCTTTGTCTTTTTTATTTTTAAGACTGATGAGTTCATCGTCATACAATGGAGGATATTTTTTCGGTTTGCTCATAGACACGGTAACGAATAAATCGATTCCTTTAAATAGATGTGTGTAAAATTTTTCTACGTTTACATCTATGTGATCGCTGTTAAACTCGGCATTCCAATTTATTTGCTCAAAATATTGTTGTAAATTATTCGAATTGGCCTTTCTGAAGTTGTAGTATAGTTTCCGGTTTTGGTAATTTTGGAACCTGTTATTCACTTTCGTATCCAATATTATTTCTATTGCTTTATGGTGAATATTATTAATTACGAAAGGTGTTGATGATCTTTCTGTTTTTAATAAAACTGGTTCATTAGAAAAAATAAGGTCCAAGGTTCGGTCTCGTTCATTTTTTAATTCGCAGATTTTACTCAAATTTGAGTCAAATATGGTGTCGACGAATAGGTACTCATTATCCGAATTCACATTTACAGGCATAATCTCGTTGGTTTCTTCATCATACGTCCAACTAACATTTGAGAGATTAAAATCCCCAGTTATTAAAATTATGTCTGATTGATCGGCAGTATTGGTAATTTCCATAATTGTGTCGCAGCACTTGGTATATGATGATGTAGGCGTATCAGGTGGAATATACGCCACGTAAATTCGTACTGTTTTATTATTGATGACAATTTTAACACATAATTGCTCGATCGATGGATTCGTTAAATCTATACCAATTCATTAGGTAGTGATGTATCGATAGCTATGAGTACTCCGCCACCGGATTTTTTATGCTTGTTTGTGGTGAGCGATCACATCTATAAACCACATATTGACTAGGGAAGAATTCCGAACTCAGAATTTTATCGTTGAATGATGTTTCACAGATGATATAAACCGGAAAGAGTATTTTGAAGACAAAATTATGAAATTGAGCAGCCTTTGAAGACATTTTATTTACATTTTGAAAGTAAAATGTCCGTTTAATAGTTTTTGAGGATGTGACGAGGTTGGGGTGCCATGATTACATTCCAAATTTGTAGCACTATTTTTCCCAGCAATAAAATTAGCTACTGGATTTGGTGGCGCGTATGAGCTGGCCGAAAAAACGTCTTTCTTTGGTCCCAATCAAATTCTTTGACAAACAGTCCTGCTGGCCACAGAGTAGAGTTGATGGTGCTTTGAAAAACTTCACCTGAAATATTGATTTACGTAATCATAGTTCATTCCAAAGCTTGCTTTCGGCACCATGCGTTGGGCAAAAAGATCGTCAGTATTTGCGATCTTTGTCACTATAGTTTGCGGAATTGTTCATCCGGCACTGATTTATGTATTCGGCGAACGAAAGGCCACTTTCTGGGTTGTGCCACTCGAATCGAGAACTCATCCATTAATTCAACGTCATTGGCAGTTGTTTTAATATTAGGGACAGGTATAGTCGATTGTGATGCTCCAGGTAGATTATTAAATGGATCAGTAGTTCGTTAATTGAAAAAGTGACGTGATCGCATACAGATTTGCCACCTGATCCACTGTAAAATAATCCAGAAAGGGGTAAACATCGCCACTAAGCTCGTAGTAGTGAAAAGTTGTACTCAGCGTAAATGCAATGGTTGTGAAGACACATTCTCACCTGTAGTTCGCTAGGCATCGATACGTCTTATTTAAAATAAACCAGTTTTATATAGCTATGAAAATCGATCACGTGTTTTCTTGAATCGGCGTTTTCTCTCAAATAAATAACTGTGTATGTATATAGGCGACAAGTTGGACTTTGTCTGGGTGTTGCCCAGCAGGAAATTTTAAATAAATAAATAAACTTCACTCCGATACATAAAAGAAAGTCATTTACAATTTATTTTTTTTAGATTTATTGATTTTTTATTGATTAAAAATATTTCAAAAAATTATCAGATAAAATATTAATTATTTATTCATGGAAAACAAAGTCGTACAGTTCCTTAATTCCATATTTCTTCACATAAGATAAATCCACGATTATTTGCCCGCTTAACTCTCGAATGTCCAAGGGAGCCGGTAAGCCAAAGAAAAAAATTATTGTGCCTGTTCACAATCGTTGAAATGCTTTATAATCTGAATTTATTAAGTTTGAAGTTAGCGAAGTGATTTGAGAAAATTACGCAGGTGAAGAGAAAGAGAAAGAAGAAGAAAACACATGGCAGTATTTGTTTAGAGCACTACAATACTGCCATGTGTTTTCCTCTTTGTCAATTTCTGCCTAGAAAAATACATAAAATACGTAATTCAAATATTACAGATTAAGGCATCCAAAACATTTCCAAAATTATCCATTACATCGCCCCAGTATCACTGAAATCATATAAATTGAATTAGTACAAATTAAATTAATAACTGGTGGCGCAAACTAAGCCACATACAAAATTGGTATCGACGCCGTACTGCTGCAGTAAATCAAAACCCCATTTTGAATGTGCGTTTCATTTCGTTGCGTGCAGGCTAAAAATCAAATCATACCCCGACTTTTACCCCACGCATGCAACGAAATCAAACGCACATTCAAAATAGCGGTTTTGTGCATATTATTGCATATAATAAATCACTTATTAATCACTAAATCTTCCAAAAACTATAATTTCGATGCCAAACGTATATTTACCACACTGTCATTGTTAGAATAGACTTTTATTATAAAACAGCTTTTCCAACATATTTTCAATGTCTTTCGTTTTACAGCTAACTCGTTAAGCCTTCACGATAATACTGATGATGCCACGAGTTCACCATTGAATATATGAAATTATATAAAAATATGTTGGCGACTGATAAGGTTTGCCGGTTTTGATAAAATAGCGTCAAGTATACGTTGCTTCTACTTTGATTTACTTACATTTTAAAACTAGTTATAACACACATACAGCCTCAGCGCCAATCGCGGTGTCTGTTATAACTGTTTGTTCGGTAGATAAAATTTTACTGATAATACTTTTTTGTATGTATTTACATATGGTCTCAAAATATTCATAAATAGTTTTGCTAAGAGCACATGAGTGACATAAAAATAATACTGAATGTTGTGGCTTTGTATGTTTTGATTTACTGGCAGTTTATCGTTCACAATTTATCGTATAACGTATTTAGTGAGTTGGGTTTGACGTATACTGGGTGTCCGGGTTTGGGACGCTAATCCGTTAAGTGGTGATTCCTTGGTTCATTCTGTGAAGAGGGAAGGGAGACGGTCAATTATTAATGTCCTTGAGATTTAGGGTGTTTAAAAAATTTGGTTGAGACGAAGTACAGACAAATATTAAACTGTAACTTCCAAAATATTTATCGGGGAACAACCAACTTATTCTTATTTGACTGGTAATGGTATAGGCTTATACCAACATAAGATTTAAGTTGTTATCTTGCATCTTCATCCGTTTGAGATTCATGATGCTTTAAAGCTAAAAATATACTTTTTACTTAATTTTAATTCACCATGATCTCCGCTATACAATCCCCCAATACAAAGTTGGCTCGAGAGTAAAAATACTGCATGAAGTTATAAAAAGTGCTCAAAATATTCCCCTTGTGATTGAATACAGGCTAATATTCGTATAAGTAGTATGTTTTTGGTTATTTCAATTCTGAATGCCAATGAATTGGACTATTACTTCCAATCCAAATATTAGGATAATTTTTGTTTAACAAATTCTTAACATTTATACCGTTATAACTAGGTGCACCATCATGTTGGTTTGTGTGTAATAATCTTCTTCAAATAAGAACATCATCAAGGAGGAGTGGCGAATCGATTTGAAAAAATTGTAAAATTGTAATTAACATTCACTATTTAATGTCGATGGTAATATGAATAATTGGATTTTATAATTTTTATTTTCCTTAAAAATGAAGCAGATTCAAGATAACCCCTTAACTTTTAAATAAGCCTATACAATTACATGTCAAATAAGACTAGGTTGGTTGCTCTCCCTTAAATATTTTGTAAGTTACAGTTTAATATTTGAATGTACTTTTTTCTGATCCAATTTTTTTAAACACCCTGTGTCTCAAAGGATATCAAAAATGGGGCACAATTTCCATACGTTTTTGTTCATAGAAAGAAACCAAAGAATCACCCTTTAATGGGTTTTTCAAATTCAATAAAAATCCCAACCTCGGACACCCTGTATAAAAATAAAACATTTTTCAATATAAATTTTGCATAAGAACTCGTCCATTTTTGAACGATGTTGGTGCGATTTTGTTTGTTGGATGAAAATGGGGTTCTTAAATTATTTTTTGAAGAATTTCTAAAACTTGGCCATCTGGGATGGAACTCAGCCATTTCTTAACGGATTATGATAGGATGGGGTATGTTGGATGGAAATGGTATTCTAACACGATTTTTTGAAGAAGTTCTGGAATACCTTAGGCAGAACTCGGCCATTTCTAAACAAATTATGAAGTGATTGGGTATGTGAAATGGGATTCTTAAATGATTTTTGAAGTCGGCCATTTCTTAAACATGCTGGTTGGACGGGAGTCAATAATAAACTTCGGTATCGGCGGTGGATAAGAAAGCCACATCCAAATTTGCCTCTTTACTGATATCCGGTGTAGTGGAGAGTATGACTAATGATTGTATTATGGATGTAACTTCCAGTTCAATTTTCCGCTTGTTTCGAAAAGTTCTGAAGAACTCCGTCCTTTAGAAGGCTTAGCATATTTTATGTTCCCGTGTTCATTCTCAAAGGTTGTTGTTGTTTTGAATACCATAAATTTATCCGAGACCTTTGTAACAGTTGGTAGTTGGCCATATATCTAGGATTTTACACCCGCAAACGTCAAATATATTTTAAAAAGACTGGTGGTATAGAACTGAAATCTTATAAGGTGTGCAAGTAGAAACTCTGCTTTCTTGGTCAAATTCAATGGTCTTTTGCCATTATCAGGTGGATGATAAATGCCTTCGCGCTTGAAACTTGGTTGTTTCAAAGCAAAATAGTCATCGAGCGATTATTTTTTCACTTCTTAGACTGTCGTGAACCGCTGGTCTTTCAAATATAATGTCATTGATCTGAATAAGTGGTAATCAGAGGAAGCCAAGGTTAGAGAATAAACCACATGCTGTAAAAGTTCCCAGCCTAAGGAAAAAATGAGTTGGGGTTGATGTTGCTGTCTGTGGGCGAACGTTGTCCTGTAGCAATATCACCTTCCGCTGTAACAGTTTCACCAGGGTCCAGAAGCTCGTAGTAAATGACTCCTTTTCAATCGCCGCAGAAAAAGCCTTTCTTTCAACCGAGAAAGCAAATTCATGCAGATGTCAACAAAAATAGCATTGAACTGAAATTCAAAATTTATTCGGAACTACAGGAAATTTTGAAGTGGTTTTACAATAGCAAACTGAAACTAAATTTTCATGAATCAAACTTTTTAACTTTCTATCTGCAAAAACAACGTACCAAATATGTTTGATGAAGTAACTGTTCAGAGCTCAAGTATTATACAAGCCCAAACTATTACCTATTTAGGTCTCAACATTGTTACAGGCTGGCTACTGCCAACCTGCAGATATTCACTAAGCTCCTGCAGAGGCCTCCACGGTGATGTTTTGCCGGCTACGTTCTCAGCGAGAAGTGCGAGGGTCGTGGGGTTTGAGGCATGCAGGGCTCCTGGCCTACACCGTGATTAACAGAAAGTTGGGGAAACGCAAATAATAAATAAGAACCGTAGTTCCGCCGAAATTCGTCGGCCGGAACTTGAGGAACGAACAACTCAAAAATTATAAACCGAGAACGGTGCCTTGGTGCGCGCATCCATCCGAATTCAAACGGGGTCAAGCCCTGGTTACGGAATTGGATGCGGGCACCAAGGGACCGCAAACACTAAACCGACACAGAGGGAGTCTCCGCTCCCATCATACACAACCGAAAAAAATATTTATTAATTCATTTTATATATTTAAAAATAAACGACACAAAAGGAAACAACTTCCCGAAAAGAAAAGAAAGGGAGGGAACGAGAGAGAGAGAGAGATCAGCAATGCGCATCGAGCGCGCACCCGCTGTGCGGCGCCCGATCACAAAACTTTTGAAAATTATATATGTATATATAAATGAATATAATAAAAAATATATAAAAATTAAAATCAAAAAAAATTAAATTAAAAAAAAAATAAAAAATTGTACCTTATTTTTTTTTTTTAAAACAAATTACTGGTGCGGCCTTGCGCGGCCGTCATGCCACAGGTGACCTTGCCCCACCCGGACCGTTGCGGCTTTGCTATACCGTTACCAAAATGAAATACTAATCGAGTAACCGGTTGGCTACAGCGTTGCGGGCCTCTCCCCGATATCAAATATAAATAAAAAATCCACAGCCGGTTGGCTACAGCGTTGCGGGCCTCTCCCCGATATCAAATATAAATAAAAATCCACAGCCGGTTGGCTACCGTTAATACGGCTGACCTTGTGCGGTCGAACGGTGCGGCAGACCACCGATAACCCAAAACACACAAATGGCCGGCTGGCCACCCGTGTCGTTGCGGCTTGGCTATGCCACTCCCCGCTTCACCGATACCGCTATGCAACGCCGCCGCTGTGTCCGACCGACACAGGTGCTACACAAAAGTGCCCCGATGTTGGCCTCGACTGGCCGCCAAAATCACAATCCAAAAATATAGGGCGTTGTCTCGCCAAAATCCGTAAATACAGTAACTGCCGCAAATGACCATCCGTTAATAAATTGGGCGTTGTAAAAACGGGATCACATAAAAAAAAACTCGCGGTTGTGCGTTGGCTCACTGCAACCCGCGAAATAAATGAAGTGGCCTCACCTGGCCACCTATACACCCATTTTTGGGCGTTTACACGCCATGCACAAAACCAATATGATTGTACGTTGCGATGCGCACTATTTGACGCTATAAAGTTAACTCGTCCCGATACGGCCACCCGTTAATAAAAAGGCAAGTACACAATTATTTTAATTCGTTTAATTGATTACACTGATAACCAAATCACGGAGAAAATATTAAACACAACGAAAAGTCCAAGATTTTTAATGATGTCGGATGCACAGAAATATTAGAAGAAAATCAAGAAATACACTTGGCTGATTTTCATGTATTTTGTTTTCATTTTTAGGCAAAAACAAATGCACAGATAAATTCACAAAAAAAAATGTATACGTATTTTAATGATCCAAATAATTAATTAACAAGAAAAATGTTTCCAAGTCACATTGAACTTTTAATTTTATTATTTTAATTTAGAAACTAGAGCGCAGTTTTATGCCACTCTTCACAAACCAAAAATTACTCGACTTTTTATCTCAAAATTACAAACTGAATTTATCCGCAAAAATCACCAAACGAATTTTACAAAAATCACAACTTGAATGGCGACCAAAAAAAAAACATTCGAGCGTCGCACAGCTCGTAAAACGTTCTAGAAGAAATTAATCTCTCTTCTCTGTCTCTCCCTTATATCAAATTTTCGTTGATATAAGGGAGATAGACATATAAGAAAAACATTTCTTCCAAAACGTTTTACTTTGCACACACTCGATGCGCATTGTTCTCTCTCTCTCGTCTTCTCTTCACCTCCGCGCCACCACACAATGGGGAACAAAACAAAACGTCGCGGGTGCGTTCACAGACAAACACAGAGGTGAATAAAAACATAAGAGAAGATGGACGAAACGAAGACAACAACTGGGGTGAATAAAATAACAAAAAAAATCGTCGTTGCGACCATACAGTCGTAACAAACGTGGGAACGTCCCACACCCTGAGATGTCTCATAAGCCGGGCCTAAAATACAACAATACGAAAGAAAACAGTTCAATTGAATTGTACATCCATTGTACCGCGACAAACTAATTTTTCGATCGAGGAAAACATGCGTCACGTGCGGATATCTTTTACATGATACGTGCCCAATGATTTGCCATTCAAATCTTCGACCGCGTACGCCACTTGTCCGACTTTACTGGTAATAACCGCGGGTTTAAATTTACCAGCCAATTTAGCGGAAAATTTATTCGGTGCATCGCTCAAAACAAACGAACGAATGAAGACGGGTTGTCCGACTCGAAAAGTGCGCTTAGTACTACGCAAGTTGTAATGCTGAGCTCCCTTCTCGTATGCCACACGCAGATAATGTATAATACGATCCTTTAACAGATTTACTCGATCTGGCTTAGCCCATGCATGGACTTCACCGGGATCATGTTCATCGAGTAATCGTCGCAGTGAGTAATCCGAACCGTGCATCGACATATGTTGACCGAACACGACATAATGAGGGGAATAATGTATCGAATCGTGTATGGCATTACGTAAAGCAGCCGCAATTTCCTGCAAATTTTTGTCCCACAAATTATGGTCGTGATCGCTCAAATATGAACGAATACTGGCAATTAATGTTCTATTAACACGCTCGGAAGCGTTACTTTGGGGCGAGTACACCGGCGTACGTAAATGGGTTACACCGTATTTAGCTAACAGGTCTTTAAATAGATTCGAGGTGAACTGCTTCCCATTATCGGAGGTAACAATTTCGGGTACGGAGAATAAAAGGAATACCTCGTTTTCCAGAAATCGACACAATAATGAGGCAGACGCTTCGCGTAAGGGTTTTACAACTACGAATTTCGAATAATGATCCAGAACGATAACGATACAGGTATTTCCGAGTTTCGAACGTGGATACGGACCCAAAAAATCTACATACAGTTTTTGAAACGGGCGAGTTGACGTAACCTGTGCTCCCATGGCTGGTTGTGTAGAGAAATTAACCGCTTTGTTCATTTTACATTTAGTGCAGCTAGCAACGTACTGTTTAACTTGCTTTGCCATTTGAGGCCAGTAAAATTGACGCTGAAGGCGTTCAAGAGTTTTGCTGCCGCCTAAATGTGCTGAAGTGGGAGGTACGTGAGCCTGTTCAATAAGCGTTGAAGTTAAGGAATTAGGAATAACAAGTTTCCAATTCGAAAGGTCGGTATCCGTATATTTAAAACCGAACGAAGGGGATATCAACAATTTATCATCCTGGATTTTGTAGTTGTGCGAACAATCTTTTAATGAACGTATTTTCGCGATCTGATCGACGTAATCTGGATCTTGGAACGCAACCGAATTTTGATCAACGTGCAGAATTGGGACTGAAGAAGGTATTAACGCATTCACGGAAGGGTCGATGTTTTTACTCGACAAGGCTGGATCTCCAAATTGAACACCAGGATCAGGCGTGCTCTTACTTTCGGAATCATCCTCACAAGGAGCGGATTCATCCGGAAAAGCTCGAGACAACGCATCAGGTACAACGTTAACTGAACCTTTTCGGTATCCAATCTGAAAATCCAGCGCTTGGAGTTTCAGACTCCATCTCGCCAAACGTCCGGAGAGGTCTTTTTGACTCATTAACCAGCGCAAACTGGAATGGTCGGTATAAATGACGAATGGATAGCCTTCCACGTAGGGACGGAACTTTCGCACGCTGAGGACGGCAGCGTAGCATTCCAGCTCGGTCACCGAGTAGTTTCGCTGCGCCGCATTGAGCTTATGGGAATAAAACTCAATGGGCCGCTCCACCCCCTCGGCGTCCACCTGAAATAAGACACTACCGACCCCAACGGCACTGGCATCACACTGAATAAAAAAGGGTTTTGTATAATCAGGATGCGTTAAAACTGGGGCAGTTGACAAGGCGGTTTTGAGAGCGTTAAAGGAAGAATCAGCAGCTGCCGACCAACATACTTTAGTGTTTTTACCAGTAAGATCGGTGAGAGAAGAAGCTAAGGAGGCGAAATTTGGAATGAAGCGACGGTACCATCCGCACATTCCCAGAAAACGTCTAATCTGTTTCGTCGTTTTCGGGATAGGGTACTCCAGAATAGCTTTACATTTATCTGGGTTTGTACGGAGGCAGCCATCACCCACAATATAACCTAAATAGTCTACTTCTTTCAACACAAACTTACTTTTGGTCAAATTGATTGTTAAACCAGCGTCCTTCAGATATCCAGCAACCTGTTGTAGCAAATCGAAATGTTCAGCCAGAGTGGAGGATGTGACCAGAAGGTCAT
Organism: Nephrotoma appendiculata; assembly: GCA_947310385.1. Lineage (NCBI taxonomy): Eukaryota > Metazoa > Arthropoda > Insecta > Diptera > Tipulidae > Nephrotoma > Nephrotoma appendiculata. Next base: position 284,039,828 of record OX371225.1, on the reverse strand, counting down.
CGAGGTACACAAAGACCTTATCGTGCAGTTGGTACGGGATCACGCGGTGCATCAAGCGACAAAGCGTCTGTGGTGCGTTGCATAAGCCAAACGGCATCACCTTGAACTGATACAAGGGCCGTCCAGGAACCGTAAACGCCGTTTTATCGCGGGATGCTGGGTCGAGTGGGATCTGCCAAAAGGCATCCTTCAAATCAATCGCCGAAATGAATCGGGTGTGTCCCAAACGACCCAACAATCCGTTGATTATGGGCAGCGGATACGCATCCTTGACGGTTGCCTTGTTCAGTTCTCTAGCATCCAAGCACAGACGAACTTTCCCATTGGCCTTACGCACCAACGTGACCGGTGAACACCAGGAACTTTGTGACTCCTCGATAACCCCCAAAGACAACATCCTATCCAACTCGGCATACATGAGTTTCTGGATAGCTGGGGACACGGAATAAAAACGTTGTTTGACTGGTTTTGCGGAACCGACATCGATCATATGAGTGATGAGGGATGTGCGGCCCAAACCTAAGATATCGCTGCTCGGAAAATATTCGCGAATGAGATCCAATTTACGACGATCATCAGATGTTAAAATATGGAATTTGGGTGTGTTGGTAGTTTCACCTAATTCGTCCGAATTATTTAACGCGGAGATTTTTGGGGAAATTCCAAAACGATTCCAAAAATCGATACCCAAATAAAGCGGTTGTTCCAAGGAAGGGACAACGTGAAAATTCATAAATTTAGTAACTCCGTTAAATTCGACGTTAGCTCTTATATAACCAAAGACTCGTTGGACTTGGCCACTCGCGGTAGTTATAGTGGAAGGAAAGTTATGGAATTCAACAAATGGATTTGACATAAGTTTCTCCGATCCACTCCCGAGAACACTGACACTCGCCCCGCTGTCGAGAAGACCCTTAAAAGGAATCTTATTTATAAAGACCTGGGCGTAAGGCCGAGTGTCACTACCCTCGGAGAATAGAACGGAGGAAATCACATCATTTCTCATTGCGACGCGACGGTTCCAATATTTTTTGGAACGCTTTAAACGATCTAACTTTGCCAATGATGGAGCATTATAGAAAAATTTAAGAGCGACAGGGAGGGAAAGAGGATTGGATGGGGAAGAAGGATCGGGAAAGGAATCATTACTGGCAGACGAGCTTACTTCTTCGTCGGATTCGAATAGGAGCGGATTTCCGCGTCCGTATTGCTCGCTGCATCCTCCAGAATCGGTTTGAGTGGATTTGTCCGTTGTAACATCAGTCTGGGTTGCGATTGTGGATTTATTCTCTGTAGGCTTCGTCTGAGTGGCAGTTGTGGTGACGACATTTTTACCGTAGTTCGACTGTGATTTCGAAACTGATCTCGAGTTGTCTGCTGGAATCTGTCCTCCAGGACGTCTCGCCGCTGCCGATGGAAACCTGCTCTCCGTGTGAATTGCGGATACTGAGTTATCAGGTAGTACATCAGTAAAGGGGTAATTCTCATACGAGTCATACGCTCCAGCATCATCATACGGACTGCCTGATGACTCATTGATCACGCGTCGTGGATGGATTGCAGGGTCCGCCGTAGCTTTGATCCGCCTGAAAGACTCCTCCCAAGCAGAACAGCTTTTAATCAGCTCGTTAATGCTGCTAAACAGACGATCAGTAAGATGGTACTGCAGTTCTGGCTTCATGTTCGCCATTAATATTTCGATGAGTTCCTCGTCCGAGTATGGGGTACGACATTGTAACGATAAACTCCACACTTGGTCGTAGAAATCCGTAAAACTTTCGTTGGGTCGTTGTTTGCGTGCCTCGACCATTCGTCGGATTTCGTAATTGGTGCGACGGTCTTTAAAACGCTCGATGATACCGCTTCGTAGATCGGTCCATGTAGCGTTCGGATTATGTTTGCGGAATGTCCAATACCGCTGCAAGGCGATATCTTCCAGGATGGTATGTAGCTCGAATAATAATGTTTGGTCGGACAATCCGCGAGACGAAGCGATGGTGTCTACCTGAAACAGGAACATGTCGATGGTGATGTCCGATGGGGATCCTGTATATTTCAGTCCGCTCTCAGATAATGATGGTTCCTCCATAAAGCCTAGCGCCAACTCGTCTTGCTCTACTGATGTTAAGTACATTTTTAATGATGGAAGGATAGAGGGATAAACTTGCTCGATTTAATTTGGCGAAGAAACAATGACGTAGTCTTTATTAAATTTATTAACAATACAAAAAATTTTAATTCAAAATAAGAAAATTTATAAATATTTACACTACACCCACAATAACTATATATAAAAATATAAACACGAAATGTAATAAAGGAAGAATAATAAAAGGAATGGTTACCTTATAAATAGGTTGTGGGGCCCGTATTCCCACAATTTTTTTTAACGACGGATGTAGACGAGATACCCCCGAAAATGGCGCTTTTCGATGAGAACCTATTTTGGGGGGGGGCTCGTTAAAATCATTTTAATACATAATAATACATAATTCAACGCATGAATCAAATCGCGATAACCAACTACGGATTTGGATTCATACAAAAATATTAATAAATAAAATTTAATAATAATAATAACGTAGCTAATGAAACTACCAACACACCCAGATAAGGAGGCAAAGTAGCAAGAAAAACACAAGTAAGATAATAATAAAAAGGAAGGGATGGTTACCTTGTGGTGGTTTGTGGGTCCCGTATTCCCACGATTGGATTAACGACGGTAGGACGAGATACCCCCCAAAGTGGCGCTTTTCAATGAGAACCTAATTTGGAGGGGCTCGTTGAAATTTGAAACGATACGAGAGAAGAAAAAAAAATAAAATCCAAAACTACCAACACACCCAGTGGTATGCCGGCAGAATAATAAATTCAATAAAAAACGATACAAAAATGAAGTACTAACTGTACCCGCGGGTTCCAATACAACCCCAAAAAATCAAAATAATCAAAAATATAAAAAAAATCAAATATATTATCAAAAACAATTTTTAACCAAAACGAAAATAAGGATGGTATGATGGGAGTGAACATCCCACTCTATGTCAGCTAAATAATAAAAAAAATAAAGAAAAATAATAATAATAATAAAAATTGTTGCTCCTCAAATTTCGGTCGAGAAATTTCGGGGTAAGGATAAAATGAAGCTACAGCTAAACCCCAGACAAATGACATCCGAGCTCCACCACAATCAGACACAACATAGTGGAAATGGGAAAGAGCTCGGAAGTCGGATGTCCGAAGAATAGGGGATGACACCCCCCATCTACGCGCAATCAAACAGCCCGTGCTGGTTGCGATCGTAGATAGGGAATGTCAACCGGGAGACTGGCTTTGGTGTGCGCGTCCAGGCGAAGTCAAACGGTGCTGAACACTGGTTTCGGCGCTGGACACGCACGCCAAAGGGAATGAAGCTACAAATCATAAAAAATCAAAAAATTAAAATTCGCGAAATAGATTTGGGCGCCACTGTTACAGGCTGGCTACTGCCAACCTGCAGATATTCACTAAGCTCCTGCAGAGGCCTCCACGGTGATGTTTTGCCGGCTACGTTCTCAGCGAGAAGTGCGAGGGTCGTGGGGTTTGAGGCATGCAGGGCTCCTGGCCTACACCGTGATTAACAGAAAGTTGGGGAAACGCAAATAATAAATAAGAACCGTAGTTCCGCCGAAATTCGTCGGCCGGACCTTGAGGAACGAACAACTCAAAAATTATAAACCGAGAACGGTGCCTTGGTGCGCGCATCCATCCGAATTCAAACGGGGTCAAGCCCTGGTTACGGAATTGGATGCGGGCACCAAGGGACCGCAAACACTAAACCGACACAGAGGGAGTCTCCGCTCCCATCATACACAACCGAAAAAAATATTTATTAATTCATTTTATATATTTAAAAATAAACGACACAAAAGGAAACAACTTCCCGAAAAGAAAAGAAAGGGAGGGAACGAGAGAGAGAGAGATCAGCAATGCGCATCGAGCGCGCACCCGCTGTGCGGCGCCCGATCACAAAACTTTTGAAAATTATATATGTATATATAAATGAATATAATAAAAAATATATAAAAATTAAAATAAAAAAAAATTAAATTAAAAAAAAAATAAAAAATTGTACCTTATTTTTTTTTTTTAAAACAAATTACTGGTGCGGCCTTGCGCGGCCGTCATGCCACAGGTGACCTTGCCCCACCCGGACCGTTGCGGCTTTGCTATACCGTTACCAAAATGAAATACTAATCGAGTAACCGGTTGGCTACAGCGTTGCGGGCCTCTCCCCGATATCAAATATAAATAAAAAATCCACAGCCGGTTGGCTACAGCGTTGCGGGCCTCTCCCCGATATCAAATATAAATAAAAATCCACAGCCGGTTGGCTACCGTTAATACGGCTGACCTTGTGCGGTCGAACGGTGCGGCAGACCACCGATAACCCAAAACACACAAATGGCCGGCTGGCCACCCGTGTCGTTGCGGCTTGGTTATGCCACTCCCCGCTTCACCGATACCGCTATGCAACGCCGCCGCTGTGTCCGACCGACACAGGTGCTACACAAAAGTGCCCCGATGTTGGCCTCGACTGGCCGCCAAAATCACAATCCAAAAATATAGGGCGTTGTCTCGCCAAAATCCGTAAATACAGTAACTGCCGCAAATGACCATCCGTTAATAAATTGGGCGTTGTAAAAACGGGATCACATAAAAAAAAACTCGCGGTTGTGCGTTGGCTCACCGCAACCTGCGAAATAAATGAAGTGGCCTCACCTGGCCACCTATACACCCATTTTTGGGCGTTTACACGCCATGCACAAAACCAATATGATTGTACGTTGCGATGCGCACTATTTGACGCTATAAAGTTAACTCGTCCCGATACGGCCACCCGTTAATAAAAAGGCAAGTACACAATTATTTTAATTCGTTTAATTGATTACACTGATAACCAAATCACGGAGAAAATATTAAACACAACGAAAAGTCCAAGATTTTTAATGATGTCGGATGCACAGAAATATTAGAAGAAAATCAAGAAATACACTTGGCTGATTTTCATGTATTTTATTTTCATTTTTAGGCAAAAACAAATGCACAGATAAATTCACAAAAAAAAATGTAAACGTATTTTAATGATCCAAATAATTAATTAACAAGAAAAATGTTTCCAAGTCACATTGAACTTTTAATTTTATTATTTTAATTTAGAAACTAGAGCGCAGTTTTATGCCACTCTTCACAAACCAAAAATTACTCGACTTTTTATCTCAAAATTACAAACTGAATTTATCCGCAAAAATCACCAAACGAATTTTACAAAAATCACAACTTGAATGGCGACCAAAAAAAAAAAACATTCGAGCGTCGCACAGCTCGTAAAACGTTCTAGAAGAAATTAATCTCTCTTCTCTGTCTCTCCCTTATATCAAATTTTCGTTGATATAAGGGAGATAGACATATAAGAAAAACATTTCTTCCAAAACGTTTTACTTTGCACACACTCGATGCGCATTGTTCTCTCTCTCTCGTCTTCTCTTCACCTCCGCGCCACCACACAATGGGGAACAAAACAAAACGTCGCGGGTGCGTTCACAGACAAACACAGAGGTGAATAAAAACATAAGAGAAGATGGACGAAACGAAGACAACAACTGGGGTGAATAAAATAACAAAAAAAATCGTCGTTGCGACCATACAGTCGTAACAACATAAGCTGTCAATTACCTATTACAAATTATGTTTATACATTAAAATTAAAGTTTCTCATTTTATATGAGTGTTAAGACGAAAGGTTCGCATTTATATTCATATATCTAATTTATTTCATCCGGATATGGGGTCCTGCGAGCAAATATTTTCTTATAAATGACCTTCAAATATTACAAAACAAATTGTTTAGCGCTATAAGACATCTACCGTTCCGTACATCAACAAAGTTTATAACGTTAAGATTTCACTGATTACCAAACTCAGAGAATTTGAATACGTTATATCAATTTACCAAATTAAACTTGGTGTCATAAAATTAAATGTTGATGTAACGACTAATCTTGAATTAATCACCAGAGCCCCCCCCCCCCCAAAATATAAACTATCACTAACACGAAATAGCAGTTTTTATAGTGTTGAGTTGTTCAATAATTTACAAGAATTCGATAACAGTGTTCAATCCCAGGTAATCATATTCCAGAACTGCTTCCTGCTTCTTGATTTTAGAATCCTATTTCCATCCAACCTACTACTACGACAGGATTGATATCATAATAGATTAATAAATGGCTGAGTTCCGTCCCAAATCACAATCGAACTGGTCATTTGCAGATCGATTCGGCGAAGCCACACTCAATTGTTGTATCAGTGCTTTGGTAGCGATTGTAAAACGTATGCTTTCAATCGAAACCAATGCCTCATTATTCACGTTTGGTGTGTATTGAATGCCCAGACTTTGATGCAGTACACGGAAACCTTCACTCATATAGTTTTTATATTTTGGCCAAAGATCGTTTTCAATAAGATTTATTAATCTTCATTGCCAGTCATAGTCTCGACAAATTAGTATCTTAAGTATAGTTTCGTCTATTTCTCATTAGATTTGCATGGTGAAAGCTACTTGGACGACGAATCATGTTTTTGGTGATGACTTCAATAAGTCTGGATCAATACGGACATCTGGTATTCATACCCACATGACTTGGTCAATTTAATCTGAAGTGACTTTTTCGATATTTGTGTATGCCGTAATCCTCTTGTTTACTATTCAGTGGAAGACAACCAACACGTATCTCTCAAATAACATGATCCTTAATAATGAAATACATTAAATATTTATTTTTTTAACACACGTGCGGACATATTATGACGATCCGGAGATGATTATCCAGTTAACGAAAGTTATTTTACTTAATTCCTCGTAGGATTTTATTTAAATGCCATAAACAAATCTGGGCGACCATATGCCATGCGTGTGGCGTGGGCTCCCTATACATGCAACTGGTAGATTGTTCATTTATTCCTACTTGGGATTCACATTTTCATCGTTAATAAATGTAGAGGAGTCAGTCTGTTTCAATTTTCGCATACATCTGCGTTTACACGAATCATCAATTCATGGCATTAACATCACCATTTTTGCGATGAAGAATTATGTCACACGACTTAAATTTCTCCGTCAACTGTAACGGTTGCCACTTTATTAATTGTTGGTGCATTGTACTGTCGTTCATGTTGGCCGACAGGGGTTTTATCTGCTCTAACTACAACTGTGTAGGCATCATATGGCATTTGTTCAAGAGGGGTTCTAAACAATCGAGTTTATTCATTGTGTTTGCCGAATAAACGTATTGAATCGACACCGTTGATCGATTTGTTCATTAATTTTTTCGATAAAATAAATTTGAAGAAATTTGTGATCTGAGTTTGGTAGTGGTAATAGTGATCCTGCATAATGATAAATTTGCCCTTGTACTTTGAATGTTGGCATGAATTTAATAATATTTGTTGGACCGAACGACGTCATTTGGAAATATGAATTGTACTTGCGTATGTTTGCCAGGAATCGTTTCCATTGGCTTACTCGTGAAGTTTATAGTTTTGCTTCCACGTGGAAGCAGCAGGAAATGCGTGTGATATCTATTTTCTAATGTAGATCAACAATTGGAACTTCTCAATCAACAACACTTGTTTTTTCACACATGAATTGAAATGTCGCTCTTTGTATTTGATTTACCGTCCATGTAAAATGGTTGTTCCAATTCCGAATACTTGGTGGGCGTGCACACAACAACTCACTAAAGTTTATCGGCAATCGGATGAGTGGTATACAACAAACGAAACATTTGTCGTGCTAATTTAAACATGCTAAGATATTTTTTCGTTTTCTAATTTTTAATTACGTTTTTCTTTTACAGAAAATAATAAAATTAAAGCGGCACTATTCAATTCAACGTCGCAGACTAATCGATTTTTTTCTATTTGAAACCTCTTATTATATTTCTTATTCTATGATGTAAATAAAATAATACTACCCGAGACATCTAGTGGTGAATGGCACAACTAAAAATATTTCGATAGAAAATTTACGCAAGAGGGCGAAAACAAATAAAAAAATCAATAAAATGCGAATTTATAAGGTTTTTGTACACGTAAGGTTTTAAAAATATATTTAGTTTTTAGTACCAACTGTACTATAATTTACTATCCAATTTTCTACTAACAAATTCACAATTTTCTGCAAACTTTTTATGTTCTGCCATTGGTACATCATGATCTTCGAAATCTCTTAGTCCTAGCCCACAGGCAAAACAAGCCACTTTATCACGTTCACCGAGATAAAAAAATCCAGCTTCAGCCAAATCCTTAACTTGCATTAATGAATCGCGAGGCCAATTGCTAAAACTCGTTTCTCTTTTCGTTTTGCAAATAAATTCAGGAAAGCGCGCTGCGTAAACAATCCCCGTGCTATTATTGAGTAGTGGGAATTTTCGATTAATGTTTTCCGGTGCTGGTATATTTGAGGTTTGGCAATTATTTACTAATGGACATGTAGGATTATATTTCATATGCAAATCCAATGGATTTGTGTCACTAGATTCCAATGACAAACACTTTAAATTACAGAAGTAACACACTATTGCACTACGATTATTTTGAAAGATCCAGTAAAATCCGTGGAACGCAAAATTATTTAAATGGTCTTGGAAATTGTTTATTGTCCCAGGCCGATAAAAATAAAGTGAACATCTGCGATTTATTTCGTTTTCCATGTTTTGAACGCAAGCTCACAACTGAAATTTTATCTCATTTGCACATATATATATTATATTTTTACAATTTTGTAGATAAGGTTATCTATATCAAAATGGTGTAAAAAATGCATCAGCTGAGAACGACTGAACCGATTTGGCTTAATCATTTTTTGTTGTGTTGGGACTGTTCGGAAAAAACGGGTGCAAAATGCCATTTTCTAATTTAAGGCAAATTAAATTTATTAGAAGGTCTCTTCCATCATATCGAAAGAGTACGCGTTGCATAAAAAACTTTTTGAAGTTCGCTATTCAAAATTAAATTCACTTCCAAGGAATACGAAGCACAAAGTGATTTTTATCATTAACTAGCTGACCCGACAGACGTTGTCCTGTCTTAGCTATGAATATTCAATTCGAACTGGAATAAGTAATAAAAAAAAATATTTTAAAAACCTAGTGTGAGTAATTAAATAATCTTGATGGTTTTCCGACACGGGAACAGGCGACATACAATTGGCCATGTTAAAAACATGGATTTTAAAGATTGGTGTCACAAACACTTAACTACTGCCCTTGCGATTTATTTATCGACATTGCAAATGCAAGCCGCAATGGTAATTGTAACCGTTTAAGTCGAATGGCATATCGTTCGGAATCATAGGGATGCGTGGAAACAATACGTCTTCGTCTCTGTATACTTCCCTTTCAAAATTGTGCCATCACAAAACGGGTGCCATTACAAAGACGTGACTATGGTTTATGTTCCGCAACATAATGATTACCGATCCGACTTTAAATTGCAGATTATGAGGTGGTAATCCGGGCAGTTCCAGCGAATTTAAAAATTCCGTTGGAGAGTTGACAACATCAACTTGGTTGGCAACGTCATCAACCAATTTGTATGTCATCGATTTGCCGGCTATCTTATTTTGAATCTGAAAATTCATTTCGTTGACATCAACGTTTGTTGCAGCCAATATGAAACGTTCGCTCAGATTTTTGTAATTTTGAGCAATGTTTGGGAACACCATCTCGATGAGTTTGATTCAGTAAAATGATAAAAATTGGCAGGGAATGTAATGTATCCAGACGATGTGTCAACAGGAATTTTGACATTACCAATCTCACGCAATTGTTAAAAACCAGATCAGTCGTTCTGCAATTCGACTCGCCCATGTTCATATTTAATTTGAGTGTTTTGACATAACATGAACGGTTTCAAACGCGTTAATCGTGGAATCACTGGCAATGGTTGTCGAATATCACCTGCCAATAGAATCATCGCACCACCAAACCGGTTTCGGTTGTTTCATAAATCTTGCATCGTGTGATCTAATGCCTCCACAGATTTTGTGTGTGCCATCGTGTATACATCGCAAACGATCAATTTGCTTTGCCGCAACACTTTGGCCATCGCAGTGCCAAACTAAAGATAAAAGTGAATTTTAAGTAAATTTTTCATTAAATTTAATTATTTTTCAAAAACTCTCTGGCAAACTGATCGAAAAATCTGTCCTAAAACCGGTTTTTACCGAAGTAAACCGGTAAACACGTGCATTGGACAACGATTGGACGTTGTCATTTCTAATTGGATTAATCATTTATTGGTACACATCAAGTACATGCCATCAGTTAAAATTAATGCTTCATTATGAATTTTTTCGTTCATTTGCAAATCTGCATTCGATGTTCTCAGACGCATCTGATGCAATATATCTTTTGCCGTATGATCTTCGTATTTGCTCCAAAAACCAATCGGTGTTGATGGGAAGCATGTCGACAAAATTATAGAGAACAGTGTTAGTATATATTTGTTTAGCACCTCTCGAAATCACAGCATCTTCGAGAGTGTGGTCCCAATGAGTGTCATTCTCTAGCAATCCCAAACGTTGACAGGCTCGCGCAGATGTTGGAATGATGTTGAGCCACGAACATTGACTAACAGTAAACGCAAATAAAAACACTCGTCTTTGCTGGGATGGACTGTGTGAAGACGTCCTAGTGCATAGATGGAAAATATTTGTGTCAGCTCGTTGTGATACGTTCTCCGCTGTAAAATACACTCTGACCGTTTTCCAAATGTATAGCTAAGTGAACAACAGTGGGTATAATGAATGAAAAAATACACCACAACGCTTCATTATTGCTAACATAGCGGCCCATTTGAAATTGAGTGATTTCATCGTTGAAATTTTCGGCAGCAACTTCGAACACAGCCATTTCACGGCGAAAATAGAACAACCCAACGATTATCAACTTGAATGTCCTGTTGAGTCACTTTGACTATTGTTGACCTTCCATTGTCATCAGTAGATCGGCGGCGATAAAGTGAGTAACCATCATTTCCAGCAATAGTTTCTGACTAATTGTCATGGATAGCGTTTTGAACATTTTCCGTCAAGCATATACACGGATAATCGTGATTTAATATTCCACAGGGACCATGAATCATATTTTTTGTAACAACCTCATATAACAGTGGATCTTCTTCATTATTAGGAAGTTTCGCTGATCTTTTCAGCCAATCCAACAGCGCGTCTCCCCGTTTCATTCGTTCCGATGTCATTACGCCCTCAAACTTTTTCTGACCCTGTGCGGCTCCATGTACCATAAATTATTACATAGCGATCATTACGTAGCTTCTTGTTTACAATATAAGGACCTCGGTAATTAGGAATTAATTTTCTGGACATGCCGGTAGCAGGTCCACCTTCCCATTTAATAAAAACCATATCACCTTCGTTATAACTCCTCGGTTTACAATGCTTACTATCAAGTTTACTTTATTTCTATCAGCTTCTCGACTCATCCTCGTATAGGCTAATTCTTTCAGTTCATTGTATTCGGCAATAGGATTTTCGTCTATTAAAGCTAACAATAATTTGTTTTTCAATGTACTCCTAGGGTTATAGGTTAATACTAAGAATTGTGGCGACATTTCGATAGTCGAGTTTGACAAGTTGTTTAACGACCATTGCAATTGAAGTCCCATTTTTTTCCTCCTCTATATCTAATTTTGATACATTTTTGGATACACACTCTACTTGTCCTTTCGGATGAACTTTCTGATAATTAGTATAGCGTTCGCTTCTTGACGATTTCAGGCAGTTTAACGATATATGATCCATCTCGAAGCAACTATAACATTACGTATTATTTCGTGTCGTGTACGGTTTACTGCTACAAGCGCTGATTATCATTGGTTTTGATTCGGGAACATTATTACTTCGGATCATGGGTTTAATCGTACTACTTATTGTCGACTCTGATTTCGGTCGATAATCACGTATCCCCTGCATACTCGCATACCAATCAATTCTATCCCGTAATTGATCTAGATCTTCTAAGACTGTCACTCGTAAAGTTGTGGCTAATGCATAATCGTTGATTCCCTGAATGATATATCTAATTAAAGCTTCGTTAGACACTCTACGTCTATCGATAGCACACGTTTCATAAAAATTCGATTCAATTTTGATCACGTTTCCTCACTTTCAGTCGTAACGAATCGTGTATATCTACATCACTCACTTTGGGTTTGAAATTAGTCGTCAAATCAAATGCAAATTCAGCCCAAGTTAAACTATGGTTTTTGACAGATTTAAACCAAATATTTGCTACATCTTTAGGAGATAACCGTATTTTATTATCTCCCGTATGCGTTCTTTCACGATATCGTAGTTTATTTTCACGTTCAAGTAATTCTTGCTCTCGTTTAATTAATTCTCGTTCACGATTAATCAATAACAGTTCATCACGTACATCGCCGTCACGTTTCGGCGATCGCTGTTCTAGCTTCACATTTATATCGTTTATACACGTGCCGATGTTTAATTCGTTTGCGCTGATTAACTCCTCGTCTGAATCTCCCGCTCGTTCATTAATTATAAATTCATTAATTATACAGGTATCGTACAACCTTACATCAACATTTTTATTTTTACATTCCATAGAAAACTTGTACCCTTGATGCTCTCGTGGAATAATTTATTACTACGAAAAAGAGTTTAGTCGGGATTTTCAAAGAATTATCTATGAAAAGTAATTTTGGAAAATTTAATATTATTTGTATATTGCATTAAAATATAAAAACATTAAAAACTATATATTCATCTACAATTAATATTAAAATTATCAATTTAAAAATGGAAAAAGTGTCTCGGGTGTATCTGAAGCAAGCTTCATTTTTTTCCACTGGTAGCGTTTTCTATACTTTCTCTAGTCTCAATTACGTACGTAAAAAACTATCAAAAACTAATTTTCAATCGGTTCGTTTTAACCCTCGATTTCAGGTTTTGCTTTGTAATATTTTATTAACCACGCCTACCACGAATACACGAATACACACAAAGGATATACGGTAAATTGTCTAATAAATAACCTTATAATTACACAAAACTATTATTTCACTGTAATTTTTTCTATTTTTTATTGTTTTCCTAATGATTCCACACACAAGTTAATTCCACTTCTGAACTATAAAGTTTTGTAATAATAAACAATTAAAAATAATACTAAAACACTTTTTCCATTTATTTCAAATGACTTTTATTTACGGCTACATATCCCTTTCAGTAGAAATTATTTGCAAGTCAATAAATAAAATTAAACAAGGAGTAAAGATAAGTAGAAGCCATTAAAGCTACCCCACAGAGCCTTAAGAGCCTTTTAAAAATTGTCATCATTTGATGACAATTCATGTGAATGATAAAACAAAAATTAAATGAAAAATATATTTAAGTCATATCACAAAACGTATTTCAGTACAAAAAGTAGGCTATTTTAAAGCCTAATCTTAAAAATAACTTAAAACTAAACTAGATAATAATTCAAATAATAAAATTTAATTTTAGCGTAAATGATATATCACATTTTTGTTGCTCAGACTTGGTGGTATTTGAAAAAACAATTATTATTAGCATTTAGGCAAAGGTGTACTTTACATTTACTGCAAGTAATTCTGGACCGTCCATCACATCCAGGAAATTTGCATCTGGATGCAGTATGCCTCTGGTCATGCACAGGAAGATGGTTTGTTTCATCTAGACGGAGCTCGTCGATTGGTCGAGTCTCATACTTTTGCTTTTTTGAAGTAGATACTTCAGGTGAAGAACTATATTCAGAACTGGGTCGTCCTCGCTTTTTTGGTTGCTCTGTTGTTATTAAGCAATTTGCTAAATGCAGTCGAAAGTCATACAAATCCATATATAATCATTTTGTTTTAATTTTTTTAAATCATTTCTGTATTCTATCGATGAAGCAGCTATACTGAAATCAATGAAATGCGTTACCATTCTCAATGTCCATTTTTTGCTTTTAATGAAAATGCGGTAATACGAAATTAATTGATCTAGTAGATCTATTCCACCCATACCAAAATTATAGCGTTGTACGATTTCCGGTTGATTAATTTGCACGTATTTTTATTTTATTTTATCCCATCTTGAAACCAATTTTTCATTACCAATGCCGATACAATTTGAGGCAACATATACGGTTCGATTATCTTGCCATTTAACGATACAAACTTTTTGGTTTAAGCTTACAACTTCATCAGCAGCTCCACGTCCCTTATATTTCAATTCTTTCTCACATAAATGAAGTGGATTAGAAAATCGATTAATTCTCACAGTTCCAGTAGCGTTGATTTGTAAATTTTTTAACATCTCGAACAGCTGATACGTACTTAAACAATTTTCAAAATATAGATCATGTCCGGCTTGTGTAATTCTTTCCGCCAGCTGTAGAACTACAGCAGCACCAAATCCAAAAGTTTCTTTGTAGTTTTGTTTTATTTCCGTATTTACACCTTGGTATATTATGAAACTGTACGGTAGGCCACTTTTACCGCATAACACAAAAACTTTTACTCCCCAAGGACATGGTTTCCCTTTTATATATTGTTTAATATTTAAACGGCCAGTGAATGGGATAATCTGCTCATCAATACTGAGTGTTTGTTCGACCTCATGTTCACGACATCGTTTTTGAACAGCGTTTATTAGTGGACGGACTAAAATTAATTTATCCTTACAATTTTTATCAATATCGTCTTTGTTTATAAAATGTAAGTTGGTTCGTAATTGCAGGAATATTTCGTACGACATTGCGCTAATTATTGGGTTATTTCCTAAATTTCGATTCCAATAGGTTTTCAACCTTCGTAATTTTAAATTTCCCATCATAATTTGAATTCCAAAGAATTTTATCAGTTCCTCTGCGTTAGTGGTCTTAAATATATTAGTATTGCATTTTTTTGCATATACATTTATATATTTCGCCATATTCTCGAACAAATCTTTTGGTATGTATTTAAAGAAATACGTTGATGGAGAATTGTTGGTTATATTGGGGTAGATACTCAATCGGCTAGCAAGCAAGCAATTTGCCAGCCGAAATCCTGGCTACTCAATCAATTTTACCAAGGAAATTTGAATTTCAAATTATATTTTTCATACAATTTTTGTTTATTTTTGCAATTACACAGTAAAACAACACAAAAATTAGCTGTTCATTTTTGAAGCCGCAAATGTTACTGTGCTATTGCAAAAATAAACAAGAATTGTATGAAAAATATAATTTGAAATTCAAATTTCCTTGGTAAAATTGATTGAGTAGCCAGGATTTCGGGTAGCAAATTGCTTGCTTGCTAGATGATCGAGTATCTACCCCATTATCGTGTAAACCATAAATATTGTTTTCAAAAGGTACTTTTACATTTTCAAATTTTTTTCTTCTCCATCTTATTTTGGATTTAGCGGTAATTTCCGGATTACCAAAATGATCAATTATTTCGAAGTTGACGTTTTCTACCACCACCGCATAGTGTTTTCGAATGATCCTGATTCAGCTATTAAAACTGCCTTTTCATCATATTCAGGTTCGTCTATATCTTCTTCATCAATTGCGGTGCTATCGATTAATATTTCAACGGTTATGTTACTACGATGTTTAGTATAAGAAACCTCAAATACGTCGCACTCCGATACTTCGGTATCTAGGGAGGTTTTCTGGGAAACGACGGTTTCTAGGTTACCTCCAATTGACGCTGGGGCAGTATCAACATATTCGGTTTTGCTTTGCAGATAGTCCAAATTTAAAGATTGAACGTTATTATTAATGTTGTGCTCCGAAAAACTCGCATCTTCTAGTACTTCGATACATATGTTCCCTTTTTAAATACTGTTCGTCTTACTTCCATTGCCTATAGAAATAATATTGAAGTAATACGAATTTAAAATAAAATATTTATTTATTAAATTTTGCATCAACAGTATTATTTATAATTGACTAAATTTGTCAGCATATGTGTACAAAATGATTTATGGCTCCATTTGATGACACAACACTTGAACGGATTTGGATTCAAACGTGTACATTAAATGTAATCTCAAATTGGAATTTTTTAAACTACAATTTCGTCAGATTTTATAATTTATATGATTATTTAATCATTACCTATTATAAAACTGTTTTTACCTTTATGATTGGTTGAAAATCAACAGAAATATAGTAAAAATAACTTACCACAAAACAAAAAGCGATGTGAATCATGCAAACACTGTTTCGAAACTGATTGTTTTGAGCACTATATTATGAAATATACTACTAACGTCAAAAAAAGTGGCGCGAAATAGATTAATAATCATCAAGGTGAGGTTAACAAGATGATGGAAGTTTGGTTTCGAACTAATGAAACATTGAATTTTTTTTTTTGTATTAAAAAATTCGGTCGTCTCATCAGACTGCAGTGACCAAACTACTAAATATTGAAAATACTCTGAGCTTTCATACAAAGTATAATCACAATGCCTTAGCGAATTATAATGATTCGCTACGCAATTTCCAACCCCTTGGTAACCTCGAATTTTATTGTATTTAACGCATACATGCGATTTCTATATGAAATTTTGGAATTCCAGAATAACCCAACTTGGTTAACCTCATGATGTAAAAATACCATCTGGGATCTGGCTATCAATCCAGAATAACCCAAAATTTCAGATTAATAATCACAAAAAATATAGTATAATTACAGTGTGAAACACTAACACTGCGTAACTGAGTTGCAAACATAGCGTCATCATATGATGCCAAATATACTGAAAGGGATATTTTTCTAACTTCATTCGTTCGCGGTCTATTACGTACTACTACTACTACTACTATCATCGCATCATCATGTTTTACAGTACCGTACTCTACACATTACTGATTTTAATTTTTGTTCAACACCTTGCGGTGATGTCGTGGCGATCAGTGGGTGATTCGCAGGGAAATAATTCTTGTCCAATTTCTATCCACTGTGTATTGCACGTGAACGTTATAAACAAATCTGTGGTGTGGCATATAATGACGTACATACGACATGGTATCTTGAGTGTATTCATGCATACATGTCTCGGACTTCTGACGTATGTTGCTGGAAGAATAGTCATTCTGCCGACATTCGACCGTACATATCAACAGCGTATTGGTGAAATAGACATCGACATTTTAAGATGTGATTGTCTTCATTTTCTCGAACCATCAGAGTCTGTATGAATAATAATTCATTGAACTAATTTTTATTAATAAGATAAAGTAAAGTTCTGATTAACGTAGTAAAGGTAGATTGGTTGTGTGTGATGTGTGTCGGCATACGCTGCAGTTGATAGTTTCGCCGAAGTAAAACAATATCTCGGTTTTTTAAATTTTCACCCACGACGACAATAGCGACTTCATCAATTGTGGGCGCATTAAAACGTTTTGCGTTTAAGCACTGCCATTCCTCCATCAACTTCTGTAAACACACTCACTTTTGGTTGCTTTTGGCAATTTACATAGCTACCTACGTACTTTTCACCATGTCAATTGAAAGAAAGTTGCCATAGTATTTTGCACCAGCAAATTTTGCACATGGTGGTAAAAGTTTATTGTTTCCCATTATACTTATTTTGAAAGTAGACATAAAATTAGCTCGAATAATTTTTATTGGTCCAAATGACGTTATTCGAAAGCATTTATTGTATTACTGGATATGAGTCAAAAAATGTTTAAAATGTGGTCCATCAATTTGACTTGGCCACTGGCACAACACAAGCCAGGAGCTTCATTTTTAAACTTAATTGCCTTGCAATGTGGACACACAATGTTCATTGGTCCAATAGCAACGATTTGAAGTGAACTTTAATTGATTGTCACGTTATAATTAAATGCAGGTCGATAGAGATTAAACACAACATTTCCACGGTGTTGATTTCGATAAGTAATGTGTGCATCCTTATTTCATATATCCTGTTTTTAATAGTGAAAGGTTTGATCGTTCTGTAGTATTAAGATTTTTCTGCAAAAAAATTTTGTTTTATCGTAGTGTAAAATTTTTAATATGGCAGTACTATGAAGTGATTGTCGATTGATATCGAAACGATAATCATATTAAGGATAACTCGTTCAGGAATAACTTTCAACAATTTTTAAAATATGTATATAGGCACACTTTATTCTTATTATAATGGCGATATAAAAACAACCACAAATGACATAGCAACGATCACATATTTTACCTATGTCAAAATTGATTCTAAAAGCAGAGACAACCTAAAAGAGATATTTCATCCTATGTAAACGTAAAAATTTAAACTGCGTATTAATTTTCTGTAAATAGCCGCATACAATCAAAAATATATTCTTTTTTTGCGTATAGGTCTACGCAGTTTAACGAAAAATCACAGATACAACGATGACTTGGAAATATCAGAAATATATTTTATTTTCATTTTTTAGTTCAAATGGAAAATCTAATTTGATTGTCTGTGCTAAAAGTTAGCATACTCGGATAATAAAAATTTTAAAATTATAAAATTTTTTTATCTTTTATGTTTTTGGTATATAACGTTGGGGCATTACCAACTTATATATAAAAAACAGAAATAGACTCTAAATTTATTTCAATGAAAAAGTTGCGTCGTTGGTTGTGTTTGTATTGCATATTTTCGGCGCTTTGTAATACGAGGGCTGTCGTAAAAGTTTTTAGAAAATGACAATACTAGTGTTTTCCGATGCAAATCTCTGTCAGTGAAAAAGTGTAACATTTTTAGAGGTTATGTTTCTCAGAAGTCATCTGGCAGTTCGCATCGCAACTTTGTTTTTTTTTTAATTGAAAAATTGAATTCAGTGAAAAATAATGATTTTTTACGAATTTCGAAAGGGGCTAACTCAAAAACAATGCTTCGAATAACTTCATTTGGCTTTTGGCGACTAAGCACCATCCTTTGGAAGGTCGTTCAAAAACAGCTGTTGTGCCAGAAAACATCGATGCTGTGAGAAAACTGATTGAAGAGGATCGTCATGTGACTTATTGTGAAATTGAAGCATGCCGAGGCATTAGTAACAACAGCGTACCTACGATCTTACATGAACATTTAAAGGGTGCGGAAGCTATTTGCACGTTGGTTTCCACATTTGTTGACAGACGCACAAGAA
The DNA here is from genome assembly GCA_947310385.1 of Nephrotoma appendiculata. Lineage (NCBI taxonomy): Eukaryota > Metazoa > Arthropoda > Insecta > Diptera > Tipulidae > Nephrotoma > Nephrotoma appendiculata. The sequence continues at coordinate 284,020,629 of OX371225.1, read as the reverse complement.
AGGATCGTGTATTGATGTCGCCAAATGATTGAAAAATTTGTTGGAAGTACTTCCAAAAACGTATACAAGATCGTGACAGGTGACGAAACATGGATATTTGCATATGAGCTGGAAAGAAAAGGGCAATCGACTGTTTCGGTCTTCCAATTCGAAGAAAAACCAACAAAAGTTGTGCGAGCTCGGTGCGTTGGGAAGCAAATGGTAGCGTGTTTCTTTACGACAACCGGTCATCTGGCTACTGTTGCTCTTAAAAATCAAAAGATAGTCAATTGTTATACACGACCGCATTTGTTCAAACAACTCAAAACGACGAATCATTTTACATAAAGATAATGCGAGCTCATACACATCACATCAAACAAGCGAGTATTTCAGCACTCAAACGATCAAATTGATGGACCATCCTCCTTACAGCCCTAACTTGGCACCCAATGGCTTCTTCCTGTTCCCAACAATTTCTCGCATGAAGAAGCGATTGAAGCGTTCAAAAACCATGTTTTGGAGCTTTCATCGTCGGACTGGTGGGAAGTGTTTCGATAAATGATTTGAGCGTATGCAAAAGTGTATAGATCTTAAAGAAGAATATTTTGAAAAGAAATAAAGCATTTTTTGATGAAAATTTTTAATTTTTTATTACTTTTTCTAAAAACTTTTACGGCAGCCCTCGTATGACGTATCGTTCTTGTTCTGTTTTGAGGTTATCTTTGCTAATTATGATAACCGCATTTTCTGCGGAATCTCAATTCTTTAGATTCAATCATCCTTACGAATTTATTATTAGAGATTGCTTTGTTTGCTTTACGCGACATTTTAATGAACTCGTGATCATGGCGTGATAATAAAAAATGTGATGTTGTAAAAGTGAAATGTTTTGTAGCTCTAATTAAGCCACATTATCAAAAATATTTTGTTTTACCGACATAGTGGTAATTTATCAAGAAACAGGATAAGCAGTAAGAAACAATAAATCGAAAACCTATTAACCCTTATGTTTACAACCGCTTACCAGGGTAAGTTTTCGTATTTTATTACCCAAAATTTTATGGATTTAGGTGACTTATCAAATAGAAATTTTTAGTAATTATTATTTGTTAATAACAATTATTTGTTTTAGATTAGATTTTGACAAAATGTATTTATCAATTTAACATGAAATTACAAATTATCATTCAATACTAAATATATGAAATTATGGACATACCCGGGTATGCTGGTTGTAAACATGAAGGTTAAAAAGATATGGGCGAAGGGCGTCTATTATAACAACCCAAGCTTCGAATTCGCGTAATATTAGGTCTACAAATAAGTTTTAGAACACTTTTATTTTTTATTATATAGAAAGCAGGGGTGGGATGTTGTAACATCACTTTTTTCGATATTTATCGAAGATTGTATCTCTTTTTCCTAAAATAAAATTGCTTGTCATTTCGCTTTTTAATTTTGCTAAAATACGTAGGTGATAGAATAAGAGTAGAACGACATAATGTTTTCTTTGATTAGGTAGAGATCGCATTAGAAACAGTGTAATTGATAAATGGAAAAACGTTAACTTTTATTCGTGATGAAAGAGATGTAAATTTCTATAGTATCGAAAAAAGTGATGTTACAACATCCCACCCCAGAAATAAAAAAAGTGACTACCCACATATGATAATGTAGGGCTCGGTATGTAGTATTTTAAATGTAAACATAACCTAAACATAACCTTCAAATTATCTAAACAAAACGTGCAGAACGATAAACTGTTTATCAGACATTGCATTCGTTATGAATTTGATCAAGGAAAAAGTGTTTGTAAAGCATGCGAATCGATTTGATCTGTTCTTGGGGATAATATTGTATCTAAAAGTACATGTGAATATTGGTATAAGCGTTTTAGAGAAGGTGATTTTGATGTTAGTGACCGGGAACTTTCTGGAGCTCCCTTAAAAGTAAACGACGAGGAACTGCAAGCGTTGCTGGATAAAAACTCTTACCAGACGGAAAACCAGCTCTCAGAACAACATGAAGTAACTCGAGCAACCTGTTTCATATCGCTTAAAAGAGATGGGAAGGATTAGAAAAGTCACAAAATGGGTGCCACACTTATTAACTGAACAAAACAAAAATAACCGACTTAACACTTGCGTGAATTTTTACAATTCTCAGAAAAGGAAATTTTTTTGTGGAAAATTGTGACCGGTGACGAAAAATGGATTTATTTTGATAATCCAAAACGTAAATATCAGTGGGTAGATCCCGGCAAACCAGTAAATTCAACGCCAAAGCGCAATATTCGGTTACTGCCGAACTGTATCGACAACAACTTATAAAAGTGAATAAAAAAATTGAAGAAAAGCGTCCATATACAGGCAAATTAAAACGTTCAGTAAAACTTCTCCATGACAACGCTAGGCCACATCTAGGTAAATCAGTGAAGGATACGGTAATGGCACTTGGATGGGAAGTTGCATCACAACCGGCGTATTCACCAGACATAGCTCCAACTGATTTTCACTTATTTAAGAGGATGCAAAATGAATTGTCTGCGGTACGATTAAAAAAAATTGATGAAGAACAAAAAGGGGTCGATAACTTTCTCTCCTCATTAGATGCAACTTTCTTTATGGCAGGCAACCGTGAATTGCCTGTAAGATGGCTAAAGGTCATTCAAAATGATGGAGCTTATTTTGATGGATAATTGTTATTTACTTTGTATAAAAATAAATTTTGAATTTTTCAAAAAGTGTCGTCTTCCGCTTATTGTCGCTGAATCATTTGACGGCGACTATTCTAATGCCAGTCATTTCAAGACTACGTCAACAACACAAATCAACTAAAGTGTAGTCGCTGGTTTCCATACACCTATTGCTGGCAATGGCAAAGGGCTACATTTTTTTCAAAAGTTTTGGAAAATTGAGGAATTAAAATCGGATATCAGAGTAACCTATATGTAGATTCAAAACAACGTTGCGAAGTTCATTATGCTGAAACACCGAAAAGCGATTCCAAGGATCGTTGAAGATGGTGAATTCATACATTTTGCCACAAAACGCTGAACTGTCAAGGAAAATAAATTTTCAAAAAACAACACTTTTGGGGAACAGTATCATAAATTAATGGAAGAGTATTCTAGCTTTGGTTACATGAAGCTTATATCACCCAATGGAATGATTAGCAAACGTGTTTACTTACCTCATCACGTGCGTGCTAAAAGAAACAAAACCAACTACGACACTACAATTTGGATTCGGTGGTTTTTTTTTAAACAACATAAGGTGTTTTCCAATTATAGCACACTATGTTCCCAACAGCCTCCCATCCAAGTCTTCTAAATTATACATTTCGGCCAAATTTCTCCCTCACTCTGCATTTTACTAATACCATATCGAATTGAGGAGTGTAATTTTTGAAAGCGTTGGCTAACTTTAAGTTTCATACCTCGTCTGGCTCAACTTCTCTAATCCTAATGCGTAAGTTATAATTTTGCACATATCTTTTAAATCATGAATAGCTATGTGCAGGTGCACTACGGAACTAATTTTTGCGATATTTTAATTCCACAAGCGCTGATTTTCATTTATATCGCTCCTAGCAACTCTCAATACTGTGCTGTGGGTATGGTTTGATTCTAATATTTTCTAAGAGAGTTTTGAAATAATAATTGGCATAAACTGAGGTCCGTTGTCGAACACTAACACATTTGACAACCCAAAAAGATGAACTGGCTCTTGTAAATGTTCAAAAGACAAAATTTGGAAAAGACATCCACTACTACCAGTAAACACTGGTTTCCTCGCTTCGATCTAGCATACGGGCTATAATACCATATAACCTACCGCGATGGTTTGACATGGTTTGGTTGCAATTTCTAGGTCAATAATTATTCGCCTTCATCCGATGTAAAATTTTAAAACACGCTAAATGAGCAGCCATTGGATCATCGTGATTTGCTCTTAAAACTTTAACATATATTCTCTCAAATCAATATCATAAGCCCATAATTCATTTTGATGCTGGAAATATTTTTAAAGATTTCTTTTCAAAAATCTGAATATGCCCAGCAAACGTAGAAGGACTTCCAAGTGCAAAAGTAGTGAAAAAAGTACTTGTTTTCTTGTGAAAAAAGATAGGACATCGGGAAAAAATTCATCAGTTTTATAAAAAAAAATTATAGTGGTTTCTCTTTTACTCTTATTACCTAAGAAATCATGCTGCCTCTTTTACTCTATTCGCCTATTCCGTACATAAAAAGCACTTTAAAACTACTTCTTAAGACATTACTTTAAGAGTAGTTTTTTTATAGTTGTTTAAAAGTACTAATGCCTAAGCATTTTTAGAGTATTTCTAAAAACAAGGTTTGTTCCTTCATTAAATAAACGCAACAAATTTGTTAAATAAATTATATTTTAATTATGTATTTGTTAGAATGTACAGTTTAACCTCCTAATGAGACCACCCTTTAATCGGACCAATTCCAAAAATCAGACCACTCTTAGTATTGTAAAAATGTTTTTTTCACAAAAATATGCATCCGTAATCGAACCACCTCCAAATTGGACCTGGACCACATTTTTCTTTAATTTTGAGTTTCCTTACCTCTCAATGCGACCGAAAAAATTATAATTTTTTAGAAATGTATCTGCTTATATAGCATCGTATATATCGACGATATTATTATATTCGGAGGGAGAACTACAGAAGAACATTTATCTAATAGCAGAAGAGCTTTTGTGAAATTGGAAAAGCCCAAATTAAGGGTTAACCTGGATAAAACGGAAATCGTGAAAACACAAATAGTATTCTCAGATTCTTTATTATGAACAAGTGTATCAAGGACCCCAAACATCATTGCTATTCGAAACATCAAGAAACCCAACAATTTGAAGGATTTAAAATCGTTTCTAGGATTAGCATCTTGTTATAGACGTTTTATTCGAGACTTCGCGATAATAGCGAAACTATTAACTAACCAAACGAGAGGGGACAAAAAACACAAACGAAAGCAAACCAGTTCAAGAAATTCAAAATCAACATGAACGAGAAGGAATTGAATCATTTCGACACATTAAAAAGCTACTGACAGCCTTAGAGATGCGTACTTTCCGGACATCAAAAAACCGTTTATACTAACCACCGATGCATCGTCTTTTTGCAATCAGCGCGGTGTTATCACCAGGTGAAATCGGGAAAGGAAACCGTAGCCATCATCTTGACATTGGATAATCGTCGAAAATATTTATATATTGGGCAACACGAATAATAATACTTAACTGAAGAGCTGGGAAGCTCGGCTGGACGAATATAATTATGAGCTTATCTATAAAAATGGTTGCACTATAATAAGGTCACTGATGCCTTATCAAGATTGGAATTGGAAGCTAATACATTACAACTGGAACCACAGAATTAATTCAATACTCTGAAGAACCACCTTATAACTAAGAAAGGCAAAACATCTACGCATACGAGGAACTCCATCACACCACTAACAGCAGACACCACTAACTCAAAGGATAGTTGAGGACATCTGCAACGAAGAGAACAAATTCGCAATCATAAAGAAAGAACAGACGAACACATCGAAACCATCTCCAGAACAAGAAACAATTTTTGAAACTGTTTTCCTCACATGTCAAGTTTGATCAAGAAGTACACACAAAGTTGTGATAATTGTAATATCAACAAGTACAACAGACACCCGTGTCATGTTCAACATCAGAAAATACCGATTCCAAACTACCCAGCGGAAACACTTCACCTGGACATCATGGAAATGAAAAATGAAAAATTTGTATCGTGTGTGGAAGAGTTCTAAATATTGGCGAAATTTTTCAATATTAAAAGCAAATTAAACCTGCATATACGAGACAAAATCATCAAAGCGTAACATTATTTCACGATACCAAGACTAATCGTAATGTACAACGAGCGAAGTCTAGTAAGTCGTCTAATCATCATAGACTCCCCGAAAACCTTGGGAGTCGAGGTCTATTTAACACCTTCACAACAGTGATTGAAATCGTGAGATGCTTACAGGACGAATACAAAGATTTAACGGCGAAGTAGTTGATCAACATAGCAGTAGATCGCTACAATAATTCCATACGCTCAGTCACTCAGTAAAAACCTAGCCATATATTTTTGGACAGAAAACAACGAATCAACTACCAAAATTTAGCAGACTTCAAAAACAAAATCAACGAGGATCTGATAGAAAGACTGAAAAGATCGCAGGAAACAAAACTAACAAGGGAAAACTGAAATTGAAGCAAACAAAAAGCATTTGAACTGGGTGATAAAATTTACACCGCTGTCTAGCAAATTAAGTAAAAAAGATAAACTAAAGTTCCGAAAGAAACCCGTGACTAAAAACAATAATGTCACAACTATGTCCGGAAGACGGATTCACAAAGCTCAAGTCAAAAATCGAATACAATAATCTTTAAATTCCAGCACTTGGATTTAGGTCAATCAATGTCAATGAGCATCTACGAATACAACACTCGATTCGAAATCATCAGTGGGAATTTCAAGCTAATTCATGCCATCAATCTGGAAACCTATACGAAAACCTAATCGATCGTATCACAACAACGGTCAAGAGATCTAATCAGGAAAACAAACTTCGACCTCAATTACATCATCAATTAAACCAAACAAAGCAAATAATTTCGGAACTTAAAGGACAAAATACCAGAACCAAACGACCAGTGAACTGGATCGGAAGCGAATGGAAGTGGATCGCAGGATCACTAGACGCCACAGATTGGAACCATGTTGTCAAAAGCCAAAACGAAATGGCAATAATATAGGATAAGCAAAGCCTTAATGGACACGTAGCCAAATGTTCAGAAACATAACAAACTCACTGACCATTTTAATGATGATTTAGAGAGCAGTAAAATTGTCAAAAATCATCAACACTAACTTTTTCGACAAAATGGAAATTAATCGTTTAGTGACGGAAGTAGAATCACTTCCATATTCTAACGAAATCGAAGCGATTGAATATGCAGAAAAGATGATGATGATGATCAAAAATTTCAAAATTAGCTATGTGAATCGAAACTATCCTTAGAGCTACTCTCGAAAAATTCGCCTGGTAGTCTAAGGGCTTGTCCGTATACCAGTTCGGCTGGAGAGCATTTTAATCCATCCTTTATTGTTGCTCGAATTCCCGGCAACAATGGACAGCTCTGTGCTCCACTTAATAATGTTTCCTCGAGCTTTGAGTGAGGCTTTAAGTTGACGATGGAGCCTTTTTACCATACCATTTGCCTGCGGATAGTAGGCTGTGGTATGAATTCTATGCGTACCAAGTAAACGCGTAAGTCCAGCGAAGAGTTTAGACTCAAATGGACTGTCTCGATCTGTTGTGATTTCTAGTGGTATCCCAAATCTGGAACGTGGAAGCGGTACTATCTTGAATGGGGTACGCCTCAGGCCAACGAGTAAAACGATCGATAATTGTGAGAATTTAAACATAACCTTCGGATGGTGGTAATGGTCCTACGATATCCATATGTATATGCTCAAATGTAGTAGAAGGCAATTTAAAATGTCCTGAATCAGACTTCGTGTGTCGTTGAACTTTGCTCTGCTGGCAACTAATACAAGATTTAACCCAGTGTGTATAATGTCGCTGTTCATATTCGGCCAAAAATATTTACTGCAAATTAATTTTCGTGATGCTCGCATACTGGGATGAGATAAACCGTGAAGGGCATCGAACACTATACGTCTATAAGATGCTGAGACAAATGGTCGATTCATGCCTGTTAGTCTCGCAGAAAATTTTTAAATCATGGCTGATGGTGAGCTACAACTTAAATTTGGAATCTTTGTCAAAGGCAGAAAATTTTACTTCTGTTTGCGAGAGTTTGCCTGATAAAAGTCTCAAAGGTTGCCAACTATTTTGATTCCATTGCTGAAGGACTGCTCCTACAGCACTTCTGGATGCATCACAAGAGATGCTATAACATCTATCACTATTGGGGTGGGCTAACAGTGTTGCATTAGCAAGTGCTTGTTTAATTTTTGTGAATGCTAGTAATTAACCATTCCTACGAATCGCTGAGTTTGTTGAATTGATGTTGGCAGGGGAAAAGTATGTATGGCTTTAACTCACTGTTTCAAGGGTGTTATACCGTCTGGAGTAATTTGGTGGCTGAGGAACTCGAGAGCACGGACACCGAAAATACATTTTGAGATTTGGATATTCACTCCATATTCGACATATTCCGCATTTTTGCTCGCTACTAATATGTCGTCACTGTAGACGAACACGAAATATAGACCTTTGGTCACTTCATTCATGAAGCGTTGAAAGGTCAGCGCCGCATTTCCCAGACCAGAGGGCATACTAGTAAACTCGACCAACCCAAACAGGGTAGTTATTGTCGTTTTAGACACGTCTTTGGGTGCGATATTGATAAGGTGATAAGCCCTGACTAAATAAATTTTTGAGAATACACGAAATTATGCAAGTGACTTGTAAAATTCTGAATGTGTGGGATTGGGTAACGATTTGACGGGGCAACGGTATTCAGTCCTCGGTAATCCCACATGGACGCCAATCGAGAGTATCTTTTTTCTTTACAAAAATCTGTTTAATTCAGTGAGCGCAGTTTTATGTTTAACGGGATCTAATCTGCGCGGTCTTGAAAAGGGCAGTTGACTTTCGGTGTATATATAATGAACTACTTTATGCTTTACTGGACTTGCGTAGTCAGGAGTATCAACCAGAATATTTTCAGAAGCGAATCGTATTCATTCTGAACAGAAGGATGGGTTTGGGTAGGCGTTTTGACCCTCGCAATTATTGCATCGACCGCAAGACTAGTTGTGGGGTCCAAGAGACGCCTACCACGCAGGTTGACAAGAAGTCCGTATTTAATCAAGAAGTCGGCACCGAGAATCGGCCTGTCACCTGACGCTATAATAAATACATGAGGAAACTGCCGCTGTAAACCTAATTTCGTCCCGTATGTCTGAATTATCGAACCATTAGCGGCGGAAAGCACTAGATCCGGATCTATTTTTGATGCATTATGTGAAAAATGTTCCACATGAAGTACTGAAAGATCGGCACCGGTATCTACGAGAAGCTGGAGTTTGTTTTGTGGGTCGCTAATAAATAAGCGGCGATTATTTCGAATCCGATTAGTTGCCGCACTTGCTATCGGATTTAATCATTTTTTTGAGTTTCATTTGTAGATTCCAGTTTGTTGCTGCGAAATGAGCAAGGTTTATAGCACTTTCGTGCATTACTTCCGAATTTGTAGTGATAATATAGCAGAGCCTATTGTCGGCTATGTTTCTTGCTGTCGCTACTCAATCTTCTATATGGGGTTTTTGATCGATAATTTGAAAATGGTGAGCAACTACGATTCAAATTTAATTTCGCTAACTTTGATTCAACACTGTAAAGTCGTTCACGAAATTATTTCATTGCTGCTACGGCTTCTGCGTCGCCAGAACTTGATGGTTGGGTGGGAGATATCGAGACATAGATAACTTGTGGCAATTTACGAAATCACAATGTTTCTACCAGTTTATTATCGAAAGCTTCATCTGCGAGCGATTTTATCGAAAAATAAACCTCGCTGGGTTTTCGATCGCCCAATTCTGCTCTCTCTAATAATTTTTCAAGACCCCGTTCCGTAGAAAGGGTGTGCCGAGCGATTAGTGCTTCCTTTAACTTTGCAAGCACATTTTTCGGTTTTTGGACGATTTAGTATTAACGGCGTAATTGGTTCACAAATCTCTGTTGGTAATGCAAAAATAACATGGGAAAATTTTGTTGAATCGGACGTTACGTGTATATTAAAAATATTAAACTGAGCCTCGGCTTGCGCGCCTCGGTTAACCGCCTATGTATCATGATGTTACAGGCTGGCTACTGCCAACCTGCAGATATTCACTAAGCTCCTGCAGAGGCCTCCACGGTGATGTTTTGCCGGCTACGTTCTCAGCGAGAAGTGCGAGGGTCGTGGGGTTTGAGGCATGCAGGGCTCCTGGCCTACACCGTGATTAACAGAAAGTTGGGGAAACGCAAATAATAAATAAAAACCGTAGTTCCGCCGAAATTCGTCGGCCGGAACCTGAGGAACGAACAACTCTAAAATTATAAACCGAGAACGGTGCCTTGGTGCGCGCATCCATCCGAATTCAAACGGGGCCAAGCCCTGGTTACGGAATTGGATGCGGGCACCAAGGGACCGCCAACACTAAACCGACACAGAGGGAGTCTCCGCTCCCATCATACACAACCGAAAAATAATTTAGTATTTCATTTTATTTAAATAAAAAAAAAACAACGAAACAAAGAAAACCAGCTTCCCAAAAACGGAAAAGGAGGGAACGAGAGAGAGAGCGAGAGAGAGAACAGCAATGCGCATCGAGCGCGCACCCGCTGTGCGGCGCTCGATCACAAAACTTTGAAAATTTAATATAATATACAAAATATAAAAAGATTAACTCAAAAAAAAAAATATAAATAAAAAATGGTACCTTAATATATTAAATACAACCAATTGTTGCGGCCTTGCGCGGCCGTCATGCCACACCTGGACCGTTGCGGCTTTGTGTGCCGTTACGCCACCGTTTCGACCTTGGTGCCGTATTGTTGCGGGGCCTCTCCCCGATACCAATATAAATAAAAAAAATCAATAGCTGGCTGGCTACCGTTAGTTGCGGATGCGGGGCTTTGTATGCCTTCGTTGGGCTTTGTATGCCTTTGTTGGGCTTTGTATGCCTTCGTTGGGCTTTGTATGCCTTTGTTGGGCTTTGTATGCCTTCGTTGGGCTTTGTATGCCTTTGTTGGGCTTTGTATGCCTTTGTTGGGCTTTGTATGCCTTCGTTGGGCTTTGTATGCCTTCGTTGGGCTTTGTATGCCTTCGTTGGGCTTTGTATGCCTTCGTTGGGCTTTGTATGCCTTCGTTGGGCTTTGTATGCCTTCGTTGGGCGTCCTTCGCCTTAAGGAAAAATAGCAAAAAAATGAGTGACGTCAACTGGCCACCCTGTACTGTACCGTTGCGGCACACCCTGGCCGGTAAATACTTTAAATAATACGGCTGGCCTCAACTGGCCGCCAACAATAAAATACTGGGCGTTGTCCGCCAACCGTAAATATTGCACTTCACCAGCAAGGTTAGTCACCAACACAACAATTGAATCAAATGCAATGATTTTAATCGCCCTTCGAGGTGTTTTGCGTATTTTTTTGAATTTTTAATCAAAATTCATAAACGCCAAACTTATGATCCTTCGCAATTTAAATTTTCACTTAACAACACCGTAATTATATTGTCTCACAAATACAAATTATTTAACTATTATTTTTAGTTACAACTTATTTTATTATGATTTCCTTTTTTTTACAACCAATTACAATTTTGTGTTATATTAATTTATAAACTTGATATTACAATTGTTTACAATTATCAACGAGACTCACTGTCTCTCAACTCTCAAAACTTAAAAACAAAAATTACCATCGACCATGCGACTCTACTTTAATTTTTTTTATTTTTTTCCAACCAAAAAAAAAACTTTTATTTACTAAAAAAATTATATTCCCTATATAATCCAACACGAGACTTTTTATCTCCAAATTACAAAACTGAATCTTTATACCAATCTTCACTCTATATAAATCACTACTCGAATGACAAACAAAAAAAATATTCGAGCGTCGCACAGCTCGTAAAACGTTCTAGAAGAAATTAATCTCTCTTCTCTGTCTCTCCCTTATATCAAATTTTCGTTGATATAAGGGAGATAGACATATAAGAAAAACATTTCTTCCAAAACGTTTTACTTTGCACACACTCGATGCGCATTGTTCTCTCTCTCTCGTCTTCTCTTCACCTCCGCGCCACCACACAATGGGGAACAAAACAAAACGTCGCGGGTGCGTTCACAGACAAATACAGAGGTGAATAAAAACATAAGAGAAGATGGACGAAACGAAGACAACAACTGGGGTGAATAAAATAACAAAAAAAAATCGTCGTTGCGACCATACAGTCGTAACAATGAGACTGACAAAGGGTTAAATTTCTTACTATTTTTGGTTTATCTTCGTTAATGACCTCTCTCTATTTGTTGACGACCTTGCAGCACATGGTTGACTAGATTTTCACCTCGTTCAGCGTTGAAAATAACCGTCGACTCCAGTTAGTTTTAATATCGAACATGCGTGTCAGGAATGACGATGTACTCGTATCTATGTGTTCCAGCCGTACAGCAATGATATCCGTAAAACTTTATATTACTTCGAGATTGAATACCAGTTAACTCCGTATTAGCTATTATGCATCTGGATCACGAAACTACTCATAACTTACAGGAACCATTTAGTAAATATGAATTTTGGTTACCGTAACTACCAAAAGGTTTTTTGATTTCAGGAAACCGTTTAAATTGAAGTGGTATAGTTAATTCGGACAACCACTTATATTTATTTGTTTGCGAAATATACATTTATACTGTTTTAACGGAATTTATTTACTATAACCGCTAATTTTCACAAGAGTCACCACTTGTAATTTATCACTTAATATTAATTGATGAATATTATTAATTTGGTTATATTAAACATTATTTTGTGGCTGTTAAAAACCAAGTGTATATGCAGGTCGTTCCAAACCAAATATTTGGAATTGTTCAGAAATGCAAACTATTCCGCGACACAACCATTTGCGAATCAAACTACTTGAAAAATCTAAAGGAGAACAATGCTGCCCATTATCCGGGCATTATTCGCTCCTGTGCCCTGTTAAAAAAACGTTCCATTCTGCAAATCGACACTTACTCAATACTCAGCCCAAAATGTTTTCCAAAAGATATATTGAAACACTAAATTTCCAAAAATAATCGCAATTTCATGGTGGTACTCGTAGTAGCAAAACCAAAATTTGATAAATTCAAATCCAAATTGAAAAAGAAAATTGGATTTCCGTCCCTAAACACGAAATCCTAAAAATAAAAATAATAATCTCTGCTACTTGTGGTAATAAAGAATATAAAACTAAATTCGTCGATGTACCTTGTATTATACAATGTATAATACATATACATATCTGCTTACACATACATCATCTCCTTATAGATACATCATCTGCTTGTACATCTACATACACCACTTTTAATATTATGCACAACTATTTTTAATAATATTATACATCAAAAAACACAAATTTAAAATTTACATATTCAAAAATCGAAAATGGCGACCACACTTGCTCACACAAAAACAATTGTAATATAGAAACACGCGTTTAGTAAAATTATCTTTACCAAAAATTTGATAGAAAGAGATGCAACTTCATTTTTTCAAAATACTAGTTTTTTTTCACTGTTTTTGTAATTTTACATGAAAATAGTTGCAAGTGTATTGACAATGTTTGTATGTAGTTAAAAATAGTGAAATCACGTTTGCTGGGTGGTATATTTTTCCGGACGTTGTCGAACTTGGCGTCATATTATTGATCCGGGATCAATATTTTGCTGCCACAGAAAATGATATAAAAAACTAAACAGTTTCGTATAACGTTTTTCGAAACTACAAAACAAAAAAAAAAATTGACATTACGTCAAAATTGTATACGAGAATGAAGTTGCTTTGGTTTAAGGGTTGTACAAAACAAATGCCTTTTCAAATTTCCCTTTGAAATGGATATCGGCTGCCGATAGCGGCGCCCGGTAAATAGGTAGAGCAAAATATTTTTATATCGCTTTTTAACACAAAAGTTGTATAAAAAATCTTAGTTTAGAGTTAAAATTAGAAAATTGGGTGCTCCGGATAAATCTATCGGGCGCTAATAAAAAAAAGGCAACTAACAGCCATTTCAACGTCGCCTAGCTTATTGGACGTACAGATCAAAACTTATGCAAGTACATCATCTAGTTGAGCCTGTTCTGATTTAAGAAGGCGATGCGCGACCTGTTCCACCTGGTGGAGGATGAACTATTTCGGGAATATAGATTTCCCATTTCAAAGAATTCAAAGTAGTAAGACAGTTTTTTCTAATTTGTGTTCGAACATTTAACGATTTCGGGCTTTAGCATCACAAGCAATTCTTGTTCGATATACCTTTAAATATTCAATTATTCTGTTATAAAGTTACAGATTGAGATTATTCATAAGATTACTCAGAATTTTTTTTGATTTAAAATTCCTGCTCTTATCGACATTTTTGTACTCTGTCACTTGACAATAACGTTAACAATGAAAGTTGTAATTTTAAGAAATTCCATTAAAAAACGATAACAACTTCAGTAAATTTTAAGATTACGATTTTTCAAATGAAATGAATGACCTTGCGTTGCGATAATGAGTACGTACCGATTACACCATGTCTCAGCTGATGTCGAATTTAAAAGAATTACTATTAAGGTGGTGACACACTAATGACGAAATTGTTTCATAAAATTTGTATGCCAAATTGGTAAATCCTATGATAAGGTAAGATTTGATCAGATGTACTAAGTTTTGCGGCGACTTGATAAGTGCGTTATTGCCTAGACTTGCTACATTTTGTGTGGCCAATGCGGTTCCGTTGATTAAAATGTGATACTAGTATTTGAAAATTGTCAAAATACGTATTCACAAGATGATTATCTTCGTTGGATTTTACAGGTTCCAAAATTAGCTTGACAATGGTGGTTATGATGCTAAGATTGATGGCAATACCTTGTCCGTTGAAGAGTTCTTGGAGTTGTTCAATACTGTTTAGATATAAGTTACGTAAGTAACTAGACAAAATTATTGGGTTATATTTCTCTTTGGCTCTTGTAACGGTAAAATTATTAGCAGTTATAGCTGTGTTGCTTTCAAAAGATTACAACAACAATTGCATTGTATTCAAGCCGATTGTTTTAGAATGTTAAGAAATTTTTTTTTAGGATTAGGGGAAATAAAATCATTTTATGGTTGTGGTGTTTACCGCAAGGCATTATTTTTTCTATTTTTTTCGATAAATTTATTTTTTATTAAATTATTTTATTTAAATACCGAATTTAGTTTGTTCTATTTCATAAAATAAAAAAAACTAAAATAAATATTAATAAAATGAAGCAACACAGAAAAATTAAAACGCATTAAAAAATTAAAGCCAAAAGTTGTTGCTTTCACATTTCTTAGCTAAGCTAAGCGGATTTGCGAAAGCAACACTACTATTGTCTCCGTGTCTGTTTTGAACTTGATTTGCTTGCGATTTTTGCTTCCTGGCTTTTTCGAATTCTCTCGATTTTATCTTCGTTTATTTTCTCTTTAAAATCAGATAGGTTTTTGTAGTTTATCCTTTGTATCCTCCCAAAAAATATGTCGCTGGATTTCTGTTGTGTGACTGAATGAATAGAATTGTGGTAGCGATCTGAGACTACTTTCAACGGTTCCATTTGTCTCAATTCTTTGTGATGGTGTTACATAAATTTGAACTCCCAGCGTTTTTAGATAATCCGTTAGATATTCCGAAGCTTCTTTCGTTGTCCATCACATGTAATTTATAGGCACCGAAAATAGTTCAATGTTTTAATTAGTTTATCCCTAACATGTGGAATAACTTTTGTTTTGATGCAGGTTTGTGTATGCTTCTTGATGAGGCTGGCCATCCATGGGAATTAGTACTTTTCCAAGATTTGTGTTCTTCTCTTATCATTGCAAGTTGATTCTCTTCGTTGCATATATCTATTCGTAATCGTTATTTGTGTTAGTAGTATGTTGTGACATGAGAAATGTTTTTTAACGATTTCCTAGAGGATCTGAATATAATCTTCAGACTAATGTGATGTTTATGGTGTGGTTCTTCATAAGCATAAATTTCCCTAACTTTTTTAAATATATGTTGGTTCCAGAACAGATTGATTGGTGCTTCACAGCATCGAATTAGGTCCGTTGAATCCTCGTCAGCACTGTGTGTGGTTCCGTTTGTAAAAAGAGTCCCTTGAAAGGTCGTTTCCGATCTTATTGATAATTTTATACTTACATTTTTGTAGAAGGGCCTTCCATTTTTTTAGTGTAGTGTTATTGTTTTTATTGCTCATTGCAAACGTCAGTGATCTATCTTTTTTTGATCCGTAAAGGTAGTTTCTTAGATTATCTAGGCCGTAATTTTCTTCTGTTTTACTGAGTGACCATTGTTGGAATCCTGAACGATCAGAATCTCCGTAGTACTTCTTTGATGTTCAAATTGATTTCAACCTTCTAGGATTGTGTTACCATTATTTGTGCATTTTCCGCTCTCGTAAAGTTCTGTACAAAACGCCTATAGTAAGACGCTAGTCCGAGGAATGACTTAAGATCTTTTAGGTTCTCAAAAATCTCGTTTTTTGTTTCAGGAATTCTGTTTTATCCAAATTGACTTTTAGATTGGTCTTATCATGTTTTGAGAAGATTTTCTCGGTGTTTCGTATATGTTCTTAATCATATCGTCACAGATGGTTTTAGTACGTCGTTAAAGTCGTAAAAACTCATATTTTTCGTTCATTGTTGAACACGAAGTTTTTTCTATGTCGGCTTCCTTCATGCTTATCTGATGAAATCCAGATTTTAGGTCGATGATTATGTGAAAAAATTAGAATCAGATATGAATTATTGCACCGAGTTCTTTCAAGATATCGTCTCCTATTGTTCTCTCGAATGATTTTAACTCAGGTAATACGAAGAATTCAATAATTTTATTGCAAAATCTGAATATGGAAAAATTTACATAAACTTTTACGTCACATCAAACACAATTGGAGATACACCTACCACTACTACCTTACTCCAATAAATCAATGGAACAAACAAATATCTTCTTATGAATGGGAAATACCTAATATTGATTATTGATCTACACAACAACGGATTATCCGCAATGTTAACTATGTAGAGTTTACGAACAGCCTCCTGTTGTTTTCGCTTCTGTTTTTTTATTTAATTTAAATCTTTATATGGTTTATCGTTAATTAATTATAAATTGTAATTCAAATTAAAATCTCAAACTTAATTTAGAAAAATTTAATTAATCTAACTAAAAATTAAAATCAACTCAAGTAAAGTAAATGAAATAAACTTAATTTTAATTAAACTACACTGCTCGTCAAAAAAACCCGGACACTTGAATTTCTTCGTAAATCTTCAATTTCTAGAGCAATTACGCTATTTTAAAGGTACTGTCATAATAAATAGTAAATACCGAAAAATAGGTGTAACAGAAACCGTATTTTTTTTTTAATTTAAAATCCAATCACAGCCCATTTATTTAGAAACGTAACAATTTCGATTGTTACGTTTCTAAATAAATGGGCATCTATCAATTGTTTTGAAACATTTAAAGTAGCATTTATTATTAGTATTATTATTACAGTTAACGTTAACAGTGCTTAGTTATTATTATTAGCAAATATTATAATTATGAAACCAGAAAATATCGCAAAAATAATCGCTTTGAGTGAGGACGGCCGTAGCGTGAGTTATATTGCTGCCCACCTAAATTTTCCTCGAAGTACAGTTCGAGACACTATTAAACAATATCGTGATACTGGTCAGTATGAGCGAGCGGTTGGAATATGTCGTAAAAGAGCAACAAACGACGGGACGATCGGTTTATGGTATCAATGGTACTGCGAGATCGTTTCGAAACAGCTAGAATCGTCGCTGGTCGATTGGCACAGGTACGTGGTGTCAATATTTCAGTTAGCACAGCATCGCGAGATTAAATGAACATGGATTGCATATGACTCTTGCTCGTAACCACGACAGTTGGACTACGGACGACTGGAAGTCCGTATTGTTCACTGATGAATCAAGATTCAGTCTACGGTCACCGAATGGACGGGAAAGAGTATGGCGGAGATCTGGAGAGCGATATTCACAATGTGCCATATCCCCAAGAGTCCCATTTCGTGGCCGCTCTTTAATGGTGTGGGCAGGTATTTCTATAGACGCCCGTATGCACCTTGTATTTCTACGCGGCGGCACTATAACTGCCCAAAGGTATATCGTAGAATGTCTAGAAGAATTTGTGGTTTCATACGCCCCATTTATTGGACAGCAATTTAAACTAATGCATTATAACGCCAGGCTTCACATTGCAAACGTGGTCAACAATTATTTGAATGAGGTGGGAATTGATCGAATTGTTTAGCCCGCTCGCAGCCCTGACCTTAATCCCATTGAGCACATGTGGGATATGCTAGGGCGTCGTTTAAGGCAAAGGGAAGTCGTTCCAGAAATCTTGGATCATCTTCAATCAGCTCTGCAGGAAGAATGGGAAATGATACCCCAGGAGTGCGTTGCAAACCTTGTGCACAGTATGCCAAAATAATGCTAGATGTGATCAGAGCTCGTGGCGGAAATACTCGATACTATAGAGTACCGACCACTTAGATTGATTGTTGCTTTTTATTTAAATAAAGATGAAGATATATCAATATCCGTTTTTCGGTAATTTTGTTATTTCAAATGTTTTGATCCTGTGGTTACTTTTATTAAACGAAAACTTGATCCGTTAGTGCCTGGTGACTAGTGAATAGTTACCGTTATGTCGAGTTCACATATGCGATCAAAAACTGATTCGCGAATCAAAGGAAAATTAAATCATTGAAAACATATACAAATTTCCCCGTCCGAGATGAAATAATTTTAACTTTGGGAAAATTTTGATCGGAAGCATCCAACACAATAAAATAAATTACAAATTATGAGTAATAATGTGAAATAATTACGCTCAAAGATTGGCTTGATTCGCGAATCATTTTTTGATCGCATACGTGAACTCGACATTAACACAAATACTTACTGAAAAAATTGAGTGTCCGGGTTTTTTTGACGAGCAGTGTATATTAAAATTCAATTAAATTAACTTGTTAAATTAACTTAAGTTCTATTTTTGTTTGTAGTTAAGTAAAATGCATTCTTTGTGTAAAATTGAGCATACCCCAATTTCGCCAACAGTCAAATCGATAATGGCGATCTAGTTACTTAACATGTTGTATTAGGACATTAAGACAAGGCCAATTTTTTCTTCGGGATGGTTTAAATTAGTTTTTCTTATTTTTCGATTCTTCCTATCCCAATATTATTTCCGCATGATTGCTCCTTGGCACTAACAAACCCCACCCCAAAACGATGAGTATACAGTGGTACATATTCGTTTAAACGCACTTGATTTTTTTTAGTGTTTTTTAAGTTAAAAAGAAAATCGTTTACATTCGGTAACCTTCGCCACATGAAATTAATGTACAAGTTAATCATTCGTATTTACGGAAAAATTCTTATTTTTGTTGTTGTTGTAATAATGATTATTGCGCATTTCATTATTGTAGTACGTATGTGCCGGACATATTCGTTTAGACGCACGACAAAATTGTTCGTATTTTTTAAAGTTAATAGAATTTTAATTTTTTTTTTTTCGTTTAGAAAATAGATTGGTAATTTATCTCTTTTTTAAACCCGAATTAAAAACGCTATAGTGAATCCATCATATATTTCCAGAAGATAAGCAAAATGCCTAAAGGAAAATACTTGTCGGAGAAAGAAAAAATTGAAATTGACTTTTATCACAAAACCAAATACTCAAATCGCAAAATCGGACGTCTAATTAACCGATCTGAGTCTGTCGTCCGCAACTTTTTTAAAAAAAGGGGAATGGTATGGTTTTAAGAAACCAACAAAAGGTAATCGAAAATTGTCAAAGGGACAAATTGGGATGATAAAACACGAGGCCACCAAAAATAAACTCAATGTTACTCAAATTCAAAGAAAGCTTGATCTGCCAGTATCAAAAAATCATGTATTTCATATTTTGCGATCGACTCCTTACATTAAATGGAAGTCGCCTCTTTGCAAACCATCGCTTAAACAACACCACACAACAGCACGGCTTGAATTTGCTCGTAGACCTATGCAATGGACAACCCAATGGAATCAAATAGTATTTTCCGATGAGAATAAATTCAATTTACACGTTCCTGACTCCATGAGCTGTTATTGTCATGATCTTTGACGTAGTGATGTTCAAATGTCGAAAAGAAACTTTGAAGGTGGCAGCGTTATGGTGTGGGCGGCTTTCTCTGCAATTGGAAAGGCTCAAATTTGTTTTGTTCCTCCAAAATTGAACTCGGCCATGTACAACGAAATGTTGGAAGACGTTCTTATCACTTTTATGGAAGAGAAAATTGAAGAGCAGGATAACGCTGCAATCCATGTCTCAAGGGTGTCATTAGAGTGGTTTAAGGAGCACCAGATCCCTCTTTTGGAATGGGCAGCACGTAGTCCTGACTTGAATCCCGTGGAAAACCTATGGGGCATCATGGTTCGCCGGACTTACGGTCAAAAGCCTCAAAATTACATTTTTCGTACGATTATGGAGCTCAAATTGAAAATTAAAGAAGTTTGGGCTGAAATCAATCCGGAAATACTTCAAAACAGTGTAAATTCGATTCCAAATAGAATATTTGAAGTTATTCAAAGAAATGGAAAATCAATAAACTATTAAATATAATATTTGTATTATTTTTTCTAAGTGCGTTTAAACGAATATTTCTTCTAATACCATTGCTCTTAAAAATAAGTGTTTGAAAAAAGTATGCATGTAAATATTTTTGTTTGTTTGAATTATATATTAATTACTCATACATTGAACCTTGAAATATATTAACTTAAATGCACTTTGATTTATGTTTTTTCATTTCTAACATCAAATTGCTTAAGAGCAGTTGTGCGTTTAAACGAATATGTACCACTGTAGAAACTAGACAATCAAATGGCGCCGATAGTATCCCTGAAGGAGTAATAACAATAATGACGAAACGGAATGTCAACATTAAAGTCAAGATGTTATATTTTCTCGATCTTTTATTTTAATCCCACCGCCTTTCTAAGTGCGACCAGTTTTCGTTACACAATCTCCACAGGTAGCTTTTGATGGTTCTTGTTTGTCGTAGGTCTCCTCAAGTAAATGACGTGTTTCAACTGCATTTTTTAAGTTGAAGCAAAAAAGTAAAGCTTCCCGCAAATGCGGTTTGCTTGGCACAAAAATCGACATTTTCGTTCTTGTAGAAAAAATATTTTTGTATTTTATATTTTGTCGCCTAGCGCTATCTATGTGTGAAACCCGGAAATTTAGTTCGCATTTCATGCATACATTTAAATAATTAATAATTTTTGTATTATTTCAGCTGTGCACGTTTATAATACGCGGTGTTAATGAAATCATGTTATGATCACTACATTATGAGATTTTAAGAAAATTACACAAACCCTTCTCTCCTATACCTCCTCTGATGTAATATGGCTTCATTAGCGCAAAGATAGAACACTTCCATTATTACTTGAAGTTTCTAAAGCACATTCAGGACTAGTTTAAAATATGTAGATTTATTTCATAATTAGTTACGACGAAACACATCAACATCTTTCCGCAATGATACATTTGAATGTTTAATGCCGTGCATGCATAACTTTAAAATAATTCAAGACAACTTTAATTTTACACCCCGTAACTTATAAATTAAAACAATTTTCTTAATCTTTAACATTTTGGCTTCTGTATTTCGTTATAATGTGCCACGCTCTGTATCGGCGAAGACACATTCATATTACATAGAACTATGGGGGAAAAATGTTACACCACCATCGTGTACGGTTTTATCTCCAATATTTTTGTGTTAAAGCATTGTCGTATGTACAGACATAGTTTGCAACGAAATTCTTGATAACATTTTTTTTTGTCATCATGAATAAATGAAAATTATACCACATTATAAAAGATTCTATAATGTATAAGCAAGTATGTATGCTATACTCTTTTCTGTAACGAGGAGTATCAAAAATTAAAGATATATATCGAGATACTTTACTGTATACATTGTCAAAGACGTTATACATTCGTAAATGAAAGAAAATTTGTGAGCAAATAAATTAATGCGAAAGAAATTTGATTTCCGGTATTTCCGGTATCCGAATCGATTTTAATTTTCCATTTTCATTTTATTGGTGAAAATATATACGAGTCTCTATGACCTGTTTTAATTGAGATTAAATTTTTCGGAAATTAAATAAAAATTTATTTGGGTTTTCTAAATCCTATGCTGCAGGATAGAAGAGTCACATACAAAGGAGATTAGAAAAATATACCATGATTAATTGGAATTAGGTGATGTTTAGGTTTATCCTATTTTATGTATTACCATGTACCTTTAGAACTTAAAGTTTAAGCTGATGCATTGAATTTAATAAACTTAAAAGTGATTCTAAACCAATCTCATCTTATGATTCCTATAGCGACCAATTACAGAAAAGGATGATTCCATACAGCTAATTTGGAGTATTATGAAGCAAAATAGCAGTGGGGTTTAGAAACAACAACCGCACGTTCAAGTTTTTGTTTTTTGATAGCTCATCTATGTTTAGAACAACGCCATCTGTGTGTCACTAGTGACGCGTAACAACTTCTTTTGTCTGTCGTGAAGTATGTTTTTAAGCAAAATCTGTCAAATTTTATCGAACATTTGATTGTTGGATGTGTTTTTATAATACTCTAATAATTATGCTAGTGTTGCTTAATTTTGTTTTTAATTTCGAGGATAGAATCGATATATTTGATAAGAGGCTTTTTACTTGAATGTAAGGTTCGATCATAGGTCACGTGTTTAGAACGAAATTGGTATAAAGCCGCGTTCGTATCATTGGAGACAAATATCATGGTAATAAATATCCACATTCTCATCTCATATGAATTTAAAAACCTCAGCTAACTTAGAGTACTGAAAAAGCTGGTTCAAGTAATTTGCAACAGCTTATTAAGAACTAGCAATAGGGTGGCAACTCAACTAGTTGAATTCTTACCTTGAACTTGACCGTGGATAAATCGACAGATAAGTTCATTGAGTTTCCATTACGATAAGCGTGCTAGATAAGCAAACAATTACATACAAAGACAACACAATGGGATATAAAATGACGTGACGTAAAATTATAACCCGTGTAACGAGATTGTGCTGTTTACACAGCACGGGTGGGTATAAAGCACTATAATAGTGACCGAGGTCCACCACTCGTTAACAGAATTAATTATCCCACTAGAGGTTCTGGAACGGTCGATTACGCCGGCTAGGACTCAGGAGCAGGTGGGGTGGGGAATCCAGAACATAGTGAGATCTGTGCTGACCGTAAACGGAAGATGGGAACCAGCTATAGACTACACGACTTACCTAACCTGCATACTCACCTCAGCAGCATCCTCATCTAATTACACTTTAATTCATTTTTTTTTTCTATATAAACACTCGAGAGAAAAGAACAAGTGAAACCATACCGATAGTAACCATAAAAATAAAACAAAAGCACTTTTATTACTACTAATTGAAAAATATATTAACCAAAAACAAAAGAAATCGAAAGCGCAAAAATATGTGGTTTACAATTTGAACAAAAACGAAAATATCTAGCCTACCCCCCCTAGCTAACCCTACACTAAAATTTTAACTTAAGATTACCAACACATAATTTTTGTTATATACTCCTCACTAAGTAAACAAGAAAAAAAACAAATTATTAATTAACCAAAATTAAGTTGAGGGATGTATATAACAAGAACTATACGAATGGTATAATATATATAATATAATCTAATATAATATAATATAAAAAAAAGTATAGTATATAAATAGAATAAATGGTACTTAAATAAAACTTTGTAAGTTCAGCTATGTGTTGATTGAAGCCAATGTATGTAGGTATATAACGCTAATGGTTTACGTTATATACTCAAATTTATTTTTAAAATTTTAATTTTTGATCGGATTTTATTATTTTATTACTTTATGATTTTATTACTTTTATTATTATTGCTATTATTATTATTGTTAATATAATTCACAAATCCATTGAATTCACTTCCTTTTTTTCCTAATATATCATAGTATATCATTCGGTAAACTGCATAAATTATTATAAGATTACTATTATAGTTCGGTAAGATTATATAACACGATTATTATTGATGGCCAGTGAGACTATAACACGTCTTGGACGGCCAATTTACTTTAGTTTATTTTTTCCTTCTTTTTTTCTATATTTTATGGTTTTATGACTTATAATAAATCGTCTATTATATTGCTAGGATATTATTGTTACTATTATGATTATTATTATTGGTATTGCGATTATTTAGCGTAAGGCACATTTAAGTCAATTTATTGCACTCAACCACTTATAAAAAAAAACACTGTTCATAATTTTGCCCTTTTTAGGTACGCCATTATACCGCACCTTACTGATACGGGTTTTGGTTACTGTTACTTGTAAACTACACTTACGTAACCATAGTACACTTATATCACTATACGTTAAATGTTTAAAGGTAGAAAATGACTAAACTAATCTTAAAAACTATACCATTGTCTTCCACTATCACCACTTATTGAGCGCGTGGGTTCACTAACGGATTTTTTTTTTTTTTTTTTTATTACCCCCCGTAACAATGCCTTGCACAAGTTTTAAGCATTTTATTTATTTTTTTATGGTTATTTATTGGAGGGGTGCAATAAAATGTCTCATGGGAGCGAATCCAGAACTTTCTTTTTCGTTCTGCGTTATATTTTTTTTTCTTAAGGATTGTAAATCACACACATATATTTATAAGTGGAGATAATCCAAATATATCTAGACATATATCTAGTACACAAAAACTATTCGCGATCACCGAAACCAACACTCCGCGAGCGCGTACTCTTACATAAAATATTCGGTACTTCGATAATAAAAAAAAATTATTTTTATTTTT
Source organism: Nephrotoma appendiculata (assembly GCA_947310385.1). NCBI lineage: Eukaryota > Metazoa > Arthropoda > Insecta > Diptera > Tipulidae > Nephrotoma > Nephrotoma appendiculata. The sequence continues at coordinate 283,995,868 of OX371225.1, read as the reverse complement.
ATATTTTTATGGTTTTATGAGGTGTATCAAAAATGATCGCCTCGTCTCGAGACCCAAAACTGACTGCCTCGCCCTAATTTTTTCTTTTTCCTCATCTCGATATTTTTTTCTGCGTTCCCGCCGAAATATGCGCGTACAAAAAAAAATTATTGCCTGACAGGTAATTATTGCCTGATCCAATGCAGTCTAACTTATTCAGCCATTTGAATATGTAAAACAAATTCAGCGTGTTAACGCTATGACAGCCAATTCCTTTTTTTTTTTTTTTTTTTTTTTTTTTGTTTGAGAATCTCGCATTTTGGAATATAATTACTTGGGATGACCTGCGGTCGTAACACCCGTTTTTATTTTGCTTTCTTATATTATTATACCAAATAAATGAAAAATTGCAAAAGAATGTTATTGTTTGACAAAAATTAAGGTTGACGACTTACGATTTTGGATGGTACAGTACCGTACAGGCATTCTTTGCCCCTGAACAAACCACTTGGTTGATTGATTAGAAATTACAAAAAACTAATATTTAATTGTCAGAAAATTAAATTGAGTTATTAACCAGGGCCGAAATCATGGAGTCCACAAGGAAGATTTAAACGGTTGTGAGATTTTAAATAAAAATGGAAGATCAAATTGACTTCTATTGTTTTGTTATGTCAAAAACCGAATCGTGTGATCGTCTACCGTTTGATTAAAACAAAGTAGAAAGTTTTCAGTGTATTTTTGCGAACGCGGAACAAAGTTGCACTGTCACGTGTAAAATCGTGCTATCGCCTAAAATGATTGATTTTTGTGGTTTTTTGTGGTGTTGAAAAATTGATTGTCATGTTCGGGGTTTTCACTAACTTATCTTTCAAATCAAATTTGATAATTTCGTAATTTTGAAAGGCTGTGAAGTTTCCGACAAAATTAAAAAAAGACATTCACAAACCAATTAAATTCACTGTTTAAGACCCACTTCTGATTAGAGATGATATGAACGTTAAAATAAATTATAGGGCGCAGTACTTGGACCGGGGGATACTGGGTTCGAATCCCACCAGACTCAGAGACAGGATGTAAAGCGAATTTTCGTTGACATGGAGATTTGCAACGTGCAGGTAGTATACTGTGATTGTGTGAGTAGGTGAATTGGTGGGTGTGTGCGTGAATGAAAAGGGGAGTATTAATTGACCTTTAAAGGACATTAAATACGTTGGATGAAAAAAAAGCTAAGAAACAATATCACCGAAAAATTGCCTAAATCGTAGAGATGACTAAGAGAATGAAAATTGCACAACAGTTTATTAACCAATAAAGAAGCTGTGAAACATTATCAAGATAATAATAAAATTGAGAAATCCCGTTTGGAATTTGCACCATAATTGATAAATATTTACAAAATTAGATAAATGAAATTAAGATGTTCACTTTTTCGAGAATTGGCCAGCTGACAGAAACGTCCAACTATAACAAGGTGTATATGCACAGTTAACTTAAAACTTCCTGGACAAAAAAAAATATCCTCATTTTTATACGATAATGTGGACCCATTCACCATTGGTTATTGATCTCATGTGTAAGGGACTTGCCCAGTCAGTAGTTCGTTGACGGGCGGTAATTCCCATTCTCATTAAATATTCGAACTGGTCTCTTGCAGCGATATAAAGTCTACTCCAATGATCGGGTTTTGACATCAGGAATAAAAAATGAAATCTAGTTTAATTCATTTTTTGCCATAAGCCAGTATCATCATTCTACTTGCTGCACAATTTATACTCGATACTACGGATACATCTGCATACGTATCGATGAGGAACTTCGTAAACGATTTTTTCTCCACTATGAACAGATGATATAAGTGACACGAGAATTTGAAATTTCAGCTAAGCTCGTGTCAACAGTCGACTCAGTTCGTTCAGACTGATTATTCACGTATTAAAAAAATTTTGTTGGTTGCAGATGCAGCGTATGTGTGAATTACATTCGATTCATTTACTAAATGCTTTTAGAACTGAAATTCATCGATTCAGTGTATCTTTAACTCATCCATTTTGTACCGGTACTATTAATTATTATTAAATTGCGACATACTTCTAGGCTAAATTAACCAATATTTTTTCTCATCATTTGAGTCTTGTTTAAGGCACCCGCAGGAGCAGACAAACCGCCAACAACAGTAAGACGCGATAAACGAAAAAACATTTGCACAAAATGGGTGAAATGGTGACAACCCGCTGATCCAATGCGAAAGATCAAAGAGAAGAATGTGGTATCACACAAAACAAAGAAAGATGTCTACGAAAGAAGGTCTCATTTTCCAGAATTGTTGTCGCAGAGTTTGGAGCTGCTGGAGATATTACCATCGTGATCGTTGGTCAATTTAAGATAAATGGTGCTAGGTCATATAAATAGGTGCGCTAAATAAAGAATGTGCTGGCCACAATGAGTTGAGGTCGTCGTCTGAATTAATACAAATAGGTCGTGAGTTGAGGCCTTGCAATGAATGAATGAATCAATAAACAGAACGACAGCAAGCATATGAATAGGTTTTAGATCTCTACGTTTTGATTACTGAACGTAAGTTGGTCCAGCATAATCGACACCAGCCGATAAGAAAGGCCTAACAAATGTGACCCGACTGAATGATAGCTCGGCCATATTAAATTGAAGAATTTCTGCAGCTTGAAACTATATTTCCCTCACAAATTTCAAAGGAGTGCGGTGTCGTTCCAATCCAAGGCCAAACAATTGTGGAATCACTCCACAAATATACGGCATTTTCTCGATCAATTTGTAATATTTTTTTGGTAAGTGGCAGTTTTTCGTTCAGGGAAACTCTGTACGTAAAAAAATCTGACCTGGGGCCGAATTTTTGAAATCGGTAGAAATTTCCCCAATCAGAATACAGTTTGTTTTTAAATTCTCTATAATATTCGAATTTTTCGCCGGCTTTGAGAGGAAAAAGATATAATTGGTTTGTTTTTTTTTTTTGTAACATTTAGGTCCCCATAACCAGACAAGTGGTGCAATGGTTAAAGCTTCGGCACTTGGACCGCGAGGTACTACGTTTGAATCCCATCAGAGGCTAGATGCAAATCAAATTTTCATCATCGATGACAATCGGTGATGTTAATAAACACAACTAAGACCCTCTGATGGAGTGCAAAATTCAGCGCCGACTCACCGTCCACGTCATTGTACAGGTTGATATGGAGCTTGCAATGTACGGTAGTTGTGTGAGTAGGTGAATAGGTGAATGGGTTAATGATCTGGAATGAATGCGTGGTATCGCACAATGGGCCAAAATCGGTCTTAGCCTAAAACCTGTAGCAACTCAATTATCGCAAAATAATTGATTCTATAAATTCGACGAATGCGGCATACAACCGATATACATTACGACATACAATGCGACATACGATTAATCCGAAATTAATTAATCGATATAAAAATCAACTTGCATAAATCGACCGCGCACGAGTGCATGCAAGTAGGCCGTACGATATACTGGCATTGGCGATTTATGCAAACGAAACGAAAGTAATGTGGAAGAAAATTAAAACTAAAATTAAGAAAAGAAACAAAAAAAAATCTTTTCCACTTACGACCGAGACGTCAGAGTGAACACGCACGACATAATAAAAATTACAATCGGTGTATTAAATTAAATACGGGTGAAAATAATAATTTATAAAAAAAAATAAATATTTTGTAAATTCAAAACGTAAAATATAAAGTGTATAATTTTAATTTAACAAACGCCACACGAACATACAGTGGTGACCACAAACGCCGGTGTATACCGGAAACCTACCATTTTGAAGGGGGTAGGCGAACGACAGCTCGAAACGCTACTGACGGGTATCGAAATAGGGGACCGAAAACCGTCCGAGGTACTTCGACGGATAAAACACCTGGCGGGAAACAGTTTTATAGATAAAATTATTCGATCGCTGTGGATGAGAAAAATGACGGACGTAATCCGCATAGCAACCGCGGCCCAACCAGAGGGAGTGGAAAACGACCGACTGGCGAAAATGGTGGACAAAATGTACGAGGCACAAAATTTGCCGAAAGCCGAATTACGACAAACCGAGTAAATGTCACCCGCCATGTAAATACAGCGCGTCAACGTCCTCTCAAACACAAAACGACACGACAAAAAACGACTAAGTCGCACGGTTGCATAGGCTACGAGCGATTTAAAATATACGAATAGCCGATTTTTTATATATGACAAAAATAATAACTTGAATTTTTTTATAGACACGGGAGCTGACCTTTCGGTGCCCCTGTCAGACGTTACGATACGTCATCATTTTATTGAATTTGAAATCCAACAATCTAGTTTTATCAGCCACCAAATGCTAGAAAACCAATACCTACGGCACGAAATTGTTCAAGGTTAATATCGGACTCAAACGCACGTTTACTAATGCTTTCGTTTTAGCTGATGTAAATCGTCCGACCATTGGCGCTGATTTTCTCGGTAAATTCCCTCTCTTACGGCTGATCGATTCAGTGATTCAGCTGTCAATTAATGCTACGTCAATCAGGGTCGATACGCCCACACCGATGGTCGGCTACTAAAGAAGTTTCCTTCCCTAAGATCCGAACCAAATTACAATTTACCCGTCAAACATTCCGTGGTTCATTTACATTTCCGACAGGTCATTTACCGGTATCTCGACCACGAAGACTAGATCTGATTCGTCACAAAGCTGCGTATTTTGAATTCCAACATATGGTGGAATTTATACGCATGCCGTTTGGTTTAAGAAACGCCGCTCAAACGTTTCAACGTTTTATCAACGAAGTCACGCGAGATTTAGACTTCGTATTCACGTACATCGACGACATCTTCGTGGCATCGAAAAATGAGGAACAACACAAACTACATCTCGAAAAACTTTTCAAATGATTCGATGAGTTTGGTGTCAATATTAAGAGTTCTAAATGCGTTTTCAGTTCGAACTTTCTGTTCGAACTCTCTTTTCTTCAGAATGGTATTCTGCCGTCAAAAGAACGAATTAATGCCATTACGGAATTGCCCCACCCCCAACTACGATCAAATGTATTCAGCAATTTATCGGTATGGTAAATTACTACCATCGCTTCATACCGAAACTTGCTGAAACACTTGCCTCAATCCAAGAACCCTTGGGTGTTCTACTAAAGAAGCCCAAGACGCATTTATAAAATTAAAAACGGATTTGGGTACAGTCACATTATTGACACATCCACTGAATGACGCGAAGTTTAGTATTACGACAGATGCATCGAACACTGCTGGCGGAGCAGTGTTACAGCAATACAATAACGACTGTTGGAAACCTTTGGGATTCTTTTCAAAGAAACTTACAAATACCGAACGAAAGTATTCTGCATTCGATAGGGAATTACTCGCGATCTATCTTTCGATTAAGTATTTTAGATATTTCGTTGAAGGTCGGGACTTCACTATTTACACCGACCATAAACCTCTGACTAGAACGTTCGACATGTGAACGTTGTCGTGGATACGCTACCCCACACGATCGACAACGAAGAGGCAACATCGAACGACAAAAGAGCAATCGAATCAGGCGAAACGAACTTCGACTATCACAAAATAATAAAGGCACAAAAAGCAAACCTAGAACTTCAGAATTTACTTTCTGGTTCTGAATGTCACGCTAGTTCAACTTATAAACTAGAGCTTTTTAAATATATTCGACACGTTACACAACATGTCACATTCCGGTATCCATGCTACTCGTTAATTGATTGCCGCTCGATATTTCTGGCCAAGTATAAACAAAGACGTACGTAATTGGGCACAAGCTTGTTTATCTTGCCAGCGATCGAAAGTCCAACGGCATACAAGGGCGCCGATTGGACGATTCGAAATTCCACCAGGTCGATTCGAACATATACATTTGGATATAGTGGGTTAGATTCCACCGTCCAATAGATGTACGTATCTCTTAACCTTTGTCGACCGATTCACTCAATGGTCCGAAGCTTATTGCATGACCGACATGTCTGCAAATCCCATTGCCAAAACATTCGTAAGCAATTACGTGCTTCGATTCGGCGTTCCGCAAACGATAACAACAGACCAAGGTACGCAATTCGAATCAAAATTGTTCGCCGAATTAACGAAACTCGTTGGTTCTCATCGAATACACACGACAGCGTATCATCCGCAAGCGAATGGCATGGTCGAACACTTTCATCGACGTAAATACTGTTGTTGTTTTGTTAATATCTAATGACTATGATTAATTTTTGACATTGTTGACATTTTCGACATTCATTGTCGACGTGAGTTATTTAATTGTCGACATACATTGTCTACACGATAATATATTAATTACAATGTAGACAATACGGCACAACGCTGCTCGTCAGCTGTAGCGATTCTTCGTTTTCATATTGGAGTCAACTGAATTGACAGTACGCATTTGTATAACTTCGACAATAGCATCGGATACCTTAGTAAATTCCTCTACTGATCCAGAGCAAGCAGCAATGGCCGCTTGTGCATGATTAGGTAAACGTTGAGCCCATAATCCTTTAAGGGCTGAGTAATTGATTGAATTTCAGGCTACTCTACTACTAAATTTGAAAACACTGCCATTAATTTTCTAAACCTTTTGTGGCAAAGAACTAAAAACCTTTTCGATGATAAATTATTATCGGAAATTTATACCGAAAGCCGATTAGAAGTCAAAATCGCACTTCATTCGATGATAAACGGGAATGTTAAAAACGATAAAATACTATTGACCTGGACCAATGAAGCAAACGAAGACTTCGAAAAATACAAAAATCGAGAATCAAAATGTGCTAGTGCTGCTTCAACGAAAAAATTTCGGTTGAAAAATGAGTCACAATTAAAACCTGTTTCATAGGTAAACGGGAAAAGACACGAATATGTGTTGGAAGGAAAAGTAAGCCGAGTAGTGATAGCACCGACTCATAAGACTTGAAAGCGAAAGATATGTGAGTGTGGCCAATTAAACGGAAATATGTTACAAATTTCGTGCGAAGTTGGGTACAATGCCAACGCTCCAAGGGACATCATCGTGCGAAAACATCGATAAACAAACACAGACCGCCAGATCGACGATTTAGCCACATCAACAAAGACCTCATTGGGCCATTACCATTACATCATGGCTATCGGTATTGTCTAACGTTTTGCGAGATAAAATCCTGTCATTTATTAAAAACTCACAACGTATACACCGTATTTTGCTGAAAATTAAAATATTAGCGGTCGGTTTTCGAATTATAAGTGTTTCTATCGGAATTTATCATTGCAAAACACAATTTTTCGTCAGAGTTTGCTTTTTTATCAGTAGATGATTTAAATTCGATTTATCTAAACCTTCACCGACCCTGACCACTCGAATTTTATTACGACTGATAAATGCATCAACTATGATGTACAATTTTCTTTTACTATGATAAATTAGAATACAAACACAGCTTATTCGAAAACCGACCTCTAATATTTTAATTCTCAGCAATATACGGCTACAGGCGCCGCACTTGAGTTTTACGTGGAGAGGTAAGTGCTGTTTTAGTTTTGTTTGAAAATGCGGCGTGTGAACCGGCTAATATAAATATCATAACTTACTTCTCTAAATTCCCTTTTGAGATTGCCGGCTCAAATTTCATTTTTATTTCTTTTAGTAATTTTGGGGGTGGTGGTAAATTTTTTAATGGGTGGGTGCAAACCGTGTACAGAACTTCGACATAACAAATTTCTTTAGCTTCGCTTTTGGAAGTGCTGGCTTAAAATTTTACTAATTTTTGTAATGCTTTCGCGGGTGGGAAAAATGTGAGCAAAACTGTGATACTCGTACAACCCCCTTCGTAAAATTTATATTTGGGAGTGCTAACTTCACGCATCTAAATAAAAGTGTTCACCCCCCAAATGGTTCATTAAACTTAAATATTCATGTCTAGATTTGCAGATTTCGTTTTATCATGTATATGATGGTTGTACTGTATTCTAAATGGCAAAATGTTCAGCCACCCAGACACAACAATTAATTCAAGACTTTGTTTTGTTCTGAGATAAATAAATATTTATTTATAGCGAATTATCTGTGTTTTATGGAACGCCACATTTTCGTAGAATTTTGTGTACATGGCACGGGTCATCTGATAGGGCGAAATTAAAAGTAAACAATAACAATCCGTATATTATTTGCCAAAACAAGAACAAAAAAAAAACAGAGAGAAAGAGAATTTCTGCACCAGCATGTCTGTAAATCAGATGTTTTCTATGATGAAAAACAAACAAGGGCGCGTGCTCCCAAAATAAAAGTTTACATGCAATGTTTTCGTTGTATCTCGCTTCTTCTCGTTATAATATTGTCTCATCATACCATCGGGCAACACGTCTTGCACAAACATAAACACGAGAAAACTTCCCCTATATTTACAAAATCGCATGCTTTCATCTCCGAAATGTTGTTGTTTTGGAATTTTTTTACTATAAATTGGATTGGCGTATCGTTTGGTTGTGACATTCATCGCTTGAATGTTGTGCAGTGAAATTCGCCGGAAAAATACTTATCGGGAATTGTGTTCTAGTACGTGTCGTTGTGATTGAAAAATTTTCGCGTGCTTTTTTTTGCGGTTGTTGTATTTTGTGTTGTGATTATTATTTTAGAAAATTGAAATATTTGTGGTGTTTCAGAAATTATTTAACAGTGTGGTGAAATTTTATTTTTGTGGAAAATATTTAGTGTGGTTATAGTTTTGGATTGTTCTTCAGTGTACACCGGCTTCTGGATAAATTAAAAGGTAATGATTTACGTATACAAATTTATCTGCCACGATTACATTTTATTTTGTCAAATGAACAAAAAAAATATTTTGTAACGTTGTAACAGTTTTTGCTGTTTTATCCATCCATATGGCGTGATGAACACGAATTTGATTGACGTGGGTATGAAATATTATGTCGTGTAAAGTTTTAATTTGTGTTGCTGCTCGTAATTCGATTTTGGTTTGTGATGAAACGCGGAATATATTTGCTTGTTCAAATTTAATTAAAATTTGTGTAGTTGATTTTCAGTCGAGAATTTTACGTCTGAATGATTTCGTCAGTAAAGTTTTATATTTTATTCTATAGCGATGTTAAGAATGGTGTGAAACTCGTTTAATTAATCAAATAATTTGTGCATGCAGAACTAAAATAACCATAAGAAAATTATGAGGCAGTCAAAATTCAAGGGTAGACCTGTAGATTTTGAAAATAACGCTGGAGTGCTGGATTGCAGGATTCGCACCTCTAGACAATTTGCTAAGATGCCGATTGTCGATAGGTTTCTAGTGTTCAAATTGAGTTTTAGGTGCTTCGTGGTAGTTCTGACTACGCTTATTTGGTAAAAATATGATAAAAGTTAATACCAAGACGAGATCTAATCTATGAAGCACTACCGAAATCCAAAGATGAATTTTCGTTTTCCATTTGATTTTTCAGATTCAAGAAATCTAATTAATTTTTGTCAAAATAAGCATATTTTATCCATTCAAAAGCCTTGGCGCCGGATCCATCCTTCCCCAGAACAGTAGGAATGGTTTTTCCTTGAGCTTTTTGTCGTTAGCAATTCTGAAACATTTTTCACGTTAGAAATTAGGTAAGGTGTACTCCAATGAAACTTGCCGTTTAGTAATATTATATGCTTTTCAAAACCGATTGCAGGACTATGTGATCAACATTTGAGCAAAACCGAGGAGAAGAAGTCGATGTGGTAAATTATAGAAGAGAACACATATAAAACGTAAAAACCCATATTTTTTATGATATAAATGAGAATTCGAATACTGTCGCAACGGTTGCGAGAACCAGAAAAATAATTAAAAGTGATTTTGCAGAAGGCTATGAAATTGGAATAAGGCTTACAAATTCTCCATAAAGTTCTCGATAACTATTAAACGATAAACAGAACTTTTCCAAGATCGTTGTCTTTTGACAGTAGGTCTGTCACCGGTATTCTAGAAAGGGAAAACTACGAACTGTAGTTTTGTGTTGGATAATTTTTTACGCGAGACGGTAAGATTACGAGATTTTCATACAGAAATCCTATGTACTCGTACTTATGCATCAAATACAATTTATAATTCGCTAGATTAAAAAGTTTATACACTTTATAAAGCAAAAGCCACTTCAATAAATTTTATTTTATTCAGTTCGGGTGCTAGTGTCGCTACTTATTATCTTGGAAATTTATCTTCGATTCGATGTCTACGAATAATATCAACTGTTGTTTTATGCACCTTCACTAGCCCATGGTCTCGATTCAAATACAGTTAAATTTTGTGTGAACTCACTGTGTTTCCTTTTACGTTCTTATTGATCCTGTTCTTTGAAATGTCCGGGGAAGTACAATATCCCCGAAATATCAGAAATAATTTCCTAATATTTACTAACACTTACCATTATTTTTTATCACACAGCTAATTCCACTTTTACATCACTTATGTTTTTCGCGCTATTCACTTTCGCCTTTACACTTCATTGCATTCATCGCGCCCGTATTTATATAGCGCGCTGAATATTCCAGATTGTTCTCGAACAATCGCAGCTAATCTGCAGTACCACAATCTACACTCCTTCCGATTTACGCTGATATAATGTCTCGCCCAAGTAACCAATCCTAGCGGGATTAGTACCACACAAATCAATAGGTTCGTCAAATTTCAAATTTAATTAATTTCGGATTATATTTCAGGCTGTTTTACGGTTTGTTGAATAGATTGGCCAGTCCAGTGGAATCCAGACAACATTTCGAATTATGAAAATGCCGAATTTTAAAAAATCCAGCATTTTAAACTCCCAATTATGCGGAAATTTTAAAAAATGCCGCCCAGTATGCGGGATTTTTTAAAAGACATTATAAAATATTTTTATTATAAGAACTTGGCCATTTCTTGATTAAGCCTGGTCAAATTATGAGATGTGATTTGCATTTTAACACAAATTTTTCAAGAATTTTGGAATTTAACCATATGCTCAATGCATTACCATAGACACATATCTGGTTTCGTAACTAGGATTATGAAACTATGGTTTGCGGGATGAAAACTCAAGACACACTACAATTTCTTTTGTCTTCTCGTTTGGTTTTAAATAGTAATGTAGTAGGCATTGACAAAAATGCCAAGATTGACATTTAATTGACTTTTAAATTGTCAGAAATGACTTTTATATTGACAGAACAAAAATTTGTTCCCGCCAACCAAATATCTCAATAACAAATAGAAAACTCAAAGGAAACTAGATTTGCTTGGTAAATTAGTGTCCGGAATCTCCATTTTTGATGTATTCGGCGTTGGGAGCATAAAAATGCATCAGGATGAGAAAAATATCTCATTCCGAAACTATGTTTAAACCGAGTTGCAAACCATGGTTAGGGGTAACACATTCATACGAAACCATGGTTAACTCGGAACCATAGTTATGAAACCAGTAATGTGTCTATAGCATAACTTGGACATTCCTTAACTAACAATTGTCAAATTTAGTATGCAGAATTGAATTTGGATTCTAACTTGACTTTTGAATGAATTTCCAGAATTTGGTCATGCTGAATGTAACTAGGTCATTTCTTAACAAATTAAGATTAAATTTGGTATGTATAACTGGATTGAGATTTTAACGTAAAGTTCTGGAATTAGTCCATGGATAAATTTAATTATGGGCAAATTTAAGTTGTAGAGCCGGATTGAGATTTTTACATTCATTTTGGATTTTGGTCATGTTGGGTGGAACTTAGCCATTTCTTAACCAATAATCGCCATATTTGATATATAGTTTAGATTAGAATTCGAACATGAATTTTGACCGCATTTAGGGAATTTGGCATTGCTTAATTAAACTAACCTATTTCTTGTTCCTATATTGAACGGAACTTCGAAATTTTTTAACCACTTTTTATGCAATTACTACATTGTATACTGACAAAGTACTGAGAAAAATATTACCGAAATTTTTACTGAGAAAAAATTATCAAAAGCTCGCTTTATAATTTTTTTTATGAATTTGGAGGCCTGAATTTATTAAAAGAAACTTTCAAAGCGGGCTTTTGCTAATCGGAATTTTAAAAAGCGGGATTTTGACAATCGGGATTTTAAAAAGCGGGATTTTGAAAAGAGGAATTTGGAAATTCGGGATTTTGAAAAGCAGTGAATTTTAGCTGGTTAGAATTCTAAAAGTTTAGGATTAAGACTATGTAGGTGTTTTAATAAACCTTTGGAGCGGCGCGGCTCATTAAAAAATAATTTAATGATCTAAAACCAACCTTTGCTCGGTGTGCAATACACGAGCAAACTCTGATCGCTCCGGTTTAACTGTTAAACAGAACTAATATTGGTGATACTTAATGGGATTTTGCACCGCATGGAAACATTTATGAATCTTTGATTTTGATAAAATTTGACTTGTCTGTCTTTCTGAATAAACTATGGTGTGTTGGAAATATTTTGATATTCTATAAATAAAATAATAACTATTTTTATTCATCTTGATTTAAATACAAAATGTTCTCTAGACTAAAGCATCCATTGATCACCACCATTGATAAGATGAGACACACCATTTGAATTGAACTACTTCCATACATTTCACTATTGATCCGTTTCACATCATTCCTCCCCAAACTTCTAATAAATCACTTGCCTAAAATTTGGCTTTGTTTTTTAGTTTATTACGTGTATTTTACGCTCCTAAATTTTCCCAGACCCCCAATACGAAGCTTGAAATGAAAACTTTGTAGCAATAACCACCAACGAATTGATTCAAATGAAACCATTTCCAGCCATAGCACGTTTATGAAAATTTTTGAAGTTTCCACGTGTATTTCATTCATCCTGATTTTCCTGAATTCTGACAGTCGAACTGGAAATATTTTCAGTGATAACTATCGTCATATTGTTTCAAATGAGACCTTCCCGACATAAAGCCTCAACCAGGGAACACTTAGGAGCTAAACCTGCGCTCCGTTAAGACCACTAAGGGAAAGGTACAACTACCAGATTTCGGAGTCAGTTGTTTTTTTGTACTTTGAGATACCTATATAATTTTGGTGGTTGAGGAATTACACTTTAAAGGTTAAGTTTTACGAGTTTTTGAAGTTTTCCCGGGAACCTCGACTAATCAATTCAAATGAGACCTTTTATCGTTAAGATTTTAATTTTTTTTTCAAAATTTGCACGTAAACTTTCCCGAACTCTCAATTTGAAAAAAAGTTCAAGCAATAACCATAGACCTATTCCAGACATCACACGTTTATACAAGTTTTGAAGTTTGCTCGTGTATTTAACTGTCCAAAAGTTTTCACAAACAACAATATGAAACTGGACCTGGAAAATGTTCCAGCCATAATGATCGGTGAACTGCATCGAATGCGAGCTTTCCGGACATAATAGTTTAAACTTAAGGTTCTGAAATTTTTTGAAATTTGTCACTACTTCAAATTTATTCCTAGCTCCCAAATTGAAACTTGACCTGAAAAATTTTCCGGCAATAACCATCGGTGGTGTATTTCGCTGGTACCAATTTTCCCGAACTCCTAACGCAAAACTTTTTTTATAATTATTTTTGTATTATTTAATCTTTACCAACTGTTCTGGGGCGGAAGCCCTCCCATTCTTTAGCAGTTCGCTTTTCACGTCCTTACCTTACACAGTCGCCTGCCAAATCGAAGACGTACGGCTAAAGGTCCGATTTTATCATCATCTGCAAATTGCACAGCTCTATGCCAGCCTTTATTGGCATGGAAGATGGGCCTCAGCATAAAACTTGATCTGTGGAAATTTTCCAGCGAAAACCATCGACGAATAGATCCAAATGAGACCTAGCCCAATTAAAATAAGTTAATAAACTTTTTTAAAGTTTGCACATTTAAATTTCACTGTTCAAAATTTTTCCGAACTCCCAATATGAAATTTGAGCTGAGAAAATTTCTAGCGATAACCATCGACGAAGCGATTCAAATTAGACTTTTCCAGACATAACACTTTAAACGTTAAGTTTTACAAATTTTTGGAGTTTGCTCATGTATTTTACTCTCCCTAATTTTCGTAAATCCCAGCATGAAGCTTGAGCTGAAAGTTTTTAAAGCCGCATCTTTCCACGAATTGATTCAGATGGGACCTTTTCCAGACATACCACGTTGAAAGACATTTTTGAAGATTGGTCTTGTGTACCCAATTTTGCCAAACTCCCAACATGAAACTCGAGCAAAAAATTTATCAATGATAGCCATTGACGAACCGCTTCAAATGCCACTTTCACCAGAGATAACACTTTAAACGTAGAGTTTTTTACAAATTTTTGAAGTTGGACGTGTATTTAACTCCTCTGATTTTTCTTAATTTCCAACATGAAATTTCACCTGGTGAATGTTCCATTGAAAGCATCGACGAACCGCTGCAAATGAGATCTTTTTCAGACATAATACTTTAAATTAAAAATTTTCAGAAATATTTGAAGTTTTGGAAATTTTTCAGTGATAAACATCACCAAACTGCTTCAAATGAGGCCTTTTCAGTCACAATACTTAAACGGAAAGTTTTTAAACCTTTTTGAAGTTTGCACGTGTAATTTACTTCCCCTAATTTTCCGCGACCTCCCGACATGAAACTTGACCAAAAAGATTTTTCAGCGCTAAGCATCGATGAATCGATTAAAATGAGTCCTTTTCCAGACATAACACGTTTGCATAAATTTTTAAAATTTGCTCTTGTATTTCGTTCTTCCCAATTTTCCCGAACTCTCTTTACCTGTAAAATTTCCAGTTATAACCATCGATGTGCTGCTTTAAATGAGATTTTTCCTCAGAAATAACACTTTGAACGTTTACTTCATATTTTTGAAGTTTGCACGTGTAGTCACTCCCTAGATTTTGACGAACTCCCAGCAAGAAACTTGACCTCAAAATTTTTCCAGCGAAAACCATCAACGAATCTGTTCAAATGTGTCTTGATCTGGTATCGGCTGGGACTGAGTCGATGCTCAAACCTCGCATTGCCAAGATCGAGTGGGATGGTTTTCCAGTCTCCATAAAAGTTACTAAAGGTTGTCTGCAGGGTGGTCTACTTTCACCACTGCTAATGGCTCTTGCTATTCGATGATCTTTTAGTCAAACTTCAATGGTACCAATTAAACGGTTCAGTGGTTAAAGCTTTGGCCTTTGGATCGGGAGGTACCGAGTTCGAATCCCGATAGAAGCGGGATGCAAAAGGGATTTTTCACATCAGATTACGATCTGCGCTTACGATCTGAAACTCATTGGCTGGCATGGAGCTATACAATGTGCAGATGGTTCTACGAAAATCGGGCCTATTACCATACGTCCTGGATTTGGCAGGCGACTGCGTAAAGTAAGGGTGTGAAAAGAGAACTACGAAAGAGTTGGGAGTGCTTCGGCCCAGAACAGATTGCAAATATAAAATACTAAAAAACATCTCCAACAGTTTGAGTTTTGCGCTCAGGGTTATGCAGACTACGAAATTATAACTATCTCAGGGAAGCACCTAAATGTCAGATCTGACCTAATACAACAAACCCTCCATACTACGGAGTCTTGAACCGCCAATAAAAATATTCACGTAAACCTATGTAAAACTTTGCTGGTGTTGTTAAATATTCACGTAAACCTATGTAAACCAAAGGCAGAAACCAGGATGGCCTTATATTCCCATATACTTTTTGGAACCATTTTGTACGCTAAATTTTCTTTAAATTCCCATTTTAAACATAAAACTTCAAAAAGAAACTACTATATATTGACAAAGTCGCAGAGCTATTGACACGGGACGTGGAATGTTTTAAGAGCACTCACAGGGCAACGGCAAATTCTCAACAAGTATGGCTCGTTAATTCGCGAAATTAATATGGTTAATGACATATCAATGAGAGTTCAACCAGAGCTCAATTTCTCTAAATCATTTTCGGTCGCCCATCCTTCGAGAGATTTATGGATGTCTCAAGAATTTAAGGATTAACTGTTCAAATCACTAGTCTTCGAGCAGGCATCGGTGCATACTGTCCAAAGCTTAACTTTAACAAGTCTGGTTCACCAATGTGCAGCTTCTCAAGATGAGGTCATCGCTCTGAGTCATTGTGTACTCGAAGCGCAAAGTTTTGAAGTTGAAGACCTCAACATCGTCTTATACAATAATCGTCTTTGCAGTCACAATAAAATTACAGTTATGTGGGTGCCGCCAACACACTCTGACATTGATAACAAATAGATTGCAAATAAATTCGCTGGTAAAAGTGGGTTCAAGATCTGTTTGCAGCAACGGTTGAACACAACGAATTCTCTTTTGACCAAATACGCGTATACCTTGATTAAGGAAAATCTACGAATTCTCCTTGTGATTCTGACTGGGCATGATCGTTTCAAAGAGCATCTGATTCGCATGCGGCTTGTTGCTTTGATACTGAAATCGCCTTGCAACTGGCTGAGTCAGACGCGGACCAATCCTTAATAAAAAAAAATCATACCGTTTTATTAATTTCACTTCCTTTCTTGGACGCGAACGAACGATTAAATTCATTAAAATTAAAGTAAAGTTCAAAATTACAAATTATAATGCGTTTCTCCACTATTCTTTCTTTACCCTCCTCGTATTACTCTCCATCATTTTCTATAGAAAAAAAATAAATCTAAGGCAGTGTGATAAACGAATAATAGATTTCTTCACGAACTCAGTTTCGAAATTAAACTGTAATGGTAAATTTGTTTCAACCCAAAAACTGATTTTCGATCAAAAAAATTTACTGTCAGATCAAAAAATGTTGCTCTAAATTGCCATCGCATGTTTTTTTCCAAAGAAAAATTGATTTATTTTTTGATCGAAATCCTTTTTAAAAAATCTCTATTTTTTCGTAGATTTTTTCGTTACATATAAAATGTTATGTCAAAGTAGACCAAAACATAAACAAACATCATAGTTTTCATTAACTCGTCAATCAGCTCGTCATTGAAAAATATTAATGTTGTTTGTCATATTCTTTACCGCACAATAAAATTGATTTTTTTTGGAAATCGAAAAGAATTTGCCATTAGTTTCGATTTTCAACATTCTCCCCGTGGTAACAAGATTCACCAGGCGAATCTTGTTTACTATCATCTACTTTGAGATCGAGTACTGCTACTGCTACTTTAGCTGTCGGCAGGGTATACGTGCCTTCGGCTGTTCTCACAATTACTTGCCTAACCTGGGGCCTATTTTTTAGTTCAACCTGAGCAAGCAGTGCGCTGTCAAAAAATACTCTGTGTTTTTTTATTCAACCTGAGTAATTTTACTCTGCACACTGCGTTTTTATTTGTGAACTGTGCTTACACCAAGCTTACTCGGTTCTTCAAATTTTACTCTGAAATTAATGTCAGTGTACGAAGAGTGTGCAAAGTAAAAAAATATTTTTTACTCTATGCGCACCGGATAATTTTACCCAGTACCACCTTTGCTCGGTGTACACTACCCGGGCTAAGCCTGCTTGGTCGGGTTGAATTAAAAAATAGACCCCTGTGCCCTAATTCTCTAAGCAGTAAGATAATTTGTAAACGTGTAAACGATAATTTATCTTGCCTTTTTACAATATTTGCATTCTGTAATTGCACTCTAAGATAAAATTTAATACGGTTACGATAACTAAATGTCAAAACTTAACACACTCTTATGATGTATGTAGGTTCATATTTAGACTTTGAGGGCTTATAACTACCGTTCCCATTTAAATTTCAACATTGTTCTTATGGATATAAGTTACTCTAAATAGCATCTGTTCACAATCTATAGTTAAATTGTTACGGGTTGTGGTATGGCTAATTGATGGCATTTTTAATCTTGGCATTTTTAAATCCCATTCTCTAAACAGTTTTTTTACCCAAGATAAACCTATTGACAGCAAGCGAGCAAGATAACATTAAACGTCAAAACGAAATTTTAATTATTTTATATCCTTAATAACTCAAAAAATATAATCTCTACAAACGTAAATTGTTGCATATACATCAAAGCCATCTAGAATCACACATAGCCCCCAAAATCATATTGAAAAATATTCGGAGTCGGGAGTCATTTAAAATTCAAATCAAGATACGGTTAGATAGACTTATAAAACAAACCAAATGTTTCACGACAACATTACAACAGTCAAAAAATTCTTTACTTCGTATGGTAAAGACATGTACAATATAAGTCTTATTTACAATTGATCGATCCGTTGAATTTTGATTAATGTTATGTATTCTAATCTGTTTAAAGGTTATTATACTAAGTACAAAATCGCATTATGTAATTATTATTTGCGATATGTTTTTGAAATTCAAGTCAACCCATTTAGCTCTTTCCGATGCCCTATTTAGCTCTTTCCACACATGCGGATCTCGAAAAGTTCGGGATTGTCATGTTAGAATTTTAGAATTTCAGGAAACAATGGGTTTAAAACCCATAAAACGAAGCTCATTTAAAGATCAAATTTAGTAAGCCACTGCCACTTTTCCGAACTCCACGAGTTGCTCATCCTATATTTTTTACGTGCCTCCTCAATAGCACCGAAAATTTGTTAATCGAAACCATTTCTAGTAGTTGATGTAGGTCTAGCTATGGAGGGACGTTTTAGTGTTACGATTTGTTTTTTTACCATGAGCTAATTTTTAATCTTTGTAAAATGTTTGGGTTAATCTTAAGAATCGGTAACGAGTAGGAGGTGAGACTTTGATCAATTACCTGAACTTTAGAAATCGATTTTATGCAATATACATCTTGTTTGACCTTAGTGCTAGTTAAAAGCTAGTTTTAATGCATAATATAATTAAATTTTGTACTCGTTCATTATTGTTCGAAATTTGTCCTAATTATTAATTTCTCAAAACATAAGATTAATAAATAGTTTAGAATTAAAGCATTGTAAGATCTTATAGATAGACTGTTGAGAGCTCCTAGTGCCTTTAAATGAAATATTAAACAACAACAAACTGAAATTTGTTAACTAATTTAGATTTTCTATAGGCCGTCATATTTATTGTGCTCGTCAGTTTCCTTAATTGTGCATGTGTAATGATCAAGTAAAATATTGCAAGTGACACATATAGCAGAAAACTAACGGGATAACCATTAAATTAAGGAAATGGCTGTATTTGGAATTTTAATAAACTGCACATTTGACAACAAATGAGCTTGAAAGCTCCCCGTTTTACGTGTACGGTTTTATTCTAAATTGTAATGTTAATAAATAAATAAATAACTAAGTGCACATCAAGTTGAAAGCTTTGCTTGCTATGTAGAGAGCGGGTCCATTTTAGATGTTGTCAAATCGGACACTTGAAGCACTTGACATTCTAGGATATTCTACCCCTTAAGTCTTTTTCTTCTACTATTAATAGGTACATTATTTATTCCCTATTTTAAACATAAAATTATAAATAATAAATTTATTTGTTTTATTGTTTTTGTGGAAAAACTGGAGCTAACCTAAGCAAAAGTATAGGTAAAGTTAAGACGATCGATTAAAATATTCTAATGTTTGATTTACTGAAAGAATATTTTAATACCATCGATAACAGTCCACTTTTACATTCTAAATGGAAAGAATTTTATAACTTTTTTATGTAAAGTATCACAGCTATTTAAATTGTTAGAACTTGGGTTATTTAATTCCAAAATAAAATTATAAACTGAAATATCAAAAATTGCAATTAATCCAAACGAAAGCGTTTTACACATGCAAGCAAAGTTATTCCGCGATAAATTACTTGTGTTACTTTTTGACATAAACTTATCTTGCCACTTTACATTTTATCTTGAATAAAATTTAGAGAATGCGAATTTACTAAAACATCACGATATCCAATATAAATCTAGACTTCTACCATAATTTTTTTCGTGTGTAAAAGTTATCACTTTTACATTTTACAATTTAACTGGTCACTATATATTTTGATTTGATAATGAGTTTCGTTTCTTTTCATTCATCACTACAACAACGTCGTCGATTTCGATGGGCTTAACTTTCTGGAACCATTTAGTTCTTCGAGTAATATCGGGGCTGCAGTTTTTCACGTAGTTGATTCAATTCATTATTCACCCCATGCAAATTTGTTCCGTAGTCCGTTCGAATTTCTAACGGAGTTCCTCGACGTGCTATAAAATTCCGAATAAGACATGAACTTTTTTTTCCAGAGTATGTGCTATTTCTAACAGGATAGCACTTGTAGTTAGACATGTAAATAAAACACCCTGACGTTTCTCTGCACGACGGCCTTGGGTAACTTCCATCGGTCCAAAATAATCAATCCCGATGAATGAAAATTTAGCAGTGTATGATGCAAGTCTTGCTGAGGGATGATCAGCCATTTCAGGAACATTTGGTATCGCTTTTTCAACTTAACATTTTTGGCAGTTTGCTCTGACTCGCTTCAGTGTCACTCGAAGTTTGCTAATGTAATGGTTATGATGATGAAACAGTTCGTGGTACTCGGCCAAGATGAGACGAGTTATATGATGTTTATTCGGTAGGATAATTGGATTTTTTTGTATCGAAAGCAATTCCTTCCGCCTCAGATATTCTACCTCGAACTCGTAAACTGGTTTTATGAAATTTCATCAGAGTACCCTTTTCGTTGTACATGTCATACTAATTCACTTTCAGCTTCTTGAGTCTCATCACAGATTAGTTCCCCTCCGATTTTTTGTTGATCAGTCTTCATATTATTGGTTGGCTTAAGTGCCCATGCAATTGTCCGCACTAGCCTGGACCATTTAGAAAACCTTTCGATATCTGGAGTTAATACCGATGGTTCTTCTATATTATGTGATAATCGTGGTTTCAATTCGTCTTATATTTCACTGCTTTCCTTTGGAAGCCTTTGAACGGGCCAACCTGTTTCTGGTTATATAAAAACATCACCAAAGCACGTCTTAACCATCAAAGCACGTCCATCGAGTCACACCAGAACCATCTTTTCGTTGGTTTTAAAGTGTGAGCGCAACATATCATATTCGCTAAACGAGTTCCCAGCAGGGCCGCCTGTAATTCCAGTCTAGGAATGAACATTTTTTTCTGCGGCGCTATTTTGGTCTTGGCACCAATCAACACGCAATGAATACCATCTTCACATTCGAAGCACCAGCTGCGTACACAACCTCACTGGTGTCGACAAACACGTGCCATTCAAGTGATTTAAATTTCGTCTTGATATAGCATCTTGATATTTTTAATTCTCTTAGTTCTGGCAATACATTAGTCCAGCGTTTCCATCGATTATTTTGTTCATCAGTGATCGGGTCATTCCATTTGACTGATATTCGCACTTGAAGAAGAATCTTCACATATACAAGGATATGAGCTATCAATCCCATCGGATTAAACACCATGTTTTGTAGGTTTTCATGTTCCATTTATGATCTCACTATCAATTCGATTGAAATTTACACGATAGTAGAAAATATTATCTGTAACTGACCACCACATTCTAAGCACTTTCGCATCATCGGATTCTGCGCTTATATTTAAACTCTTGTCCGTTAGTTGCTCAGATTCTCTCGGCACTGGTAATACTCGTCTAGAATTTGAAATAAAATTTCTTATTGCAAACGCACCGAGTTTGACCGTTTTGACGCTTCTGGGCTCTCTTCCTGGAATTTCATTGCGTTTAGGTTTTTTACAAATTGTGCCGAGCTCGACGAGCATGTTTCCCTGAATGTCATTACTCTCATGATATAAACATCCAATTGCTGTTCTTTTCCTCCGTCGCACCAGAAAAATCGTTGCGACTTTTGATCTTTCTCTAATATTCCAATTTGATGGAACATTTCTTTTATGTAACCTGTTATAGCAAAGGGTCATTGTGGAACTAATAAATCTGACCCTGACAATAAAATTGAATTAAACGATGTTCCGTTTTCTTCTGCTGCTGCATTTCACACTAATCGAATTTTTCCTGGCTTATTCGGATTGGTGACTGTGAAAATAGGTAGGTACCATGTTCGCTTGTAGATCAGCATCGTTTCACTCGTGCTAAATTTCCAAACAAACCCTTTTTTTTCGCACAATCCTTCTAGGCTCTTCCTTCAGGCTAGTGGCCGCACGTCCATAGGGTAGCTGTTTGGGAAAGCAACATTATTGCTCGGCCATAACAATCCGGTTTCGTAATAATTACCAATTTTCCGTGTAGTTCTTTCCATAATTTCTTGGAATTTTAACGCCGACATTTTCTAATGAGAAAAGCTCCTTCACTTTGTCATGAAAGCTCATTGATATATTTAGTTTGTATCTGGTTTAGTTTACCGAAAATTGCCCATCTCAAACCTGTTTTGGCAGCGATTGGTTCTCCCATATGGCCTTGTCGAATCTGAAGTGGTATACTGATACGCATATTCATAGCAGACAAACGGTATATTACGTAGGTGACTGAACTTGGTAGTGGTACTATCAATTTCAATTGTTTGCGCTGGAAGATCGAGGCGTACAACCGTATAGACTTTTGGTATCTTATACACGTCATTATTAGAAACACCTGTCCGTGTTGTACTGCCGGTCCAGTTTAATTCTATTCAGAAGTGTATTTTTTGTGGTTGTTGATGAACCTGGACGACGCCTGCTGATTTCGTAGTAACATGATTCGCTGAATTGTCCTTAACATCCATCTATGCATGTTTAAAACTGATGTCTTTTGAAGCATTTTCGACACAGACCATTGCTAGTATAATTTTCCATTTTTACTGCTTGTCACATTTTTAAATTTAAGACATTCTGCCAATAGGTGTGCAAGCCACCCCTAAAACATTTTTTCAGTCTTTCTACGTTTTCATCATTAGTCAGCCCGCATAACTGTGTTGTACGTGTATACGTTGATATAAACATAGGCCACTCAGAAGGACTGCCATAAAATGATGGTAGCTCCTTTGAAATAACTTGCCTCATTGTCACCTACTTCATATTGGTATTCCTGGTTGAACGTTCCTATCGGTTTTACTTGGATTTGGATTTCAATTTCGGTGCGCTTGTCAGCAGAATAGTTTGGTTCCACCTCCTTGAATCGGGAATTTAGCAGCACTTCATTACTATACGGTTCTATCTGAACTTTCGTTTGTCGGATAGATTGCAACTTCGTTGATTTTGACTGTGTCTCTCGAGTAGACCCGGAAACTTTTTGTTTGTCTTATCATCGGCTGAAGACGTCATTTACTATCATTTACACTTTTCTCATAATGAGAATGATCTACCGGATTGACCCATTGTTGCACTCGATGTTTTAAACTGTCTTCGTCAGATATGCTACAAGACCGGTCTGATAATTCTAAAATTCTTTGGCTTTTCCTCTAGATATTGTTTCACGTTCCCGTTGCTTATTCAATCTACGCATTTTTTCCTCGAGAATTTTCTCCTCCTCCTTTGCACGTAATTCCTCCAATGTTCATTATGTGTTGTCAAATATTTTGAGAATCTATAGAATTAACATTGCTTAAGAATTGCATTGGAGTGAAAAATAAATTTTTTATTGAAGCTTTTATAAAGGCAAATCACCTACATAATTCACCCAATTTGTTTTCGTCAAATCAGATGTTGTTTAGAGAGGATTATGTTTAATACTCTTCCAAACAATTCTTACCTTTTTGTGCACAAAAGACGGGTTCCTCAATTCTATACCGTTTGTTTAGATAAATACAAAAGCTATAAGATTAAATTACGAAATTCTTTCACTGATATGCAAAAAAAAATATCTTTGAAAATTAAATTAGCGTAGGATAAAAGCATAAAGCTTTTATAAGAATATATGTCAAAGCTCTTTGATATACTTGTCTTGTGTTTCAATAGAATTAAATAATAGACGTTATGTCTTTTCATCTCTGTATAAAGAAATTTGAAGATGTCTATTGATGGAGTACACACACAAAGCTTTTACAATGAATCAAAAACCAAACCATTCTGTATACTCAATACTATAATACCAAGTTAATACTACTGTACGTACTCTGAAGAGCATTATGCGGTTGGCAGGAAACAGAGCTTTTCATATTAAAATATTTTTAAACCAATATCGAACAAAAAATTCTCTGCCGATTTAATGCATGAATGAATTTTCATCTTCAAAAGAAAATCCTCTTAACCAACAAATATGATAACAATTACAAAAATATTAATAACAAAAAAGCTTCACCTTTTTACCGCTGTTTTGCTTTGAAGAGCACCGCACATATACGTAACATGACGGGAGCAAAGTTTCTGTTTTGTTTTTCATTTTGTTTGCCCGTGTACAGATTTAATCGGGAGGAAGATTTTAATAACCGCACAAAAATATAAAAAAAAAAAATCTTTTGTCAAATAATTCGCCTGTAATATGATTGATTGGTGCTGAATGTGAGTGTTTGAATTTAGGATTAGTGCGGTTATGCAAGTGTTTTAATTTGATTTATTTGAATGCGGATGTGATGGTTTGGAACCTTATCACGTTTTATGCAAATATTTCTGAAATTCTAAACATAACAAACTCCCCAGACAAGGGTTACCGTTGATTGACGACACAAGACGCAACAAATATCATTTATATACGATAAGGGCACAGTAAACGTATAAGCAGCAATTTATCATCTTCAAGTAAAGTACTTATACGAGTATGTCATGTCCAGGTAAATATAAGGATGTAATAGTCCTTAGAACAATGAAATAACAAATCATTATGTATGATTACATTACACATGATATTCCTAACAGCATCATTGTAACGTACTTAAACTCGATTGTTCGTTGTAATGAGGAAAAGGAAGAAGCACAGAGATTCTATTTTTAGATAAAACATTCAGGGTGTGTGATGAAAAAAAAATTTATTACATTCTTCATCCTCTGCCTCTCTCACGGTGTTTCATCCTGTATGTGTTGTTGTTCATGAGAGTTGAAAAGTTTTTTTTTTCATTTGATTATATAATTTAAATTTAAATATATGATTACAAAGGATTTTCCGGAAATTATATTTTTTTTTTTTGTGTAAGGTACAACAGTCTCCGCCTCAGCTGTGTGTATACGATGAGGTATATACGAAGCGATGAGAGATTTTTTTTTTATTTTCATTTGGTAGATATCAAATATTTCTGGCAACGTGCAAGTAGAACGATTCATGATAGTAAATCTTCTTATGTACGAACGTAATGAAAATCTAATAAATTTATGGGTGAATAATCCTCTGTAAAGGTGAATTTATTTGTTATTTTTAATTAGCTGGAATTAAAGGAAAACTTAAAATGATGGGTGGGGGATAACCATTTCTATGGTTAGGGGAACGTTTTGTTCGCGTTACTGCAGATGCATAAAATTTCTGAAATACTTACCTTAATATTTAGATGAAGGTCCAGTAAAAGTTCTCGTGTTCAGCACCTAATATAATTTAATTAAAATATACTCATCTTAAGAATTACGGATAATCCATCAAATTGGGCAGTCAACATGAAATAAAAGAATTTATAGCAATCAAATTAGATTAAGTTAATGAAATGTAAATATTACATTACTTACACTTACATTATTAAGATCCATGAATTTCTCAATATTAATATTGTTACGAATTTACCCTGTCAAATTCGGACCGTATCACTGGATTGTGAATATCGTTTGACGGTTACAACACCAATTCTCGTAATTTACACGCTTAATATTTACGCCACTACTAAAATATTCCCGAAATAATCCGACAATAATTTGTTCACTCTTATTTTATCAACACTTAATCACAACAACAAATAATTTCCAAATTGTACCGAATCTGGCATACTCCGTTCTGTTCGCCTAGATGTTCTGTTCCATCTGCTATACAATTAACTGATCATTATTTAGTATTAGTAGTAAACCTTAGATGTCACCAATCTCGCATAAAAGAGCAGAGCTAAGTTCTAAACCTTAATTCAGCAATTTTTGTAGAATAAACGGTCTCGTCTACCCAATAGGCGGGATTGTAACAATATGTAATGCTGGAAACACATGGGCAGAATTCTGAGAGCAAAAAAATTAGAATGCACACGTTTATATGGTGTGAAATACTCATGTGTTTTGCATTGCAATTCTGAATCATGTCTCCATTTTTAATTGATTTGCCTTGCAGTAGGCTGCGCTACTTAGGAGAAATCAAATCTAAATAGCATACTAGTTACTGATAACATTTAATTAAAATAATGAAACTTGATTAATGAATTCATGTTAAAAAAGTACATGAAAGAATGCTGTATAAGGTAGGGGAATTTTTACAGCGGAAAATAAAAGATTACGCTACTTGCCGCAATTGGCAGCACTATCACTACAGAGAATTTTTTTTGTTATGTAATTACCAGCGGAAATTTTTCATTCATTATGTACCACTTTTTTCACTAAATAAAATATCGCAGCGGCATAAAATATTAAAAGTGATCCTTAAAATGGCAAATTGATTGATCTCCGAAATAAAGGAACTCGGTATATGAAATCTTGAAATTTAACAATATTCCATATTTCCGCCATTTCTTAACAAATTACTATGATATTTGGATAGTAGTATTGATCAGAGATTTAGTAAGTTTTAGACAAAGTTCTAGGCTGTTCATGCTGGACTAAACTTTCCTTATGAAAATTGGTTTCTAGATTGATTTTTGATTGAAATATAAATTTTAGATGAAAAAATGGTATCTGTATATTCTACACGATATAAATAGATTTTAAACTGGAGAGAACTCGGCTATCTTTTAATTAATAATTGTAAAATTTGCATCGCATACTGGGATAATTCGGGCAAAATTTATTGATTAGAATTTTCAATGTAATTTTATGTGTTTCTGCGGCCACATACGTTATCTTCAGTTTTTGGCCAATGTCTAAAAACTTTCACAAGTAACCAATACTTTCGGTTGCTTTTCTAATAGCTTAGGTCATACTGAGACTACATAGACAATTTGGGGAAAATTTATGGATTAAAATTGTTGTAACGGAATTCTATTTAATTCCGTTACTAACCTATCCCAAACAAAAAAACTAATAATTTTCTTATCTGCATGACCTTGGAGATAATTCTCTAACTATATCTAACTTATGTACCAGTCATGCTACGCTTTCACATTTTCTTTTTACGTTTATTTACTACAAGGCCATTTAATTAATTCATGTTAGAATTTTTTTTTTTAATGAGTTTCTGTGGGGTAAGCGTAAAAAGTTTATGCAATTCGACACCTCTACATTTTTCAAGTACACGATAAATGCAAGTGGTTTATTTATGTATAGCGTTGACATATTTACGAATACGTCAACCTATGTGAAAATCAAAACCATCTGTATTTGTTGTTGTACAAACTTCCGCTAGTAGCAAATACGAGCCGGAAATTCACAACATGCGCGGTTTCTAAAAGTTTTCTGGATTGTCATCAAAAATAAAATGTAAGTTGATTGAGAGAACAATTTTAATCACTGGGTTAAAATGTAAATTCTCTCTCTCAACAAGTAATTAAGTTTTGGAATAAATACCGCGAAATTTTCTTGGTTCGAGGCAGTCAGTTAATTATCCGTGTAGTAGCTCAGCTCGGCGGATAATTAAATTAAATACTTAGTTTTTTGTTTTTGTCTTGTTTTTTTTGTTTTTTTTTGAATAAAAGTTCTGTGTTAGGTTAACGTAAATATTGTGTGTTTTTTTTCGGGGTGAAGAACAAAGCGGTAAATTGGTAAGTATACAGGGCTCACCATACTAATTCTTACGGCCCAGGTAACACGGTGTTCTTTTGGCTGTCTCTCGGGACGGGAATGTTGTGACATAGGCACTCTTTCCCCTTCTGCCAAAACCGCCGTGGTACCCAAAATACTTACTAACGTCTATTGTGGGCCAGAGGCCAATATATTGTTGTATTAATTGAACTAATATGGTGGTGTAAACACCATAATATACAACCTCGGTCGACTCGATCCACATAGCGGGTCGACGACACTGCCACTATGTAGGGGTCCGTTACCCCACTCAACTGTTCCCTCTTTTCTTCTGCGGCTAGCA
Organism: Nephrotoma appendiculata; assembly: GCA_947310385.1. Classification (NCBI taxonomy): domain Eukaryota; kingdom Metazoa; phylum Arthropoda; class Insecta; order Diptera; family Tipulidae; genus Nephrotoma; species Nephrotoma appendiculata. The sequence continues at coordinate 283,967,873 of OX371225.1, read as the reverse complement.
AGGCCGCTATCCATGCACTCCAATACCCACGCCATTTCCCTCTAAAAGACTGAGCTGCGGGAATAAATGCCGCAAGGAGTGCGAACATGGGTAGTGGCAAATTCTGTGAAACCGGGCTGGCCTCAATAGGTAGAGGCTAACCCGTTTCAAGTGGCGCCCAAACAGGGACATGACATCTGTTCCACAATTTATTAAAATTATTTATGAAGGCACCACTTTTTCAAGTGGCGCCCAAAACGGGACAAAACAACTGTTCCAAAATTTATTAAAATTATTTATGTAGGCACCACCGTTTCAAGTGGCGCCCAAATCAGGGGGCACAACATCTGTTCCCTGCCTTTAACAATTTATTTAAATGATTTATTTATAAGTTTTTGTCAATACAGATATGAGATTCTGACCGGTATGAGTATGGCAGCGGTCATGCTCTAGAGGCATGCCTGACCAGATTCAGTGGTGGGCCATAAGCATACCGGGGTGAATCTTAAACTTTTAAGTTGCATTGCTGGATTTTCGAATTCTTGGTTTATCTGTGGCATGTCCCAACCCACACTCTGGGGGATAAACCAACATTCGTGATAGCATTTGGAATTTAAAATTTATGTATTTAGGATTGTCATAAACTGGAACACAACATCTGTTTCCAATGTAAATAAATTGTTGGTATATAGGCATCACTGTTTCATATGGCGTTTAAATGCGTGCATTTAATGAACCACTGTCTCAAATGTTGTCGATACGTTAAAGAAAGAAAAAATTTTCGGTAGTAGCAACACCAATCATTTCTCAAGAATTAATTATCGAGTTGTACGGTTTTCGGTACCTGGTACAACTAACAATCTTTCAATTCTGTACAGGCAAGGGTGAATGGTGTGATCCCTGGAGCAATGTGCATATCTCTTTCCCGGCCGGGGAAGATACCGGGGGTATAAAGGGCTGCACATTCCCAGTTAAATTTGAAACATCATTCCATATCCCGGTCAGATGGTAAAGATTGCCCCCTCAATTTTTCCTCAGTTTTAATAACCCAGCTTGTAGTAAGAAGTTACGCCAAGTGAGGATAAATTTGGCTAAAAAGTAGATTTCCACCCACAACGTTAGTTAGGTTTCGCTGTATTTCACCTCGTTAATTCAATTTTAAATTTGCATCCTTAGGGATGGGTTCGCCAGTCCTTCTTTTTAGATTAAGTACGTCCAGGGCATAGCACTTGTAGCTGTTCAATCTTGTGTTCTGATTGTGGACGGTTATATGACCCCAAGTTTTGGACATAAGTTACAAGTAGGTTATGGGACACGTTGTGGAAATCTTAGCGATAGCCGGCGAGTTATCGTTCCTTCTTGATAAAACAATAATCCGGCCGCGAGAGCTGAGCATTTGGCCTCGTAGATATCGGATTATTGCGTGCCAGTTCTGACTTATCACTCACACGATCCATTGTCTCCAAATGTAGGATAGGAATCTGGATTGTGGAACGAGGGTAAGGCTGATGACATGATCAAGCAGGTACTTTAATCAGTTTCGTTAGTCTAACCAACATGGCAGTGAGGATCACTCGTAAGTAGTTGGGACGCCCACTGCATAATTGAAGGTAGATTAGCAAGCTGATCAAAATTATAAATCTGTTCCTTTTCCTTTTCCTTGTTTGACCCAATAATAGTGGTATTCTTATTGTCGACCCATGGTGGGGGTCGGAATAAACCGTGGTTGTATATATTTTGAATTATTTTTTTATAAGATGTTAGGTTTATAGTAATCATAATTTTTTTTATTTAAATAAGTTATAAGTTAGGAACTCTGTCTCAGGATGGAGTTCAACATAGAAAAATTGAGCGAGGACGAGTTGCGCATAGAGTTGGAGGTGCGCAACCTGGTAGTTAAGGCTAACCAGGAAGTATCCCAAACCTTGAAGCAAGTGTTAATTCGCAGATTAGAAGTAGAGCGTGAAGATCCATTTCTAGCGCCATTCAAGGCACATGTCGCCGCGCAAAAACAACCGCAGCGTGAGATAGAGGCATGCATCAAGAAACTTCTACTGCTGTGTCAAGGGATGGTCGAGAATCTGAGGAACAACACCGCTGTGGCCGATTGGTTGCCCGAGGGGATGGCAAAACTAGTGCATATTCAGGGTAGAACCAATCGGGTAAGTAAAACCCAAGAGACATTTAAGATGTTCAAGAGCTTGGATGAAGCTGTAACCGAAAGTGGAAGGATAATAGGCCGGGTCAAACGGGGTAGGCTGACATCCAAGCAAGCTCAAGAAGAATTGGAGGGTTTGGTCATCACAATACTCGAGCGAGAGGCCATAGCGCATTTTAGGGGATTAGAGGAGGATCAAAAATTGCCACCAAATAGTACGTTAACTGATTCCGTATCAGGCGCACATTATACAAATGATCGCGCGCAACGACAACATCTCAGGCTATTGCGAAAATTACATAGTAGGCAATGCCTGCCAAGAAAACCAGTAGTGGTTTCACCGCCAGCACCACCTATATCTAATCCACCTGATGTATCTAGCTCGGTTAAAATAACATCAAAAAGAGCCTTACAAAATAGCACTATTAAAACGCAGGTTACAGCCGATAATCAGGTAGTACAAACTGTAGATAGTACTAAACCAGCGCTACAAGCATCACAAATAATGTTCCAATTAACATTAAATTCAGATGGTGGATGTGGTGGTACTGGTACAACATCAAGTAGCTCCCCGTCAATCTGCATCTTAGAAGATGAAAATCTTTCGGGGGTAGTTGGTCAAGTTGGTGAACAGCATACGATACACCCATTACCTAACGAAATTTCATCTCAAGACTCTGAATTTGTGTCATTCACTCCACAGCAAGAAATTGCTAATGATCATAGTGTTACTTTGCAAGAGATGATCACGTGCAGCAAGAAAAGGCGGGCAGATAACAGTTTGGTAGGTAATACGTTACCTCCAAAATGTAAATCATCGAGTCTTGCATCTTTACGAATTAATAGGACTTCGGAATCTAAACTTAGGAGGTTACCTATCAAATTAGGTTATAAAAATAAATTCAAAGCCTCTAAAAATAAAAAGAGCTCACCTCGCAGAAAGAAGAAGCGTTGTAAAACTTACGATCCATGGCGATGTAGATATCACAAGAGGCAATTGAGAATCGTACGAACATCGGGGAGGCTGATAATGCAATTCCTTGACACCAACAAAATACATTGCAAGACAGAGTTTGGCCATAGGGAGTTAACGAGATTAACTCTTACACACGTGTACAAAGTGTGTTTTAGCTGGAAGTTTCTGACGATGCTTTTACAGCGAAATTGGAAGCGCCGTCGTAGAAAACGCGGTCGCATACATCATCCACTTTCCCATTAGACCATCTATGTTTAGTTGGGCATCTACATAGATGATGTAATGGTAAAGTGAAGGCTGGTATATTGCGCGCGCAATTATGAATATACCAGCGGCATTAGTTAAGACAATAGGGTTAGGAAAGTATAATGTTAAGTAGTTGAAAGAAGGGTAGAGGCGCTCAAAAATAGAGTGAGTGCGTAGAGCTGAGGAAAGGTTGAGCCATCTCAGGCTACAGCTCAGTACTTGGAGGAGAGAAAGAAGAGAGAGGCTAAGAAACGCGAGGACGAAGGAAGAGGAAAGGAAAGGCGAATTATCGCAGAAGGGAGAAATTGGTGAAGTCGCGGGCCAGTCTGTTGTCACATCATCTATGCGACCGTAACTGCTCGCATAGTTGATGTGATAACAGAGTGAAGGCTGGTATTGCGAATACCGGCAATAGGTTAAGTACGCTTGCTAGGTTTAGGGAATTAAGTTAAGATTAGAGAGGCAGGAAGTTGGCTCAATCCCATTCCTTGCACATGGTTCAGCGAAAATGGGGTTGGGGCAGCGCCGTGCTTATAGATATTAGGTAAGCCACAGGAAGTAAATAAAACATATCTTTACCAAATAGAGAAATCATTAAATCAGAAGATGCACTCGGCTTAACAATAACGGATAATGGTGCAGGCTATGCGTTTATTAAGCGTATCAGGGAAGGCATAAAAGTTAAACAAATTCCCTACGGCCAATTTTTCTTTTGTTTTATAAACTTAATTAAATCGTTATAAATCTTTATTTTTCTTTTGATTTTTCTTCTTTACGTAATTTATAATTTTTTTTTTTTTTGACTTTTTGGTAAATTAATTTGTTTTTCGAAATTTTTTTATAAAATTATTAAGTTATGTGAATTAAATATATTACATTTTAGTGGAATGCATTACTAAATATGTATTACGTGCAAACGCGGACGCGTACATCATCCACTTTCCCATTAGATCATATATGTACTCATACGCGGGTATTTACATAGATGATGTGATGGGAAAGTGAAGGCTGGTATAACGCGCGTGTAATTATGAATATACCAGCATCGTTAGTTAAGGTAGAAGTTAGGATTATTATTAGTAAAACTAATAATTAGTAAATAAGATGTAGGATGAGGTTAGCTCAACCCCATTCAGATAACTTAGTAATCTATGGTTGAGGTAACGCCACCAACATAATTAGATAGTGGTAGGATAAGTTACTAGATTCATATTGGTAATTCAAATGTAATAAAACGTAGTTGAAATTTTAGTTATATCGCCAAGATGTCAATTAATGTAAAATAAAATTAAACGAAATTCTAATAAAGAGGAACTCAAAATATTTGATGGATTGAGAACAATATAAGGCACTGCTAAACTTAAGATGGTGATTAAACAATAGATGGTATGTTGGGGAGGTCTTTTATGCAGTCAGAGAATGGCCAAAACTTTTTCATCGAAGATGTGAACAAATAATAGGATTCGGGTGGACAAAGGATGGAATCTTTCCGAAAATTACACATGGATTGAAGATATGCAGTCATGCTGAACCAGTGATTAACGAAGAAACAAACGACTGGGAATTAAACAAGACTAAGCGGCTGATTAACGAAATCCTACGAGTTGCGAGAATCTCTAGTAAATCTAGTAAGATAATGGGTTCCAATTCGTTACAATATGAAGCAACATGTAACTGGTGATTCTGTCGCCTGGCAAAATACATAAACCAAGTTACGCAGCACCGTCAATCCAGCAGAAGGGATGGACCACATTCGAGATAAATTCCTTCTACCTTACATGAGAGGGGCGTTATGTTTTTCGACCGAGGATACAAAAAAAAAACAATTTTTTTTGAGTACGACGTATGAGGACAAAGTCAACGCGTGTCAAGGATGTCATATCCTCAAGAAATTATTGAATGTGATTATGCCACTAACCACTCTTGTGTTGCTGCAATACGCCCAAGAGGATTCGATTATTAAGTTAAGCATAACAACAACTGGGTATGGGAGCGAATCGCGAGGCGAAAGTGTATTTCGACTACGAGGAATTCAATCGAGGAGGCAAACAAACCAAAGTTTTGACTTTTTCACTGTCTGCAAAAATTCCAAACCAAACATTAACCGTAATTAAGAAGCACCACATAATGGATTCCAACTCAACAAATTCAGGCTCTACACGACCCATAATTCATCATCAAAGGAATTTCAACGGTTTATATGAGTTCCTCTACCCTGATACAATATTATGATTTTAAACATTTATTTTATATAATAATTCCATTTTTTTTTTTTTTGCTATCTAACCTTTGTAATGAATCTATGGCATTTTCTAGTAACACACTTTTGGAATAAGACTCAAGTAAATTTTTAAAATATAACTATTTTTAAGCAAACTAATTTAAGGAGGTATACTATTGAACATTCAACACCCTAATATCAAAATTGTATAAAGTCACTAAAAACTATTTCCACACTATGTAGTAATTACACAATAATTGACACATCATAATGGTAGATAAATTGAAAAAGCTAACTATTCAAATCAAAATTTTCAAACTAGTTAAGTTCGGTTCAATAATTTATTAAAACAAAAATGAATTGTTCTATTTTTTTTTTGTTTGAATGTTCATGGAATAATTGTCAATAGTATCTAATGCTAACAGTTAGAATAACTAGGTTAAGTGCCCGGCTTTGAGACTATCTCAGGGTGTGGGGCGTCCGCCACGTTGGGCTACTTCAAGTACCTACAGACTGACTCATTAAACCACGTCCCCCTAAACAGAGCATGAGATCTCTTTTCATTCTCAGGGATTGGGTTTTCCCCACGCTGTAACGGAATTCTATTTAATTCCGTTACTAACCTATCCCAAACAAAAAAACTAATAATTTTCTTATCTGCATGACCTTGGAGATAATTCTCTAACTATATCTAACTTATGTACCAGTCATGCTACGCTTTCACATTTTCTTTTTACGTTTATTTACTACAAGGCCATTTAATTAATTCATGTTAGAATTTTTTTTTTTAATGAGTTTCTGTGGGGTAAGCGTAAAAAGTTTATGCAATTCGACACCTCTACATTTTTCAAGTACACGATAAATGCAAGTGGTTTATTTATGTATAGCGTTGACATATTTACGAATACGTCAACCTATGTGAAAATCAAAACCATCTGTATTTGTTGTTGTACAAACTTCCGCTAGTAGCAAATACGAGCCGGAAATTCACAACATGCGCGGTTTCTAAAAGTTTTCTGGATTGTCATCAAAAATAAAATGTAAGTTGATTGAGAGAACAATTTTAATCACTGGGTTAAAATGTAAATTCTCTCTCTCAACAAGTAATTAAGTTTTGGAATAAATACCGCGAAATTTTCTTGGTTCGAGGCAGTCAGTTAATTATCCGTGTAGTAGCTCAGCTCGGCGGATAATTAAATTAAATACTTAGTTTTTTGTTTTTGTCTTGTTTTTTTTGTTTTTTTTTGAATAAAAGTTCTGTGTTAGGTTAACGTAAATATTGTGTGTTTTTTTTCGGGGTGAAGAACAAAGCGGTAAATTGGTAAGTATACAGGGCTCACCATACTAATTCTTACGGCCCAGGTAACACGGTGTTCTTTTGGCTGTCTCTCGGGACGGGAATGTTGTGACATAGGCACTCTTTCCCCTTCTGCCAAAACCGCCGTGGTACCCAAAATACTTACTAACGTCTATTGTGGGCCAGAGGCCAATATATTGTTGTATTAATTGAACTAATATGGTGGTGTAAACACCATAATATACAACCTCGGTCGACTCGATCCACATAGCGGGTCGACGACACTGCCACTATGTAGGGGTCCGTTACCCCACTCAACTGTTCCCTCTTTTCTTCTGCGGCTAGCAAGGCCGCTATCCATGCACTCCAATACCCACGCCATTTCCCTCTAAAAGACTGAGCTGCGGGAATAAATGCCGCAAGGAGTGCGAACATGGGTAGTGGCAAATTCTGTGAAACCGGGCTGGCCTCAATAGGTAGAGGCTAACCCGTTTCATTGTCACAATATTTTTTTGATTTTCTGCAGCCATAAACGATATTTTGGAATATTTGTAAATTTCAAGATTTCCTTTACCGAGTTCCTTTAACCCAGAAATGAATCAATTTGTCATTTTAGGGATCAATTTTAATATTTTATTCCACTGAGATATTTTATTTAGTGAAAAAAGATATACAAAATGAATAAAAAAAATTCCGCCGGTAATTAATTAACAAAAATTTCACTTTTGTGACAGTGCTGCCTCTTCCCAGCATCCCTTAAAGTTGTTCAGAAAAGTTGTGTTGTAGTTAAGTGTCTCAATTATTTGATTTATGTTGAATTGGTAATCACAATTTGCATGGTTTGTACCCATGAGTTGGCTGATACAATGGCCGTCGTTCACTTCCTCTAGGCAGTTCCTCTCACAAGTTGCATTTCTGCGTTAATCCGAATAATTGCTGCTGTGCAGCTCTAATTATTTCCTTTATTTTATCTATGATGATAGTTTGTAGAACGGCATTTGCTGCTTTCTCCCATTTGAATCTTCGTGCAATGAGTCGACAATTCGGTTGTATTCGAAGAATCTTGTTTGCCGTGTTTATCAAAACGGTGTTGATTTGTTATTGTTCGTCATGATATTGTTTTGACTATTGAAAGTTTGGTCCCATACGTTGTCATCGGTGTTTTTGCTACCCCTTTACATGACGTTCCAATCCAATTGATCGGTCGTTTAGTTCGTGTATTCGACCTCGCTGATCTGTCCTTGATATAGAAGAGTTTCGTGAATTTGGTGAATTTGTCTATGGACGTGATGAATTTCTCCTTCTTAATGTTAATTATATCCATGTGGATGACCCTGATGAATATAATAGGTAAGTGTATGGCAAGTTTCGCCGTTTTGTAGCAAGTAATATATCTCCAAAATTTGCTCCTTATTCTCCTGACAATTTCTATGGGCTCTTTTATGCTCTGCCTGGATAATATTAAATTTATTCTCTTCGCATTTTATGTTTTGTACAATCGTTTATGTAAATCGAATTTTATATTCGCTAAGATGTTGCGTGAATATTTCTTGTAACATCTGGATGTGTTCTTCCGAAATTATGTTTCCATTGATTGCAGTTGGGTTAAGCCTTTCTTTTAGAACCTTTGTCTTAGGCGGCTGAAATGTCTCTGGTAATTTGGATGAGGTTCTTGATGAGCAACGCAGTTTGGAATTAAATTAGTATTTTCTTAATCTGCACTATTAGTCATCCCATCTGTTGATAACATATTGGTTTCTAATTCCAGCCGTGACAAGGCATCTGCTACTTTGTTAGTGTAACCGGGTTTTTAAACTGTTCATAGTTATACTCTTCCTGTTATGGTTTCCATTGTTTTAGTTTTGCTTTGTTGTTGCGATTGCTTAATGAAAATGTCAGGGGTTGATGATCCGTGACAATTCTAACCTTTTTTGTGCCATATAGATAGTTCCGTAACCTGTCTAAAGACCAGATCGTGACTAACAACTCCGTTTCATTAACCATATAATATTCTTCGGTTTTGTTTAATGACCTGGAGATCAATGTAATAGGCTCAGTTCGCCCTGTGACAATACTGCTATGCGTCCAGGAGGATTTTTATGAATTACCAATATTTACTAACTTTATTCAAAGATTAGAAATACCGAAAACATGTTTTTCCAAAATCGATAAAACGGGAAATCGTATCAGCAACACTCAACTGCAAAACAAGCATCCCAACATTTGGAACTACCAAAAACAAAAGTTCTAGCTAGGGGTCCCGGAATTCAACGTTCAAAAGAAATCAGAGGATCAAATATCTAGCGTAGAAGTATTTATAAGCAAAGTGAGACGACCTGTGGATGTCAAAACCATGTTTTGGCAATCCAACATTTCCCAATTCTAGAATTAACACACACGCGACAGGTAAATGCATAAGGGGTGAATACCTCAAAAATTCGCCACCATTATGTGTAAATATAAAATGATAAAGTAGGTTAAGCGTGCGTTTCAGTTATTCTGTTTTTCATGCTTACGACATTCCCATAATGTAAAATGCAATCGTTTACATTTACGGTCAATGTCGTCTTAACTAATTTCTGCAGTTACGATATATGCTTATTCTAACATTTTTTATTTTTTAACAGTTTTCGACATAGCAATTCGTTGAACTCACATATTGTGCGTTCACGAATAACATAATTTAAGTTTATAGTTTCAGCAGTAAAATTTTGGGAGTCAGTTGGAATTATAATGTGAAAGAGTAAATAATAGTAAATAATAATTTAATAAATAATAATAAAATATATAAAATAATAGTTTAAGTTAATAATAATTAAGTAAATAATAGTTAAACTATTACAAATTAACATTTGAATATCGAAATGTATCGAAAATAGAGTGATTTTAGCCAATCCGACTTTCAAAGCATCAAACAAATGGCACATAGCTAAATTTTAGAAGTTGTAATTGGATTGTTGATTTTTGTTTTAATTCACGGTTCCAAATATGAATTGAGCTATAAATAGGCGCCACCATACCCGGAGAAATAATAGAAGAAGATATAAAGTGTAAACAGCCTCACGAATATATCGCCCAAAAAAGAGAAATTAGAAAAACTACATTCAACACAAAATTTAACATCAGGGGCGGGATGTTGTACATCATCACAATTTTCGAGTTTCGTCTTATTTCATGTCTCACATTTTTAGAGTTAAATGATATACTGTTTCATCTTTCCAATTAGTATTTTTCTATTATGGTCGCAGCATACTCGAATACAACATCATAAAATAAATTTTTTGTTGTTGATACGTTTGTCGAAATGTGGAAAAAGAACAGAAACAGTGAAAAGTAGAAATCGCGATACTTTTGTGTTTGGGTAGAAGCGCATATCATTTTGCTTTAGAAATATGTCACATAAACAAAGTAATTACAAAATCGAAAATTATAATGTTACAACATTCCGCCCTATAGAAGAAAGTAATTGCGAAGAGTATTATGAAAAACACACGGCAAATTGAAAAGTGGGCGGTATACGAAGTTAGCATTTCGTTTTACAATAAATCTCTTCGATAAAGAAGATGTTTCTAATTTTTAACTAATACTATGACGCGCATCACAAGTGCAGCGAATGCAAACGTACAAACTGAAAACGGTAACGTTTAGCATCTAACTATCAGATCATCAAGAATTTCCGACCTGTTCCGAGATCGATTGGGATTTGAACACGACATCGAAAAAGATAACTGACTAAAGACGAATCATTAAATCTTTAAATCTCGCTGACAAGATTGGACTTAAGTGTAATGGTATTGTTATCAAAATTAGTCCTCAAAATAATGGCTGCTATGTAGCTTTCAATAAAAAGACGACTAAAACCTAGTCAACTAATTATTCATATATTGATCATTAAAGAAGCACTCTATAAAATGTTACATGGAGAAAATCAGATCACTATAGCCTACTTAAGGTTAAACTACATGATATTTGAAGCCAAAACCTAAATTCGGATGTAATTCTAATCGCGACAAGGTAATGAGAGTAACCGATTTATTTTGTTCTGGCGACTTTGTAACGGAATTGAAAATCACAATTCCGTTAGCAGAATTAACCATACAGGGGTTTCCACGTAGTGTATATTTTGCTGGATAATGTGAAAGGTCGTAGAACCGAAATCACTCAACCAAAATTAGTTGAGCGAAACTTGAGGACATGAATAAAATACGAAAATAATAAACTGAGTGTGCCCACCCAGTTACGACCGGATCTTCCCGAGCAATAAGTACAATATCTGCTAAAGAAACCTCTAGGTAATCTCCAACACTCTAGGAGAGACCTCTAGGTAATCTCCAACAATTCACACTCCAACAGCTGGAGGCTGCCGGAGTGCGACGGGGAGACCGTATAGATAGTTTTTTCGGTCGTCCCTGAATAGACAAAACATATACTGGACTCACCATTCCGACCCTGTAGATGTCCTGCCAAGGGGATGAAGAGGAGTGACAAACCCATCCTATAACTATGGCGCCGACATGAACAGGAATAGGAACCCCACATCCACCCCAAACCGAAAAAATTTAGCAATTCATTTTATTTGTGATTTTACATGCTATACAAAAAAAAACCAAGAGAAAGAATAATCATCCTAATGCCGAAGGAATCACTGTGTAAATTTTTATTATAACAATTTTCACGAGAAATCAGCGACGGAAGAAGTGAGGAAAAGGAAAAAAAATCAAGAAAATAGAATTAAAATATGGTCGCCGAACGCCACAATTGTTAGTCGGTGCTCGATTACAAACGTATTTTAAAAATGAAAAATCGCCAATTTTGGTATTATAAAATTGAAATTCGAAAATTTAAACAAAATACAAAAAATAAATATAAGAATGAGCCAAATAAAAAAGAAAAAATTGGTACCTTGCGGCCTTGTAGGGTAACCGTCATGCCACAGGTGATACCACATCCGGGCCGTTGCGGCCTTGTAGGTGGTCGATAACCAATATGAGTGCCGAAAATAATTATAGTTGAGCGTTGTTTCGCCTAGAACCGAAAATAGACCGTTGCGCGACTTCCCGCCTTTGGTCAACAAAATACCAATGGCCGGTTGGCCTCCCGCCCGTCAATGGCGGTACCCTTCGATGATGTACAAGTAAATTGATTACGGCACTCGATAAAATATGATACTCGTTAACTATTCGATGGAAATTTGTCAAACGTTGTTAAATGCTGTGCCTGTTGGAGGATACAATTGTATTTTTATGACATCATTGAAAATTCTCCAAACAAATATATTACACTCAAAAATTTAAATTGTTTTCCACAAACTCAAAATTAAAGAAAATCACACTTTCAATGATGGCGGTCTCTGCGAAATATTATGAGACTTGGGAGTTGACCTTGACAGTTAAAATAAAATTTCTTTTACTATGTTTGGAACTGATTTATTATTTCACTCAATATTCCAAAAAAAAAATAACTTTAGTGTCTTACAAACTAGGCCTTTTTCAATCAAAACTAAACTTTTTTTTACTTTAAAACGGAATTCGACTTAACAACGTTATTCCAAATTGAACTGATCGATGTTTCTTGTTTTTCTATTCGTGCGCATCACTTACACACACTTTCTCTCGGCCCACCTAACGCACACTCCAAAACAAGAAAACATAACAGAAATACTCCTCTACATCTTTGTCGCTCGCATCCCAGTATGCAATTATTCCACTGTGTGGAAAAAACTGCTCAAATGTCGTACAAAATTCCGTTCTACAAAATATCAAAGACACAAAAATATTGATTTTTGGTAAAAAGAAATTTCTTTCTCTTTCAATCGCGAAGTTTTTATTTTTATTTTTTTTGTTTATTGTTTTGTATCTTCAGTTTAATATAGCACTTGAGAAGATAACACGTCATTCTTGTGCTTAACGCGATTTTTATTTTTTGTTATGTTAACTTGAGTTTTACGGTGGTTAATATTAATAATTAAATTACGTGTTTGTGTTGTGTTTGTGTGTGACCAATAAATTTTGGAAATGAAAAAGAGGTAATAAAATAATTTAAAATGGCGTTTTTTTTGAAATGTTGGAAATTTACGATTTTTTTGATTTTTATTTTTCAAGGTTGTGCTTGTTGGGATGTAAAATTGGATGCGCGTAAAAGTACACCAGCAACTGAGTTAAAAACACATCTTATCGTTCCGGTAGTAGGTTATTACGTAAAATGACAAGAAATTCGTGGTGAAGTGATTTATTTAGTTGGTTTAATTGAATTGAAGATACAAATTTATGCGCGATTCATGCCAAACATGTTACAATTATGCTAAAGGATATTCAATTAGCGCAAGACGATGGTGAACGTGAACGTGCTTAAAATTTAATTTTGTGTGAAAAAACAAATTGGTCGAATTGGACGAAAATTTTATATATTTATGTGTATATTAATTTATTTGAATAAAAAATTAATATTTATTTTATAATAAATGGAAAATTTTGTTTTATTTCGAATAAGAATTATTATTTATTCCAATTGGAAGAATACATGCGCCTTTTGTTTCTGTGATATTTTTTCTCTTTTTAGTTGGGATTCACACCGACACCGGAATTTTTGTGACACTTTTCTTTGGCGGGGAGTACGAATTTCCGCGTGATACACATGGTTCTTTCCATAGAAGCAGTGTGGTTTTAGAGCGCGAATGTAAATGGAATTCCGTCGGCATTGCATATTGGGATATTCGCAAAGTGCATAATGATCTCGCTCTCAAAATTACTCGACGCTTACACCATAAGATAGAAGGATGCAAAACATACACCACAGTATAAAGGTCGGTTCACACTTATAAAAAAACCTAGTGTCAAATGCTCGAGAACAGATGGCAATGCCATCAGCAAAGTACATTATTTTTTTTTAAATTTTTTTTTAAATTAAATTCTAAAAATCAAGCCTATATCCCAAACAATGTTATGACCCCACCAGGAGTCGTAATGACTTAATGCCGGAGCATTCCTTACAGCCTTTAAGGGTTTAACATTGTGGAGGTTATTTAGCGTTTACAAAGGAAACCTTAAGGAAGACAACCAACAACCGCAGCGAGAGCAAACAGAGTCATGTGTCTTCTAAAAATTCTGATGGTTATGGGAGAACGGTTGAAGATTGGTTATTGAAACTGCCGATAGCAGGCAAATCACAATTATAAGCTAACAAAATAGATTGATTCAGAATAAGCAACAATACCCCTCTCGCACCAACAATACCGCCCTCATTCGATGAAAATGTAATCACGATATTAGTTGCCAATAATAATCTACGATATAACAAAATTCAATCAATAATAATTTTTCCGTTGCAAATTATCAGGAAACACAGTTTCCTTATAGCCTTCGGCATGCATTGAAAATACTTTAATCGGCGATCAAATTTTTCACTTTAAGGCCACATCCACTTAAAGTCTATATATTTATTCTTACAAAGTTTTCTAATTTCCAATTTTATAGCCAAAAGTTGTTGATAAATAAGATGGACTAAACGAAGAAGCACAGAAAAGAATGTCAAAAGGAATTTTATTCGTCGTCTTTATTTTCTATTTATCCCTAGACTTGAAATTCTTCAATTTATTTCGTTTTTTTTGTCATCCATATATTCGAATGACTGACTTCAAGGATATAAGTATAAATAAAAAATTATAATTAAATTTGAATACTTGACGTTCTTTAGTGTTTTCGTATACATGTATCCGACATGAAATCGTATATATGTAGAACGGAAAAAGTTAACAATTATAGGCGACGAATATTGAATAAAGGGACGAATCGAAATATTGACACCGAAAACCGCATCAAACTCGTATGTGTAACCCATACTCGATGGTGGATATGAAAAGCTTTAAGATATTGGTTATTTTCGATATATTTGTAAGGACAATAAGAGCTTGATACAATAAATTGAATGTGAAGAACGTGATCGAAGTTAAATGTGTGTACGACGGCCACTATATGGATCCTAATATAGAAAAGAATTTATATGAGGAAGATGAACAAGTATTGAATACAAAAATGTTATCAATTGATTTGTTAACCTTTGAAAAAAGGAAATTTCCTTTTTGCTCCTTTTAAAATATTTTTTGCTTTTATATTGAAAAGAAATAAATTTCTGGATGTTTTGTGTAAGACGGGAAGGTTCAACAGTATTATACGGATTTGGCATTTGTCATTGAATATTATTTTGTTCAGTTCCGGTTTGAATAAAACATTGTGGCGTATCGTCCTAAAACCCAAAATTCATGATAATATTCACTAGGGATGTATACACAATAATTAGCTCGAATGATACTAAAATTTACTTTTGCTTATCTTATCTCCGCGGTGTGTAGTTAAAATTTCGTCCGTGATTTGGTTTTTCAACGCACTAGCTACGGAGACTGCGGATTAATTTCAATCATTCCGTTTCTTCCTTGCTTTGTGACAAATCGGATTAAATTTTATTATTTTGGCTTTATTATAAAATGTCTTGTGTTGAGATGTAAAAGAAAATGTATTTAAGGATGGAAAAATTCCCCAGACACTGTACGCTGCATCGATCCTGTAATAATTTTTTTTATTTTTATTTCTCGCTAAAACGTAAACTAGAAGAACACGGCATAAATCCAGTTTTAATATTCCTATGTGTACGATGATGAAAACTTGCGAACAAAAGGCAACCACATTTTTTTATGGTATTCTCGTTTTTCGTCAATTTTTCATCATTTTTTATATAATCTATCGTCAAGGGTATCGTTCATTAAAATTCTGCAGGGGGATTAGATGGGTAAACAATTTTTTGTTGTTGAGGAAATGTATTTCCTGTGGTGTCTCATGTATTTGAAATTTTTGTAAGGGCAATCTATCCATTATCACATTATTACCGTGTGTACATAACGAATATGAATGGTAAACGTTGCTTTAATCTCTTTCGTTAAAGTAAAGACAACATCATAAAAACAAGCACGCGTTACCTAATCAAACCGATTGCTTATCGGGGACAGTCTACATCAGAGTTGAAGAAACCTTGCAGCGTAAAGAAATGCAATATCGAATGAGTTATCTAAATCTTATAGTACGCGATTTCAAAATATAGCTTGCACATATATGCATTGATAAGGTACATAAATAAATTACGGTTAAACTTCTACTTATCGTAATCCTATAATACAAACTTATTTCGTTCTGTTAAATTTCCAAACCAAGATTAAATATATAAAAATGTTTACTGATTAGGAAATTCCCAGCCCAGAAAATCAAAAAAGTATGGTGGATATGTTCATTTAATTTCTAAATCGAAAAATGTAACCTCAACCAAACAACTTTACGGAATTGAACAATCCTTTCTTAAGAAGTAGTATGGTGACAAGATCGCTTTTTAAACCGCTCGCTGCAAGTACTATCAAGCGATCCAGAAGTGGTAGTTGGTCCGATAAATATACTCCTCAAAAAGCACAGTAGCAAGACAAGCCTTAAAGTGAGCAGGAGCACTAAACGTAATGTATACATATGACACAAATTGGCATCGTTCGCTATATAATATATGATGAACCGTCGACATAGCGTTTCGTCATCATTTTGTGTAAGCGGCCTGTAGTTTAGGATGCACTGATTTCTCTCCGAATCAATACACCGAATATATTTCCAGTCATGATTTCGCTTGTATTTTTGAACCTGTCCTTTTTGAAACGCTTCTCCAAAAATAACAATCTAACTACTACCCTCCTTCTTAATTCCCTTAGCCTAATCACATGTAACGGAATTTATTCCGTTATCAATTCTAAAAAAAAACTCAACCCACACAATTTCCATATAATTATAATAATAATTTTTGAAGTAATTTCGCCATAACCTTGAAGAGATCATCTTCACTAAAATTCATCAAATATCTATATCTAGTCATGCCGAAATTACAAATGCTTCTCTGTGTTTGTTGTTGCATTCATATACCTAAAAATTGGTATAAGTTGCAATACAGCAAACATAAAAATATTTCTTGTTTACGCGATCTAATTGCAAATAAATGTTTTGTAATTAGACTACGTATCCATATGTTGTTTATGTCCGCGATAAAAGCAAATGTTCTACTTTCCTACTTAAAAGTTATCGAACGACTAAGTAGGAATTTAAAACGTTGCAGTTTTCACGGCATACATAAACTCCCCAAGTGATTATTTTATAACACTTTTAAATGGGCGGTATTTATACATTTTGCCAATATGGCAGAAATTATTATATTTGGTTGAGAGAGTAGTACATTTTGTACTAAAAATTTTCCCCTCCCGCCTCAACCAAGTAATATGTATAAATACCGTACCAAAATTTTGGTAAGGGGTCAGTTTTTTGTTAGTTTTGGCCAGTTTGAGTGGTCAAGTTTTATTGTAGAGTTTTTAAAGAGGCGAGCGTGCGGTGCAGGTAAAAAAAAAGAAACAAACGTGGATTTATATTTTGACTGTTTATAGTTTGAGTGGTGTTTTTGTAGTTTTTGTGAAAATTTATTTAAAATCAATCAGTGAAATTTGACAAAGATTGTCATCAATAAATTTTAAGTCGTGAACCAAGTATAGGGTATTTTATTTTTGTGGCGTTTGATCTGGAGTATCAGTTAACCCGTTCGTGTTTTCTATATTGTTTGTTGGGAAATTATTTGAACTTTTGGGAATCAGCAGTAGCAGCCCGGCTGTTTGGTAAGTATACAACATAATCATACTCGTCATACTAATCCAAGCGGTACCGATCCGCAGAGCGTATGTTGGTTGTCCCTCTGGAAAAAGGGACGGGTGGTTCTTAAGCAACAGTGCCTCAGGCATTGCACACCCTTCTACCAGCAACGTTTTGCGGATCTTAATATTTACTAACCACTAGGGCCGTAAGCCAAAATAAGAAAAATCACGTTTAAAAATTTTTGTTGGGTAATAATGCTACCCTAAATTAATTTAACAATCACGGTTTAATAGCCTTAAACATCGGGGAGCATACTTCAACACCTATTGGGTCCGGGTCCCAATATCTCTTCCATATATCCACACTTTGATGGCATGCATTATGTTGTTTCTTTTTCCCCTTTTCATATTCAAAAAATGCGGTAATCTAGGCCGTAGTCTGAGTACCCCGAAACTCACACCGTTCCCCTCTGCCGGCTGGAGCTGCGGGAACCGACGCCGCATGGGGTACATATCAGATGACGGCAAAATAATTTTGAAACCAGATTGGCTTTAGCATTAGCTAAAGGCTAGTCTGTGTCAAGTGGCACCCAATTATGTGGTACCACTGTTTCACACATAAGGTTTGTTGTAAAATGAAATGCTAACTTCATCTACCGTTGATTTTCCAATTTTCCGTATATATTTTGTAATGCTCTTCGCAATTAATTTCTGCTGATGTTAAATTACGTGTTTGATGCAGTTTTTCTAATTTCTTTTTTCTCTGGACGGTTTCAGTATAGGTCTTTTTGTATTATTTCAAAATAGACCTGTTCCATCAAAAATGTCCGCTTATTTTTCCAAAATAAACGTTCGTTAAAAAATGCTTTTGGAATAGCATTGTAAGATGGGGGTTAGTGCGTTTTGGATTCTATTTTAACATTGTTGATCAACCTACTTCGAAAACTGTTTTTTCGTTACTTGTTAAAAATTTGATTTTTCATCGTAACAAGTTGGCGGGCTATATTGTTTTATCCTGGGGTGACATGTTATAACATCCTATTTTCGATAATTTATCGAACATTATGTCTCGCTTATCTAGAATAAAGTGGGATACTGCTTCATTTTTCAGCATTTTATTTCTACTTCATTTCTATCACCAAATAATTTGTTTCGATACTTGAACGAAATTGGAGAAAGAGGTACTGTTCATATTTATTCTAGTAGGCTGTGATAGCAATAGGGAAAAAATAATTCATAACCGAAACAGTTGCCAATCTCAGTATCGAAATAAGAGATACAACATTCGAAAAAGTATCGAAAATGTGGTCACCCCTGTAGTATAAACAAAACAGTATAGGAACCATGCGCAGATTTTAGCGAAAAAAAAACTAGATATAATTTTTTTTCGATTAAATAAAAATAAATGATTGCAGCCAAACTGCTATACAAATTTTGTGTATGCAACCAACATAAAACTCAATAAATTTAGACAAAAATTTTATCAGTACATATGGAGGTACAGATAAATTTTTTTTGTTATTTTCAAAGCAAAAATTATTTTGGTTGATAAAAAAAATAAAAACTCGATACGTTAAGTAATATAAACTTTATTTAAAAATACACAATTTTTTCTATTTAATTTTATTTTTTCGAAAAACAAAATGACATTTGAAAATCGTGTGCATTTTCAGTCACATTTAATTGAATGGGTACATCTCTTCAAAACTAATAAAAAATGGAAATCATATTCAGATAAATTTATTGAAATGAAAATTAAAATCATCTTACATTTTATCAGTATATCGAAAGAGTTTAATCTAGCTCACATCCTTTCCCGTAAAATTATTCAATATATCATGCGATATATTTCAATAGTTATGGCACTCGAAATGGACAACACTAATTTTGTTGATTAAATTAAAAGTATAGGCTTTAAATATATTAGTTTATAAAATAATAACTTATATACTTTTTTAATTATTTAAGTGTGTTACGATAAATTAAATTTAAAACACAACAAAAAATTTAACCGCCAATGCGAAACGTCAAATTGAATTATGTAAACATAAACAAAATGAACATACGTTGCTCACACGTGTGCTTCAAAAAATAAAATATTCAAAATTGAACGTGCGTTTTTCTAGCAACTACAAGAAATTATATCGAATTTTTTTTCGCTAAAATTTGCGCATGGTTCCTATACAGAGCTTCTTAAAATAACAAAAAAATATTATTTTATAAAGGTTTGTGCTGTTACTAAACCAATGAAAAGATGTCGCTAAGTATGAATTTGAAAAACAATGGCGATAAAAATTTGACAATTTTTTATGTATACTGCCAGGTTCAAGGGATTATGGATATCTCCTGGAACAGAGAATAAATTCATCGTTTAGGTCGTAAATTCTGATGAGCATGGAACCAGAATTTATTAAAGACGTTAAATTTTTATGAAACTAAATTTTATGTAGGATGTAACAGGAACTAAACGGAATGCTCATTTTTAATGAAAATTAATAAATTGTTACGACTGTATGGTCGCAACGACGATTTTTGTGTTATTTTATTCACCCCGGTTGTTGTCTTCGTGTCGCCCATCTTCTCTTATGTTTTTATTCACCTCTGTGTTTGTCTGTGAACGCACCCGCGACGTTTTGTTTTGTTCCCCATTGT
Source organism: Nephrotoma appendiculata (assembly GCA_947310385.1). Classification (NCBI taxonomy): domain Eukaryota; kingdom Metazoa; phylum Arthropoda; class Insecta; order Diptera; family Tipulidae; genus Nephrotoma; species Nephrotoma appendiculata. Next base: position 283,947,687 of record OX371225.1, on the reverse strand, counting down.
GTGGTGGCGCGGAGGTGAAGAGAAGACGAGAGAGAGAGAACAATGCGCATCGAGTGTGTGCAAAGTAAAACGTTTTGGAAAAAATGTTTTTTCTTATATGTCTCTCTTTTGTACCAACGAAAATTTGGTATAAAGGAGAGACAGAGAAGAGAGATTAATTTCTTCTAAAACGTTTTACGAGTTGTGCGGGGCTCAAATTTTTTTTTTGTATGGCATTCAAGTTTTGATTTTTGATGAGACAGTCAAGATTTATTGTGGAATTTAATACGGTCGAGTTTTTTTTGTTTGGAAAAAATAAAGCAATCAACTCGAGTTGGTTTTCAACCATTTTTGTTTTGGTAAAATTAAAAAATAAATAAAAAATTATTTTTGGATAAATGAAGTTCAGTTCGTTCTTTAAAACAAAATGTAGGCTGTTGTTAATAAAATGATTTCTAAAATAATATAAGTCGTCTTTTGTGAGTGATAAAACAAAAATTTATGAGAAAATCAATATTGTGGCTGGTGACATATTGGTCTAAATTTGCACATAGAAGAATTGGGATAAGTGAATCGGGAAAACAGAAGAAAAATTTTAAAAGTAAATAACCTTCGGATTTTGTTGTCGCTGTGGTGGTCTGATAAAGCCAAATCGAGATTTCACGGACGCCGCCATAATTTACGTACGCAAATTTCCTGGGGCGGCGTGAATCATAACGGGTGCCTCAGCCTTACACCGCATTTTTTTTTTATTTGCAACGGTTACCCAACAAGGCAAAATTTTGGGTGTAACATTGAAAATACACCGAAACGGGTGGCCCATCGAGGCCTTGCAATAATATATTTGCGGTCAATTTCGGTGGTCTGCCGCAGCTCACGGTAGCCAACCGGCTATTGTGTGTATTTATTTGGTAACGGGGAAAGGCCCCGCAACGCTTGACCGCACAAGGTCGCAACGGTACGGGTGGCCAACTGGCTATTTGTTCGTTTTGGTATCGGTGAAAGGCACCGCAACGGTCCGGGTGGGGCAAGGTCACCTGTGGCATGACGGCCGCGCAAGGCCGCAACATTTTTTTCTTTTATATAAGGTACAATTTTTTATTTATTCTATTTTTTTTTTTTTTGATTTGATTTTTATATATATATATTTAAATTTTTTTATTATACTTTCGAAAAAATTTTGTAATCGAGCGCCGCACAGCGGGTGCACGCTCGGTACATATTGCTCTCTCTCTCTCTCTCTCTCTCATTCTCTCCTATCTTGGTGCGGGTGGAGGGGGAAGTGGTTTTCTCCTTTTTTTGTCTGATTTTTGTTTTTTTTCCTTTTAAAATGAATTATTAAGTTTTCGGTGCGGTGTGATGGGAGCGGAGACTCCCTCTGTGTCGGTGTAGTGTTGATTGCGGTCCCTTGGTGCCCGCATCCAATTTCGTAACCAGGGCTCGACCTTGTTTGAGTTCGAATGGATGCGCGCACCAAGGCACCTCTCTCTCTCTCTTATGATTATTTTGTTGTTCGTTCCTCAGGTTCCGGCCGACGAATTTCGGCGGAACTCCGGGTTTATTATTATTATTTGCGTTTTATTTTTATTTAAATTTCTGTTTTACTCACGGTGTAGGCCAGGAGCACATGCAAGCCTCAAACCCCACGACCCTTCGCACTTCTCTCTGAGAACGTAGCCGGCAAAAATCACCGTGGAGGCCTCTGCATGCGCTTAGTGATATCTGCAGGATGGCAGTAGCCAGCCTGTAACAAAATTTATGCTTAAAATTTATTGCTTAAAATTTAGATGTTATATCTGTCTTATAGTAACTCAAGAAAAGCTTCCACTCCATTTAAGCTCTCATTTTAATAATACGGCTCTTTAAAATCATAGATGGCTCTGTTCTTACACGTTAATTCTATATATCGCACTTTGAAGTTTATTAGCTTCTTCTTCGGCAAATGTATTCATTTTTGCTGTATTTATTAGTTTGTCGAATATCGCTGTGAAAAGAAGGTATAAACTGTTCCTAAGACATGGTACTTAATGAAAAATTTCCACCGTTTTGATCCTTACTTATATGAAAAAGGAGAGAATATAATGGTGAAAAAAATTGTGCACTGAACTTGTTTAGATTCAGAGGGAGAGAGAGAGTCAAACAATTGTTGACCTACAAAGTGGACGTATATTTTACTTTATAATATATGACCAAATATTTAGTGTTTGAGTTAAAACGATGATAGAATTGTAGTGGTAAAACTTACTTAAGTTTCAGCAACAGAAAGTCGTGCTAAACTTTGTCAAAAGCCTGATCCGCATCAAGGAAAACTGCTGAGCAGAACGTCTTTTCTTCAATTGCATTTTCTACAATGTTCCTTCTCCTTTGAACTTGATCGATTTTGGAAAGTTTTTAAGAATTTTTCCTATTTAACCTTTAGTTGGTTTTCCACAGTTACTGTTCCGACAACCTCTTTATCTCTAGTGGAAACTAATCTTGAAGTCTCCTCAAACAATAAAATTTTTTCTTAAACTGTTTAAGAACTTTATAAAGTCGTCTGTCTTTTGGTTATAACGTGATGTCCAATAAACTGCAGAAAGGGTCAGAGAATGATTTTTTATCTTGATGCTGGTTGAGGTTATTTCTTGATGCTGGTTGAGTGTATTTCTTTGGTTACATATTTTTACGCCTCGTAATGGTAAATTTTTTAAATTTTTTTCTAGTCTTATGATTCGTTTGATTATTGATCGAATACCGTTGTTATGTTTCTGGTTCAATCATTCTGCCTAAAATTGTTTGCAACATTTGGCAATAACGGGCAGCCGCTATTTATTTGTGCTTCAAGTTTAGCAACTTCCGAATGTTGTAAACTTGTGTTTTGATGTCTTTGGTATGTAGGTTTTAATTTCGTTTCCTTTCGGTTTATTGGTTTCTTTTATACGTTTAATTATTTGCTTCTCATTCCACATCTTTTCAAGTTCTTTTGCAACTTTATAGCCTCTCTAGCTGGCGAGATATGGGTCGCCACAGTTGCTGAACTTTCCCTGAGTTTTTTCCATTCTTAACGGAACACTCCGTTGGGCACCACTGTAACGAAACATGAAAACTTCCAGTTTGGGCGCCACTATAACGGAACAAGGAGAGTTCCATTAGCAGACATGGCATCTGGCTCAGTACCTATCCGGCAAGGCTCAGAGACATCGGCGTGGGGTTTATAGACATGATGCTGCGCTTGAATAAACGGCAGAAACGAAAGCAAACATACAAATTAAAAAGAAAGAAACATTAAAACGAGACCGAAATTTGTTGAACGAAAGGAAAAAAAATAATACTAAAACGGGACACCAACCACCGACACGACGTGAAATCAAACTCCTAACACACCAAACCGAAAAATATTTAGTAATTTTTTTTACAATATAAAAAATATAAAATTTAAAAGAAAATAAATACAAATTTGTACGTGGGGCTGATCACATTTTAGTCAGTCCTGGGGTTGCAGCGTCCTTGTATTGTTCGTTGTGGTGATCTCACCGTTATGCTTGGGCCGACCACGTTTTGTCATCCTTGCTGTTTATGCATTTAGGTGAGCTACGTCAGGCCAACTGTAAATGTTGCAATTTCTTCCCACCGATAAATATCCATACGAATGGCCACGTTAGGCCACCGGTAAATGAGCTGCGACTTTCCGGAGAAATAAATTAGCGAACTGCGTTCTGGTAACCGGATATTAACCTGGCGAGCCGCGTGCTGACAAACCGTATATGCACCGTGTCTCTGGTAATCGTATAGATAAATTTAACGTGTTACGTGTCGGCCATTTATATTTCAGGCAGCAACCTTGTGCCTAGAATCAACTCGCACTGGAGAACAAGTTACACACAAAAACTTTGGTAACCCCGCACTCAACGTCATCAACAAAAAGATTTTTATCAAAATCCCATTAAAATATTAACCACAATTATTTCATTTAATAAAAAATTAAGAAAATTCCAAACACAGCTGGAACGCGAATCATAAAAACTGACCTTTTCTGAAACATTCAAAGCTCGACTGACTAAACTGGGTATTTAACCAAAAAAAATCTAGAAAAATATTTTCTCATTTGTTTCGTGGTGTTTTTAGTTTCGTTTTACTTGCGCGTCACTCCCCGTCTCATTCTCACCACAAACAATGGCCCAAACGAAGCGAAAAACGTACGCAAAAAATATTTCTATTTTCTCAACTGGTCCGACATACGCATATGACCTACACACCCGTCACAATCACTGATCATAATCCAATACCATTCATGAACAAAAATACACCACATGGAGCGGCACTTAGTGCAACGCCAACAATATACCACCCGCTACGGGAAAAGTGGGAACACAATACAAACTGTGCCTACCGGCAATCAAACTTGATATTCTTAGGGCTTGAAGGTATATCTAATTTTTTAAATATTTTTTATATTTCTTTATTGAATGTTTGCATAAACAGGGGCAGGGGGTTATATCTGTTTGCTTCACAATTTGAGTAACTTCTTCAATTTTTAGTCTGACTGGCTAGGTAGCCTGAGTAGCTTTTGACTATAATTATTATTAGTCTAGAATGTTATGTTGATTTCGATTGATATTTTCCTACTCTAAAATTAGTACCCTCATTTTTTACCCTCACTTTGTATCAATGGAACAGAAATGAATGAACTACACCGCTTTTAAATGTCAAAACAATATATTTGTTTCATCTTTACGATGAATAACGAATTAACATTGCTTGAAAATATTTTGTTTTGACAAGTATAGAAAAAAGGCGTATGACAACAACAAAAAATGGGTTACTCGATCAAAAAACCTGGAGTAGAGAAAATTACCCTAGGTGTAGTAAAATATTACCCTTGTGGTATTTTTGTTTTTAATCGAACATTTTGACAGCAGTTGGAGTACCATTTTTACCCTCAGTGTAACATTTTTCGTTCAATCGAAGTCAACATTAGTATATTAAGCTTAGTACTCAGTTCAAAGTGAAATGAAATTTTAACGCGGTCTCCAAAAATCTATTTATTTTCACGTGAAATAGAAATGAAATTTTATTTGGAGAATTTTTGAATTTAACGTATAAATTTGTAGACATTCATAAATGAATTTATTTATTTTACGTAAATAAATTAAATTAAATTGACTTTAATTAAAATTTATAGATTGGGTGGTATTAAAAAAATTGTTTATTGCCAAACACAAACAAATGTCAAAATTTCACGTGAAAATAATGTGCCGAGACATTAGCTGTATTTTGTTGAGAATTTACAACAACAATTGCATTTGATAATTCCCAGTAGAATAAACTAATTCCAAAATTTTTTTGGAATTATTTAATCCTAATTCCAAAAGTTACTTATCGTATTTGCCACCAGAAAACATTTTTTTGTTTTTTATTGTTTTTAAGTTGGTGTTGTAAATTTAATGACATTTATGACAAGCGACATTTTTATTCGTATTGTGGTCGATATTTTCTTAAAATTTATATATTATATTTTGTGTTATAATTAAGAATAGGAAAATACAAAATACTACCAACAGAAAAAAATTTTTTGGCTGTTTTGTTGAGAATTAAATAATTCCAAAATAATTCGAAATAATTAATTCTCAACAAAATACAGCTATTATTTTCACATGAATATAATTTGGAGAGTTTATGCGCACCATCTTTGATGTATTGAACACACTTTGATTTTTCGCTGGTGAACTTTGTACTACAAAATAAAAACAAATGGAATTTTTCATTTCTAATTTCACTTTGGTAAAATCGTATGGAAATTTCACGTGAAATCGAACTGAGCACTAGGCTTTACCATTCACATTATGTGAAACAGTAAGTTTTCTGTAATTATCTACGTCTGGAATATTTATTTTTTGATTTCTCTTTTATTGACTGTGTTTAAGCAGTGTCTTCTATAGTACTGGCCTGTGGCAACATTCATTTTTGCTGATGACGACAACGTAAGTCGACAACCAGATGTCAGCATAATTAAGTAAAAATAATACGCTTTGCCTCTTTATTACGACGGCAATAAATTTCACAAACTTAACAAATAAAAATCTGAATTATTATACAATAAATTAATAAATTATGAACAATTTTAGTGTAATTGATTTTCTTAATTCATAAATTGAATTTTTTCGATCCACATTCAAGAAGTTAATGAGAATTTAAAGAAATGCGCCTATTTAGATAACGTAATACAAAGTTCTAGTGTATTCCACTACAAAAATATAAATAAAACCGTGAGAGCAGAGAATATTATGAGATCATTTTGTTTCTATTTTGTCATTTCATTTTTGTATTTTATTGTCATTTTCATTTAGTGTCACATAATTAGTGGAAGCCGTACGGTACGATGCATTTTTTCTGTATTTTACATGATATCCGTACTTCTTTTCCTATTTTTATTGAATCTACGTACCAATTACAACAATTTTGAATTAGATGATGTTACAAATCGACTTATGTTGGATAAAATTGACAAAAAATGCCAAAATCTAAAATAAAAATGTACATGCATTACTAGAAAAATTAAAAAACGAATATCCTTCGGCTTGAACAGTTTGTTCGAAACTAAACAAATTAACAAACGTGACGTTCTTTCCAACCAAAAGATTTGATTTAGATCAAAAAGATTTGATTTTTTTACGTTCTTTGCAACCAAAAATGACAGATAGACTTGATCTAAATCAAATCTATAATTTTTGATAGATTTGATCTTTTTCGATTTGATCTACACTACTACCACAAAACATTATTGACAAGTAACACCCCACGAAAGTGCGCCATTTTTATAATTTGTTATTTATGTTTTTTTTACTGTGCTCAAATGTGTTTTGTGTAAATTAATATATGTATTAAACAAATTAATAACCATATTTAGTAATTTTTATTATATACAATAAACATAAACAAGTTTTTTTGCCATAAACAAACACGTTGCTGCCTGTGTTGCACAAATGCATGTAAACAAAATATAATTCTTCACGTGCTTTGAGAATTGTTAAAACTTGATCTATGCATGCATAAAAAACAAACAACAAATGATCGTCGCTTACGCGCTATTACGTACCCACTGACAACAAAAGCAACAACAAAAATTTCTACTTTCTTTGGCAACTGGAAAGATTTGATTTATTTTTTGGTACGAAAAAACTCGCTAAAAATTACAAAACAACTGGAGAGAGAAATAATATTTTTATTGTTTTGTAATTTTGTATGACGAAATTTATTTTGGTATTATGAGAACGAGGCGGAGCCAAAAACTAGAAAAAACTGGAAAACGGAAATAAAAAATGAATAACCTTCTACTTCGATGTAATAATTGCAAATAAATATATTTTGTGATGTAATTTTCCTTTTTTAAATTTATCTGCCATCTACTTAGTTGAACCGTCGACTTAGCGTGTCGTCATCAGTTGGTGTAAGCGGCCAGTAGTTTAGAAGGCATTGGTTTAAGAGATACCATTAGTAATTTGTTGATTTTGCGCTGTTTTCCTCGTTTATTTCTATGCAAGATCCAGCCGTCGTCCCATTCAATCTGTCTGAGTTCGTTGCATATTCCTTCTGGCTACTTACAGGTTCGGCAACATTGATATTACGTTTCTGGTGAGCGTTTTTCATCTCTAGAGTTCTTGCTTCTAATTGTTTAACACTTTCTATAAGAATTGTTCTTTCTGTAACCAGTTCAGCCTCCTCGAATGTAACGATCTCTATTTTTGATTTTTTATATTCTATTTGCAACAGTTGGTTCTGCCAGAATATATGGAGCCAGCCTTCTTCGAGAAGGGTAGAATTTCCAGAATAAAATCTGGTTTTCCCCCTGAGCTAATGTTTCCTTTCGATGTGTAATCCATTACATTGGTCTTTGCGTTTGATATACGCGGGGAGATTTTTATTTCCTCTCTACCCTTAAGCATCTTCCCCGATCCGCCATCTTAAGGACGCCCTCTCGAGCGGTTACACGTTCCGCAAACCCTAATCTTAAAATATTCAAGGTTATATGTATCTCAAATCAAGATACGAATAATGTTAAACCATACTATAACTATATATATTTAAAACGCACCTATACCTGAACCATAAAACCATTGCTAAGAAAACTGTCAAAAAATAACAAATTTATTGTCCCAAAAGCATGACATAAAATTAAGGAACGGAACTTTCATATGCATATATAGTCAAAAGCTAAACATAAAACGTTTCCCTGTGCTGTCTGTGCAGAACAATACAAGAAATATATTTACAAGACATTTGAGAGTCATGAAGATATCGAACAGCTGAATATATTCATAAAATAAAATCATCTAGGAAGTTTTTTTTTTCAAGTTGTCAACTATTACAATTCCAATTTCTAGATGTCATTTATTTTACAGCCAACAATGGAAAAATCCCCAAAAGATTTTCTCTCTATTTACTATTCAACGAAAAAGAAAAAAAAAAACTTTATTTCGTTATTTAAATAAGAAAAATTATTTTTCCTCCTCTCCGATTTTCATTTTAATGTATTTGTCAAAAATAGGAATACAGAATTATTTTTTTTGGTTTGCTTCAGTTTTCCAAGCTTTATATGTGTATAAAGCGAACTTGATGAAAAAACTTTAAAAAGCACAAAATTTCATTTTAAAAGGCGAAACAAAACGAAAAAATTTCAGTTTGCCTTTTTTTCCAAATACAGAAAGAAAAAACAAACTTTTCATTATTTTGTTGTCGAAACTGGAAATTTAATGTGTGTAACACAAGTCGATGAAAATTTTAATAAAAAAAATACTTTGCTTTGAAACACTTTATTCATCAAAACTTTAAGTTTTCTTATTCGTTTCGTATCAAACGAAATATCTCAGACAACGTAATTCGTAGAAATGTAATTAAGACTTGAATGTGTACCGTTTGTAAATTGTATAATAAGATGTCCGACTAATTATTTTTTGTTTCACACTGTAAATAGAGTTTCTCGAACAATACACTAAGATTTGGCATCTTAACAACGGTAAAACATGAAAATTACTCATTTTCTCATCAGTTTGGTTGGACAGAAAGCTAATGCCCTAAATCGCCTTAATGCGATACAGACAGTTATTGTGTCTCGTGTGTGTGCGCTTTCTTCCATTCGGTATGTACATCACATATATGTGAGTGGAGTCTATGACAGCAAATCCAAATTATGTATTGTAAATAAAGCTGTATGTCCAGAATTTTGAGACGATAATCGTAAATCCGAAGAAAACTATTATACGGATTATCTTTGTTATAAAGACAAAAAAATTAATCATGTATGGTACGACAGGACGCAAGGAGTTAAAATAGATTATTTATATTTGGTCAAGTGTTTGAACCTACCATTTCTATATACATATATAATTTGTGTGTTAGATGATTTTGTAATCAATATACAAAAAAGATTATGAACTTTAGTGTAGTGCAATTTTAAATCTCCTTACGAGATAATTTTTAGAAACATATTAAATGTGAAAAAAACGAAAGAATGTTTTATTAAATGTTTATGTATTGTTACGGATGGCTATCGGCCAACCCACAGTTTTCACTAAGCACGCAGAGGCGTCTCACGGTGATGTTTTGCCGACTAGACCTCAGGGTAATGGCATGGGTCGTGGCGCAATTAGAAGAAAAAGCAAATAATAATAAGGCTGAAACCAAATTAAGTCGACCAGAATTTGTCTGACGAAGGATTTGAGGAACCGTAATAAATTAATAATAACCGGTCCATCCGCGGTGCCGACTGGATTTCCCCGAATGACAAGTACTCAGTCTGCTGAAGAGGCCCCCGAGTGACCCATTGACCCTGAACGGCCGATGCCCAGCCACAACGAAGCACCAAAATACGGTAGGGACGTCTCTTCAACAGACCAGGCCTCTCTTCATCCGGAGAGACCTCCAGCGATTCTCCCACAATACACACTCCGATAACTCGATCAAGTGGATTTTACTTTCGCCCCCAAATGGGCGACACATATGCTGGACTCGTCACTCCGACCCTGTGGATGTCCTGCCAAGCGGATAACGGGGAGTGACACGCACAGCCTGTAAGTGTGACACCGGCACAGAATACGAATCCCCCCTTTATTATTTTATCAGTACACAGTATCAAAACTAAATACACAAAACTAAATAAAATAAGCAGGTTAATATTGGGTCAAAAATAAAACCAAATTGCAAAATAAAATGAGGCCGAGTGCCAAGTATCACCGTGCAATTTTATTATTTTTAATATTTACCCCAAAAAATTGGCAACCAGGAAATTAAACGAACCGGAATATGACCGCAGAACGTGTCGGAGCGAAACCAACGTGCAACCCCACGCCCATGTCGAACGACCGTAATAGCGCTCGATTACATAAAATATTAAAAAATAAAGGTTGATAAAATAAATAAAATTGAAATTGGGTATATATATAGTAATTTAAAAATGGAGGAAAAATATGAATTTAAATTGTAAAATGTAAGTTACTCAATACCAAATTTAAGTAAAAAAAAACAAAAAAAAAAAATCCCCACCAAATAGTCCCACCGGGTTGAACGTCACCCCGTCTTTGGATAGAATTTTGCAAGTGGCCGGTTGGCCCTGTGTGTTGTGGGGCCTCTCCCCGATAACAAAATAACAAATGGCCGACTGACCACGTGTTTGTTGTGCGTTGTTTCACCTTTACCGTAAACTGAATGGCCTCACCTGGCCACCCGTAAATAATGATTTGGCGTTAGCTCGCTTTGACCGTAAAAATACACGCTAGGCGTTGTATCGCCTTAACCAAAAAAAAAAAAATGTGTCATCCAACGCTGCGGACCAACCGCCGGTACATATGGGGTAGCCTCGTGGTAGGCCATCTGTTGCGGAGCGACAACCGTTAATGTATAAGGTACCCGTCGAATTTATATGCGGCACCCTTAATAAAATGTGCTACCCTTCGAACAAAAATGCGGTGTCTTAATAAACGTTATCTACTATCACCCAACCCGTTTTGCTGCGAACAAGCCTCAGTTGGCGGCCCGTAAAGTAACACCTGGTAGCGATAATAGTATAAAGCTTTACTTGAAATTTGTTATTAACTAAATGACGTCAAGAAAACCAGTGATAGGACGCCTTACTTAGATTCGCAATCAAAAGTCGCTGATAATTCACCCAAAAATATTAATGTGGTTTTTGTTCATATTTCTCAATCGCACAATATAATTATCCTTTGTATCATCCATAGAAAATTAACAATCCGTTTTATGTAGTACAAATTTCACGAAAATGGAGAATTGAATTTTTGCCCAAAACGTTGTGGTTACACTCAACCCAAAAAAAAAAATGTATTATTTTTAAATATATAATTATCTTCTCCACTTACAACAAACTAAACGCATCAACTCCACTAGCCAAAACAAGAAACACACAAAAATACATTCCCCTATCTTCTATATTGTCGCACACACGCAGGATGCACGTTGGTCACGCTGGTATTACAATAGGGTGGGTAAAAACCATAATACAAAAGTGACACGGCTAATTCCCTTAGAATCAAACAACTTAGTATTACTACTTAAACACAGATGGCAATGCCGTCTATAAACTGCAATAATTTACGATGGCAATGAAATTACAAATTCAAAATAAAACTGGAAAGTCAGGTTATGACCGTGAAGTCGTAACAGTATGGTAAGTTATCCGTGCCAGTTGCTCGATCGAAGGGTTGAATAAGAAGCGAGAGATTTCACATCGCGAATTGCCCGATGTTGTATTATTTAGGGTTACCTTGGTGTGATAGCTGCGGTATATGGTGCCCACCGATAGGTGTCACCTCCGACAATCGTAAAGACAAACGCGGGTTTTACATCAAACGAACATGCATTAAATATATTTGATAAACTTTTTATGATTCTTACGAAATCTAGTAGGCATTGTGAATACTCTAAATCTGTCAGAATTTTGATTTGAAAATAAAATCATTATAGCATTGCAATTTGCAATACAGTTATGTCTATTTAAAGTTCTATTTATTTACTTTTAATGGAAATAATAAATTTCTATATATTGTATGAACGAGAAGTGGAAACAGTTCTATCTGACTCGATGTCAACCTAATAATAATTACGAGTATCATGCATTTTACAATAATCTCTAAACTAAACAATTATGGCCCTTTGAACTTCGATTACGAATTTTATCGAATGGAATGGTTAACATATTATAAAAAGCTGTTAATTATGGCTCAACATTGTTGTTAGTAAAGTCCATAATTACGTAGATCTAATGATATTTTATTGGCAAATATATTCGTATAAAATAATAAAATTGAACAAATAAATGCAAGTTATTATTTATCTGCCACAAATATTTGAATATTTTGACATGATTGACAACTCGTTACCCGATGTATTCGTATTATAAGTGAAATTACCTGCTGTATAACTTTAGTTTTTTCAGCACTCACATTCTTTTTACGAACTTTTGAGTTCGATAAGTTAATTCTTTATCGAAGTTTTTATGGAAAATTAAATTCGCTAAAAAGTTCATAAATCGCATGGCTTTAAATTTTTCTTTATTTTTATTAGCTAAAATAAGATCAAAATTTTTAAAAATTATTTTTATTTATATTAAAATCAATTAAAAATATGGTTTTTCGATAGCAAAAATGTTTATCAAACAAAAAGTTTACTTGATGTAAAAGCCGCGTTACTGTCATCTACAACATTGCCGGTGGCCCTGAAGTCTTTTAATACTTTAGTGCTGATTTAGGTTGCTTGGTATAGGCAACAGGCATAGCTTTGCCACTACTGGTCACTTGCACACGCCGTTCATCACATCCCGAATTCATCTCGATGATCCTCCCGAATAACCATTTCGAAAATGAGATGCTTTCTTCCTCACAGAGGGCTAATTGACTGATTAAAGATGTTGTTGACTCTCATCCACTTCGGGCGTTGCCCAATAAATATTCCGTGGTCCAAATTTTCAAAAAGTGATGGTTCATTCAATGTAGTGTAGCGCCCCTGCGTAGAAACAGTATCGAATGTGCATCGCGATGCGGAAGGAAATTGGCCTTCAGTTGATGGCTCGTCATTGCGCGATTGCGAAAGCAAACAACAAATTTATGTAGGTGTGAGCGCACCAACGGTTTAATGTCTAGAATCCAGTAATGCTTCCGTAAGTGTGCCAGCATCATTTGTGACCACCATGTAACGTTGTGCGATGTACTTGCGAGATGAGTAGGTTGGTAAGCTGACTGTCCTTGGGAAGAATGATTGGATGACTCTCTGGCCCATTGTATACCGTTGCTGCCCATGAAATGGTTCAGGTTGACCAGCATTATGATTTTGATGGATCCATCTGCGAACGATGCTCGAGCATGCTTTCTCAGAGGCGTTGCCGAACACGTGAAGTTGAAGATGATTGCGAGTTGTAGAATAATGTATCCAGCGGTTGGCTCTGAGAGCCTCCAATGATTTCAGGTTATCTCGATAAGGGAGCCATCTTTGAGTAATTGATTTTGGCACCGGTTCATCCTACAATATGCCGAGTACCCACAATTCTTGCAGCATGATTGTTCGTTTGATTGGTGCACGAACATCCGATGACGTGATGATGTATGAATCCAAAACAATCGGCCGAACGAGGAGACCAATGTGTTCGATTGTTTTGACTGAATTGTCCCAGTTTAGCTCAGGTCGTCGATTGGATGCGACTTTCACTGCAACTGGGGATTTCTCCTGTTCTTTTCGTGTCAACTGAAGGTTGATGCGAATTATGAGATACGGAGCGCTGGCAGTACTATATGTGACGGCGCACAAACGATAGTCTCGAACTAACTCCTCTGGGGGAGATCGCCATACGATCCGCTGATAATTTCTGTGCCCGGGCGTTAACAAATTAATATTTGTGAAAACAGTATTTTGAAGACGTTCTGCTGAACCTTAGGACCAATGCAAACCTTCTGGTTAAGTGATATGCTGGTTGATGTTTTGTGCGATATGTTGTTCGTGATGGTTCAGAAACTATCCGCAAATTCTTCTAAATATGCAGAGGCACTCTCACCGCGATTTTGCCGACTGGATCTCAGGGTTTTGGGTCATGGGAAAGTTGAGGCTTGCATATGCCTGGCCTACACCGTGGAATAACAGAATCAAAAGATAACAAACAAAATTCTTATTGAAATTAAATTTAAATGACACCAAAATTATGTCGACCGAAATTTGAGAAACAATGAATATAAAGATAATAATAACCGGGTGTGCCCACCCAGGAACGACCGGACCCACCGAATGACAAGTACAATGTCTGCTAAAAAGATTCCCCTCCCTCCGAATGACCCATCGACTCCTAGAAGCCGATGCCCAGCCACAACGAAGCAGCATAATAGGTTAGGGACGTCTCCCCAACAGACCAAGCCTCTCTTCACTTGGAGAGACCTCAAGAGGATCAGCCACAGTCCACTCTCGGACAGCTTGAGACGGCCGAAGTGCCTCGTGGAGTCCGTGTAGAATTTACGTTCCTCGAATGGACAACACATATACTGGACTCACCACTCTGACCCTGTGGATGTCTTGCGAAAGGGATGAAAGGAAGTGGCAAGCCCAGCCTGTAAACGTGGAACCGACACGAAATGAGACCCGAAATGAGTAATTCATTTTATTGATTTTTAAAATGATAAGAAATAGACCTCAGAGATGGAATAGTGCTGTGTTTTACTATACAATTTACCCGAAAGACAAAAGAAGGAATGGGTTTTCCTCCATTGTCCCATAAAAAAATATACAGTCTCAAAATTGGCAGATCAAACGAAGCAGGATGATAGAGGAGCTCAAAATTTTGTTAAGTGCGTTTTTTAATAAACACGACTTACTCTGTGAAAATGAATTGGTAAAAAACATTCTATTAAGAATAGCCCGGTGTGTGATACCATTTTAAAATCCGCATTAGTGACGCATATTTTTCTGATAGTGGGTCAACTTTCTGTAGTACATTCTTTTCCCGCTGGCATTACTTAAACATCAACAAAAAGTTTTGAGAAACAAAAAAAGTTTATAAAATCTAAGCTTTTATTTGGCAGATGATAATGCAGCTTATAAAAATAATTTTATTGGAAAGGCACAATCTTCTTTGTGATTTCACTAACAAACGCTAAAAGTGGAATAACTTTTGCACCATCAACAATTCGAAAAAACTTCACTTGGCTGTTTTTGTTGGAAATGAGCTCCCCTATCACCCTGCTTCGTTTGATCTGCCAATTTTGGGACCCCATGTATATAAGAACAATGAATGACCAAAATTTCGAAGCAAAACCAAGGTGCATCACTGTGACGTGCACCACGATCTTTATTGGCGTTCGATCACAAATATATAATTGAAAATTAAGAATTTGAAAATTGAAATACGGTACTTTTTAATTAATTATGCAGCACTCGTTGATTAATTGCGGCATCCTCGAAAATACGGTACCTGTGATTGGTTATTCAGTACCCGTTGTAAATGCGGTAAATACTATGGCACTCGTAGGTTATTGTGGCACCCTCGAAACACGGTATCCATAACTTATATGCACCACCCGTCGAATAATGTGGCGCTCTCGAAAATACGATACCCGTTGATTGGTTCTGCGAAAAAAATTACAATTTATTACAAAAAAGTTTTTCATCGACCACATCGGCCATTTCACTTACCACTATGTAGTGTTTGTTTTAATTGAACTCCCGTATAATACAATATTTAAAACTCGACTGACCAAAAAAAAAATGCTCGTACCGAAAAACCTAGAAGAATCTTTTTGCTAAGATGTTTTTTGTTTTGTTTTTCGTGCGCATCACTCGCCTACTCCTTCACACCGCACATCAATCCACCAGCCAAAATGAAATACGTACCACAAAAATATTCTTCTATTGACGATTGGTAAAGTAGAGAAAACACCACCTACTGGAATAAAATAAAGCTGTGATTCCATGTAAAATATGACCACCAGCGCTCACGAAATAACTAAAAATTGGTATAGCGGCAAATTTTATTAGTTGTGATTCCATGTAAAAATGTGTCTAAAATCACGGCCCTAATTGTCAATATCTCCACCGGTCACACACACACACACCACACGCACAATGTGTACACATTGGTTTCGCTTCAACAATTTATTAGAAAATCACATGATACAATGGATGTGGATACGAAGGCTAATTTACATAAAAACGAAAACTTTAGTGTTAATACCATAAAACAGATGGTAATACCACCAGTAAAATGAATCTATATCTAGAATGTGTTGTTATGTATTTTTAATGTTTTTTAAATATGTTTGTTCTGAATTTTTAATTTAGAAATTAAAAATAGAAAATAAACAAAGTTGCAAATTAAATAATGTTATTACCCCACCAGGAGTTGTAACAACGTCGAATACCACGCGCAGTTTTCCTTGTATGTCTCAACGTGATGAAGAAAATAACGTGTCTAGAGCGACGAGTTGTTATGTTCTTCCATGTGACCCGACTCCAGATAATCCTGCATGAACCTGTTATACGGTGTTTCATATGTTGTAGTCACAGAACTACATCCTTTCGTGGCCTTCCAACATTGCACCACCGAATTTTGTCGGTCTTATCCCAGAATGTCACAGTTTGCGCACTAATTTCACTAGTCACGCGCACTACACCGAAATGTTAAATTTTCTTACACACGAGAGTTTTTGCGACACGGCATGAAAAATCCGGTTCGGAGGGCCAAAACTGTTAGAGCGAAAGTGCGAAGACGAATTAAATACGAGAAAAACGAAAGAATATTTTATTAAATGTTTATGTTGTTTATTCGTGCCATGTTGCTCAATCGAATGATTGAATACGAAGCAAGAGATTTCACATCCGAAAACGTTAAGTTGTCATGTAGCGAATTGCTCGATGTTGTATTGGTTGATGGGTTGTCCGATGCTGCATTGTTTAGGGTTGCCTTGGTGTGATTGGTGTGGTATATGGTGCCCACCGGTAGAGGTCACCTTCGGTTGTCGTGGAGAGTTACTGTCATCTCCAACATAAAAACCGCCAATAAGGCGACCTTCATTTCATTAGCTAATATATATTTTAAAAATAATGTTTGCATAAAAGATTACGTTAATAATAAGGAATTATTAAAAAAGTATTTATTATCAGTTTACCTTATTATTGGCCTTGTATTTGATAAACTAATTAATTTACGATAAGAAAACGTTTTTTTTTTTAGAAATTTGTCAGTAATAATTTTTAAGTTATAAGTGAAATTCAGAATGACAAAAGTTATAAACATTGGTGTTATTATCGTATTACTGCTGAAATCTGGCAGCAGATGGCATTATTGATCTCAAATATTTCTGACCAGCCAAACCGGTCCAGTTTTGAAATTTGTCGTTCGGTTCTGAGATTTTATCTCGGATTTAAGAGCGATGTCTACCAGACTGAACCATCTTAGTCAAATAGGGATTATTGCTTACAGTTCTCCTCATATTTTACCGAGTTGTTTCGCTTTGTTTGTGATCGTGTTTGGCCGTTCATTATCAGCCAAGAAATGTGAGATTAGAAATATAAGTTTCTTATAATCAACTTTTAAATTTGTATTATAAAAAAAAAGACATTTTATTGTAATATCGGTAATGATAAAATAATTTTTACTCCAATAATAACGCGTTTTTAATGCGAGCACTGCACGATGTACGTTCATTGAGATTACGGAGTGCAAATAAATAGAACGTTTCTGAAATGCGTCGAAATCCGATTCAATCTTCAAGTGGACTTCATATATTATTTGAACTATTTATCACGTAACTGATTTAAGCCTCAACTACCGAACACTTAAGTGCTTTGTACGCCATTTGAATACACCTTAGAGGCTATCGACAAAACCAATAAAATTTGTCACTACCACTTATTGAAGTGCCATATACAAGATACAATTCAGGTTAATACTTGTTTAATTTCAAACTTGCCAAATAAGTTTCCATCCACTTCAATTTACAGTCAATATTATGTTAAGATAGGGGAGTTTTATTTATAACTTGAACCAAATATCGCTTGATGTTTTTACGACGTACTGAAGACGGAAGCGGTTACAACAATAACAAATTGTTTCTCACTTAATTGTTAGTGATATCTTAATCAATTTAAACTGTTGCGATTGTTTTGTTGACAATCGTTTTATAATACCAATTTACACAATCTAATTAAAGTAAGTGTCGCATACTTAGAAATTGCATTTATGGAAATTTCCTATTTTTCAACGATAAGATTGGAATTTTATTTGATACCACAACTTTGAATCAATTATTATCTGCGTTTTACGCAATGGGTTTTTCTATCGTATAAATTTTGCGATCAAATGATTTGCAATAAAATGTGAGGTCGTTAAAGTTTTTTTCTTGAATCGAGTAATTTTACTAGATAAGCTGTCATTGATTAAATACATATATTGTTTTGAATTAGTGGACTAGCTCCGACCCACGGTAGGAGCGACAAAAACCTCAAAGCCAAACAACAACCGGCCAAACAGTTAAATTATCGTTCGCTTAAGTAACTACCCAAGCCATCGAAAACAAAGCTAAATAAGAACCAGCAAAACCGAGTATCATCAGTCAGCAGTCACAAAACAACCGGTCATAATGGATAACTCACTTGATCAACAAGAAATTGTTAGAAGAAAAATAGCTCAATTAGAGAGCAATTACAACAAAGATGAACCATCTCGTAAGACGAGCAAATATTTGGAGACGAAGATAGAACAATTGAAAACTCTATACACGCGAGTTCGTCAGAACGGACGACCAAATATACAACCTTGTTCCACCAATCAATAAAGATCATCCATATACCAACCAAAGAACTTCAGTGGCGGCAATGAAGTATAGCATGAAGTTCATATCCTCCGAGACAGGCGATACTAATAAAAAGCCCATACAAAAAACCAACCCACCGATAGATCAAGAGAGCTACAGCACGCTCAACAAAATGATACGAAGACAAGATTTTAAAATGAGGGAAATGTACAGAGAAATAGCGAAGGCCAGAAATGTCTTGGATGAAAGACCAAGTAAGCAAGCTATGCAGTTCGCTGTACAGTACATGCAGCGGGCGATGAATCAAATAATTGATAGGCATGAAGAGCTTTGTGTCGAGGCCTCAGACGATGCTCATGAGAGGCTAGTATACTTCACAAGAAAAAATTCTATCAATTTGTTCATCAAACAAACTACCCTATATTTGTAATTGGGGAAAGTAATCTCAACCCAGGTATTCATAGTACAGAATTCTTTGGGCAGAATTATATTGTTTACAGATGTGATCGCACTCCTGAAACGAGTGCGAAGGAGGCAGGCGGTGGCGTATTGATAGCTGTACATTCTAATCTAGAAAGTTCTCCTGTTACATTAGTTCCATCAAGACTTGAGCAGATTTATGCGAAGAATAGGCAAACGATATCTATTTATATATACAGTGTATATACCGCCTCGGTCAAATTGCGACTGCTACACCAGCTGCATCGATGCAATTGATGAAGTCTATAAAACATCTAATTCATCGGATCTTGTTCTTATACTGGGCGACTTCAACCTTCCGAATATCAACTGGAAACATGGCATGGAGTTTAACTGCATTCTTCCATGTAATATCAATAGCGATGCAGAGTCCCTATTCGTCGATGCCATGCTTGGTTTTAACCTCAACCAAATTAATATGATTGCTAATAGCATCGATAGGTTTCTGGATCTGGTATTCACTACTGAGGAGGATGCTTTCAAAGTAACTGAATCAATGAATCCATTTGTTGTAAACGATATCAACCACAAACCTTTGGACATTGTATTTGATATAACCTACTGTAACCGGAAGAAATCTGAGCACCTTCCAAGAATGAAATTCAACTTCAGTAAGGCAAATTACGCCGGTCTGCAGAATTATTTAGAAGCAGCAAATTGGGATCTAACTTTAAATCTTGACAATGTTAACGAAAATGTTGATAAATTTTATGACTTCATTTACCAAGGCTTTGAACTCCATGTACCTTTTTACAATAAAGCACCTAAAACTCATCCTCCGTGGTTCGATGACTTGCTAACCAATTTATAAAACCGAAAATGTAAAGCATATACTAAAATGATGAAATCTCGATTGGAATCCGACAAGCTAGCTTTTTTACAGCGCAGTGATGAATTTGACGTCTATTTCAATTTTAAGTACAGGTCTTACCTTGCAAGTATTGAAACAAAAATTAAATCAAATCCTAAAGAATTTTGGAAATACTTTCGATCCAAACGTGAAATCGAGGAATATCCATCCAATATGACTTATAATAATACCAGCTCTTCGAACGCAAAAGTGATAGCAGACATGTTTGCAGCATTTTTCCAATCAGTATATAGCCCTTGTGATAATATAGAATACACTGATAAAATAGGCAACAGCAATACTTCTATTATTACCCCTGTCATACATGAAGAGAATGTTATCTCAGCCTTAAAAGAATTTGGAGGTGGATGCGGACCGGATGATATACCCGCCTTTATATTAAAAAGGTTTGCGAGAAGCTTCACAGATCCACTCTGCAAACTTTTCAACCAATCGATAACCACAGCCGTGTTTCCTGATAAATGGAAAATTTCGAAAATAACACCTATCTTTAAATCGGGTAAGAGAGAGGATGTCTCATGTTATAGAGGAATTTCAACATCTTCGTCAATTCTTAAACTATTTGAGCTGATTGTGTGCAATGCTTTTAAATCTACATTGATACGTCACATCTCTTCTTACCAACACGGGTTCATGCCTGGAAGATCGACATCTACCAATCTGGTCGAATTTATCTACAAAGTAGGTACAAATGAGGTAGAAAATCATCATCAAGTAGATGTAGCGTATACAGATTTTAGCAAGGCGTTCGACTCTATATGCCACCTCAAAGCACTCCAAAGTCTGCGCGAATTCGGGTTTTCAACAGAATTTATTAACTGGTTCAAATCGTATCTAACAAACCGACTGCAATATGTTTTAATTGGGAATGAGAAATCCAATGTTATCAAAGTGACCTCTGGTGTCCCTCAAGGATCGCATATTGGACCCTGGATTTTTATTGTGTTCATCGATAGAATAGCCAAGATAATCAAACACTCAAATGTTCTAATATTTGCTGATGATGTAAAAATTGTTCACACAATTAAACATGAGCATGATGTTGATAAACTGATGACCTCAACAGTCTTAGTGAGTGGTGTGTCCGAAATTCACTACACCTCAATATTACCAAATGTAAAATTATGTCGTTTCATCGGAAAAAATATCCAATAACTTCTGCATATAAAATAGGAGTCACATTTGTTGAAAACGTTAGTTTTAACCGTCATATAGATAATTGTATTGCTCAAGCTAACTCCATGTTTAGCTTTGTCAAGCGGTGAACTGGGGAATTCACCGATATACATACTATACGCACATTATATTACGCTTATGTAAGATCTCAAGTAGAGTATGCTGTAACGGTTTGGAGCCCCTCTTACGCTATGCACTTGAACAGAATCGAAAGCATACAAAAAAAATTTCTTATATTCCTGTTGAAGAAAACTGGCTGGAATTATGATTACAACATACCATTCTTCGAAAATGTGGCTCGTTTACCTCCTTACTCTTCAAGGTGCAAAGAATATAACATGTGCACCCTTGAAAACAGGCGTCTACTTCTGGATGCCGCTTTTATCGGAAATGTCCTTCTCGGCCACATTGATTCATCCTTCATCCTGGAAAACATATCCATAAATGTCCCAAGCAGGACTTTGCGTAATCATCAATTTTTGGCGCTTGAACACCATCCAACCAACTATGGCGACAACAATTCCATTAATCGATCTGCAAAATCTTTCAATGCCGTAATTGATCAATTTGATTTTAATTTATCAAAAACCTGTTTTAAAAAAAAGTTAAAATCGTATTTTCTAAATTTTTAATAAGTCCTTTGACAGTTTCATATTTGAAGTACTAATTGTTAATTTAAATAATTGTTTTATTTATAATTCTTATTTATTTACAATCTAAGTGTGAATATATTATTTTTTTTTTATTTTCTATTTTAAAAATTTTATTTTTAGATTTAATTTTTTTGTTCTCTTTTTTGTTAATATATTTAATATTTTACTTTTGTTAATTTGAAATCATAATTGTAATGTACTAAATCGATTTCCTTTAATATTTAAATAAATAAATAAAGAGGAGATTATGAAGCATTGAAAGAAAGTTACACAAAGATGATAATTGAAATGACCACTGCGATAGAAGAAACATTAGCTGCCAGTCGCACAACAGCAGAAATAAAGCTGAAACCAATTGAAATACCCACGTTTTATGGAGATTACATGAAATGGAGTTTTTCTGAAATATTCAAACGTCTGATAGACGAAAATCAAACGCTCTCAGACACGCAAAGGATAATCTACCTGAAAATCATCTTAATGGAGGAGCAGCTAAACTAATAGACCACTTGGAATCAACCGCTGATAATTATAAAATAGCTTGGGGTGTCGTTATCATATCAGCTTACCTAATTACGTTACTAAACCAACCCGCAATTAATACAGAATCGGCAGCCACAATTAGGAATTTGCACGCCACAACTAATGAGTGCATACACGCAATGACAAGCCTAGGAATAAAACACGACGATTTTATGAAATTTCACTCCAGGGCTCAACGGAATTTCAGAAAACCGAAGAATTGCTGAAGTTTCTTGAACAACGCTTCTAGCCCTTTTTGGAAGCATCATATAGCCCAAAAACTCATTCGCAACAACCGAAGCCGCAAGTGGTAGGACAAACATATATTGCCAGATTAACCATATACATCATACTATTTTGCATACAGCAGTATGTACAGAGTACAAACCAAGAGCATGATAAAGAACACGTATTGTTAGCAACAAGAATGGTTAAATCCGCTAATAATAATGGAGGCCATGCAACTGTAAGAGTCCTGTGATTGACCAGACCCTGGGTAGCAACTTTCATTACCGAGGAAGCAGTTAAATAATTGAAACTCAATTACCCACTCTGTAGTGGGTGGTCACAACATTGGGGAGGCAAAGAAAATAGTGAGTCTAAAAATCCAACCTCTTAAGAGCATCCGAATTTTGGTTACACTTAGATGCTTTAAAATTTCCAAAACTATAACACACCGGGCCCCATATACATGTTGCTTGGAGCAGACTATTATCCAAAGATCCAACAACTAAATAAAAACCCACAATGAAGAATAAATACAGAAACTTCAAACCGAATAGATTTAAAACATACGTGACAAACAGGATAGTGGAAATTCAATCAGCATTGTCTCCGGTGCAATGGGGTTACGTAAAAGCCGAGAAAAATCCAGTAGATTGTGCATTGAGAGGATTGCACCCTACCAGCTTAATAGATTACCCTCTCTGGTGGAACGGACCAAGCTGGCTCAGAGACTCTTTCGCATATGCCTTACAATCACAAGCTGAATAGACCACAGAAGAGTCCACTAACAAAGTATGCGCATTCACTACCAACGATGGTAGAACGATGTTCATTTCACAACGCTGCTGATAGACTACGCATACTAGATGACGTTGCATGGAAGCAAACCCCTCACGCTAGCCTTCATTCGCCAGAAATATTGGATAATAAAGCGTCCACTAGCAGTAAAAATGTTCACCAATAAATGTATGGTTCGCTACAAGCATTAAGCAGAGTGACTCCAACAAGACCATTCACTTATACGGGAGTGGATTTTGCTGGGCCTTATCAGCTCCGATGCTCACCTGGACGAGGTAACGGAAGCTATACAAAGAATATTTGGTGTTCTTCGTCTGTTTTGCGATAAAAGCCGTTTACTTAGAAGTAATAAGCAACTTGTCATCTGAAGCTTTTCTAGCAACGTTTTGACGCTTCACAGTTTTGACGCTTCACAGCACGTCGAGATAATTGTTCCCAATGGCATTATATACCACCAAGAGCATCGTATATGGGGGGACTATGGGAAGCGGCAGTTAAATCCTTCAAGTAATTGAACCTATGGATTCCGTTACGCCGACACAACTAATGAATATTTGTATTCTAATCCGAGGTTATTTATAACACGATTTACGAAAGTCGCACCTGGATGATCGAAACAATAAACACTCTCATCCAAGAAGAGGGAATTTTAATACTAGATTCTAGCTGTGTGTTTGGATAGCAGAAACATTCACATTGACATGGTACAGAGAAATTGGAACTCTCGTTCATGTCACAATTTAATTTGAGTGATCATATGATGTTAGATTCCAGCTTCGGGCAATTCGGAGCTTACCGAAGTAAACATGCATGACGTTCATCACTACGCAACATCTTACATCATCCGGAACCAATCCTCCAGGCAGCAATTCAGCTGGTAACATAAAATTATAAACAAAGTGCAGAAATATAGCAATTACTTCAAGTAATTTTACTATATGGAGAGGAAAATCTTTCTAGGAATATCTATCAGATAAACGGCCCTAAAAAACTGTTCTAAACCGTGTCAAATCTGTTATATTATAGACGAGAATACTTTATTCGAATATACAATTCGGTAAAATATGGCGGAAATAAATAAAGTTCCCGATGTTTTACTGAGTTGTTATGCTCCAGCTCCAGTCATCGCCGTTCTTTTGAAAATTATCTCTAGTCTCTCTTCTCTTCAATTCTCCTGTGTGCTGTGTCCTACCTATCTTTATTTTACTCTCTTGATGTTACGATAAATTGAAATTTGTCTTCTTTGTCGCAGGAGTTCTTCAATGACGTTTTGTATTTGGTGAAAAGGTGCTCACCGGTAGGTGGTGATGCCGATCGATGAGGAGTGATACTTTCTGCAGTTGCTGGTAATGGTTGAGACGGCTCGTTTTCACATCGAGTAGTGTTGGTTTAGGTTAAGGGACACGATGGTCGCGAATTTAAGCACGCTTCGAATTCGAGTGTCGTCAATTTCTCGAACAAGTGTTTCAGATTTGAATTTTGGCTCTTCGCGCGGTAAACCTTTTGGACGATGCGATGAATGCATTCGTGGTGAGCTTGGATACTAGCACCAAATGTAGGGCTTTCGTAGATAAGCTTTGGGTATTGGTACTGCATAGTCGACACCATTGTACACCAGTTGCTGGCACTTAAAATCCAATAGTGTTCACGTAAGTATGCCAACGTAAGGTGTTGACCACCGTGTAGCGTTGTACGAAGTTGTGTTACCAATTAAATTCGAAAGCTGAGTTGTCTTTGGAGAGAATGATAAGATCTTTCTTGGTTTAAGAGAAACTCGATTCGTTGAGCCACCCTCTGACTCGTAGTATACCGTCACTACCGACGAAAGTGTTCAGAGATCGAAGAGGGCTCTTATTATCTAATAGATGTTTTCCGGGTTGGCGTCTTGATATTTCGTCATTAAAATTTGTCTCTTGGGCTAGCTTGACCCAGAACTCGATTGACTAATTAAGATTTTCGAACGCGGCTCTGAGTTGAGATGTCTTAGTTGGATGAAGCTTCTGCAGAAAGCCGTAAAACGGATAACTTCGTGCCAGTAAGAAGTACATATAAGTCGTTGTGATCATTGAGTTTATTTTTCATTCTTCGATGTTCGTGTAAGCCTCGCTCGTTTTTTGGCATGACCATTGATTGAATCTTCTAGTAGCCAAACTGAACCTATCCACCTCAATGGATGGCTGTATACTAATGAGGGTTCAACTCTATGAGACGCACAATCTTCAGGGTAATGATTGGGGTCGACATAATGATTTGCAAAACTCGATAGGCTTAAAGCGTCTTCAAGCGTAGGCGAACTGCGTAGCCGACCAACCAAGCCCCGGTCCCAAACCAGTTTCCTCGACGTTTTGAAGGTCCTGATGATAAAAATACAAAAAAAAAAAAGTTTGTCCGTCCGTTTAAATGTCTGGATTTTTTATCGCCACTGTTCTTTTATTTTTAACTCTGAGAATGGAACAGTTTATTGGATCTCTACCTCAAAGGGGTCGGGTACTTGCCAAAGGAAATCTTTCAAAATGCCACCCAATATCAAGGTATTCCTTTACATTTTTCCATATACTGGTGTAATATATCGCTTGGAAAGTGTTAAATCAGACAACATTTTCAATATTACTTTAGTTCATAAATCCACCGTTTTGGCGCTAGTAGATATTGTTTGCCTACCTACACTTTAGTACGCGAAACTACCGTTATGGAAGCAGTTGCAACTTTCGTTATCTCCATATAGGCATAGGTATTCCCATATCTCAAAGTCTTATGGAAAGCAACCTATTTTGTAATAAGTGCCTTAATTCACAAATCCGCCGTTTTGGCGCTGGTAGTTAATTATTCAATTATGATATAATATATACGAGTTGTATATCATTGAAAAGGTCTTGATGAATGCCGCCAATTTTTCTGAAGCAAGAAGATAGTATTTAAAATTACCGTTGTAGCGCTGTAAACAGTTAGAATATTTTTCATTCCTTATAATCATGTACATATCATTGGAAGGGTCTTGAATATCAACATTTTTGTTATTAGCGCTTTAAGCGCCTATAAGGCCACCGTTCCAGACCAAAGATCTGATTACCTCGTTAATTATTCGTTAATAAGTTATTATAAATCCGTTTTATGTTTTGGTTTTTTATTTTAGGAACACTCGAGTAAAGCACTTTGCAAATGAATTGGTATGCTAAATTTTTTTACATTTGAAACAGGTGGTTTTACAGAAAATTTAGAAGTCTGCCTGATGATGTTGATTTTTAGTACTAATTTGTTATTGTGCTACTATTGTTGTCTCTGGGTAAATCAGAAATAGCCATAAAAATGTCATATACATATTTTACAATTACGGTTTTTTATATTATTACGATCTAGCCTATTAGCTTCATTCGTTTGGCGGCCAGCGTGGGCAAAACATTTACTCAGAGAAAACTTAAGGTTTAGTAGTACCATTAGAAGAAATTTTATAACAGTTTTTATGATTATACCAGTTTAAGCCTGGAACAAAACCGAAAGTCTGCGAAAATTTTTGAATATTCAGCGCCGTATATATAAATGAAATGAACACAATGGATGAGTCACTCAAGCTACTGGTCCATGTCCACACTGTGCTTCTTTGAAGCACTGCATCATGTTTCAAAATAAGTCGTAATAGGTTTTTCATTGCTAATTACCTTATTTTATACAGGGTTATCCAATTCGAGGTTGATAAAGTAGAAATCTGTATACCGACATCTGTCAAAGATAAACGTCAAGTACGCTGTCATTTATTTAGTTGACATTCATTTAAGAATATGGAGCATTTAACAATCGACCAACGCGTTAAAATTATTAAATGTGGGTGTTGGAAAAACAGGCCGTCGATGCTGATTTTTCGAACAAAATTTTCTTCAGTGATGAAGCTCATTTTTCGCTTGGTGGATACGTTAATAAGCAAAACTGTAAAATTTTGGGCTCAGAAAATCCACAATTGATTGTAGAGAAGCCATTACACCCGGAAAAAGTCACTGTTTGGTGCTCATTGTGGTCTGGTGGTGTGATTGGGCCATATTTTTTTGAGAACAACCATGGACGAACCGTTACCGTCAATTCTGAGCGCTATGGCCGCATGTTAACCCATTATTTTTTTACGAAAATCGAAGATTATGATCTTGACGATATGTGGTTCCAGCAGGATGGAGTAACCAGTCACGTAACACGAGCAAATCGAGATCTTTTGCAAGAGAAATTTCCTGGACGTTTGATTTCGCGATTGGCTGATGTCAATTGGCCTCCAAGATCCTGTGATTTAACGCCTTTGGATTTCTTTTTGTGGGGCTACGCGAAAGATCGTGTTTACGCAAACAATCCTCAAACTCTTGACGAATTGAAAACTAATATTCGTAAGGTAATGGCCGAGATACCGCCCGAAATGTGCCGAAAAGTCATTGAAAATTACCTCAAAAGAATCAAGGCCTGTAAGAAGTCCCGTGGAGGACATTTGAATGATATCTTGTTTAACTAAAAATGGCAAGGATCAATCTGTAAAATGAAATAAAAATTACAATACATTCCGAATATTTTGTGTGTTTTTTTAAGTTTACTTTATCAACCTCGAATTGGATAACCCTGTATTTAGACACAAAATTTTTTTGTATTGTTTTATTCTGCTCTCTCGTTAATAAAATTTAAACTGAAATCTACATGTTCAAAATAGCCTTGAATTTTTTTTATTACATTTCTATTTGTGTTTTATAGGTAAACGGGGAAGAGACGAATATGAAGCTGCTTCTTTGAAGCACTGTGTCGAACCGCTCAATGACTATATTTTTTATGCTCCAAATGGCATGTCACAATTAATTGCTGTAGTTAAACTTTCGAAAAAATATTATTTCGCTTTTTCTGCATATACACAGCAAAACTTAATAACAGAATTATAATTTTCAATAAACTTTTTAAATGTGTTCTTTTGTAGCGCTAAAAAAGGAATGAATGAAATTAAAAACAAAATGAGTGATTTCCGTTCATGTGTGTTGAGCGATGTGCACTGTATGACCTCATCAGACCGCTGCCAGTGAACTTGTCCGGCTCGTGTCATAGCTATCGTCAATTTTTTTGTATGGAATAGTCGAGTAAGTCAGGTTAGGACTGAATGTTTCCCTATAAGCCTTAATCAAAATTCTTTCATGTACAATCTCCGGATCATAAGACGTATAAGAAAAAGTACAACTACTTGTTTGATCATTTCTCACTAATGGTATACTATCAGTTGTTTAATCTGTACTACGATTTATTGACAATCTAAATTGTCTGCCTTTTATGGTTCATAATCGCCGTCTTCTGAGTTTTCTGTATCATCTCGCAATAAACCCATTTGCCTTGGGATTATAGCTCGTTGTTCTTCTTCTTTTGAAACCTTATAATTTGGATAGTTCCGAGAACAATTCCAATATAACCTTGGTTAGTTACAGTTGACTCCGGCACGCCAAAATGAGCAATCTACTAATTTAATACTGCTAATGCAACCATTTCGGCTCGTACATCTGGCACAAGGAAAGCGTCCGGTCACCGTGTGAAGCGATCAATCATTGTAATGCACGAAGAGGTCCTATTATGTATATCTAAATGAATATAGATGGCGCCATTCTACGCACCTCTGTGTTAACTGCGGGCCAAATAAATTTCTCAACAACCGTTTTTGTGATTACGTAACATCACAGATAATACTTCTATCGGAACTTGCTAATAGAACTCTCTGGAACTTTAATGACTTATTATTTTCCATAAGATCCTTTAACTCGAGATCATCGTGTTGTGCGTCAACCATCTTTTTGTAATCAATTGTTGCTGATAAGTGACGGCCACTTCATTGTCTGTGATAGACACATGCTGGATGCCAGTTGTGAACTGCGGACGGCTAAGCCGGGTTTTGCTTGAAAGTAAATATTAACGGTTTATGGTCAGTAAACAGTGTAAAGACGCGCCCTTCAAGAGAAAAGGCGAAAGTGTTTGATAGTTAAATTGGGTGCCAAAAACGATCATTAGCATGATAATAGGCACATATTTGCGCTTGTAATTTTTTCTGGTACCTTTGAGATAACCATTTAAGACCACGTGATTATACCATCGGAATGTGGCAAACATCGTCTGTAAAAATCCAGCATGTCCAAAAATCGCCTGAGCTACCAGAATGGTGTCAGGTTGATCGTAATTCTTTATAGCAACAGCTATTTCAGCCGTCGGTCTAATATGCTGGGCTTTTAACGTATGCCCCAAATATTTATTTCACTCGTATCAAACTAACACTTGTCAACTTTAATACAAGCCCATTAACCACTTAGAATGGCGAGCATAATCGTTGAAACCCAGAGTCCGAATGATGTCGTAACCACCGTTTTCGTAATATCACGTTTCTCAATCGGTATTTGATAGTACGGTCGTGCCAGGTCAATTGTTGTAAAAATTATACATCCATTCAATTGAAATGAGAAATCCTGTAGATTAGATAAGGAATATTTATTAGACTGCGATATAGTGTGATTGCATAAATTCAAACCCTCTTTTAGCAATGCTAAGTTTTTCCGGAGAAAGGTGTTTTGTTTTAGCCGGGACTGTGGAACCATTCATTTCTATATCGTGTAAAGCCGAACGCTTGATTTCGTTTAGAAAAGTTGATGAAACCTGTGTAATTTCTTTAAACTCATTGAGAAGCGATGTTATCTCAGGAGGTACCGAATTATAATCAATCGAGGTGAGAGTACATTCATATTTAAAAAAAATTCAGAAATTAGATAAAGTGAGGAATTAATGTAAGGGAGGCTACCAGACACTTCTATTTAATATTCACAAGCACACCATACCTGTTGAGGAAGTTGTGCCCAGTAATTGGGCAGGCAAATCTAATTTAATTGTTTTAGTCTCTTCTTCTTCCGTACGTATGGAAATTTCTACTCCCATATCTATATATGACGATTTACCAGAGATCATTCACGTCGCCAAATGTGATGACTTAATGCATATTTTGAGTACTTGGCTGGAGTTACATCCAGGCATACGGTTACTTCCACCAAAACTAGATTGTTTCAATGCCTGGGTCCAATATCGTTGATACCTCTAAATTCAAATTCCATTTCTCCAATCTTTCAAAATTCGATTGAGCTATAGAATAGTTTGTATTTTGAATATTCTTACTACTACAACAGTAAACCGACAAAGTCTAGTTTGGGCACTTCCAAAACTCTGCCAGTCATTTACACTGCTTACCCTAAATCTCGTGTATGGCAAGCCAAAACCGTTCGCCGAAGTTCATTTCACCTAAAACTTTGCGTATCCTAGCAGTCGCTGGGTCTCCCATTGTAGTTATTAATGCCTGTTTCGGAAGATTATACGGGTTCGTTGCAGGGATTTTTTAACCATCGCTGGTACTGTCCGGGCTAACACTTGGACCGCGAGGTACTGGGTTCGAATCTCATCAGAGGCTGGATGCAAAGCGAATTTTTGTCATCGATTACGATCGGTAATGTTAATAAACACAACTAAGACCCTCTGTTGGAGTGCAGAATTCAGCGCCGACCCACCGTCCATGTCAGTTTACAGGTTGATATGGAGCTTGCAATGTGCAGGTGGTATACTGTAATTGTGTGAATGGGGGGTCAGTGCGTGAATGAAAGGGGGGTATTAATTGACCTTCAAAGGACATTAAATCCACTGGACAATTAATACTTCCTTAAAAAAAACTCTGGTGTCAAAACTGTTAATAATGGGTAGTTTTTATTGGTTTCTTGGTTTGTTATTTAAGCACTAACAAATTGTGCCTCAAATGTATTAAAGCATAATTGAACATCGTGTGTCCAAATTAGAGAGAGCTTTGGATAAACCAATTGAACTTGATTTGGAGGACCTTGCAAAAAAAAAAATGCTGGTCGACCCCTAGATGAATTACTTCGCGATTGTCAGTCTTGCCCTGCTCTGTCCATCATCTGTGATATCACCTCGCTCACCAATGCTTTTTAGTTAAGCTGTGTCAATGGGGGAGGAGTGTGGCTGCGTTTGCACATCAACACTATTCTGTGGCGCTATTCTGTCTTTCCCTGGGAAAAGGGAATTGGGAAAAATATTTTCATTGCAGTTTGTCTAAATTGTATTTTTCTGGCCTACTAAAGGATTAAGTTTAGTGCAAAAATTTTCAAAACAAAGTGAATTGAGAAACTTTTGTTCCACAAAATTTTCATTGGGAAAAATATTTTCCCATTTCACTTTGTTTCAAAAATATTAACACCAAACATGTTCCCTCCGTAGGCCAGAAAAATACAATTTAGACAAAAATGCTATGAAAATATTTTTCCCAATTCCCTATTCCCAGGGAAAGACAGAATAGGGCCACTGGTTGCTATTACCCGTTTTATCATCCGTGAATTGTTAAAATTTATTTCGGAAAATTATAATAAAATTTAACAAAATTTAAACTCGTCCAACGCTTGAACTTGTTAAAAATATAAGGAGATATTAAAGTTCAGATTTTTGTAGTTTTGCGGATGTAAAATTGTATCCCATTTTGGCAAACCTAACGGCTAATTCAACAACAATGATAACAATGATAATTACAATAGTTGTAATTAAAACTGCCGAAAATTCATTTAAGGCCATTACAGATGTTGAAGATAAAAAAAGCACGCCGCTATCTGTTCATTTCACACAAAAAAATGATAGATCTACTAGACGTAGTCTCTGATCTCAATATACGAGTATATCTTTCAATTTGTGTGCTCTATAAATAGATCCGGCAAAACTAAATAGCTTAGGAAAAATAAAAATTTCCCAAGTAAAATTCTTATTACAAACTTCCATTTATTTTAAATGATTTCATGTACTGAATGCAACAACAACCCTCTTCTATATACGGTTGATGCATTATGCAGGTATAAAAACTATCATACATATTTTCATTTCTTTGCAAGGAAAGTTTGTTTATATTTTATATTTAAAAACATAATGTATGAAGTATATCGTATATGCTACTTAAGTATCGGTACACGAATATTTGTATGTAAACTTATATGTGAAGTAATTATATTTACTTTAGTTGAAAAGCATATTCCTGTACATATTTACCGAGATAGAGATGCATTTGCATTTTCTTTCAAACAAAATCCCATCCAAACAAAGTGCTTGCGGTGTAAGATTTTTGTATAGAGAAGAGGAATTTATCTTAAGTCAACTTAACTATACCATCAAGTCGAGTGCGGGGAAGAACGATACTCGTATAATACAGCCATACGTATTTACAAGAAAATTGTTTTGGGAAATTCTTATAGAGTTTTGTTCATATGCTTTTCTACCCTATCAAAAGTTTTGTTATTCAGTTAATTGTAAGAAAAACATTCTCTGATAGTCGCTTGGGATTTGACATAATATATGTTGCATGTATACATATGTATGTTGTATTTATGCTATTATGGTTAAACGAAATCGTCAATTAATTTTAGTTGTTTAACTTAAGAAGCTTGTGTACGAACGAGTATGTTTAAGATTATGTTTAAGAAAAGTTAAAAGTTTTACTGTTGACATCGATCTAACATTGTGTTTTTCGTAAGACAAAAGCAACTTAATGGTAATTTGAACAAACGGTACTTTTGAGAACTATAAAATGGTTGGAACGCAATCATTGTGGTGTTGTATGTATAGAGTTTTTGGAAGATTGGTTTTAAGAGACTAGATAGTTTTTTAAGAAACACTTGTGAAATTTTTTTAAATGTTTAAAAATTTAAGAATATTGGCTTAAGTGGAAGCGGTCATCTCAATATATAATTTTTACGATCTCGTCTATAGGTTTGATGGGCAAACAATTCAGCGTGGGCATAAAAATTTATAAATTATTTGTGAAGTTAGCGACATCTATTTTTAAGTAGTAACATAAATGTAGTTTTATAACAGCTTCATCAGGGATGATAGCTATGTTATTAAAAGTACTGAATTTTTAAGAAACAGAGTACTGAATCTAATTTGAAAATACTTTCCGCACATTTGCCTACTTCACCAATAATTGACTAAATCAACAAGCAAATTTCAAGACAAATTCAATTCAGTCTGTTTCGGATGAGAAAGTTTAAAATGGTTTGTTTTGAAAGAAAACTATTTGTTATTTTTCCATGCTCTTTCATTTACAGGTTTATATAGAACGAATAAATAGTTCGTTGACTTTTTATGAACTTATTATCCCTTTCGCACGTGGCGTACATTTAAATGTACATCATATTTGAACGTCGTTTTTGCAGTATATATATAAAAAATCAAAGTAAATAAAGTACCGTTATTTTAAATCGGGTTTTCTCTTTCAGTCATATTCAATATTTTCTCCAAATAGATTTAATTTTAATTAGTTTTGCTTTAGTTTTCGACGTGGACATTACTCATGTCAAAATATCTGTGATCAACAGTGATTTAATTTGTGTGTGTAACACTAATTAAGGTAATAAATAATTATTTTTATATCTAGTATTATTAAAATATGTGTAATAAACCAATATTAGGTTAGTTTTGGTGAAATTTTATATCAATTACCGTTGTACATTGGTTTAAACTTTAATGTACATTAAAATGTACAATTCGTTTCAAAATTCACACAATAATTTATTCAATTTCTTAGATAAAGTCTCGATTTTCTCCCCCACCATTCTTCACAGATAAGGAATTGAGCAAGAAAGGATGTGGTTCATGTGATCAAGTAGCTAGCACTGATGGAAAAGTTATCCTCGGGAAGTGGCAGGATAATAAAGCCATTTACATAGGGTCCAATTATGTCGGAACTGGCGACGTTGATATCGTGAAGATGTGGAACAAACTCTTAAAATATATCGGCAACTTTCCCGACCCGAAATATTTTGGTTGTACAACAGTGGCATGGGCATAAATACTATAGAGTATTTACTAAATAAGGAAAATGGACGTTGAGTCATTACACACTGGATTTTGCTTTGGCTACTAGTTGGAGTGAGTACAGGAGAGAACTGAAAGATTCAAGAAAGCCAGAAAAAGAGATCCTAGATTTATTGCATTTCGCTTAGAAGTGGGTAGGTATTGCATTACTATGTGCTGGCCATAAACGAAACCCGGTCGCCCATCAACTTCTAGAAATTGCTCGTCTTGTTCACGGATAACAACAAAAAGAATTATGGAAGTTCGGCCGATTCGTGATGTTAGATGCGTTCAATTTGGCCACTTATCACGACTGATTGAAAGAAGCCACAAGATGCAAGATGAACTGCAAAGCTTCACTATCAATGAACTGCTAGAAGAACTCATTTCGCATGTAGGAAATGCAATGTGCATTTATGTATTACGAAAGAGCGAAATTTCTTATATTGAATATCTTTTATTTTCAACAATCGACACGTTTTGAACATTAAAATGTACATTTCATATCTCCGGCCCCAAACTACTTTTTATGAAAATTTCAACTCCAATAGGTTGTATTGATAACTAATAAACCAAAATTGACGAAAAAAAAATTTTTCATTCACTCAATTTAATTCCCGTGCGAAAGGGTTATTTTATTTGTATTAATTCTTGTTTGTTAAACATAAACTTTAAAGGCGCCTGTAACATAAAACAACACAATAAGTTATATTACAGGCCATGTGACATATTTCATATGCACTTATTCTTCATACAAGTTTTACAAAAATATATCCTAAATAATCGTACCTTTATGTGAATATTTATCACCTGACATTGCGTTTTACTTTTAATAAATGTAATCTTTATTTCTATTAAACAAATATTTTTAATCCTTTCTAAACATAAAATAATTCTAACAGACCTTTCTTATTCAAAACATTTTTGGAAAATAAAAGTGAGGTTATCTCAACACATATCCATGTAAGTACCACAAAGAGAGGTGGAGAAACCCAGAACTAATTCAATGCGCCAATATTAGGCGGCAAATACAAACTCAGATGAACATAAGAAAAAATAATTAATTATAACACTCCTCCTTAATTATTTTTCACCTCAGTCTCTGAAATACATTCCTTGATAAAGGCTTTGTCAAAATAACGCTAGTTGACCTTCATCATCAACATGCAATACTAATATTATACTTATATCTTTATTGTAGAAAACACAAGAAGGATCATAATTTGTTGGTTGAAAGCTTAAGGACTTTAAAAACTCAGTAAACTTATTATTCCAATTCTTTGGTTCCTGCTTTAAACCATATAAACTTTTCCTTAACTAACAGACACGACTAGACTTATCGCCAAATCCTTCTAGGTGATACATATATATATTTTCCTGTAGAGCACACTGCAAAAAAGCTGTTTTTACATCAAAGGTCATAACCTTCGTACCTTCTGATGCTCAAGATGAGACGAATAGACATGTGATGAGCAACAGAGCTGAATATTTCAAAATAATCCTAACCTTCTTTCTGTTCAAACCCTCAAACAACTAATCTTGCGCCTTTTGTCTGCCATCTTCTTTCTTACAAAACACCCAACGACAAGTTAATGGCTTTACGTCTTTGGGTTTAACAGCGAGTTCCCATGTTTCCATTTCAGTTAATGACTTGTACTCATCGAACATGGCACTCTTCCAATTTTCATCCTTCAGAGCTTCTGACACAGAAATTTTGATTTCTCCAATCATATCAGATTCAACCTTCTGCATTACAAAAGCTGAATCCTGGTCCAAGACATAATTATTAAACCTTAGTGGCCTTTTCAATGTCCTTCCTCTCCTACTTTGTAGAGGCGGGCTTTCATTGTTCTCACTTTTCAGTTGATTTTCTGAACTACTACATTCATCCTCACTGCTGAAGCTAAAATAATTATTTTCATTTACAGACCTGTCAGCTTCAGAATTTTTATCTTCAGACTTTCCTTCATAATTTTCTTCCTCAGTTTTTTATGCTTTAACACTAAAATCCATGTCTTTAATTTGTTGTACTTCTAATTCAATGAAACGTGCAGGTCCTACTTGTTCATCAAACACTATATTGCTAGAACTTACTAGATCACGTTTATCTTCAGCTTCAATAAATACTCTGAATCCTGGAGAGTCTATATCATAGCCAACAAAAATGCTCATAAACTGACATCTAAATCTTTGGCATGAATTACCGATCTAGCTGCTTCAACAATAGTTGTCATCTCCCTCTCTCTCTCTCTCTCTCTCTCTATATATATATATATATATATATATATATATATATATATATATATATATATATATATATATATATATATATATATATATATATATACGACCATTTTGCTGTGGTGTATAAGTGCTGGAGTTGCTATGAAATACTTCAATACTTTCCATGAATTCTTTTGTGTCCTTATTCTTTATTTCTGTCCCATGATCTGATCTTAATGTCTTAACTTTTCTATCAAACTGATTTTCAACTAGTTTCATAAATATTTTAAATTTCTCAAAAATTTGGCTTTTATTTTTCAAGAAATAGACGGTCCTGTAATGAGTAAAATCATCCTTAAATAGCAAAAAACATTTTGCTCCTCCCAACGAATACACATCCATTTCGCACAAATTTACATGAATTAAGTGTAATGGTCTTGACGATACTTTTGGATTTATAGGATGAGATACTCTGTGGTGTTTGCCATAGACACAACCTGTACAAACATAATCCTCCCAGTCATCGATAAACTTAATCTTATTTCTCTTCAGTATCTCCCTTGTTTACTTTACATTTTGATGTGCAAACTTTCCATGCCATCTTTCGATTGACAAACTTACTAAACTTGTCTGCGATATTCCTTGACGAAACTGCATCTTAAATAATTTATGTTCATTTACTGCCATTGCTCCAATGTTTCCGTCACAATTCTTGAATACAGAATTTTCAATGTCAGTGGACTGTTTATATCCTTTTTCTAAAACAGTTATCTCAGAAAATAGATTAAAAGGCATATCTGGGACATAGATGACATTTTCCAAAACTATTTTCATCCAATCTTGACCATTGAAGGCTTCTAACTTAATGTCACCTACCCCAATACCTTCCAATTCTTTGCCGTCCCCAATTAAAATCATAGTCGGATTTTGTAACTCAACATATTTAGTGAACCACTCCTTACCGCAACTCATGTGCTGAGTAGCTCCAGAATCCTTAATCCAGATTTCCTTATAATCCTTAAAAACTGCTTTGGTAAAATCTGGTGCCGATAAACTTACTGTAATGAGAGCAGCCTCTCTCTAGAATTTTTTGCATCATTACTGTCTGTCTTACCGGAAGACTGACTTGAGTTCTTGTTGGGACATTCTTTGGCAAAGTGGCCTTTTCTTTTACATATTTTACATCCATATGCATTTTTGCAGTATTCATAATACTTTGCACAAGACTTGGAAATAACTTATATGACCGCAGAAAATCAAAAAATTCTAGTGGAAATTCTAGTCCATTAATTGTCCCCAAATTTTCCATATTGTCTCTGTATAACCTAAGCTATTAGAAAACAACCGAAAGTACTGGTTACTAGTGGAAGAAATGCCGGAAAGACGGAATATTGTTAAATTTCAAGATTTCAAATACCGAGTTCCTTTACTTCGGAGATCAATCAATTTGCCATTTTAAGGTTCACTTTTAATACTTTATTCCGCTGAGATATTTTTTTGTGAAAAAAGTGATACATAATGAATGAAAAATTTCCGCTGGTAATTACATAACAAAATTAATTATCTTTAATGATAGTGCTGCCACTTGCGGCGAGTAGTGTAATCTCTTATTTTCCGCTGTCAAAATTTCGCTACTACGTGGGAACTATAGATAGAATAAAAAAAATAACGTAAGAGAGCGAGAGATAGGATTTATATGTATTCGACCATACTCAGAATAAGAAAAATAAAAACTATAAGAGAAATTGCGTTTTATTTTGCTGTCACTTAAAAAAAATAGCCGAGCGAAAATTTTCGTCCAAGAATAAAAAACTTAACAGATACAACAACAAAAGTCAAACAACTTTTAGTGCGTTGAATATAATATGCATGTTTATTATTTTATACATGGGAATTTGGAATTGTTCGTGTATATTATCTTCTCTATTTATAAAATATTCATGTACACATATTCAAATATGAATATAAAATCACAATTACACTGTTGAATTGTATTTTTCTAAACCTAACCTAAAAAAATTATTTATCGAATTGCGGTAATTTAAACTGCATATAAATAATTTTTATAATTTTAAACACATATATTTATTGATATGTAATACGTTTATACTCAAAACTATTGTAGTTTCACTCAAGATTTTAGGAAATACATCGAAAAAATATTACATGAAAAATATGAATGAATTTAATATTTTAAGTAATCTATAGCCGTAAAGTCAAATTGGAATAATAATTTTTTGTCTTCGTTTCTTGCGGTATTTCTGTTATTTTTTTTATTCTAGCTATAGTTGGCTCATTTTACAGCGTCTGCTTCATCCCACTATGCAATTTTTCCACTGTGTGGAAAAAACTGTTTTAATTCCATTCTATTGAATTCCGTACTACAAAACATCAAGACACAAAAATATCGATTTTGGAGATAAATATTTGTCTTTCTCTTTCTGCTTCGCGGTTATATGTTTTTCGTTTTATAAATTTCGATTATATCTTTTATTTTCAGGTTCTTCTGACAAGTCGATGTGCACGGTAGCGCTATATCGTTAGTTTTTTTCTTTAAAGTGTTGTGTTTCATTATAATGTTTTTTCATTTGTTAAAGTAAATAATTTTAAGTTTAAGTATATAATAATAATTATTAACTTATTTAGTGATCGCGATGTATAAATTTGGACTAAAAAGGTAATAGAGATCTGTCTCACAATTGGCGGCAGTACATTTACGTTGTAAATTTTGAATGCATTTTTTTTCAAGATCTCAATATGCTGAAGATTTATAATCGGGTAGTACGTGGCGGATGCAATACAAAACACAATTTATGAAATTTAAATATATAAATAAATTTTTTATGTATGTTTAATTAAATAAAAAATAATAATTAGCTTCAAAAAAACAAATGATAATAAAATCTTTTATTTCGAATTCAAGTTTTATGTGAAAAATGCTAACCAAATCTGCCTGCTCTTTTTCGCGCAGAAACGTATTCGGAATCAGTATAGAAAAGTGTATGGTAAAATCCCGAGTTTCCGAAAAAAATCCTTTTTAGTCGGGATTCACACCCACACTGGAATTTTTGTGACACTGTTCTTTGGCGAGTAGTACGGTTTTCCGTGTGCATAACATGGTTCTTTCCATAGAACGAGTGTGGTTTTTGAACGCGAATATAAATGGAATTCCGTCGGCATTGCGTATTGGTGTATTGCAAATCATAGTAGTCTAGAACAGAACTGTCGGGAATATTACTTTTATTTTTTAGTGTTCGATCGCGATTCATTACGCAATGTAAAGTGAAAATCGTGGTGTGGGAATTATTTGCTGTGATGTTTTAGTGTTATTGGATATTGCGAAATTATTGTGAGAATATTCGGTAATATTTCAGATG
The DNA here is from genome assembly GCA_947310385.1 of Nephrotoma appendiculata. Taxonomy (NCBI): domain Eukaryota; kingdom Metazoa; phylum Arthropoda; class Insecta; order Diptera; family Tipulidae; genus Nephrotoma; species Nephrotoma appendiculata. Next base: position 283,907,729 of record OX371225.1, on the reverse strand, counting down.
TGGTGTGAGTATAACGGTATTGTAATAAATTTTTGAACGATTATTTCCGGTATTTTCGGTAATATTCCAGAAGCAGTGTAAATTACGATACTTGTTGTTGTAAATCTTGACGCAGGTGTCCAATATTTTGAACGTGTGGGTTATGCAGATATTCCCGGTTCAATTTAATTTCTTGTTTTTGGCGGTGTTTTTCTTTTCTTGTTAGAAAATATGCAATCTTTAATTTCCACTGTTTCATGATGATATTGAACCAGACAATTTCTTTTTACATAATGTTTACCTGAATTGTTGTATGTTAAAGCTCGGCCAAAAATGGTTAAGAAGATGGTGTTTTCGTTAATCACTTCAATAATCTCGGTCTCTCAGTTCTCTCTTTTTCTTGCACAAGGTTCAGTTCGAATATGGTGATTCTTCTCCTGTTGAGACATTTTTTATTATACGAAAAAATTTATTATGATTTGCTAAGACCTCATCATATGAATCTCTTTATTCTCCTTGATTGATTTTATCTAGATATGGTGGAAGTCTTCTTTGCTAGTCTTCGGCATTGAAATGATGTATCGGTTTGTTGAGTTATTTATTAGCATAGTTGGGTCTGCATACTTTATGGCTTCTATCGCATTAGAGTACGATAATGTTTCTATTTCAGTTACGAAATTGATAACGATCGATCTCACCTTTATCCAGTAGGTTTGAATTTATTATCCTTCCTTTAGCGAGTTGTGCTGCTGCCATGATTTCTTTTGTCTTTTATTTGATTAACAAGAGACGGACGATTAAACATTGTTTGTTAGATTACGGCGTGTGTACTATTCTCTAGCTGTAATAGAACCACGTTGTGTTGAAAAAGGATTTGTTGAATTTTTTGTGTAACTGCTGTAGTGATCTTATATTGTTCATTATTATTTCCAAATATTCTGTCTTGGTTTATGCGTATTTCGTCCTAATCCAGCAATGAATTTCCAGCCTTAACCTATCCATTTGAAGAGAACGTTTGACTTTCGATGGTTGCCTCTTGTGCTCGTGTAGAAGTTTTTTTATTTCGTTCATCTAGTACTTAAGCTGAGGCTTTTAAGATGCTTATGGAATTGACGTCCTGAGTTTCAGATTATATTATCAGGTGTCTGAGTACGACTCCGCCTTTTTTTTATTAAAACAAAACACATTTGCTTGTTTAGGAAATGAGAAAATTATTTATTGAAAGTACGAGTACATATGCTTCATCTGCAACATTTCCCCCCTTCTTCCAGGCAATTTACGGATTCCCACTCCAAAGAAACCCTGCTCTTTGGAGGTGATCCAATCAATAAGCGATCTTTGCCGCCAATTGAACCGCAGTTCAGAAAGAGACGACTGCATCGACCGGAATAAGTAGTGATCTGAAGCAGCTATGTCTGGTGAATACAGCGGGTGGGAAAGAACTTTCCATTCCTGTCCTTTTAAATAACTTTTCACAACCTTTGCAACATGTGGTTTTACATGGACGTACTGACAAATTAATTTGTTGTGTCTATTCACCCATTGTGGTTGTTTTCCGCTATAGCTCGCTTCAAACGTATTATTAGCCGTCGGTAGGAATCGCCATTGATAGTTTCATCCGATTTCAGCAGGTTATAATATACCACACCTATCTGATCCCACCACATGCAGAGCATATTGGTTGCGATGGACCAGCTTCACCAGATTTCATCCAAGATTTTTTGCATTTGGAATGCTCATAATAAATCTATTTTTCATCTCCAGTAGTTAACTCGGTGCAAAAAACCTTTTCTTTGTTGTCTTTGGACCATTATTTCACAAATGGTTTTTCGACGTTTGAGGTCTGTTTCTTTTAATTCATGTGGAACGCACTAGTTAGCGAACGCTAGATTTTGAACAGTTCCGATCATTTATAAACGTTTTGCAACAGTTGACAGATCAACATTTAATGCTACATCCAATTTTGATTGTGTTCGAAGAATCTTTCGCCAATAACGTTTCCAATCCAGCATTTTCAAATTTGTTGGGTTGGTGGACATAATTGACAAAAATTGATAAAATTCACAAAACTTACAAAATTGGCAAAATTGACTAATTTGACAAAATTGACAAAATTGAAAAAATTGACCAAATTGACAGTATTGACAAAGTTGACAGATTGACAAAATTGACAAGGGATACACCATCGTATTCCAGAATATTTTATTACCAAAATGATGTTATTGAGAAGATCAAAAACTTACTAGTAGGCAGTTTCTCAAATTCCAAATTGCCAAAAATAAATATTCCGAAAAACATCCCAAATAACCATTTGTCAATTTTTGATTGTTTGGGCGAAAAAATTAATCCCAAAAAAAATTAATATATTTTAGATTTTAAAAAATATCTTAAGAAAACTTATCTAATGATTTCATTTTTTTCGAATCTTCCGAAAATTTCGAGTCTTCTGACTCATTTGATTCTATTTTTTGAGATTATGTGTTCGATTTTTTTTTTTTTTTTGGTAACCAAAATTTTAGTATTTTGGGTTTTGAGATTTTTGTTGTTTGGATTAGTATTTTCGGGATGGCATTTTAGGATATTTTTTTTCGCTAATAAAATTATTGGCCTTTCGATACCAACCCTTGACAAAATTGACAAAATTAATACAATTCAAAAAATTGATTAAATTAATAAAAATGACAAAATTGGCAAAATTAATACAATTGACAAAACTGACAAAATTGAGGAAATTGACAATAATGACAAAAATAAAAATTTCCCCAAATTGACAAAATTGCCCAATTTGACAAAGTTGAAATTAATACAATTGACAAAATTGCCAAAACTGACTAAATTGACCAAATTGATAAAATTGACATAATTTATACAATTGACAAAATTGACTAAATTTATAAAAATGACAAAATTGACAAAATTAATACAATTGATAAAATTTCCAAAACCGTCAAAATTGACTAAATTGGCTAAATTGCCTAAATTGACGAAATTGACAAAATTGACCAATTTGCCAAAATTGACAAATTTAAAAAACTGACAATGACTAAATTGACAAAGTTGATAGATTGACAAAATTGATAAAATTGATAAATTGACAAAATTGATAAAATTGACCAAATTAACAAAATGGACAAAATTGATAAAATTGACAAAATTGACCAAATTGACAAAATTGACACAACTGACAAAACTGATAAAATTGACAAAACTTACAAAATTGACAGAATTGACAAAATTAATAAAATTGACAAAATTGATAAAATTGACCAAATTGGCAAAATTGAGATCGACAAAATTGATATAATTGGCGAATTGACAAAATTGACCAAATTGTCAAATTTGACCAAATTGACGAAATTTTCATAATATCCAAATTATACAAAACATACAATTTTACGGGTCCCATTTGAAACGCGATATTTCAAAACGCGATATTTCAAAACACGATATGGTACAAAACGGGAGTTTAGGATCGGGTTGTATCGGGCGGGTGAAGGGGAAATTTGATTTCAGTTTATAAGAATTTAAAAATAATAAAAGCGAGAGTATATAGGATCGGTATCAATCGGGTCGCTGCGCTCCCGTTGCTTCGCAATGCACATTCTGTACCATAACGTGTTTTGAATTATTTCGTTTCAAAATATCGCGTTTTGAAATATCGCATTTCGGGTGGATCCGCAATTTTACAAATAAAAATACCATGAACGTTGGTTAAGACATTTCTTTGTTATTCTACTTGTACCACATTCTTCGCCTCCTGTCTAACTGGTCTTTGAATCGAGTTGTGCTGCAGTGCTGCATTAGAGGAAAAAGTCCTTATTTCATTCCAATTGCGGCTCCACTACAAATGCTAAGTTAAGTCCAGTAGATTTGTTTATTTGTCGTATCTTTGCAATCTGTTCTGGAACTGGAACACACCCAACTCTTTTGGAAGATCGCTTTTCACGTCGCTTGTCACGTAGAATCATCTGAGCTCCATGGTAACCTAGTACTGAAATGGAAGATGGATCTGCTCATGAATTATACACTCCGACAACTATGAATTTTCAATTTCGTCATCGATTGTAATCAGAAATTGGGCCAGTATGTTTATTGTCTTTGGGTTGCGCTTGCCTGGTTTATCATAATTAATTTAACTCTTTTCATCTTTCATTCGATTTGAGCGTTTAGTAAATTTATTTCCATAAATTTATTCCGTTTATCTAAACCATCTCATAGGAATATTTTGGTTGAAATGGTTGAAAGCACAATATTTAATTTGCCTTCGTTTGTTCGTTCGAAGCTAGTACTGAGATAGCGTACAAAGACTTAAACATCGGTACAATAAAGAGAGTTAGTTAGGTATTGCAGTACTACACACTGCGGTATTGGTTAATTTATCTACGCCTCGATCTTTCGGAAAACTGCTACTTGCAACTAACCTGATGCTGATGGTATATTTGGCTTCTTTAGCTTGTATCAGTAATAATTTCGATATTGCTTTTGTTCCGTAAGTCAATAATTGAACAGTCAGGTTCTTAAGTTGACTAAAGGAGAGGGGGGTGGGGGGGTTGAGGGCAGTTAATTTCACTTAAATCCATTCCTTTCCATATTATCTCGTCTGTTCTTTTCCCCTGAATTCTTGTTTATGAGGCCTCAATTTCCCTGTCCATTATTAGTTTTTATTGCTTTAGGAGGGCTCATAATTATGGCAACTTAGTGTTCTAACTGTTAGCTGTCCAAAAATTAGAGTTATCAAGTTAAATTTTCTTTAAACCTTCTGGCTAGAGGTAAGATACCGATAATAATATACAATCTTTGTATTGTCGCTCCGCAATTTTATCATCACACGGAAATAGCTAACTCACATCAGTCATACTATATTTTCACGGATTCTAAAATAAAATAAAATATTTAGGACAAAGCCGTAAGTACTATGGTTGTAAATCTGAAAAGGACGAACATATATAAATAACATTATGACACGTTAAAAACACCCAGTCGCAACTATTTTACTGGACACCAGCAGGAATCGAACCCGGGACCCACCTCCATGTCAGAGCAAGCACTCTCCTTACTATGCCAACGAAGGCGACTCTTCTCTAATGCGAACTTTGAAAGCAAACACTTCCATTTTAATTCAGGGAAATGTTGCAAATGTTCTCAGAATATTTCAGACTATGGGTAACAGTTCGGGTAAAGCATCGATAGACCGTACACTACAAAAATACTCGCGCTTTCACGTTTTGATTTGCAATATTTAAAATTTATTTAGCATCATATCTTCACTATCATGATCAAGGTCGTTGAAATTTTCATCTTCGTTCAATTTAAAATTATTTATTTAGTACCATTTTCAATTTCCTTAAAATACACAGAGCAAAAACAACATATAAAATAAAATAAATAAATGGCAAATAGTTTTTATTTTTCATTTTCATTTTCATAAATAAATAAAATTATGTATTTTCTGTTCACTGTGCTGCCACAAAATAAAAATAAAATAACAACAACTAACGAAAATAAAATGTATAGGAAATAATTTAACCCTTTCACCCTGTAGCAATAAATTGTTGGCAACAGCAACAACAATAAAATCAGTATCCTCTTATATCAAGCAACATAATTTTTTCTTTTTGGTATGGGTTGAGCAAATTTTTTTAGAAATATTTTGAAAAATATTTTATTGGTTTGCCTTACAGCTTCCCTGATGATATACTATATGTTTAGTATATAGGCGCACACACCCCCCGATTCCATACATTCAAAAGTATAAATTGGTTTTGGAAAAATATTTGTCTTTTTTGTTAGAGAGGTTCTATCTCATGCTGTCTTCTATATTTATACAACTATTCGGTACATTTTTTGGTTTCTTGACGTTTTTATGGAATTTTAATATTTTTCGGTTATTATATAAACCCCCCTTCTCCTCAATCTCTAAAATACACAAACATTTAATGAATTTTCAAGGATTTTCAAGGATTTTCATGTAACGATAGCAAAATTTGTTTTGGTATTTGTGTAAATGATACGGTTTGTCTCTGTGCACACCTCTTCACGATATAATTTCATACAACGTTCATCCAAACTTCTCTATAATTTCCAATTATGATAATCATTTCGTCTTTAAATTACCATAAAAAGTTAAAAATTCATAAAAAGCTTGTAGAGCTTTTTTTGTCGATTTACAATTTATTCCATTTCGATTTTCTTTTTCCTTCAATATTTTTTTTTTTTTGGTTATTTAAATATTTGAAATATTCAATTTATTCGTTTTTCATTTTCAACTTTTCAATATTACTTCTAATAAATGATCAATCATAAAAATCATAATAATTTGAACTTGTATAATATGAAATCCCCCAAAAAAAATTGGTTCATGAATATTTGAAAAAGTTTTCGAAATTTTATTTATCTTTCTGTGCTATGTACATACATACATGTATGTGGCATGTGTAAGAAGAGTAGAGATCCCACAATCCCAAAAACATACACTGGAAAAGTTAATTTTCCTTTTGAGATAAAACAGCATAAAATATTTATGTTTTGTTTGTATAACTCTTTGATAATATTATATAAAATGATGAAAATACAAAGCTCACATATTAAATGTCAATTTAATAAATATTAATAAATTATTTATTGAATTTCAATTTTTTGTTTATTGATTTATATGTGCGCGGTTTACAAACAAACGAAATTTTTACAACAATTTTGTTTGAAAATTAATCGCTACAACCGCAACTGATATTTTGGTTTTTCTGTAAATCCGCATAACCGAAGCATTCATAATATTTATTATGTAGCAGATCCAAGCCATTATTGCGAATACAAAATTACCCTTAAATTAATTTATATAAACAGAAATATATGGACTCTATCTGATGGATTCCTGGTGACAGGCTAATTTTCTGTATCTTGCCAAGCCAAAACCGCCAACTAATAAAAAAAACAATTCGTCGGTTTTAAACTTCGAAGGCTAAGGACTTTCAGTCGAAACGACAATTCACCGAAAAAAAACAATGCACCGAAAAACCATTCAACGAAAACAACAATTCACCGTAAACGACAATTCACCGAAAAAAATTCACGGAAAACGACAAATCAACGAGCACGTTAATTTACCGAAAATATTTCAAACGCCTTGCATATTAATGATCAAAATCCCGATGAAACACTAAAAAAAGACGGGAAAGGTTCGGGGCCGAACTCTACATGCATTTTTGTTGCCTATAAAGAACTGTCATCCACCAAATCCCAAATTCCCACACAAAACCCAAAACACCTCAACCCACCCCTCTCCACCACTCCTATAACCACACCACCCACGCAAACTCACATCCACACGAGATTTATTTTTATTCCACATTCACATGCGCTATGAAACCAAAATAGAATAGATAATAAAAAAAATTCTATCAGTTTTAAGGAGCGGGGTTAACAAAACCCTACATAACTCCGAACACTCATATAATATGACAATTAAAAGCTTTAAAATAATTGATTATGAACTGTAACATATAAAAATAATAAAACACAATAATTTTTTCTTTTCGAATTTATTATTACAAATCAATAAAATACCACAATTAGTCATTTTCGGCAAATTATACTTTTCGGTAAATTGTCGTTTTACGTGAATTACAATTTTCGTTGAACTGTTGATTTCGGTGAGTTGTTTTTTGAAGAATTGTTGTCTTTCGGTGAATTATCTTTCGGTGCAATATCGTTTTCGTTGAATTATCGTTTTCGGTGAATTGTCTTTTTCTGTTAATTGTGTTTCGTTGAATTGTCGTGCTAATAGACGGTATCACTATTCTTTGAATAAATATGAGCGCAAGTAAATAAAGTGCTAGAGGCTAGAAGCTTATGATGTGCGGGGAAATATAAACAAATTTCAGTAAAATCAGAAAGGGGGTTGTAAATTCGTATTCCGTGAAAATATGAAAGGGAGAGGTTTTTTTCATTGGCAATCGAGTAGGTTTGAAATTACCCTTAAGAAATTTTGATTAAAATTACGTGCGAATTACTCAAAATACTAGATTGCTTATTAAAAAAACTAATCATTTTCATTATTTATTTAAAAACGACAATTTATTGAAAAGCAAATCACCGAAAAAGCCATTAATTGAAAACGATAGTTTACCGAAAACAAAAATTCAACGGAAACGACAATTCATCGAAAACGATAATCTACCGAAAAAACAATTCACCGAAAACGAGAATTCATAAGAAACGTCAATTCACCAAAATCGACTATTTTTTATACAACCATATTTTTTTTTTTATGTAAATACTAGCTGACCCGGCGAACTTCGTACCGCCTCAAAATCAATAAATGTTTTTTAAAGTTATTAGCTTAATAAAATTGAGTTTTTTATTAAGATTAAATAAATTAAATGAATACTCCAAATTAATTAAATTCAATGAAATTAAAAAAATCAAAATGAAATATATTTTAATTACATTGAAATGAATGTAATTCACGTGGCAGCAAGGCTTTCGTTTTATTTAATTGAATAGAAATGGTTCGCGTAGCATTATTGCACTACTTTCTTTTAAACTATTTGCTGGGTGAGTTGCAATGGAGTCGAGTCCCTTCATTGTAGCACCTTGTGATATACGACATTTTTTGTTTTATTGTTAGGTGCGAGAACGAATAAAGCGGATGGTTTACCGACACGTGAACATGCTACGTACAATTGGCCGTGAGAGAAACATTCATTTTCTAGATTCAGGCCACAAACACTCAAGGATTGGCCATGTGATTTGTTGATCGTCATGGCGAATGCAAGACGAATCGGAAATTGAATTCGTTTATACTCGAATGGCATATCGGTTGGGATCATCGGAATTCTCGGAATGAGAACTTCCTCACCTTTGAACTTCCCTTGAAGTATCGTCGCGTGAATTACATTGCCCATGAGTTTTCTCACCACCAAACGCGTTCCGTTACATAGTTTTGGTTGATTCAGGTTTCGTAGCATGATGATTATCGAGCCAACTTTTAGTTGTAAATTGTGCGGTGGCAAGCCAGGTAGATCCAATGAGTTTAAAAATTCAGTTGGATAGTTGGTTGCTTCGTCTTCGTTTGTCACACAGTCAATAGATTTGAAGGAATGAAGTGGACCGACGATTAGATTTTGAATTGTAAAATTTAAGTGATCCACATCTTTGTTCTTTGCCGCAAGAATTACTCGTTCACTCACCCAATTGTGATTTTTGTGGTTAGTAATGATGTTCGGGAACACTTTGTTGATGAGCTCGTCCTTCGTTGAGACAAAAATGCAAAAGTTCTGAGGAAACGAAATCAATCCGTTCGATTTGTCGACCGGAACACGGCCATTACCGATAGTCAGCAATTGCTTGGAGAATTCTTCGGCAGATGGATCGTTTAACAATGCAACTCGCATGTTTGTCGTCAGCTGAAGTTTCTTCACATAACACCACAGAGTCGATGATTTGAGGCAAGCGTTTATTTCATCAGCAGCTGTCGATCTTGGAATAACTGGTATTGTTTGACGGAAATCGCCCGAAAGTAGAATCATTGCGAATCCAAAACATCTTGAGTCATTGCGTAGATCTTTCATAGTTCTATCGAGTGCTTCCAATGCGCGTTTGTGCGCCATTGTACATTCATCCCAGATGATGATTTTACTTGCTACCAAAACTTTCGCCATTGCTAAGTGTTTTGCAATGTTGCATGTCGGGTTTTCAGCCGATTGAAGGTTTAACGGTAATTTCAACGCTGAATGAGCTGTTCGGTATCCTTCTAGCAATGTGGCCGCTATCCCAGAAGAAGCAACTGCTACAGCAATATCGGATCTCGCACGAACAGTGGCCAAAATCAATGACACGAGGAATGTCTTCCCAGTTCCACTGGGCGCATCGAGGAAAAATAATCCACCATTTCCATCATGAATTGTTCCAATTCTCGATTGAAAGTGTCGTTCATTCCACGGCATGGCGTTGGCATTCCTAATTTGACTAACAAACTGCCGCACATATGCGAAAACACATGTCTTCGATCAAAAGCAAAGCCTGGTTATGTATCTCCTCATTCACCTCGAGATCGGGATTTCCGAAACTGACACGAATTCGATGTAGAATGTCTTCTGACATGTCATTCTTGTACTTGCTCCATAGTTCACGTGGATTTGATGGGAAGCATGTCGAAATAATGATAGCAATTAATGTGCGTATCTGGTTTGGAGTTGCAGAAATAATTGATTCAGCGATTGTCATGTCCCAATGAGTATCGTTTTCAAGCAAGTTGAGCTGTTGACATGCAGCACGAAATGTTGGGCACACTACACCATTGACAGTTCGAAGTGATTCAAATGATGTCGGCCCACGAATATTCACCAGCAACAACCGCAAGTAGAAGCATTCGTCATTCTTCGGATGAACTGTGTAAATGCGACCAAGAGCATCAGTAGAACGCACATTTGGATGATCAGGAACCTCATCGCCTTGCTTCCGACGTTGAAATTTTTTTGATGAGGCGTTCCAAGTGTAATAACGTGGGATCTCAGAGTAGAGCAATGTTCGTGCAAACGGATCACTTTGACAAATCGAAAAGAAACTGGTCAATGTTGTTGCTGGAGGTGTCTCAGCACGTTGAGCAACATTCGATGAGTTGAAATAAACTCGTTGACCATTCTCCAGATGCACCGCCAAATATACAACAGTGGGATGACGTTCATGAATAGGGAATGAGAATATACGCCAAATCGCTTCATTGCAGCTCACATATCGACCAACTTGATAATGCGTGATTTCATCGTTTGTATTGGGATTTTGAACACCAAAAACTGCCATAGCGCTACCTTTCGTGACATATTTACAAATGTATTTTATGGACTTCACTGAATTGCAGTACTCTACGTTGCAATGCGCCTTGAATGTTTTGGAAAGAAGTGGCGAATATGGAACAATCCAAGTGTTGTCGACCACGAACTCATTTCCTCTCACTATCGTTGTGATAGTTCTACCGTTATCATCGGCTGATCGACGCCGGTACAGTGGATAACCATCATTGCCAGTGATAGTCTCTGCGGTTAAATTTCGTGGATAACGCTTGGAACACTTGTTGTCGACCATGCACGGTGATTGGGGATTGATGGAGCCACACGGACCGTGAACCATGTTCGTAATTACAACATTATGCAGGTCTGGATCGGTTTCGGGATCAGGAATCTCGGCACATATGATGTCATCTATTTGGTCTGGTCGAATTTTTTCGGCTAACCAAATAAGAATGTGAGCATGCGCCAAGCCTTGTTTCTGCCATTCAATTGAATACATCCAACATCGAGTATCCCCAAAGACGCAATGCCTAACAATGTAGTTCATCAGCGACCGGATTTTTTGTTTGAAGACACGTGCGATGATGTCGTGCCGATCACTTGTTATTTGCCCGGGTAGCAACAGTTGAACAATCTCTATCCATTTCGGATTGCAAGTAAAAGTGATGAATAAATCTGGACAACCGTAATGACGAACATATGTCATTGCATCTTGCGCATATTCATGCATATGACGCGGGCTGCCAATGTACGTCGCCGGTAGAATAGTCAATCGACCAACATTAGCTGCATCTCCTTCGGTGCTGATTGCATCGCGTAAATGGATATATTCCTCCGAACGCAGTTTAGCTTGGTTCAACCGAATGAAAATGAGGCGCTCTGTTTCGATTTTGACGTACATGTCGACGATATATTGCTGAAGCAAACGACGAAATCGCAGCAAATAGTTGTCAGCATTTTGACGAATCATCAAACGATATGCATAATAATTCATCGAGCTAACCTTCTTGTTAGTTTCCTCACCTGAAATGAAATCAGTAAAATTAGTGTCATAATCTAAATTATGATATCAGTACTCACCGCTCAATGGATTTATCATGTTGATATTGAAGTGATATCCATCGTCTCCTTGCCAAAACATCAGCGGGTATTGCAATGTATCGTATGAACGGTGTGTTTCATTTATTCGTTGCAGTTGTCCAGTGTCGCGACGTGTAAGCACAATATCGCGCGGTTCCACGCTTTCACCAACAATCACAATTGCGACTTCATCTATTGTTGGAGCATTAAATTGGCGTTCGTGTGTTCCAGCGGGTCGTTTATCTGCTCTGATCACGACTTTGCAGTCGTCACTTGGCATGCGATCCAACGCAGATTTAAACAATCGAACCAATGCATGATGTTCATGGAGTAGTTGCTGCAAATCTTTCAGAACTATCCTTTTCATTGCTGTATTGATCGTTTGGCGCCGATCAAGTTGATCCTCCATATTGCCCATAAAGTATATTTGGATGAATTTATGCTGTCCATCTTCAATCGGTTGCAATGACCCAATTCGGTGGTGAATTTGGCCTTGAATCTGTAAAGTCGAAGACGAAGTCAGAATTATAGATTTTTGATCACCAAAAGAAAATGAATGTTTACTCTCTCGAGCAGAAATGACCTTAAATGTTGGATTGAATCCGCGTTCTTCGATAATGTCTGCTCCAAATGAAGTCATTTGGAAACATCCGTTGTATCTTTGAGTGTTGGATAGAAAATGTCGTGATTCTGGTGTCTCGCCACGAAGCAATGAACGCAACAGTTCAGGTGGTGCAGGCAATAATGGCAATCTCACCTTGCCACTGAGACAGCACAATCCAGGCGTTTCTCCAGCGAACTTCAATGCACCGCAATGGTCGCACACAAACTCCATTGGGCCAATTCGAACGAAAGGATGCGAGTTGTAGTCAATTGTGCAATCGTATTGAAACACTATTCGATTCAAATCAACACTTGAAGGATTTCTTCTTGCGCGTCGAAAATTATCTCGTTGTTGATCTGTGCGATAAGCTCGACGATTTCTCATTGTCAACTGAGCCATTTGACGTACTGCCTCTCTTTGTGCTTGTCTTTGTGAAGCGCGAAGTCGGGCCATACTAACGCGGCGCACTTCTCGTGTGATTTCTTGTTCATCTGCAGTGGATTGATTCGCAATAGTCCGAAGTCTAATTGCATTACGGCTTCGTGGTGAAAGATTAGATCTTCTGGCTCGCGGCATTGTAAATAATACTGGAAAATTAATCACACAATCCAAAATTACATAATCAATTATTGATGTGCGCACAATCACAAATGTGATAACCTCACAAAGTGAACATCTTCGAAGGGAACTTACCGTTTAAAAATCCCGATCGAAAATAGAATTCCGCATAATAAAAAAAAAATAAAAAAAACCAAAAAAAAAAAACTGATGTCCGGTGTTGGGACACTCTGTACCACTAAAAAAATTACGTACTATTGTACGCAAAAAAGTACTGTTTTCTTATTGTTATTGGCATACACCACACAACCTCTTATTTCACTAAATTCCACCACTTATTTTAATATTATATGCTAAACCACAAACCACTTAACTAATATGAAATAACCAAAACCAAAAATAAATTAAATTTAATATTAAAACCGCAAAGGAAAAAAACTTTTTTTGGAGCTGTCAAAATCTACTATTCGCACTGAAATCGTAACTCGGACGAAGATTTTATCTATATAAATAGATAAGTAGATGAAATAAAAAAAAAATTGGATAAAAAATAAAATGGTAAATGTGCATGCAGCCTCCAGTCGGATTCGTATCCAGTACCTTGCAGTCCAAGCGCCGAAGCTTTAACCACTGCACCACTCGTCACATACAAACTACACCTACAAAATTCATATAAAAAAAGGTTTTTTTATTAGATTTTTGGGGCTTCCCTTTTGAGTTTTTCCGACTTTTCTTTTTCCTAAATCACCACTGTATTGAGACGAACAAAATAAAAAAAACAAAATGTACTAAATATATGAGAAAATGAATTTTCTTGATAACTTTTTTTTTGGTGAATTTTCCCGATGTTTTAATAGTTATTATGCTATTCGGAACGGAGTCAAATCCAACAAAACAAAAATCATAAAAATCGGTCCAGCCGTTCTTGAGTTATAAATGGTGTAACTAACACGACTTTGTTTTATTTATATAGATAGATAAGTAGATGAAATAAAAAAAAGGTGTAACAAAGTATGTGCGTGCATCAGTTGAGAACCTGCTGAACCGATTTGGCTCAATCTTTTTTTGTTGTGTTTGCAATTGCCGGGAGATGGTTATTACGATAATTTTAGGAAAATCCACTGGAAAAGAAGTTAAAATCGAAAAATCCGACCCAGATGGTCTTTATGAAAAGAAAAATTGGACAATCGGAGTGGAAAACTCGGAAACTTTTGGAAAAACCCGAAGAAAATTGAATTTATTTTCTATGTAATTTTGAATTTTTGCATGTTCTGTGCCGTTGTTGATGTACCGGGAATACCACCGCATAACTTGATCCTCAAGGCCGGATCTGTAATAATCATGCTGCGCAATCTTAACCATCCGAGATTGTCTAACGGAACGCGGTTAGCTGAGAAGAAACTGATGAACAACGTAATTCAAGCGATGCTCATCAAGGGCAAGGTCAAAGGAGAGGATGTTCTAATTCCGAGAATTCCTCTGATTTCAACTGACATTTTTTTCGACTTCACGCGCATTCCCGTTTGATTCCCCGACGATTTACAAACCGCAAGGTCAATCGTTGGAAGTGTGCAAAATAAATCTGGAATTTCCGTGTTTTTCTCATGGTCATAGTTGTACGTCTCGTGTTCGAGAGTTGGCAAACCATAATCGTTGTTCACTCGAATAAAATACATTGAATTCTTTTTAATTCATGTCCACTCAACTCAATCGTGAGATTGAGAATTAAGTTGGGTTGTTTGATTTTTCTCGCATCAACGGGATACCATCGTATTCCCGAATTATTTATTACCAAAATGATGTTTTTGACTAGATCAAAAATTTAGTAGTAGGCAGTTTCTCAAACACCAAATTGCCAAAAATAAAAATGTCGAAAAATATCCCAAATCACTTTTTGTAAATTTTTGATTATTCAGGCGAAAAAATTATTTAAAAAAAAAATAAAAAACCAAAATTTTCATTTAATTTTATATTTATGTCTATTAAATGAAAATGAAATGGGATTCGCTAGTAACGCAATATGGTACAGTATGTGTATTGCGGAGCGACAGAAGCGCAGCGATTTGCCTGATATAACCCAGTCCTATACTCCCGCACCTATCGATTTTTAAATTTAAAATTTTTAAAATATCGCGTTTTGTACAACATCGCGTTTTGAAATATCGAGTTTTGAAATATCGCGTTTTGATAATTGGCGTTCTAAAATATCACGTTTCAAATGGGTCCCAAATGAAATATAAGCCTGCATAATAGTAATATATGTATATGTATTTTATAGTTTAAAAAAATACCTTAAGAAAAATTATCTAATGATTTCGTTTTTTCAAAACTTCCGAAAATAGAAACAAATGAGTCGGACTCAGCGCGCGCTAATTTCGACTCATTTGGTTTTATTTTTGGTAAATTTAGGAATTTTTAATTCGATATTTTTATTTTTTTGAGATTTTGTGTTCGAGCAATTTTTTTTTGGTAAATATATTTTTCGTATTATGAGTTTTGAGTTTTTTGTTGTTTTTATTATTATTTCCAGGATGGCATTTTGGCTAATAAAATTTTTGGCCTTTCGATACCAACCCCTTATCCCACATCAATTTCCGTAAAAGACAAAAGTATTTGCCCGCAATGAAGTAATTTGAGGTTGAACGAGGTTCGCCTGGTCAGCTAGTTTTTTTTATAGATTTTCCTATTAAGTATTTTTAATTTTAGAATTTTAAAGTTTCGGTTTTATTTTTTCAGTATTTTTTACATCGTTTGTAATATTTTCGGCAAATTACCGTTTTTGGTTAATTGTCATTTTCGGTGAATTGTTTAAAAATTGTCGTTTTCGGTCAATTACTTTTCGATAAACTGTTTTTCGGTGAATTGTCGTTTTTGGTGAATTGTTTTTTCGGTGAATTGTCGTAGTTTTGGGGAATTATTTTTTCGGTGAATTGTCTTTTTCGGTGGATTGTCGGTTTCGGTGAATTCTTTTTCAGTAAATTGTCGTGGAACCCGCAAATTAACCTCCAGTAAACGAATTATTTGGTAGTATGAAAAATGTATATTCTAACATACATTTTTGCAAAATGTATAAAGTAGGCTTTATAAATCCCTTCCCCTCTCGGTAGTGGATAAATATTACTTGAGCAATCAGAATTGTATTTCAAATTTTTCAGTAATGGGATGAAACAATAGACAAAGAGTTTAGTTTAGTTTATTTCTGCAAAATGTCACTGAATTGCTATACAGTGTTAACTTTTTGTTGGCTCCATTCATTCTTTAGACAATTGGTTTTTGAGATTAAAGCTAATTTATGATGAAGAAAGTGGGAACGCGTTTATAGCATTTTTCAAGACATTAATAATGAGAGCTTCCAGGCTCGCAAACTGTTGGCATCATGATTAGTGAAATCATTGTACATTTTAAAAAAAGTTTGTGATTTCAGAAATCCATTGTGATAGGTCCTGATATCGGAAAATAAGTTTAGAGGTCGTTTCGTAGGGTCCGAGTCCCGTTTTTTAATTATATTTTTACTCACATGATTTTTATAAAAATTGGTGTAGAATGGTTTTAAATTGCCAGTAACACTGGAATGGATCAGATTTCAAAAAATTTGCTTAGTGGATAGTCCGGTAGGCTTTTTCTTTAATTTTTTTCGACTAGAACGATTTTTATAAAAATTGGTGGGAAAAGGTTTTCGAGTGCCAGAATCTATTTAAAGGAAAGTCCAATAGGGCCAGAGACCCTGGTTTCTTTATTTTTTTTGGCTTTTTTAAAACTCTAGAGGAGTGTTCTGGAGTACCAGAAATCGATTGTGATGGGTCATTATTTGAGGAAAAAACATTTTATCCTGTGGGAGCTGGGTTCCAATAATTGTTTCGTCTCGCACGATTTAAATATAAATAAAACTGTAAAAGGCACGATTTTGATGTAAATAAAACTAGCCTAAAGGATACAACCCTCCAAACAAGAATATAATCGTACCGAGTGGTCCATCGAACGGGCTAAAACTGGTGTTGATGATACACTGGCGCCAAATTGAACAGTATAGGCGCAAGTATATCTCTATCGTACATGTTATTTCGAACTGTCTGTCCTAAGGTAATTCGGTGCTTTCAACATAGAGGATAAGACTTTATTTATTTGCGATGCGAGACGACCACTGGTCCAAATACAATTGGTAATTCGTAGAGTGATACCCCTTCTGTAACTTAATGGAAATCTGAAAAACCTTGAAATAATAAATCTTCCGACCCCTACGTGTTAAGCTGTAACATTTTTAATTAAATTAGATCAATTTGTTTTATTAGAACAAAACGAATTGTTCGGTTCTTTACGTACGACTAACATTTGTAAAATGTCGATAAAATATTCACCTTTCAATCGGGATGACCCGCAACTGGAGGCTCTATTCGAGATTGGTGGCATTTCATCCATCATCCGTGAACTATCAAACTCTCAAAGCGGCTGTAATTGAACGATTGTGCGACTCAGCCAAGATTGAGCTCGATCGCTTATTATACAGTCCTCAGATTTAGTCTCCAGAACTAAACGAATGTATTATCTTGAAATTGTTATTGTCAGTAGCGGACATGATGATAAGTGGTTACTAATAAGTGTAGTTTCCGGAACTTGCTCTTTCTGGGAATCATAAAGTAAAAACTTTCATATATTGGGCAATCATTTAAATTTGTGCAAACAGGTTACACAACTTCTTTAAAGCAGATATTTATTTTAAAAACTTTGTGATGTTTTCATATGGTTAGTTAAATTATACTATAAATCATAAAGGTACGTAAATATTGTATCATTGCTAAGTTCTCACCTTAACCATCTCTACTAAAAAATATCTCCCTTTAGTCTTTATTTCACCCAGATATATGCAGCATTTGAAAATGTGTGTATATTAAGCCATCCGAACCAAATTACATGTAGTACGTATATTTATGTTTTTTTATCAACGCCCATAATTTAAAGCAAAAACAATGTTCCACATAATTTCCTAATCATATTTAAGATCTTTCCCCCAAAAATCTTTTATACAATAAGATAAAATACATTTTAGGGATAAACATATCCCTATTATGCTCTCGCACAAAATACAGAAAATCCAATTTCAAATAAAATCGCATTTTGTGTATCCGTAGCCGATTTTAGATATTACATAAAAAGCCTCTAATCAATGTCTAGATGTACTCGTATGAGCCTGCTCTATGTATATCGGATGTATAAAATCCAATTTTCAATTTGATTATCAGATTATAAAATAACGTCATATATAGAAAATGAAGAAAATTAAATTTTGCTCTGTTCTGTTGCCAACCGAAAAATTGTTATCAGTTTTTTTTACAAATTTTTTGTCATCAGCACCCAGCTCTAATCTACGTCGCGCTTTATAATTTCATCTCCCTTTCGCGTATTAATTAATTAATCATGTTATATGAACTGCGCACCAAATCTATATTTTAGTAAGGGAGGGGTGGCTGTTAAAACAAATTTCAAATACAAATCTCATTTTGCCTTCGTTACAAACATAAGTGCCCGAAATATTTTTGCAATCGGCTTGCCACCACAAAATATACATCGGAGATGACATAATGTTTTAAACCAAAATCCGGAAATGAAGTGGAAAAAAGGTTGTCAGTAATGAATATTTGCTATAATCTCGGGACAATATGATTAATTGGTCTGCGATTAGTATTTGGCCCATGCACTATTTTGTCTTTTGTGTACGTTCTAAATCCTCACATGTCAAAAAGTTCATCATACAAATTTGTGACAAAATGAATTACAAAAAATTTTTTTGTGGTTGGTCGAGTGATTTATTATTTTCTATACATTATTATTTATAAAAAGCTTAACGTTTTGTTTAAACATTGTTTTTTTTGCAGTTTCTGTTTCTGGATCAAAGTTTTGGTACCAGCAAAGTAAAAATATTTTGCCCAGTCAAAAATGGCTTTTCAAACCGTATACGCTATATACTGTGTATATTATGCTGGATAGACATGTACAATGCATCATAAATCATAACTGAGACCAGAATAAAATATTCTATGTTGTATATGGGGAATGTGTAAAATTGCTGTCGGTTTTGTGATGCGGTATTGAAACATTTTTAACAGAAAATTTGAATTTATTTTATACAATTTTTGTACCCTGTGGCGGTTTTTGCTTTTAAATAATTTTTATATTTTTGACTATTTTATCGGTGTTTTGTTGATGTGCTTGGAAGGAATAGAAATGTAGAAAACACGAACACTAAACGATTGCACAATTGAGTGTTTACATGCCAACATGAACGCAGTGTTGTGCCGTATTGACGATACCTCTCTCTCTCTCTCTCTCTCTCTCTCTCTCTCTGGCACTCTATCCCATCAAGGGATTTGGACGCCTCAAATAAAGTTTCATAATCATATTTTCATTTAGGATAATGAGTGATTAATTCGAACCCGGGACCTCCGGTCGCTGGAGCAAGCATGCTGACCACTATGCCACCGGGACGGTGATGACGATACCGCAGAGATAATTAATATTCTATACATGTGTAGAGAATGTATGTAGACAATTAATGACAATTAGTTCCAATATAATGATCTAACTTGGGAGTTGTCTTTGGAACCTATGTATTGACCATCCTTAGTTTTAGTAAAATTTGTTATTACATTTATGTAATGACTACCCCAACATTTTAGATTTACCCAAAAAGTGCCACCAGTTTATTGAATCATTGTAGTCCTCATTATTTGTGGATTAGAAGACTTGTTTGTGAAAAACAGCAAATTTCTGTTCATACGCCAGTTACCAATAAAAGAAATCATTTTGTGTAGAAAACTTTTACCATAAATTGTTTTCCACACCTATCAGAGAGCGTCCCCACTACGACATAATACGTGCAGCTACCAAACAAGGTAATAAAATTTCTTTTCACTTCCAAACAACAAAACCATTAAGGCATAATAAGCTGCAATTATTTTACAAGAAAAGCGGCACAACAAAACCGTGCAAACAAAAATATGAAAATGATAAACTGGAAAAATAAAATACAAAATGCATTTCCGATCTGGGGAAAGCGTTAAAAAGCAGGAAAAACTAAATTAAATGATAAAAGAACAGAAGAATAGAAGTAAACTACTATATGCAATACAATGGAAAATGGAAAAATTTGTCGCTGTGATAACAGCAACAAGAAAAAATAGAAGAACAATATCAACGTATATACATAATTACGATGGTGAAAAATAGATAAGAAATGAATTTCCTTTTGTTAATAATATTTTTCTACTTTGTATCCTTTTTTTACGTTTACATTTTTGTCATGATTCTCATTTCGAGAAACGGAAGAGAAGAATTTTATTTTTCACCTTTTTCATCTTTTATATTGTATGTTTATGTGTGTATGTTTAGTGAAATTTTCCCTTTTATTTAAATAATTAAATACAAAAAAATTATTTTTATATTTGCATTAAGCACAAAATCATTTTTGTGATACGCGGCTTGGAAAATCAGAGAGTAGAATTTTGAGTTGTGGCAACTGCAGCAGGGAAACTTTCGAATTTCAAAATATAACTTTGCATACCTATACTGATAAAACCTAATTTGCGCTAATTAGTGCTCACGGGAAAAAAATAGTGCTAGTCCAGGAGCCGAAAAAACGTGAAAAGAAAATTTCAAATTGCGCCTGAAAGACGATCAAATAAAACACAATTTCTAGAAAAAAGCAGAAATAATTTTAGCCTAATTTAAAATTTTGCCAAAAGCGACTACACTGACAAAATTTGTGCTTGCCATAAAAATATGATTTTCATAAATTTTCGTTCATAAATTGGAGAAAAGAAACTAGCCCGCCCCTAAAAGATACTATATTAAAGTTTCAAAATACAGAGATAAACCGATACTGATAAAGTTAGCCGAAAGTTTCCAGCCGAAAGATGGTAATGCAGATAGTGCATTTGCTATCCCGGCCGAAATATGGTAATGCAGATAGTGACTTTGCCACCCTAGCCGAAATATGGTAATGCATATATTAATTTTATATTGTAAAATGTCGATAACGTAGATTGCATCGATAAAGAAGATAACTTTAATTTTCAAACCGAAAAATGCCAGCAATACAGACTTAAAAGTTACAAATGAATGTGTCAATTTTCTAAAAGAAAATGTAAATAACAGGCATCTATAGAATAGCCATGAGACGCAGACACATTTAGCTAATGAATGGTTTGTATACCAAGAGATTATGAGAGATGAACTATTTGACTGTGCCAATTGGATGAACCATGACCCTAAGAAGAATTTGAATTTGTGTTTCTAGTATTTTTTTATTCGGTTATATTGGTGAAATGTTCCATTTTCCGTTGTGTTGACGACAAATTTGTCCCATTCCAGTTTTTGCCAGATGAACACCAATCTGACTAGGTTGGTTCAATAGCCCATAACCATTGGTAGATTTTGATTAAAGCTTATGGATGGATCTGAGGGGATTAACGGAATGAAATTTATCATTTATAACCCCATCAGACTTACCTCTAACCTATAATCAAAAGCTACCTATGGTCATGGGCTATCGAATCGGTATAGTCAGATTGGTGTCTATATGCCAAAATCTCGAATGACGAACGATTTTATCTTTGAAAAATGAGGAAAATCAAAATTTCACCCCTATAATCCCATCAGACCCACCCCAACCCTATACTCAGAATCTACCTATGGTCATGGGCTATCGAATCGGCATAGCCAGATTGGTCATACAGATGTGGCCAAATTATAATCACCTCATACGAAATTCATGGTAATCTGATTTTCGAAGCCCGAACTGCATTCTTTTGTATAATTGACATGTTATTACGGTAGATATCGACCAATGCAAGGAATTTGTGCAATAAAAAATTAATATACCCTAAAAATATACCTGTTATGAGTAATTAACACCTGAGAACCCTTTTCGACAGAATAGGAATTTTGAGTATTTATGGTCCTGTTAATTAGATTGACCTGCGATTTGTTTTTGATTTTATGACACCTAGGTAGTATTTCAGAAAAAGTATTTTACTGAAGAATTTCAGTCTCGTTTGTGACTTTGAAAAGTGAAAGTAAAAGTGGTTTTTGTAATATTAGTAAAATTCACTATGGGTAAAGCAAAGGACATCAGTGCTGTAACCAGAGCCAAAATGTCGACGTATTTGGAAGTAGGCCAGTATACGCATGTGGAAATAGTCCAGAAAATAGGAGTGAACCGATCATTCATCAGTAAATTTTCGCAAAAATTAGCATCTCAGTCTTCAACGAGCCCTAGAAGAAGAGAAAAATGTGGTCGTAATTGAAAAACAGCAGTTAACCAGGACAGATTTTTAATGCGGAAAGGTGAAGAAGATCGAACGTTATCCAGTAAGTCTCTGAGGGGTACAATGCGTAGTGTTGGTGTGGAGATATCGGAGAAAACAGTGAAACGTAGACTTTTAGAATATGGGCTTTGTGCAAGACGACCTCGCAAGAAGCAACGGTTAAACGCTAGCATGGTGCAACAAAGAAAAACATGGGCAAATCAACATTTTACATGGTCTAGAGAGGACTGGGAATAGGTACAAACAATAAAAGTCCTTCTTTTAATAATATGTTAAAGTTACATTTTTCAATAAATGTCTCTTTCAACCTTATCTTTTTCTATTTCTTGATTAGGTTGTATTCAGTGACGAGACTATGATAACTTTGACACTACCAATGTCCAGGACCATTCGTAGATCAAAATGAGAAGAAAATTTACCTTCCTGTGTCCAACAGCAGGTCAAACAACCAATTAGAGTCATGGTTTGGTCAGCAATATCATCAAAAAAACTCTTCCCACTTTATGTAGTAAACGGATTAATGAACGCGAATCAATATTTACATATTCTGGAATCACAACTAGTACCGGCTATGCATAAAAAATTTAATGGGGTCCTAATTTTTATGCATGACAAGGCTCTATGCCAAACGGCGAAAAAAGTTACCGAATATTTAAGGACTAACGGCATCCAAATCCTGGATTGGCCAGCGAATAACCCAGATATGAATCCTATCGAAAATATCTGGGCTATTCTTAAAGAAAAGTTAGCAGAAAAGTGCCCGCGCACCAAATCAGAATTGATTGAAGCGGTGGAGGAAATTTGGGAAAATGACGCAGATCAACTCACCAAAGCTAAAAATGCAATAAGTGAAATGCCCCGTAGGATACAATTATTAAAAAATGATAAAGGAATGTTCACCAAGTACTAATAAATATATAATTATAAAAATGTTTAGTTTTTATTTGATAAAATTTACTTTTTAAAGCAATAATCTTCCAAATATCTAAATGTGATAATAATTCGGCCACATCTGTATGCCAAAATCTCGAATTTTCGTAGAACACCGGATGCTATTTTGAATAACGGCATATGTTTTGCCTTGATCCAGCAGTCTAAGTATTAGTTTGCGCTTCTCCTTAGTACAATGCTTGCTATACGGCCCACTATTTTGCCAATAACAATTTTGTTTGCATTAGTAACAAAAATTAATGAAAAGCAGGCCTAATACTTACTGATTTGCCAAAAACACTAATTAAATAATTTAAATAAATATTTTTCACTCACTGCTATTATTATGGCC
Organism: Nephrotoma appendiculata; assembly: GCA_947310385.1. Taxonomy (NCBI): domain Eukaryota; kingdom Metazoa; phylum Arthropoda; class Insecta; order Diptera; family Tipulidae; genus Nephrotoma; species Nephrotoma appendiculata. The sequence goes on along the minus strand of OX371225.1, from coordinate 283,884,119 downwards.
GACTTATATATTGATATTCTTTCTTTTGTATTTTTCCATTTACTCTGGTAACCAAAAAAAGTATCAAATGAAATACGATACATAAAGTAGGCGTAATAACAAATATTTAATGAAAACCAAAAACAGATCGAATGGACCAGTATACAAGAAATATGAGTATGTTTTTCTTTTTAGAGTGCACTGCTATTTTTTTGGCCGCAACTGTATAATAGTGCAAGCTGTGCTTTATTGATGCTTTAAGAAATCGATTACTTTGGCTGCGTACCAATCCAAGGGTAAAAGTCAATTTTAAGTAAATTTTTCGGTAAATTCAATTATTTGAAAAACTCTATGATAAACTGATCGAAAAATCTGTACTAAAATCGATTTTTACCGTAGTATCCTTGGATTGATACGCAGCCTTTCCGTGTTTTCTTTTATTCATTCCGAAGATTTCGAATATTCCGAAATTGACATAAATCGTTCTTTTATTCATTCTTTTTATTCTATTCCTTCTGTTCTCTTTTCTTTTATTTTTATAGAATATTCCGAACGCATTCCGTTTGTGCTATACTAAAAGGTATAATAAATAGAATATTGAAACATCCAGTGTATTTTCTTGAGACAATTACAACAACACCACCATGGCTAAAGCAAAAACTAAAGCATTTTAGAATTTTGCTTTGGCTGAATGATAATGCAGATTTGCATTAGTTGAAATAGCTGAATAGCGCTGATTCAGCTAAAGCAAAAAATGTTTTAGTTCTCAAGAAAATACGGCTATCATCATTCTTCATTGTTTCAAACGTCAAATTAATTTTGTTGTTTTGATAGCTATATTTTCATAAAAAACTTAAAAAATCTAAGGTTCCGTCAAAAAAGTATTCCATATATATTCTTTAGTGTTCTTTTAATACATTTCCCGCAGAATATTCTAAAGCCACGTGACCGCTATTCAATTCCTTCTATTCTTTCTGCAGAATGAATAAAAGAAAACACGGTTTATTATAAAATGGAACGGAAAAACAAAAAATCAAATACGATCGAAAAAGATCTTGAATCATTTACCAATGATTCAAGATCTTTTTCGATCGGCCTGAACGCGCGCTGACCTCAATGTAGGGATTTATTCTGCATAAATTCTCTTATTATCTTTTTTTACTTTATGCTGGTATTGCCATCCCAAAAAACATTAAAGTCTTACTCTCCTTTTGTAGTAAGTTCTCCAACCCTACCAACAAGTCATCCTTCCCATGTTTCGAAATAATAGCTGATGTCAAAAATAATAATATATTTGTTAAAAGTCAAAAAGGTGAGTTGGTGGCCTCAATCCATTGAAAGTTTATTGACGATGCCAGAAAAACATAATTATCGTAGAATGTGGTAAAAGTAAAAAAAAAACAGTACTTATGATGCGTACTGAATACGACGACAAAATGAAAAACCTTCTCAGTGTGAACAACACGAGCTAGAAAAACTACTGCTAGAAATGACCTAGAAAAACTTCTTGAGAACCTCATCGTTAGAAGCAGCCTAACAAGAACAATGGTTACTGAAAATACCACAGCACCCCGTATCTAAGGATTAACAAAAATACGTAAAGAGGGTAATCCCCTTAGCTCACATTGTTATTCGCTGGCGAAATATTTATGCTCAATATTAAAAAGTTTAACCCACAACAGCGTCTAATTATTCATATCGAAGTAATTGAAAATTACGATTCTTCCTAAGTAGGGTTGCCTGATAAAACTGCTTAAAATGGTACGTACAACTCATCAGACATTTTACTTTTCAATTTGTACAGCAGGTTGTAAATATATTTTTGTGCGAAAGCCTCAGCGGGTCGTTTGCATGTAATATTTCTTGTAAAGAGTTGTCCAAATGAGACGCAGGAAATTAAAAAATAATTTTACAAAGACGCCATGTTTGTTTTCTGCTATTTCATGTCGTTGTATTAGTTGAATGGTTGTCATTTATCGCTATGGAGACGCATATGAATATGAAGGCCATGTTAAAGTTGGTCATTGGTGAGTAAATGCAAGGCTACGGGGTTTTTTTGGTGGATGCATCAAAATCAAAAATTGTTCGCATACCAGATAATATCGCTGCTGTGAGGCAAAGTGTGAGAGATAATCCGAAACAATCAAATACGCGTCGATTACTTGAATTGGGCATTTCAAGGACCAGTTTATTGGGAATTATGCACATATAAGGACTTGAATTTACACGCATACAAGATCCAATTAACATAAGCGGTCATGCTAATTGACCATCATAAACGTTGTGTTCACCGATTGGCTCTTAGAGCGCCGTTCAATTGCTGTCTAATTTTCATTAAGAATCATCTGCGGAGATGAGGCGCATTTCACGTTAAATGGGACGATAAACAAGCGAAACTGGCTTTGCGCCAACGAGAATCCGTGTGAATATCAAAAGTAGCCGTTGCATCCTCAAAAAATGACGTTTCTTCATAAATTGACCGTTTTGTCGCTGGTAGCTAACTTTTCGTTTATTATAAAATATGTAAGGTCGTATATCTGTGAAAAAGTCTTCAAGAACGATGTAAATTTTTCTGAAGCACCGCATAGTATTATAAATTACCGCTGTAATGCTAGAAGCAGTTAGACTGAAGTTCATTATTTATTGATAATATCATTTGTCTTATTTAGAGAGAATCTTGCAGATCAGATGTATCATAGAGGGCTTACCCTTTAGAACTAAAAAAAATTATAAATTGGGTCGGAGGTTGCCGAAATTTTTAAAATCAAGTATAAATCCTAGCCAAATCTATTGCACATTGAGCCCAACATCACTCTGATGGAACTGTTGGTGAAAACACTTCAGTTCCTGTGCTTTTATTGTTCTTCATCTATGATCACCTTAATCTTTCGCTGTTGAATGAGTTTTCCTCAATCATGGATAAGAATGCCTCTTAGAAAACCCCAACTATATGTTCAAGTTTACAGTTTCTACTATAATAAAACAGCTTCAATCAAACTCAAATTTAAATTCCACCGCAAAATGCAAATCAATCAATATGTTTCTAATTTATTTTACATTCCTTTACCAAAACAGTTAACAACCTTTAAGAAGGGGTTGAGAAAACAAGAACAGCTTTTCTCTGTTGGAAATAAATGAAATCGAAAAGCAAAACGTCCAATATTCGTTTCAAATTACTTAAAGTTTTAATTTACATGCATAGATTTTGTGTTATGCTAATCTTTATTTTATACGGGTGCTGCTTTCCATCTTCCTTGCGATTTTTTAAATTTTAACAAAAGTACAACAAACAGCACCACGAAGCTTAAACATCAATTCGAAATACAAACAGCTAAGAGTTAAAAGTTGTCTTGTATTTTTATTTATTTTTGGCATGAAATGGTTTCGGTATCTTCTTGCTCGTACACGAGTACATACTATACATACCATAGTCTTCTGCTGATTTTGTCTTACGATTCTTTTTTTTTCGTCTAACAAGATGTCAATTTTTTGTTGCTCATTTCTAGCGCTAACATCGAAAAATCGAAAAGTAAAACTTTTTAGAATTTTTTGCTTGTATCTGTTTATGTGTATTCGAAGCTTTTCAATTTTTTTGGTTAATAGCTTTTGAATATTTGATCGATTGAAGTTTATGTAAGAGTGTATGTGTATGTGTGGAATGTATCTGAACTTTTATTTTAAAAGTTAGTTTAAGACGTTTGATTTAGAACAAAAATAATTGATATGTCGAAAAAGCTTAAGATGGATGGCAAGCAAAGTTCAATCTATTTCTGATTGGGGGTTTTTCTATATCTTGTTACAGGCTGGCTACTGCCAACCTGCAGATATTCACTAAGCTCCTGCAGAGGCCTCCACGGTGATGTTTTGCCGGCTACGTTCTCAGCGAGAAGTGCGAGGGTCGTGGGGTTTGAGGCATGCAGGGCTCCTGGCCTACACCGTGATTAACAGAAAGTTGGGGAAACGCAAATAATAAATAAAAACCGTAGTTCCGCCGAAATTCATCGGCCGGAACCTGAGGAACGAACCGAATAATCAAATAGATAATAAAAATAATAATAATAACGGAAGAGGTGCCTTGGTGCGCGCATCCATCCGAATTCAAACGGGGTCAAGCCCTGGTTACGGAATTGGATGCGGGCACCAAAGGACCGCAAACACTAAACCGACACAGAGGGAGTCTCCGCTCCCATCATACCGACCGGAAAAAAATTTAATATTTCATTTTATTTTAAGTTAAAACGAAAAACAACAAAAAAGAAACAACTTCCCGAGAACAAAAGGAAAGGAAGGGAACGAGAGAGAGAGAGAGATCAGCAATGCGCATCGAGCGCGCACCCGCTGTGCGGCGCTCGATTACAAAATTTAAATTTAATATAATATATAAAAAAATTATAAAAATGAAATCAAAAATTAAAAAAAAATAAAAATAAAAATAAAAAAAAATGGTACCTTAATTAATTTAATTTATGTTGCGGCCTTGCGCGGCCGTCATGCCTCAGGGTCACCGCCCCGGACCGTTGCGGCTTTGCTATACCGTTACCAAAATCCACCGATGCGACCCAACCGCCGGTAAAATACTGCAAATAATACGGCTGGCCTCAACTGGCCGCCGGATCCGTCCACTGTTGCCTGGTTTGGCAATATAATGTTGCGGCTTGATGCCGATAAATATACAAAACAACAATAGCCGGTTGGCTACCGTTACCGTTGCGGCAGACCACCGATCCAAATATACAAAACAACAATAGCCGGTTGGCTACCGTTACCGTTGCGGCAGACCACCGATCCAAATATACAAAACAACAATAGCCGGTTGGCTACCGTTATGCGACTACTACGGCTGGCCTCAACTGGCCACCCGAAACTCGTTGGGCGTTGGCTCGCCTTAAAACCGTATATAACGTAAATAAAAGTGAGTGGCCTCACCTGGCCACCCGTAATTACGATCGTTCACACTCGTTAATGGTTATCTTGTACGGACAGATTGTTACCAACACACGTAAGTATTACGACCGACGATAAATTTTCGCGTACTCAAACACTCAACACAAGGTGTGGCTCCCAGCACACTTTCGTATAAATATACAAGAAATTATTTTTCCTTCTTGTTGTTTAGGAAATTCGTAGGATCCGTTGCCCAATAAACTTTATATTTATAAAACTCACAGAATGCCAAAATTATAATAATTTTACATATGTATTTATTGAATTTATACATTCATTAATTGCACAATTGTAATGTTTTTTTTTTTATTTTTAATCCAACAATTTTTGTAACCTGGATTTATTCAAAATTCTAGCCAAAAAAAAAATAAAACTGGATTCTATTTTTAATTTCCAAAATCAAGATTTTTTTTTTTATTCACAAAATACTTGTTTTAACAAAACCAATAACTCGACTTTTAATATTTAAAATATATAATAATATCTTTTTTTTTGTTTAACAATATAATTAAAAAAAAAATTCCAAACAAAATAGAACTCAAGCGTTCTTTTCCAAAAAAATCAAAAACTCTTTTTTAAATCACTACTCGAATTTTTCACCACCAAAATCACAAACTGAATGGCGACAACCAAAAAAAATTCGAGCGTCGCACAGCTCGTAAAACGTTCTAGAAGAAATTAATCTCTCTTCTCTGTCTCTCCCTTATATCAAATTTTCGTTGATATAAGGGAGATAGACATATAAGAAAAACATTTCTTCCAAAACGTTTTACTTTGCACACACTCGATGCGCATTGTTATCTCTCTCTCTCCTATTTTTGTTCCGTTGCCAACATAACCGAAGAAAACACACAAGAATCCATCCACCAAGACACCACGTTCACACAGTGAAAAACTCGGACGCAAGAAACCATGGAGAATAGAAACAAATTTACAAAAAATGTCTTGTTAAGACAATACAGTCGTAACAATCTAATTTGTTTGAGATAATTCTCATTTTATAATACAACTACAAAAATTAGTAACACTTCATTAATCACTACACAAACATAAAAGTAAATCTCCCAGATTGGCTTACCATCAATTTATTGGCAGGTGTAAGAAATGGAACGTATAATTTATTTTCCAAGAAAATAGATTGAATCTACTAAAATTCAGATCACATTTCAATAATGTAAGGATAATTAAAGAGACGAAATATCCAATTATATTATCAATTATACAGAGTGTCCAGGTTTCACTCTAAGAATATTATTAATTTTAAAATGTTCGGATAAAACGTCACTAAAGCCCCGCTCTTGTGGATTATTGATTTTCAAAAGTCAATCAAAATCAGATTTATTAAGATCTTCAAAGACGATACCGAAGAGGATAAACTATCCGATTTTGGGAATGTGAAACTATTTTATAGCGCAACACGACTACTAGACGATTTGTAACAAACTCCCTTTTACACAAGAATTAATCTCACATTCATTAAGAATTGAAGAATTGAGAAGAAGTATCATAAAGTTATGTGTTTCGCAATCCTAATATGTCGTCGATTATATTAGTGTGAATTACAATAAACTTGAGCTCTTAATAGACGTTGGGCTACCAATTGGCTGAGGCTTCAATCGCTACAAAAGCGCATATGCAATATGGGTATCACTTTAGGATTCTTGTTTACTATGGGTCTATTTTTTAATTCAACCCGAGCAAGCAAACTTACCCCGGGTAGTGTACACCGAGCAAAGGTTGTACTGGGTAAAATTATCCGGTGCGCATAGAGTAAAAAATTGTTTTTTACTTTGCACACTCTTCGTACACTGACATTAATTTCAGAGTAAAATTTGAAGAACCGAGTAAGCTCGGTGTAAGCACAGTTCACAAATAAAAACGCAGTGTGCAGAGTAAAATTACTCAGGGGTGACATGTTATAATATCACATTTTCGATAATTTATCGATGTTTGTGTCTCGCTTCTCTATAATAAATTGGGACACTCTTTCATTTTTTATAACATTTTCCAGCCTGCTAGATTTAAAAATTATGATATTTCTACTCCATTTCTATCATCAAATAATTTTTTTTCGATACTTGAACAAAATTGGAGAGAAAGGTACTGATCATATTTATTCTAATCGTTTGCGATAGCAATAGAACAGAAATAATTCATAAATGAAGCAGTCTCCAATTTCAGTTTAGAGAAAAGAGACATAACGTTCGATAAAGTATCGAAATTGTGATGTTATAACATGTCACCACAGGTTGAATAAAAAAACACAGAGTATTTTTTGACAGCGCACTGCTTGCTCAGGTTGAATTAAAAAATAGGCCCTATAACGTCTCCAATATTAATTGTAAAAACGTCACAATGGTTAAAACTTTGTCGTTTAGATCGAGGGGTACCACGTTTAAATCCCGATAGGAGCTAAAACCCGATAGGATATGTGATGAAAATCAACACAACTATTACCCCTTGTCGTAGTGCAGAACTCATGGGCCAACCCATCTTCTTTGCCGATACTAACGGCTGGCATGGAGCTACCCAATGCGCAGATGATTTTACGAAAATCGGACCTATATAGCCGGTCGTCCTCGAATTTGCTGGCGACGGCGTAAGATGGGAGGTGGAAAGCAAACCGCGAGTCGCAGGTTCGGCCTCATAACAGAATGCAAAGATAATAAAATAAACCAAATCATGTGTTCCAAGTCGTTAAAATTATTAAAATGTAAGTGTTGAGTGGTAATCAACCACCTCACATGTTATGTCACCAAGCCAACCAAATCGTAACGTCATAACAATTCTTAAGATAGCGGTGGTGGTTTACAACGATGCTAATTGTGTTGCATGGTTATTGCAACAACAACAGAGGTAATATATGCCCATCGTGATAGCAGCCAATTGGAAGTTAGCTCTAGAACAACATTCCATTGCGTTCCATCATTGTATTACATTATATTGGCTGTTGCGCCTAAACAATGGACCACCGAATAATAATGATCTGCAAATAATTTTAGCTCAAATAGCTCAGCTTTGGTTCTTCCAAGTTCTAGGCATCTGAATCGGCTCGGCTGCCAATGGGCGCTTTCAGGTCCGCCAACATGATATCGCTACCTATCAATATCAGCATAATACAACCTGTGAGAACAAAAATTGTATTGCATATAACACAAAATGTTGAACTGTTTAGTTTAATCACAGACAATCAAATTAGATATTTCATTTGAACTAAAAAATGAAAACAAAACAAACTTCTGATAATTCCAATGTCATCGTTGTATCTGTGATTTTTCGTTAAACTGCGTATACGTATACGCAAAAAAACAAAATATTTTTGATTGTATGCGGCTATATACAGAAAATGAAATCGCAGTTTAAATTTTTACGTTTACATAGGATGAAATATCTCTTTTAGGTTGTCTCTGGTTTAAATATTCATCTATTTTAATAAAAATCAATTGCCTCATGTATGACTGATCATCATAGAAAACGGTTTGACCGATTTGGCTATTTTTAATTTGTTGTGTTCGTAATTGTCAGGACAAGGTTTGTATGAAAGAAAATTTTGGAAAAATCCACTGGAAAAGTCGGAAAATTCGGAAAATCGAAAAATGATGTTTTTGTACGGTTTTTTCGCACGTATCCGATCCAGATGGCCTTTGAGACGAGAAAAAATGGGAAATCTTACTGGGAAACTCGGAAACTTCTCCAAAAACTTGAAGAAAATTGAATTTTATTTATAACGCTTCAGTTGAGAACGGCTTAACCGATTTGGCTCAATTTTTTTTTTGATATGTTCCAATTTCCAGGAGATGGTTTTTACGAGAGAAAATGTTGAAAATCCACTGGAAAAGCCGGAAAATTCGTAAAATCGAAAAATGATGTTTTTGCGGAATTTTGCACGTATCCGATCCAGATGGTCTTTTAGAAGAGAAAAATTAGAAAATCTGAGTGGAAAACTAGGAATTTTCCGGAAAACTCGAAGAAAATTGAATTTTATGTTACAGCGCATCAGTTGAGAACGGCTGAACCGATTTGGCTCAATTTTTTTTGCTGTATTCTTAATTTCCAGGAGATGGTTCTAACAAGAGAAAATTTCGAGAAAATCCACCGGAAAAGTCGGAAAATTCCGAAAATGGAAAAATGATGTTTTGTACGGGATCGCACGTATCCAATCCAGATGGCCTTTGAGATGAGAAAAAATGGAAAATCTTACTGGGAGACTCGGAAACTTCCGAAAAAACTTGAAGAAAATTGAATTTTATTTATAGCGCTTCAGTTGAGAACGGCTTAACCGATTTGGCTCATTTTTTTTTGTTGTATTCGCAATTACCAGGAAATGGTTCTTACGAAAGAAAATTTTGAGAAAATTTGGAATATCGAAAAATGATTTTTTTGTACGGGATTTCACACGTATCCAATCCAGCAGGTCTTTTGGAAAATCTGAGTGGAAAACTCGGAAAATTCTGGAAAGACTCGAAGAAAATTAAATTTTTTTTCTAGCGCATCAGTTGAGAACGGCTGAACCGGTTTGACTCAATCTTTTTTTTGATATGTTCCAATTTCCAGGAGATGGTTTTTACGAGAGAAAATGTTGAAAATCCAATCGAAAAATGGAATTTTGGAATCCAATGGAATTTTGCACGTATCCGATCTAGATGGTCTTTTAGAAGAGAAAAATTAGAATATCTGAGTGGAAAATTCGGAATTATCCGGAAAAACTCGAAGAAAATTGAATTTTATGTTGTAGCGCATCAGTTGAGAACGGCCGAAAAACGGAATTTTTTTTTTCTGTATTCTTAATTTCCAGGAGATGGTTCTAACAAGAGAAAATCCTTCGGAAAATTCGGAAAATCGATAAATGATGTTTTTGTACGGGATTTCGCACGTATCCGAACCAGATATTCTTTTTGAAGAGAAAGCCTCTAAAGAAGAATAGATCACGAAAGTGTTCCCGAATATTGGTGTAAATCACAAAAACGAACGGTTGAGCGAACGAGCCATTTTGGCAGCGAAAAATAAGGACGTAGACGATTTGTATAAAAATTCGAAATCGAATCGGTGGCCAATTGCATTCATTTAAGTCGATCGATTCCATTATAGATCCAAATGAAGTCGTTATTTATCCAATTGAATTCATGAATTCATTGGATTTGCCAGGAATGCCGCCGCACAATTTGCAGCTCAAAGTCGGTTTGGCGGTAATCATGGTACACAACCTGAACCAACCAAAACTATGCAATGGAACAAGGCTCACTTTTAAGAGGGGCTGATGAACAAGTGTTTGAAGCAACGATAATCATAGGAAAGTTCAAAGGCGAGGATGTTCTGATTCCAAGAATACCATTGATTCCAACCATTGTGCATTCGCAATGACGATTAATAAATCACAAGACCAATCGTTGGGAGTGTGTGGAATAAACCTTGAAATGCCTTGTTTTTCACATGGGCAGTTGTAAAATAGGTAAACCATCAGCGCTATTCGTTTTTTCTCCGGACAGAGAGGCAAAAAATATCGTTCATCACCAAGCGTTACGATGAACGCTTTATTGATTTGGGTGCCGAGGTCGTGAGATTTTACAACTCTCGATTAATTTCAGAAAGGTTATTTAAAATCACCGGATTATGCTGATAAACCAGCAACAATAGACGTTTTGCGGATTAATTACAGCTATTGATTTAAAAAAATATTAAAGTAAATAGCATAATCTGGTAAAGGAAATGCGCTTTAATTTCACATGCCCTTTGGTAATCCTAAATCAAAATCCTTTATAACAAAATTTGTAGAAAAATCGTCTATGTGTTTCGTAAAAATTTTCGTAAAATTTCAATTTTCGTTATTTTTTCCTGGAATGTTAGGAAAGGGATTATATGAAATTTGTGACATGTTCGAATCCGAGAGATGCGTCTTCTGAAGCAAGGGGCGCATTCCATCACGTTCCTGTACCATTCATCTGGTTGCAATGAAACGTTGATGTTAGGTTGCGTGCATGCTCGCAAAGGTTTCTGAGTTGGTAAAATTAGGGATGGGACCCTGGTTCTAGGGGCATCGGTAAAATGTTTTTCCAAAATTTCAATTTTTGATGCTTCCGGTGATGCTTCCGATACTGAATTCAGTACCTCGTGAATTCCTGTCATATACGATTGCAACTAGTAGTGACGTCGAGAAATTGCATGCAAAATATCCGTAATTCAAAGTAATTTTAGTTTCTCCCGTGCAATGCATATTTAATTTCACCGTAATTTTAGCATTATTCTCAATCTTTTTCTTGTTTGCAATATTCTCCTGATGTTTGGAATTACTTGCAATTCCTCCTGCAGTGCAGATTAAAGGTCTTGAAGAATGTCACTAATTTAGTTGAAGTTACTAATGTCCGGTTCCGCAGAAAAATGATTAGTTGTGCGCTAGTTAAATATTTTATTTGAATTTTGTTTTCGCAATAAGAAAAAATCAGCGGAATCTTGATTAAAAATATTTTATTCCGCGGCCAAACCAAATGTGGCACTAGTACCACGATGTATAGTGCATCATTGTGCACTATATAAATTTCCAACCGGAACCTTATAAATCCATAAATATAAGATTTTTCGGGAAAAAATCTTACAAATTCAGCCGGAACCATACCCTCTACACTCTCTACAGCCAAACTAACTATGGCACAAGTAGCAAAATGCATTGTGCATCATTGTGCACTATATAACTTTTGAGCCGGAACCTTATAAATCCAGCATTATATGATTTTTCGGTGGAACCTTATAATGCTAGCCGGAAACGATGGTTTGGTTATATACAATCAAACTAACTATCTCACAAGTAGCACAATTGATTGTGTATCATTGTGTATTATATCCGTTTTCAGCCGGAACCTTATAATTCCATCGAGAACCTAATAAATCCAGCCAGAACCATACTGTAGCAAAACTAACTATGGCACAAGTAGCACGATACATTGTGCATCATTGTGCACTATATAATTTTCCAGCCGGAATCTTATAATTCTACCCAGAACCTTACAAAGCCAGTCAGTACCATATAACAGCCAAACCAACTGATGCGCAAGTAGCACGATGTATTGTGCATCAAAAGCACTAGATAATTTTTCAGCTGGAACCTCATAAATGCAGCAATCTAAAATTTTTTTAATAAAAACCTTACGATTTCAGCCGGACCATACCCTTTACAGCCAAACTAACTATGGCACAAGTAGCACGATGCGTTGTGCATCATTGTGCACTATATAATTTTTCAGCCGGAACCTTGTAATTCCGCCCAGGACCTTACAAAGCCAGCAATAAACGATGTTTCGGAGAAAAAAACTCATAATTTCAGGAAAACCCTACCGTCAAAATAACTATAGCACAAGTAGCACGATGCATTGGGCATCATTTTGTATATAGTGCATAATAATGCACAGTGCATTGTGCTACTTGTACCTTAGTAGTTTGGCTGGTTCAGGCTGAAATTGTAAGTTTTTTTCCAAAAAAAATTTATATTACTAGATTTATAAGGTTCTGGCTAAAAAATTATATAGTGCACAATGATGCACAATGCATCGTGCTACTTGTGCTATAGTTGGTTTGGCTGTAGTACAGTTCTGGCTAACTTTATTAGGTTATGGTTGGAATTAAAAGGTTCCGGATAAAAAAATATATAGTGTAAAATGATGCACAATGTATCGTGCTACTTGTGCCATAGCTGGTTTCGCTATAATATGGTTCTGACTGGCTTTATTAGGTTCTGGGGGGAATTATAAGGTTCCGGCTGAAAAATGATATAATGCAAAATGATACACAATGCATCGTGCTACTTGTGATGCAGATAGTTTGGCTGTAGAGGGTATGGTTCCGGCTGAAATTGTGAGGTTTTTTCACAAAAATATTACTGGAAAAAATATTACTCATATTACTGGATTTATAAGGTTCCGGCTGAAAAATTATATATTGCATAATGCACAATGCATCGTGCTACTTGTGCTATAGGTGGTTTGGTTGTAGTATGGTTTTGACTGGCTTTATTAGGTTCTGGTCGGAATTATAAGGTTTCGGCTGAAAAAATATGTAGTGCTCAATAATGCACAATGCACCGTACTACTTGTGTCTAAGTTGGTTTGGCTGTTATATGGTACTGACTGGCTTTGTAAGGTTCTGGGCGTAATTATAAGGTTCCGTCTGGAAAATTATATAGTGCACAGTGATGCACAACGCATCGTGCTACTTATGCTATAGTTAGCTTGGCTGTAGAGGGTATTTTTACGGCTAAAATTGTAAGGTTTTTCACAAAAAATCGTATATTTCAGGATTTATGAGGTTCCGGCTGGAAAATTATATAATGCATAATGATGCACAATGCATTGTGCTACTTGTGCCATATTTAGTTTTGCTTCAGTATGGTTCTGGCTGGCTTTATTAGGTTCCGGCTGGAATTATAAGGTTCCGACTGGAAAAGGATGTAGTACACATTGATACACGATCCATTTTGCTACTTGTGGTATAGTTAGTTTGACTGCATATAACCAAACCATTAGCTAGCATTATAAGGTTCCACCGAAAAATCATATATTGCTGGATTTATAAGGTTCCGGCTAAAAATTATATAGTGTACAATGATGCACAATGCATTTTGCTACTTGGGCTATAGTTAGTTTGGCGATAGAGGGTATGGTTCCGGCTGAATTTGTAAGGTTTTTTCTTAAAAATCTTATATTTATGGATTTATAAGATTCCAGGTGGAAAATTATGTAGTGCACTATGATGCATAATGCATCGTGCTACTTGTGCGATAGTTGTTTGGTTCCGGTTGATATGGTTCCAGCTGGCGTGACGGACCCGAAATTACATAGTTAACAAATTCAATATTTCGCCTAAATGACATTCTTGTTTTACTTTTTACCCAATCCATACAAATTTTCGTTTGTTTTTGTTGAGTTAGGATTAATTTAGTTCCAACTTCAAACGCGTATACAAGCATGCGATTTTTGTGCTAATCTAGTCCTAAAGTTAGTTCTATACTATAGTTAGGTCTAATTTTGCATGCATACAATTTTATTATCAGCATTTTAGTTCATAAATTCACCGCTTTGGCGTATTACCATGTAATATAACATAATATTTATAAAAACAGTTTTTTACAAAATCAATGCAGAATCAGAATTGATTTCTGAATCGCTTTGCAGTGGATTTTTTAATGGAAATTCTTGATTTGAAATTTTTCTCGATTTTTCCAGATTGGTACTTAAGGTAATTATATACTGAGAAAACATTTTCTTCATGAACATACATTTCCTAACAAGTTTCAAGTAAATCGGAACATTTTTAATTTTTCGGTTGATTTGCACGACGACGATGATCCTTTGCTCTAACAAAGCAAGGAATTGTGTTTTGTTCCAATTTAGAACCAAACCCTGAGTCGTTTCACAGTGACTTGTGTTGATTTGGGATTTTTATATTTTCTCTGCAAACAGCGCTCTTTGGTAAATCGGGCATTCAAAGCTACCAGTCAAGGAGTTACCATTTCCTATGACATTTTCATCACATTGTAATCATTTTGAAACCTTGTGATCTTCTCCTGAAATAGAGGTTTATTCACCATATTTTTCCAGTCTTGCTTCTTTCAAATTTTTCTCGAGATTTCGTTGATCCTTTTTTCTTAATTGGTCTGCCGCTTTTTCATTTTGTTTTTAGCTCGTGTCTTTGTATTTGCTTGCTTTCACGCAAGTAGACAGAAGCACTCATGCCAAAATAATGCCATAAATAGACACTGTTGAGTTTTATTTAGAAACTCCTCGAATTTGAATACATTTTTTAATTTTAAATCACCGACCCCAGAGATGTTCACAGTGTCTCCTACTTACATGGTCTTATATCCTAGTCAAACTTTTCAGTGTGATGAACGGATACTAATTATGGTGTTCCAGATTCCGATCCCGGAAAGTTCACGCGTTTTCTCTCATATATTTGAATAGGTTACAAAATTTTCTAGCGATGTATGTAGTTATAAAAGCCATATTTGATGAGTTTCACCACGCTTTTCAAAATGTTAAAATTCTTAATTATTAAACTTTTTGCGCAATTGAAAATTTTGACATCCCCAAATAAGCAACAAACCATTTTCAATTTCTTCAATTCAAATTTTTCCCCTGGAATGCTCACAGGTTCTCGTAATATTTGGATAGGAGCGAATACTTTTTATATCCATGGTGTAAAATAGAGCCACATTCGATTAATTTCGCCGTGTTTCTTCAAAATTATTAAAAATAAAAATAATCATTTTAATAGTTACCGCACACTATAGCCAGCACGTTAATCGAAAGCCTGAACCATCCAAATGTAAACACGTGACTCTAAGAGCATCTCTAGGATTAGAGCTACTGAATTGCATCAGGTGTGGCTGTTTTTTCACAACATTGAGAGAAATTTTTCAGATCTAATCGAATATATGAACGAGATATCCGAACATGCAGATGAGAGACACTGTGACCATCTCTAGGATCAATGACATAAAACATAAAAATTTATTCAAAAATGTACAGTAAATATCATCCTAACCAAACCTAACGTTCATTTCACCGTTAGAACTCTGCCTAAAATTAAATAAGTCAAACATTTAAATTTCAAAAATTTTAATTTCACTGGACGAGTTAAAAACCCCAAGACTGCCATATCGGTGAAACCCCATGAACATCTCTAGGATCGGACATATAAAAGTAGAAAAACTACTTCTCATGTTCATCTGAAACCGTAAGTAATGTTTTAGATATTTACCTGACTCCCAATAGGGATTCGGATACTTTTCTAAGATATAAGAGTTAAAAATAATCTAAAAAATTTTAGAAAAATTCAATCGTAATTTTATTACAAGTATATTATCGGGCCTTCTCGGCTCTTGAGGACCGCGTGACTCCACTATTTTGACATTGATATACTGTTGGTTCACATATGTTGATTGTTTGACGGAGGATGGGGACGATTGGGTCATTTTCTCGAGATTTCATCCTCGCGGGTTCTTTCTAGGTTCATTCTCTGGTCGAGTATTTCTCACATTGATTGTGGATTGTTTTAGTATTCAAACTCCAGATTATTTGAAATAATCAATTCTACAAGTTGGATGGATGGAATACTTCGCAATTACCTGAACGCTGTCAATATCGATATGGGGACCTTTTTGACTCTAATGAAATTATATTTAAAGTGAGAACTGATTAAGATTGTCCAAGTACTAATGCGTTATATTTCGAACTCTTAAGAGACATGACAACAATCCTACACCTGGCAGATTTATTTCTCGAGCAGGTATTCAAAGTGTGATAAGTTTATTTTAAATAATGCAACAAAATATTTCATCATGTGTACTAACTGATACTAAATTATTGAAGTTTTACTAGAAGGTATATAAACTAATAGACTAACCAATTAAAATTCTATTTACACAAACTAAAGATTATCTCGGCAAAGTAAACAACCCAACTGCCAAATACGTAAAACTCTTACAATAACAAAAATAATTTGCTTCCCTATTTTTCTACCATCAGCATCCAACCCATTAAATTCATAACCACAACGTTAATTTTGAATACAATTTTTTTTGTCTGTATATTCTAAAAAAATAAATTATTTTTTCTGCTCGTTTTTCATTTCAGTTCCTTGATCTATTCAACAGATTAAAAGTATTAAAATACAGCAGACAAAAGACCAACCAGCAGAAGAAAAGAATAATTGTAAAAAACTACTATTAAATTAATTTGAAAAAAAAAAGAAAAAAAATATAAAATAGTTTTTAATTAAAACCAGAGAAATAAGATATTCTAGCATTTCTAAACAATTAAAAATAAATTTTATCGTTATGACAAAAAACTCTGTAAAAATGGCACAACAAAAGGAGGAACAGCAACAGCACTACAAATCAATGTCAGATGATGACGATAATGATGATGATAATGAAGATAAAAAACAGACATCACCCCATTGTAGTAGTGCTATAAAATCAAGTGACGCGTCCAAAGTGATAAAAGTGCATCGAAATTATATGACGCGCATTAAAAAATTCTATGTTGCCCTCACCAATCATGACTACGATGAATGTTTTCATTCGTACGATAATTTTAAAAAATTTATGTTTAAACCGGTCGACAGTGCCAGTTTAGGGGTTGGCCGTATGCTATTCGGTTTTATGATGCTACTCGATATACCGGAGGAACGGTCGGGCGCCGAACTGGATTACCGATGGGGTGAACCAAAAGATTGCCGATTTCCATTGTTCTCGTTTTTGGCACCAATGACCCTACCAAGAATGGGAATACTATATGCTGTGATGTGGTTGGGTGAGTAAATAAATTTAATTTTTTTTTCTTGTATATGAAGAGCAACAAGTATCAGAAATTTTTACGTGGTATCGTAACATTTTTTTTTTTCGTTTCGTTGGATAAAACCCCTCTCGTGTTTTTTTTTATAAAATTTGCAATTATGTTGTCACACATTGATACACACACGCGTACCTAACTAACTCGATAATGAACTCCCCAATTACTTTGCATATCATTATACACGCTCTCAGGAAATATTTGATTAACGGCAAATCTAATTATCTCATCATTTGGATATACGTCGAACATGGTTTTATACTTCATAAAATTAATAACGATTTGTTGTTGTATATCAAAACGGAAAAACTTTTTCCCATTTTTTTTCTCCTAGGAAAATACAATTTTTTTTTTATTACACCTACCCTTCTGCAACAGGTAATTTAATTTGTGAGTTTTGTGTCACGTTCAAATATTTATGGTTATGATTTCGGCTTAAATTTTATTTATTTTGTAAAATACGAGTGTGTGTGTGTAAGAGCTAAATTTGAATTATTATTAAAATTATTTAATAAATTTTCAATTAAGTGCTACTTCAGAAATATGAATAATGTTTTAATTTGTTGGAATTCAATAATTATCGTAACGATATTATGGTTCAAGGCAGCCATCGTGTCCAACAATAATTATGTATATTACGGAACGTAAATCGCGATTGAATGGCGTAGATGGCTCTGTGTTGAATCGCCCAAAACCCAAAAATGAGCAGTCACCCAAACTTTTTTGCATTAAGTTGCTTTTTGTCGAATCCATCCATTCGGATTCGGCCAAAATTTTCACCATGCATAAGTTCCATGCTCAGAACCTACCTTACGATATTTGTGAAAGGATTAGACCTAGGGTCTAAAGGCCTCGGTTCAAATTTTTGAACAGGTTTAAATTCAATGAATGCGCCCCTGGATCAATGAGACTCCCCTTATAGTTTTCCACGTTATTTATGATATCACAATCAGATTCAACCGGTCAAATGATCGTCATGAAATTTTAACCATGTATAAATTGCATGTCCAGAACTACCCTTACGTTATTTGCGAAGGGATCGGACTCGGGGTCCAGGGGCTCCAGTACAAATTTTTCAAAATTTTAGTATTTTTTACTAGAATGAGTTTAGGAAAGGGGTTATATGAAATACGGGGCATGCTTGAATCCCAAAGGTTTGTTCCCTGGATCAAGAAGACCTCCCTTTAAAGCATCCATACCATTCATCCAATCAGATTCAGTCAGGTATAAGTTGCATGTCCAGTCCAGAAAAACATAACAATATTGTTGAAGGGTTTGGGCCCCGTGGTATAGATGCCCGGTACAAATTTTCCTAAAATTTTACAAGGCAATGAGTTATAAAAAGTGGTTATATGAATTTAGTGACACGTTCGAAGCCGAGGGATGCGTTCCTGGATCAAGAGGACCCTCCTTATAAGTTTCCACACCATGAATCCATTCGGATTCAGCCACTCAACCGATCATCAAGAAATGTTTACCTTGTATAAATTGCACGTTCAGAACCACTCTTACGATATTTGTGAAGGGGTTGGACCCGGGTCTCAGAGGTCGAGTTTAGGAAAATAAAAATTTTCTAAAACTTCATTTGTTTCTAAAATTTTACACGGTAGTGAGTTATAAAAAGTGGTTATATGAAATAAGTGATAGGCTCGAATCCTAGGGGTCCATCCTCTGGATGAAAGAGAGCCCCCTTATTAGTTTCCACACCATTCATCCAATCAGCCGCTCGATTCAGCCGCTTTGTCCAGAGCCAACCTTATGAATTTTCTGAAAAAGTTGGGTCCTGGGGTCTATTAGCTCCGGAACTAAATTTTTATAAAATACCAATTCTTTAGAATTGTTTAACGGGAATGAGTTTAAGATAAGGGTTATATGAAATTAGAGACATGGTCAAATCTTAGGAGTACACCCGTCTTGTGGATCTAGGGGGTGTTCCAGAACCCACCTTAAGTAATTCTGAATGGGGTTAGCCCAGAGTTTAGGAGCTTTTTCATAGTTTTTGTTTAATTTTCACTGTAATGAGTTTAGAAAAACAATTTTTTGGAAATAGAGACATGCACGAATTCAAAGGCTCCATCCCTGGATGAAGGGGACCCTCCTGATAAGTTTTCACACCATTCATCCATTGGATTCAGCCGCTCAACCAATCGCCATGAAATGTTTACCTTGTATAAATTGCATTTCCAGAACCAACCTTACGATATTTATGAATAGAATGAACCGAGGTCCAGGGGCTCCGGTACAAATGTTTAAATTTAAATATCGTTTTAATTGTTTATTAGAATGAGTTTAAGAAAAGAGTTATATGAAAATGGTACCATCCCAGGGGACCGTCTTGTAGATCGAGTATACTCTCCTTTAATCGATCGTTCAGATATGTGTACCATGTATAAGTTGCATGTTCAGTTCAGATTCAACATAACGATATTGCTGAAGGCGTAGGATCCTGATGTATAAAGGCCCCGGTTCAATTTTTTCTGAAATCTCATTTATTTTTATTTTTAAATTTTCACACTGGATTGCGTTTAAGAAATGAGTTATATGAAATTAATGACATATCCGAATCCAAGGAGTCCTTTCCTTGAATCAAGAGGACCTTCCATATAAGTTTTCACACAATTCATTCAATCGGAATCGCCCGCTTAACCGATCGTCAAGAAATTTGTAAGGGATAAAACCCTGGGGTCTAGAGGTTCCGGTACAAATTTTATTTTAATTTGTCATGGGAATGAGTTAACCCTTTCATATGAAATTAGGGACATGTTGGAATCCAATGGGTCCATCCCCTGGATCAATGGGACCCTCCTTATAAGTTTCCACACCATTTTGTATCCAATTGAGTTCTGCCGCTCAACCGAATCGCATGTCCAGAATGCCCCTTACGATATTGGTGAAGGGGTCGGACAACGGGGTTTAGGGCCCTGGTTCAAATTTTTTCTAAAATTTCAATCTACTTTATTTTTTCTTTTGAGTGAGTTAAGGAAACAGGTAATATGAAATTAGTGATATGTCCAAATCCAAGGTGTTCGTCCCCTGGATGCAACACCATTCACCGGCAGATATGATGGCCTTCTCTAGGCTTACACCCGTACAAGATTCAACTGACAACGGAGCTCAAAGTCAATGACCATTGACAACACCTATTGTTCGTTGACTGGGATTCGGAACATTTGGAAGAGGACCCTAATTGTAACCGAATTTTTAATCATCTTTCTCATCGACGAGACACATTTTTGAATGAATGGTTATGTTAACAAGCAAAATTGCCGTATATGGAAAGACGCCAACCCACACAAGATTCATCCATAAAAATTTACTGTTTGGTGCGAATTTTGGAACGATGCTAACCGATTTTTTTTAGCCTAAATTAAAACATATGGAGGTAGATGACATGTGTTTCCACCAGGACGGCACTACTTGCCACACAACAGACGCAACGATGGACATTCTGCATGAACGATTTAAGGGTAGGGTCATCTTGCGCAGAGTTGATGTGAATTGACCACCAAGATCGTGCTAGACTTCTTCTTGAAGAGTTTCCTCAAGTCGCAGGTCTATGCCAATAAGCCGCAATCGACCGATGCCCGCCCTTAAAGCCACCATAACCAAGGCCATCGCTCAAATTCAGCCGGATCTATGCGGCTGTCATTGAAAATTAAACCGTTTGGATCCGTGCAACCGTGAGAAACCGCGGCGGACATTTGAACAATGTTATATTCCATAAATAATGGCATACATGGGTCTTTCAAAGAAAAAATGAATTTCGTTAATACCTCACACGCAGCTTGTTTTATTCCATCAACATTATCCCGCCCAAATTGAAAAACCTTTTACAAGTTAGATGTTCAGAACCAGCCTTACCATATTTCTGAAGGAGTTAGACCCGGAGTCTAGATGTCCCGGAAAAATTTGTTTCTAAAATTAAATTTTTCACGGTAATGAGTTCCGAATTAGTTGGATGGAATTAGTTTAAGTAAAAGATTATAAGAAATTTGGGTCCGGTTCGAATCCAACGGATCCGTCCCATGGATAAAGCGGTGCATCCTTATAACCTTCCACAACGTCCATCTAACTGGTTTCAGAAATTTTTACGTTGTTTAAGTTGGATGTGCAGAACCAACCCTACTGTTTTCACGGGGATGAGTTTGAGATGGGGGTTATATGAAATTATTGACACTCAAAGGGGTCCATCTCTGGGATTAATCTTAACTATAAGTGTCCACACCATTCATCGAACTGGATTCAGCCGCTGAAACGATCGTCATGAAATTTTTACCATATACTGAACCAACCTTACGATATTTTCGAAGAGGTTGGACTACGGGATCTAAGAGCCCCGGCACAAATTATTTCTAACATTTCAATTTTTTTGGGGGTTGGGGTTTACAATAGAGATTATATGAAATTAGTGACATCAATACATAGAAAATGATAACAGTTTAATAATTATTCTTGCATCCGGAAGGCACTGGAAAAATATTTCTTCTTAATTTGATACTCGCCAAAATTAAAACAACGGAACGGAATCAAACTCGCTGCAACTTCATCTGGGACTGCATCAATTTCGCAACTCGGTGAAGGACGCCTAGTACATTTAACTTTCTAACTGCCATTTAATTTAATCAAGCAGATAATTTTTGTTGCAACGTAGCTCGAATTCTGGAACTGTCCCAGTATTAAAAGGTCCTTTCGGATTTTGACGGGTTGTGTTCATCACAAACACTACCATTATTGTGTCCAATTTTTTAATTACCTTGCGAATAGTAAGCTCTGTCAGTCTATTGTGTTGACCATAAGTTTCACGTAATGCGCGAATCGGCTTATCAAAAAATCGTACGATCATCGATCAATCCTCCCGACGTTTCAGTTTTGGGAGATCCTCAGTTTTTTAAGTCACAGGAAAACGATCTGCTGTTAAGAGCTGAATTATTTTAACAACTTCTACCATAACTCAACTACCTGGTCAAATTCCTCTGGGTGAAAATTTATTGATGTTTCAAGAGACCAACAGGGATAGATTGTAAGTGGTGGAATTAGTTCAAATGTTGTTTTAAGAGGACAAATGACAGTCGATCTTGATCAAAAGTTGAATAAGCTTGTACAGTGCTCTTGCGACATTTTCAGATCAGTAGCTAGAGATATTGAAAATAACAAAAAAACATCGAGGACAATTTTTCAAAAGATGCAATAATTGATGACGATAATCTAAAGGAGTTAGGAGCAATTATTGATCGCAAAACCAACACTTTAACCATATCGCCAAACATCAAAATTCCACTCCATGAAAAAACATGTCTTCAGGTCAGCAATATCGAACTTCATGTCAACCATTTGTTTCCAGAAACCAAGCAAAACCTTCATGAAGTCGTATCAAAATTTCATGCACTATTCAGACCTGTGAACAATACGGAAACAATCACTACTGTAATACCCAGGGAGGAACCACTATACACGAAGTCATACCCGTATCCATACAATAAGAGACAAGAAGTGAACAAATAAATCGGCCAACTCCTTGCGGAAGGAATAATAAGACCTTCCAAAAGCCCGTATCACTCGCCGATTTGGATTGTAGACGCTTCACAAACGCAAAGAAAGCAGACGCTTCTTCTTTTCAAAAGGCTAAACGCAGCAACAACATCGGACACATATCCAATTTCTGATATAAGTAACACAATCGCAAGTCTCGAAGATACGAAATTTTTAACCATCACTGAAACTTCAGGGTTCCGTCAAATAAAGATGAAAGAAAAAGAAACCGACATACCCAAGATGTCGTTTTCAACGAAGAACGGGAAGTACCAGTTCTTGTGACTTCCTTTCTGCCTAAAAAACCCTCCAGCCATTTTCCAGAGGATGATAGACGTCGTTTTAAAAGAAATTATCGGAGGGATACGTATAGCATCGTATATATCGACGATATTATTATATTCGGAGGGAGAACTACAGAAGAACATTTATCTAATAGCAGAAGAGTTTTTGTGAAATTGGAAAAGCCCAAATTAAGGGTTAACCTGGATAAAACGGAAATCGTGAAAACACAAATAGTATTTCGCGGATTCTTTATTATGAACAAGTGTATCAAGGACCCCAAACATCATTGCTATTCGAAACATCAAGAAACCCAACAATTTGAAGAATTTAAAATCGTTTTTAGGTTTAGCATCTTGTTATAGACGTTTTATTCGAGACTTCGCGATAATAGCGAAACTATTAACTAACCAAACGAGAGGGGACAAAAAACACAAACGAAAGCAAACCAGTTCAAGAAATTCAAAATCAACATGAACGAGAAGGAATTGAATCATTTCGACACATTAAAAAGCTACTGACAGCCTTAGAGATGCGTACTTTCCGGATATCAAAAAACCGTTTATACTAACCACCGATGCATCGTCTTTTTGCAATCAGCGCGGTGTTATCACCAGGTGAAATCGGGAAAGGAAACCGTAGCCATCATCTTGACATTGGATAATCGTCGAAATATTTATATATTGGGTAACACGAATAATAATACTTAACTGAAGAGCTGGGAAGCTCGGCTGGACGAATATAATTATGAGCTTATCTATAAAAATGGTTGCACTATAATAAGGTCACTGATGCCTTATCAAGATTGGAATTGGAAGCTAATACATTACAACTGGAACCACAGAATTAATTCAATACTCTGAAGAACCACCTTATAACTAAGAAAGGCAAAACATCTACGCATACGAGGAACTCCATCACACCACTAACAGCAGACACCACTAACTCAAAGGATAGTTGAGGACATCTGCAACGAAGAGAACAAATTCGCAATCATAAAGAAGGAACAGACGAACACATCGAAACCATCTCCAGAACAAGAAACAATTTTTGAAACTGTTTTCCCCACATGTCAAGTTTGATCAAGAAGTACACACAAAGTTGTGATAATTGTAATATGAACAAGTACAACAGACACCCGTGTCATGTTCAACATCAGAAAATACCGATTCCAAACTACCCAGCGGAAACACTTCACGTGGACATCATGGAAATGAAAAATGAAAAATTTGTATCGTGTGTGGAAGAGTTCTAAATATTGGCGAAATTTTTCAATATTAAAAGCAAATTAAACCTGCATATACGAGACAAAATCATCAAAGCGTAACATTATTTCACGATACCAAGACTAATCGTAATGTACAACGAGCGAAGTCTAGTAAGTCGTCTAATCATCATAGACTCCCCGAAAACCGTGGGAGTCGAGGTCTATTTAACACCTTCACAACAGTGATTGAAATCGTGAGATACTTACAGGATGAATACAAAGATTTAACGGCGAAGTAGTTGATCAACATAGCAGTAGATCGCTACAATAATTCATTAGCCATATATTTTTGGACAGAAAACAACGAATCAACTACCAAAATTTAGCAGACTTCAAAAACAAAATCAACGAGGATCTGATAGAAAGACTGAAAAGATCGCAGGAAACAAAACTAACAAGGGAAAACTGAAATTGAAGCAAACAAAAAGCATTTGAACTGGGTGATAAAATTTACACCGCTGTCTAGCAAATTAAGTAAAAAAGATAAACTAAAGTTCCGAAAGAAACCCGTGACTAAAAACAATAATGTCACATCTACGTCCGGAAGACGGATTCACAAAGCTCAAGTCAAAAATCGAATACAATAATCTTTAAATTCCAGCACTTGGATTTAGGTCAATCAATGTCAATGAGCATCTACGAATACAACACTCGATTCGAAATCATCAGTGGGAATTTCAAGCTAATTCTGATGACATGAATCTGGAAACCTACGAAAACCTAATCGCTCGTATCACAACAACGGTCAATAGATCTAATCAGGAAAACAAACTTCGACCTCAATTACATCATCAATTAAACCAAACAAAGCAAATAATTTCGGAACTTAAAGGACAAAATACCAGAACCAAACGACCAGTGAACTGGATCGGAAGCGAATGGAAGTGGATCGCAGGATCACTAGACGCCACAGATTGGAACCAGGTTGTCAAAAGCCAAAACGAAATGGCAATAATATAGGATAAGCAAAGCCTTAATGGACAAGTAGACAAAATGTTCAGAAACATAACAAACTCACTGACCATTTTAATGATGATTTAGAGAGCAGTAAAATTGTCAAAAATCATCAACACTAACTTTTTCGACAAAATGGAAATTAATCGTTTAGTGACGGAAGTAGAATCACTTCCATATTCTAACGAAATCGAAGCGATTGAATATGCAGAAAAGATGATGATGATGATCAAAAATTTCAAAATTAGCTATGTGAATCGAAACTATCCTTAGAGCTACTCTCGAAAAATTCGCCTGGTAGTCTAAGGGCTTGTCCGTATACCAGTTCGGCTGGAGAGCATTTTAATCCATCCTTTATTGTTGCTCGAATTCCCGGCAACAATGGACAGCTCTGTGCTCCACTTAATAATGTTTCCTCGAGCTTTGAGTGAGGCTTTAAGTTGACGATGGAGCCCTTTTACCATACCATTTGCCTGCGGATAGTAGGCTGTGGTATGAATTCTATGCGTACCAAGTAAACGCGTAAGTTCAGCGAAGAGTTTAGACTCAAATGGACTGTCTCGATCTGTTGTGATTTCTAGTGGTATCCCAAATCTGGAACGTGGAAGCGGTACTATCTTGAATGGGGTACGCCTCAGGCCAACGAGTAAAACGATCGATAATTGTGAGAATTTACACATAACCTTCGGATGGTGGTAATGGTCCTACGATATCCATATGTATATGCTCAAATGTAGTAGAAGGCAATTTAAAATGTCCTGAATCAGACTTCGTGTGTCGTTGAACTTTGCTCTGCTGGCAACTAATACAAGATTTAACCCAGTGTGTATAATGTCGCTGTTCATATTCGGCCAAAAATATTTACTGCAAATTAATTTTCGTGATGCTCGCATACTGGGATGAGATAAACCGTGAAGGGCATCGAACACTATACGTCTATAAGATGCTGAGACAAATGGTCGATTCATGCATGTTGGTCTCGCAGAAAATTTTTAAATCGTGGGGGACGGTGAGCTACAACTTAAATTTGGAATCTTTGTCAAAGGCAGAAAATTTTACTTCTGTGTGCGAGAGTTTGCCTGATAAAAGTCCCAAAGGTTGCCAACTATTTTGATTCCATCGCTGAAGGACTGCTCCTACAGCACTTCTGGGTGCATCACAAGAGATGCTATAACATCTATCACTATTGGGGTGGGCTAACAGTGTTGCATTAGCAAGTGCTTGTTTAATTTTTGTGAATGCTATAATTAACCATTCCTACCAATCGCTGAGTTTGTTGAATTGATGTTGGCAGGGGAAAAGTGTGTATGGCTTTAACTCACTGTTTCAAGGGTGTTATACCG
The DNA here is from genome assembly GCA_947310385.1 of Nephrotoma appendiculata. NCBI lineage: Eukaryota > Metazoa > Arthropoda > Insecta > Diptera > Tipulidae > Nephrotoma > Nephrotoma appendiculata. Next base: position 283,857,480 of record OX371225.1, on the reverse strand, counting down.
TCTGGAGTAATTTGGTGGCTCAGGAACTCGAGAGCACGGACACCGAAAATACATTTTGAGATTTGGATATTCACTCCATATTCGACATATTCCGCATTTTTGTTCGCTACTAATATGTCGTCACTGTAGACGAACACAAAATATAGACCTTTGGTCACTTCATTCATGAAGCGTTGAAAGGTCTGCGCCGTATTTCCCAGACCAGAGGGCATGCTAGTAAACTCGACCAACCCAAACAGGGTAGTTATTGTCGTTTTAGACACGTTTTTGGGTGCGATATTGATAAGGTGATAAGCCCTGACTAAATAAATTTTTGAGAATACACGAAATTATGCAAGTGACTTGTAAAATTCTGAATGTGTGGGATTGGGTAACGATTTGACGGGGCAACGGCATTCAGTCCTCGGTAATCCCACATGGACGCCAATCGAGAGTATCTTTTTTCTTTACCATAAGAAGAGGGGACGAAACTGGAAAATTTGACGGTCGGCATATGCCCAGTAGAACCATATGTTTAATTCAGTGAGCGCAGTTTTATGTTTAACGGGATCTAATCTACGCGGTCTTGAAAAGGGCAGTTGACTTTCGGTGTATATATAATGAACTACTTTATGCTTTACTGGACTTGCGTAGTCAGGAGTATCAACCAGAATATTTTCAGAAGCGAATCGTATTCATTCTGAACAGAAGGATGGGTTTGGGTAGGCGTTTTGACTCTCGCAATTATAGCATCGACCGCAAGACTAGTTGTGGGGTCCAAGAGACGCCTACCACGCAGGTTGACAAGAAGTCCGTATTTAATCAAGTAGTCGGCACCGAGAATCGGCCTGTCAACTGACGCTATAATAAATACATGAGGAAACTGCCGCCGTAAACCTAATTTCGTCCCGTATGTCTGAATTATGGAACCATTAGCGGCGGAAAGCACTAGGTCCGGATCTATTTTTGATGCATTATGTGAAAAATGTTCCACATGAAGTACTGAAAGATCGGCACCGGTATCTACGAGAAACTGGAGTTTGTTTTGTGGGTCGCTAATAAATAAGCGGCGATTATTTCGAATCCGATTAGTTGCCGCACTTGCTATCGGATTTAATCATTTTTTGAGTTTCATTTGTAGATTCCAGTTTGTTGCTGCGAAATGAGCAAGGTTTATAGCACTTTCGTGCATTACTTCCGAATTTGTAGTGATAATATAGCAGAACCTATTGTCGGCTATGTTTCTTGCTGTCGCTACTCAATCTTCTATATGGGCTTTTTGATCGATAATTTGAAAATGGTGAGCAACTACGGTTCAAATTTAATTTCGCTAACTTTGATTCAACACTGTAAAGTCGTTCACTGCAAGCGATTTTATCGATAAAAAAAACCTCGCTGGGTTTTCGATCGCTCAATTCTGCTCTCTCTAATAATTTTTCAAGACCCCGTTCCGTAGAAAGGGTGTGCCGAGCGATTAGTGCTTCCTTTAACTTTGCAAGCACATTTTTCGGTTTTTGGACGATTTAGTATTAACGGCATAATTGGTTCACAAATCTCTGTTGGTAATGCAAAAATAACATGGGAAAATTTTGTTGAATCGGACGTTACGTGTATATTAAAAATATTAAACTGAGCCTCGGCTTGCGCGCCTCGGTTAACCGCCTATGTATCATGAGACTGACAAAGTGTTAAATTTCTTACTATTTTTGGTTTATCTTCGTTAATGACCTCTCTCTATTTGTTGACGACCTTGCAGCACATGGTTGACTAGATTTTCACCTCGTTCAGCGTTGAAAATAACCGTCGATTCCAGTTAGTTTTAATATCGGACATGCGTGTCGGAATGACGATGTACTCGTATCTATGTGTTCCAGCCTTACAGCAATGATATCCGTAAAACTTTATATTACTTCGAGATTGAATACCAGTTAACTCCGTATTAGCTATTATGCATCTGGATCACCGTAACTACCAAAAGGTTTTTTGATTTCAGGAAACCGTTTAAATTGAAGTGGTATAGTTAATTCGGATAACCACTTATATTTATTTGTTTGCGAAATATACATTTGTACTGTTTTAACGGAATTTATTTACTATAACCGCTAATTTTCACAAGAGTCACCACTTGTAATTTATCACTTAATATTAATTGATGAATATTATTAATTTGGTTATATTAAACATTATTTTGTGGCTGTTAAAAACCAAGTGTATATGCAGGTCGTTCCAAACCAAATATTTGGAATTGTTCAGAAATGCAAACTATTCCGCGACACAACCATTTGCGAATCAAACTACTTGAAAAATCTAAAGGAGAACAATGCTGCCCATTATCCGGGCATTATTCGCTCCTGTGCCCTGTTAAAAAAACGTTCCATTCTGCAAATCGACACTTACTCAATACTCGGCCCAAAATGTTTTCCAAAAGATATATTGAAACACTAAATTTCCAAAAATAATCGCAATTTCATGGTGGTACTCGTAGTAGCAAAACCAAAATTTGATAAATTCAAATCCAAATTGAAAAAGAAAATTAGATTTCCGTCCCTAAACACGAAATCCTAAAAATAAAAATAATAATCTCTGCTACTTGTGGTAATAAAGTATATAAAACTAAATTCGTCGATGTACCTTGTATACAGCTCTCTACCAAATTTACGTAGCGACGAGAGAAAATCCCAAACCCAATAAATGTTGTGTTGCGAATCCATTTTTTGTGTCGGTTTCTTCACAAATACGAGTTTATAATACAATAAACCTATACAAAACTAAACTAATCCTTTTTATTTCATTTGATTCCTTTTTTTTATGTGCACATACCTACCATTTTGGAACAACTACAATAACTAAATAAAATACAACAAAAACAGGTGCGTTAGGAATAACATTGGGCTATAAATTTAAAGTAACATGTACCATGTTCCTTATACCGTACTGGTATCTATTTCTATTAGACAAAAGCTCATGGAATAATCATAGCTATTTGTACGGTTTAATTGGCTTCATACTGCTGACGACAGATGCCAACCGATTTTGGTAAGTATTTTATATGCGGTAACGATATCGTTTGATAGTGTAATGTTTTATGATATTATTTTTTTTTTGCCGCAGCTCCATCGATGGCTGGCTACATCAGTCGAAGGAAAACGCGACCGTACCGTTTTGGAATTACTTTTTGATAAAGTTTCAGTTTTTTGTGCTGTACTTTTTTGCGGGAATGAAAAAAATGTGCTCCGAATGGTTGTCTGGTTACGCGATGGCCAATTTGGGAAATCATTGGATATTTGCGCCTTTTCGGTAAGTAGCCGCCTATATTCAGACTTATAGTTAAGCTAAAATTCATTAGTGTTTAGATTATATGATACCGAATGCATTTTATGTTGTATGTACAACGATTTTTTTATTATTTGACTACTGTAAAAACTTGGTTATAATCCAAATTGGCCCAATCGATTTTGGAACGTCCACAAAACCTGGCCGATAAATTTTTGTCCCCTTCAAACAGCGCGTCTCTCTCTTAGAAATTGTTAACAATTTAAACTTTTTTGTATCACTCCCAGCTGTCCAGCGGTTCTGGTCCACAATTTTGATAAATCTTCCTCTAAATTTTCTGATATAGCATACAATACTTTCAATATATATTGACAATATACTCGTAGATCAAATGTGATGCCCTAAATTGTTTTTAAATTTTCATGTTCCGAGATGTTCCAGAGAATATTATTGATTTCTTCAGGGTTTTAGTAATTTCTCCAGTATGAAATATTATTAAGTCACTGAAATTGTAAGGCCTTGGAACTTCTTCGACAGTTCTATTAGTTTTTAGTCCTGAAATTGAGCAGTTAAAATAAATAGAGCAACAACCAGTCCGGTTTTGTAAATTTGAGTATGAAAGTTCCAAGTTAGTTTCCAATCTGAAGTTAGCTTTTATTTATTTTTATTATATTACCCTACAAACATATTGCTGTGCAATCTGTTTATTGAAGGCGACCGTTCGAGTGCGAATTTTTGTGAGAATATTTAGAATCACACTTTTCTACCAATCAAATTACACCCATAAAAGATAAAATCTGGTCATAAAAAAAAACCGGGTCATAAAAAAAATAAAATTATGCGCTACATTGTGCCCAATAAATCGCTGGAAAAGTGTAATTCCAAATCTTCGCACAAAAATGCTCACTCGAACAGTCGCCTTGAAAGGTGTCACTACTTTATTCATCAGTCTTTGGTTAATTGATCCAAAAGCTTTTTTCTTGTTTTTGTCTTGTTCTTCTTCCATTCTGCCTAAATTTTTTTGCAATATAAGATTATAACAGTAAGATCCGCTATATATTTGAATTTCACTTTTAGCAACTTTGTATATAGGTTTGAAAGTTTGTTTTCTTGTCTCTATACGTTTATCTTTTACTATTTCCTTCTCATTTCGCATCTTTTGTGATCTTTGGTAACTATACAGATTGTCAGATAAGCTACGCACCTGACCCATCTTGGTTCCCTATTGCTGTAGTCATGAGTCTATCATATAACCGACACCATTTTGCATCGTGGAACCGACCTTCATTTTCTTAGGGCTTGAATCTCCAACTTCCTATTTTAGTTATATGTAATATCCAAATTATTTTGTATCTTCCTCTTTATCGAATTTTAACATAACCAAGGGTGGAGGGTATCGAGCTATTTTATGAGTGTTGTGGTTTATCTGACTCCAATTATAAAACACCGAAAATTTTAAAACATCACTTCAATTTTCCTTTTTCTATTTTGCTCTTTGACATTTCTGGTTTGATTTTTCTCACCGCCAATGACGAAATGTGGTCGAGAAGCAAAACTGTTCGAAATAATATTTGATATTTTCGAATGGAGATATCGCACGATTGAACATAGAACATTTTATGTGTCGAGAATATTGCGCATCTTGGATATTGCGTTGAATATTGCGTTTTGAATCTCATACCCCAATATGCAATGTCGACGGAATCCCGTTTACATTCGCATTCAAAAACCGCACTCATTCTATGGAAAGAACCACGTTAAGTACACGGAAATTCGTACTACTCGCCAAAGAAAAGTGTCACAAGAATTCCGGTTTCGGCGTGAATCTTGACTGAAAAGAGAAAAACAAATGGGAAATTAGGGGCGGTATGTAGTACCATCACTACAAATCGAAAAAAGTCGAAATTCGAAAAAAGTCGAATCGAAAAAGTGAAAGTTGTATCATTTTGGCTTTTCGAAAATGATACAACATACCGCCATTCGACTTTTTCGAATTTCGATTGAATAAAATTTCGCCGGAAATTGGCGTTTTTTCTACAGTCTTTTCCATACTGATTTCAAACACTTTTATGCGCAACTCAAGAGGAACATATTTGTATATATTTTCAATTGGACGTTTATTCCTCTATCCTTAGTCTCATTTATTTATGACGACGCCATTTTAAAATTATTTTATTACCATTTTTTACATCCAAATTTGTTGGTCACAAACACGTAATACCATTAATATATGTTAAGTAATATAAAGATTTATAACTATTTAAATAGACAAAAAACACAAGTTAACTTAAAAATAGTAGAAAACACAAGAATGTACGTGTTATCTCTCAAGGGCTATATCCCAGTATGCAATTATTCCACTGTGTGGAAAAAACTGCTTAAATGTCGTACAAAATTCCGTACTACAAAATATCAAAGACACAAAAATATTGATTTTGGAGAAAAATAATTGTTTTTCTCTTTCTATTTCGCGGTAATATTATTTTCGTTTTATAAGTTTCGATTGTATCTTTTATTTTCAGTTTCTTCTGACAAGTCGACGTGCACAGTTGCACTACATAATTAGTTTTTTTACTTTAAAGTGTTGTGTTTCATTATAATGTTTTTCGATTTGTTAAAGTAAATAATTTTAAATTTAAATATATAATAATATATTATTAAGTTATTTAGTGATCGCGATGTACAAATTTGGACTAAAAAGGTAATAGAAATCTGTCTCACAATGGCGTCGTCGCGAAATACATTTACGTTGTAAATTTCCAATGCATTTTTTTCTTTTCAAGATCGGTTGTGCTTGTTGGGATGTTCAATTAGATGCGCGTATGGTGAACAAACAAGACGTATGGTGAACGTGGTGAACGTGCTTAAAATTTAATTTATAAAATTTGTGTTATAAAATTTAATTGTGTATTTTTGTGCTAATAAAAAATTAATATTTATTTTATTATAAATGAAAAATTTTGTTTTATTTCAAATAAGAATTATTATTTATTCCAATTGGAAAATATATACAAACACGTGCTTTTTGTTTCTGTGGGTTTTCTCTTTTTAGTTGGGATTCACACCGACACCGGAATTTTTGTGACACTTTTCTATGGCGGGGAGTACGAATTTCCGCGTGATACACATGGTTCTTTCCATAGAAGCAGTGTGGTTTTAGAATGCGACTGTAAATGGAATTCCGTTGGCATTGCATATTGGGATTAAACTGAAGATACAAATCAATAAACAAAACTAACAAAAAAAAAAATTAAAAACTTCGTAAATTGAACAGAAAGAATTTGTTTTGTCCAAAATCAATATTTTTGTGTCTTTGATATTTTGTACTACGGAATTTAGTATGGAATTAAAACATTTTTTTCCACATAGTGGAAAAATTGCATAATGACCCAATATGCAATGCCAACGGAATTCCATTTACATTCGCGTTCTAAAACCACACTGCTTCTATGGAAAGAACCATGTGTATCACGCGGAAATTCGTACTCCCCGCCAAAGAAAAGAGTCACAAAAATTCCGGTGTCGGTGTGAAACCCAACTAAAAAGAGAAAACCCACAGAAACAAAAAGCACGTGTTTGTATATATTTTCCAATTGGAATAAATAATTCTTATTTGAAATAAAACAAAATTTTCCATTTATAATAAAATAAATATTAATTTTTTATTCACACTATTTTTTATTTGTGTATAAAAAACAGAAAATTTATTTATATTGCACACGTTGTATTGCATCCGCCACGTTGTATTGCATCCGCCACGTTGTATTGCATCCGCCAGCATATTGAGATCTTGAAAAAAAAAAATCATTGAAAATTTACTACGTAAATGTATTTCGCGACGACACCATTGTGAGACAGATCTCTATTACCTTTTTAGGATAAATTTGCACATCGCGATCACTAAACAAGTTAATAATTATTATTTAATTAAATTTAAAATTATTTACTTTAACAAATCGAAAAATATTATAATGAAACACAACACTAAAGTAAAAAAACTAATTATGTAGTGCAACCGTGCACGTCGACTTATCAGAAGAAACTGAAAATAAAAGATACAATCGAAACTTATAAAACGAAAATAATATTACCGCGAAATAGAAAGAGAAAAACAATTATTTTTCTCCAAAATCAATAATTTTGTGTATTTGATATTTTGTAGTACGGAATTTTGTACGACATTTGAGCAGTTTTTTCCACACAGTGGAATAATTGCATACTGGGGAGATGGTCGTTCAATTTTATTTGTCGAATGTGTCTTGGATGTCGTAAGGCCATTCAATTTTATTGCAATACAATCGTTCGGAATACAGTTCCAATTATTATTTAAATAATTGGGCTGCTACATAACCCCCCTCTTAGTTTGAAAACCCATTAAGAGTTAGGAGAGGTTAATTTAGGTGACGATTCGTACGGATACGTGTTCTATATTTCGAAATTAGCTCCGCAGAACAAATTATTCGATCGATGGAAAATTCTTGTTCATTATTTTTAGTCGAAATGACAATGTATCTATATAACCGGTAAATGAGTAGGGGCCTTCGTAGGGGTAATAATGCAGTGTGAACCTTATCTACTCTTACAAAAACGAAATCGCAATTATCAAGCGATTTTGGGACAAAGATATCGTTTAGTCGGGTGTTCGTATGGATATTATTTTGCATGCTAGTGCGCCATTGATCGACGACTGTGTTTGTTGATGGTAGAGGATAAAAAAGAATTTCGATAAGGAGTTCTCCGGGCAGCTAGATGGTTTGTACATAGACTATTTTAGCGTGCACCTACATCTTCTTTAAACGTTACTCGAATTCCTAGTAAAACGATAGTAATTACTGACGTCCAAGTTATTGAATTACCTGGAGCCCTTAGCCCAGCTTTAATGGAATGGAGTGGAACGGCAATTTGTGATACGTAATTGGTGACGAATGTTGTGTCACTGGTTTGACTTGACATATTGGATATGTAGTATGCTTTGGATCATCAAATGAATCGATCGAGGTTAAGAGATAATTATATCCATTGGATGCTGGAAACTAAACCAACTAAATCCAAATGCGGAAATATTCGAATCAGCCAGGTGAAATTCTGAAACGTCCAAATGTCACCTAAATATGCCGTTCAATATTTGGTCGTTGGCAAGAAAAACAAAATTGTTTCGAATGGTTCATGTGTTTGTTTAAACTATATTTAATATTGTACGTATATGAGACTGCTCAATTTTCAATTTGATTTTAGAGGTGTCTAGCGCGCGTGAAGAAGTTACGCAGAGCTGGCCATGACCGAAAACAGGTAGCTTCAGGTTTATTCTCATCATGTCATACGTTTGTCCTTTAAGCTTGTTCATTATCGTCCTAGTCGAATCTGATAGATCGTGCACGGCTCTAGGAATGATGACGACCAGTTGTAATGGTGTAATGTAAACAGTTGTTTTGTTTCGCGTCATGTTAATTTGAGCCAGATATGCTTCCTAAGTTACGTCATGGAGATCGCTTTCTGCTGGTTGATTTCAAAGATGAATAGGGATGCAGAAAGAAGCTCATTTTACGCCATGCTCCTTGAGTATTTGGGACATAATGTATTCTTGAAGACGCACTCACTAAACGTGAATAGCTCAAACTGAAGTCCTCTTTAAATTCCTCTCACAAGTTCATAGGATGTGTTGGCTGACTAAAGCAAAGAATGAAACCAAAGATCAGCCGTGTACGGGGCATTTTGTAAGTCACTACTATCTAAGTGACTGCTCTCTCTAAACATCGAACCTACAATGCACCAGCTTTGAAAGAGGGAATCGAAAGTACATAATTGCTGAATACTTTCGGTCCCTCGAACGTGAAGCAACAAAGTGCGTGGATAGAAGCGCTACTCATCTCGTGGACTCACTGAGTACATGCGCTAGACAACTTTGTTGGCACCTCGCTGACGGTGTTGCAAATTGTTGCGAACATATATTTAATGTTATGGGATTTCAGTATGAAGCATTTTTATAACATTTGCATACGACACATTAAGCATGAATTAAGACTCAAATTTTGTGCATTTGGTTTAGGCTACTAAAAGTTTCTCCACCTCATTTCCATCCTCGAAGAATATTTGCCGATATTTTCCCATGATTTTTGACTCCTGCAAACGCCAAATTTGCCTCAGGAGCGCTGACGTATCGACGGTTAATGAAATTTGATATCTTATCGAAGTGAAGTGGCTGATTTACATCTACTTATATTCAACATAACGATTGTCCATTAGGACACTTAGCTGGCAGTCGCAATTTCGCTTTGACGACAGTACTGATAATCGTTAACGTTAGGCTAATGTCCAGAACCTCCTTCGGGAACTGTTTTTTGCAAGTTACGTTTTCAATTTCTTCCAACATTCGGGATCTCCGCAGAGACGAAACGATTAATATTTTCAAACGTTGTGAACTTGAATTCAGCTAGAAGGGTGATTCAAATAAGCAGCATGTGGTAAGCTAGGTTTCTGAAACTTGATTATGAAGACCAAAGCTGTGCATTGACCAAAAACACTTTGTTTTGTGAGATCTATCATGATAGAGTCCAGCTTGATTTTAAACACGTGAGCAACCGTGAGCCGTGAAGTCTGTTTAATCGGCAGCAGTTTAACCAGGTGCGAAATTTTGAAAGATTTCAGGCCAACTTGGGTTAGCGGTGAATGCAATAAATAAATCAGGAGCTCCATGCTTAGCAAATAAATTCATTGTGTCGCAGCACTATCCTCGCATGGAAGGATTAGAGGAACATCTGACGTGATCAAGACTCCCTGATATATCTCGCTGCGAAATTTGCGTTGGTTTTATCGAATATAGTTTAAGTTGTTTGCTTCAACTTGAAAATATGAGTCACCCAACCATTGCTGAGTTAAATGACCAGGAAGTATGATTGAGTTGAGCTGATTGCGAGTAGCTGTTTGGGTGATTTTGTAGGGATAAAGGAGAGCGTAGATCATTAGATCGAGGTTTCATCTGAGAATATTAATTTGACAAACTGCTGCTGTGGATTATCTTGATTGCGAGGATAAATGCATTCCACCACTGTCACTTTCAAACTGCTCCATGCTCATTTACATAAAATATTACGATTTCGTTTGCTGTTGGATCGTAACAGCGGCGATTGTCAAGGGGTAATTTGTACCACCATAATAGCTTGCTCTGGGATTACTTGCCTTAGCTAGTGCTGAGTTGTTTAGTTTTGTGACCAAAGCTGAGCTAGACGGGATTGGTGCAGTTCAAGTCTTTGAAAAGCCCTTCGAACTTGGACAGTCTGAGACACAGCTGGAATCTGGGAACGATGTTGTTGTCGTTTTGCCTCATTTTTAGCGTGCTTGTCTCTCTTTTTGAAGAGACGCTTTTTGCGTTCGAGTTTCAGTGTCGATTGTGAAATGAAAACTAAATTGAAAGGAATTAATCAAAATACATTTTCAAACGAATCTTTGTTACTTTCAAATTTAGATTTAAAAATTATAGTAATTGAATAATAAAGAATAAATCAACACCCTGCTACTCTGTATTGAATTTTTCTTTATTAAGGATCATCGCGAGAAAATAAGATTTTATAAAGTGTCACTGGCTCTTAACAGCGAGAAGATTCGAATTAACAGGAAGGTGTATTTTTGTTGCCATATTATCTCTTGTCAAGGAAATATGTTGTTTGTGTAACAAAGAATTTTCTAGAATTGTTCTGAATTCAAAATTAATTCTTAAGTATTAATTAGTTTTTAATTCAAATTTTTTAAGAACCATTTTTTCAAAAGAGTATTTGTGAAACATATTGTAAATTGTTATCCATAATTGATAATCCAAAAACAAATTTCATTTTGGTAATAATCTTTTTTATTTCATTTTCAGATTATTCCTCGGCTCCAAAATGACCGACCTACTAATAATCCACTGGTTTGGCGCATTTTTCGACCTAACCATATCATTCTTCCTGATCTACGAGTTGACACGCCCGATGGCAACTCTAATCGCCGCCTCATTTCACCTAATGAACACACGTCTCTTTTCAATCGGCATGTTCCCATGGGTATGTCTCGTCGAATTACCAATATTCTGTCATCACGATTGGCCAAAATTTTTACTGCACCGGATATCATTTGGTCGGGCCTATAAACAATATGAGGCGACAACGGATTGTAATAATAGCGAGGCGAAAAAGCCGAGATACCCAAATAATAATAAAAAGTCAATTTTACTAACGCAGGACTACAATAAAAAATCGAAAAGTTTTGTTATATTGAATAGCAAAAAATTTAATAACAATAGTAATAAGAACAATGATGATAACGATAATAGTAATTTGGCAAAAGAACAGAAAAATTTAATAAAAGATGATTTTTCGGTCCAATACAATAGTAGTAATAATGATAATGATGGCCATAATAATAAAAATAATAGTCCGTTCATATTTGTTAAACAATTTTATAAAACAATATTTTTTCATAAATATTATGATAAAAATAGTAGTAGCAGTGATAGTGATAATAGTAACAATAATAATAATAACAATAATATTAGTAGTAGTGCATGTAAAATAAAATCGAGTTTATCATCTGGCAAAGAGCAGCCAAATGAAAAATCGCAAAATAAATTTACTGTATCATCAACAACAACAACACCATCAATGTTATCATTATCTGTGACTGCTACTGGAAAAACAACGATGACAACGAAAACACCATCAGTAAAAACAAAAAAGGGAAAAAAGGAAGAGAAAAATAAAAATTTTGTCATGACATTCATAACAATTTATTGTGGTCTTCAAATATTTCTGCCGTACTCACATTTTATTACAAAGGTAAGAATTTTTCATAATTTTTTCTTTCTTGTCGTGTATGTGTGTTTTGTTTGTGTTGTATCTGTTTTTGTCGTGTGTATGTGTGATAAAAAAATTTCTGAAGAACAACTTCTAGTGTGGTGGCTCTCGTATGAGTTGGAAAAATTGTTCATCGCTGTTATTTTATTGTGACTTTGATTGATGAAATAAAAGAATGCAAACTTACATAAATGCCCTGTAGGCAAACTTTCAGATATAGGAACGGCTAGCTGTGTAAAAATAGTTTTGTATGAAGCATTATTTAGTCGTAATGGTTTCCAGTTATTCTGCTTGAAGGGTTTCATGCTTCTTATATTTCAACTTCTACAGAATAAGGAACAACACACTAGAAACGGGTAGGTTGCGGCTGAGCTGTATAAGGTACATTGTCGACGTAGTTTTTAGGTAGCACAACCTCTCGTGTTGAAATTTACCAAAAAACCCATCCACTCAATTTTATTAGAAGTTCCGTCAGCAGTTTTGATTTGGGAGGAAATTTTAAATGTTTGTCACCTTTCGACGCCCCGCGATCAAGGAGACTATTCTTTTGTTTTGATCGAATTGTAATTTCTGCATGTGGATGCAAAGTAAGTTCGGATAAGGTTAATTTTCTATATTTATACTAGCTGACCCGGCAAACGTTGTTCTGCCATATAAATTATTTTCAGTGAATGTTTTGGTTGTTATATAAAAAATAACGAATGTATTGTAAGTGTGTGGGGATGGGATCTATGACAGAAAGAGGAATGGAGCGCTGAAGTTAAATGTAAAGTGAAAAAAAGTAATATATTTTTTATACTAAAGTAGGAAAATGAAATGAAGAAAACCAATATTAATTTCGAAGAGCAACTGAGGGTACGAATATTTCTTGTCAGTCCGTTTTTAGCCAACACAAATAAGCTCGATGGTTTGCCCACGCGAAAACATGCTACGTATAATTGTCCGTGTGAAAAACATGGCGAGCCCAAATCTTAACCGCAAATAGACAACGTTTGGCCTTGCGACTTATTGATTGTCATTTCGAATGTCAATCTAATACGAAATTGAACGCGTTTGAATTCATTTGGCATGTCCGTGAGAATCATTGGAGTTCGTGGCAGCAAAACATTTTCGTCTCGAAATTTGCCATTCAAATTGGTGGCGTAGATAATGTTTTCATCAATTTTTTAATGACCAATCGCGTGCCATTGCACAGCCGTGGTGGATTCAAATTCCGAAGTAAAATAACCGTACATGCAACTTTCAGTCGTAAAAGGTGTGCCTGACAAATCCAATGAGTTTAGAACCTGTGTTGGATAATTTACAGCTTTATTGGCATCGCAAACTATATCGTTCGATTTGTATGTGTAATGTATTTAACTGAGTTGAAATAAATTATAATTGAAAGTAAAACACAGCGTTCTTGGTTTGACAATGGAAAAATGAATGAATGTATTTCATCATAAAATGTTAGGGTTGAACAAAACTAATTCTCCCTGTGAACCGGGTATTGTATACCCACTACACATAAACAACAGTACTCCCCCTCGCAATTGTCCAAACCCTAACCAACTAAACTAAAATCTTAACTCATATAACAAATTTAACAAACATATTCGACTTAACAATACATATAATACATAATATACATTAAAAGTTTAACTGTTGAACAGGTCTAGCAATTCTCTTCGGCCTTTGCGTGACATTAATTGGCATTTCCGAATCTACCTGAACATCCATATTAGGGGCAACGCTCACAGTGCGTTTTAGTCTAATGTCCTCGTATCTCATGTTGTGGTGATTGTACGTCGCCCCGTTGTTGTTTGTTTTTGTCACAGGCTTTTGTCAAATAATACCTTTGTCCTAGAACCTGTTCAATAACGGCTGAAGTACATGTGTTCTGGTTGTGTGTATAATCTCTTATCATTACGTTATCGTTTCTTTGTTTGAAGTCTATATTCCTTCCACCCGGAAAAATATTTCTTTTGATTCTCTTGGCTCTTCTTGATGTTTTTATTTGCCGTAACCAGAGTGGTGCTCGATTCCAAGCTGGCCTTGCTTTGTCTGATTAAATCAAACCTAGTCTTAATTTTCCGACCAAACATCATCTCACATGGTGGAACACAAGTAGAACTATGTGACACTACTCTATAATCAAACAAATACCGACTGATCGCCGTGTATAGTGTTACACTCTGACCCCTCGACTTACTTTGATAAATTGTGGCCATAAGACCTTTTTTAAAAGACTTTACGGCGTTTTCGGCCGCACCATTTGATGGTGGATTGCCTGGTGGAATAGTAACATGCCGAATACCGTTGCATTGTACAAAATTTTGAAAATCCTTACTGGTGAATTGCGTACCACAATCTGAGACAATTGTCTCCGGCAGTCCAAATCTCGCGAAAGTTTCCCTCAACTTTGCGATGGTGAAATCCGTCGTTATGGTTTTAGTTATAAAAACTTCTCTCCATTTAGAGAAAGAATCCGTAATGATCAAAAAATAGTTATTATCCTTAGGCCCCGCGAAATCAATATGTATTCTTGACCAGACCGCTTTTGAATTTTCCCATGGAATAAGGTCTGACTTACGTGGACTCGGGCGCAAAACCAAACACGCTTCACATGCGTTTACATGCGTCTGTATATCCAAATCTATTCCGGGCCACCACATATAAAATCGCGCCATCGATTTGTACTTGACTATGCCCATGTGAGTTATAGATGTAAATTTTCTAACATGGTATTCCGAAGTGTTGTGGGTACCACCACGCGATGTCCCCACTTAATTATATCCGACTCCACATATAACTCCGTCTGTCGTCTTAAATACAGTGTAAATTTCTATTCTCTTAGATTCTGAAAATCATTCTTTAATATTGCTGTTTTTAATTCTGAGAGAATCGGATCACTCATTGTTTCTTTTAAAATTAATTCATAATTGACGCTATTGCCAGCATCCGCAATAAAATTAACATAATTTTCTTCTGACATCTTGTAACGGAATGTTATTCTATTCCGTTATCAATCCATTCCCAATAAGCGTTACGTTTATCAGAGTAATTTCACCATGACCTTGAAGATACCATCTTCACAAAAATTCATTAACCACTATGTCATGCTGGAAAAACATAAAATTATCTCTTATTTACGTTATCTGGTTGCAATTTTGTGTCGCTCAAGATTTTTATAATGTAGTTATTATAAATACAAATGAGTAAACATAAATACTAGACTTGTAATTAGATAATGTATATATATGTTTTGTGTTGGGCATACGAAGAAAGCAAACGTGGAAATTTTAAAACGTTGCAATTTTCGTGGCACATATAATATAATTCCCACAAGTGTACGGAAATTTGATTTATGTCACGTTGTTTTGATGTGTGGTGTTTGTACAGAAATTTTGCTGATTTCGGCTAAATTAGATTAACTGGTTGAGAGAGAAGTATATTTTCATTACTAAATTTTCCCCCTCCCTTCTTTCGCAGTCAGTTGAATTTGGTATAAATACTGCGCAACATTTTTGGTTCGGTAATTCAGTTTTGGAAGGCAACTTGATTATTCACAGAGCTCAAGCCGTGATAATTAAGTATTGCAAATTTTGTTTAGTTTATTTTAGTTTGTCCTTTTTTTTCTTTTTTTTCACTTTTTATAAGTAAATAAATTAACTATTTAATTAATTAATTAAATAAATTTTTAAAAGTAACATTAAAAATAAATTATTATTTTTTTCCACTTCGCTGTTTTATAAAAAAAAGGGGAAAAGGGGAGCGAAAGCGTCTTGGTAAGTATGGTTAAAAATACAACCTACTAATTAATCGGGCCCATTTGGTAAAGGGTCCACCAGCTGCTTCATTAGAAGCGGAAATCTCGCAAGTGCGTCAGCACGCGGGTTTCCTTCTGCTGGTAACACTTTACCAAATTCATAACTTATTAACCATAGGGCCTTAAGCCCAAAATAAATAGTTCAGTTTTGTTATGAGTAACATAGGGTAGATATGTTACCCTAAGTTAACCATTCCCACAACCACGGTGGACCTGCTTGATGTGAGGCATGAATCCCACAAACCCGGTCATTTCCCAATCCCCTAATTTTTTTTGTTAACCCCCCTGTTGACGGTATAATTCATGCCGTCTCATCTTCTTTTCATAACATATGCGGTACTCTAGGCCGTGATCTGTGTACCCAAAACCCACGCCGTTCCCTCCACCGGCTTGAGCTACAGGAACCAACGCCGCATAGGGTACGAGGCAGGTGACGGCAAATTCTATGTAATAGGGGTACTTCTACGCAAGGACCGGTGCCTTCATTACAATCTCTTCGTTAGACTCTTCTAAATTAAGAACCCGTGAAAAAAATCTGCCTGATTATCTTTCCCTTTAACGTATTCCATTTTGTATCTAAATGCTGAGAGTGTGTGTTGCCCACCTTTGGACACGGCTTGCTGCCATCTGCTTATGATCTGTTTTGATCGTGAACTCATATCGGATTAAATAGTGATAAAAAAATTTTTACGAGAAAACTATAGCCAGAGCTTCTTTCTCTATCGAGCCATAATTTTTTCAGACCGCGGTAGCGTTCTACTGCAAAATGCTACCGGTCTTTCTTCGCCGTTCGCCATTATGTGGGAAATGACTCCCGATATTCCCAAATTTGAACCATCCGTGGTTACTATTATCGGCAGTTTTGGATCGAAATGAACCAACACTAGTTTATTGCAAATTTCTTGTTTAATGCTGACGTGCAATCCTCATTCCATGTCACCACCGCATCCTTTTGTAACAACTGATAAATTGGGCTTAATTTAGTACTTGGCACAAATTTGCTATAATAATTTACCATCCCGCAAAATGCCCGAATTTCTGTTATATTGACTGGGATCGCACAATTTAGCACCGCATCTATTCGTTCCGAAGTTTTAGACAAGCCATCCTTATATGACCCAAATAGGAAATACTGTCTTGCAAAAAACTTTCACTAATCCTTCGATAACTTTAAACCAGCTTCTGATAATTTGGAAAATACCTTCTCTAAATTTTAAAGGTGCTCCTTTGAATTGCTACCTGTGACAACTATGTCATCCAGAAAGTTAACCACGCCCGGAATGCCCAAAAGCAACTTTTCTAGATCCTGCTGAAAAATCCCTGTGGCCGGACGAATACCGATTCAAACTGGTGATAGGCGGCTTCCATGTCCAACTTTGTAAATTTCTCACCTCCTTGGAGAGCAGCGAACACTTCCTTTATTTTAGGCAACGGATACTTGTTATCCGTCAAAAATCGGTTTACCGATACCTTGTATTCTGCACATAATCTAATTCCGCCGTTGGCCTTAACCACTGGCTCCAATGGGGTATCCCAGTCATTCGTTGGAACGCGAGTAATTACGCCCCTGTCTTCCAATTTGAATAATTCCTGCTCCACCAACTCCTTATATGCGTACGGTACCTGTCGATGCTTTATGAATCTGGATACTACTTTCTCACCTATTTCTAAATGTACTTGTCCATGTTTAAATTTACCTAATCCTATTTTGAATAATTCACTGAATTTATTCGTTAATCTCCTAACCTCGATATCCTCATTAGTGTCCTCGGCAATTACCGGACATATCTTGTTGACCGAAAGTTTCACGTCGAATTTATTTATGAAATCCATACCAAGTATTGGCGTATAATTCTCGGAATGTACCACTACGAACTTGAATAGTAAAGGCCTTTCACCCAAAACGACATCCACCTCAAACTCCCCCAACACCGGAATTTGATGCCCTGAGTAGGCTGTCAGTTTAATATTTTTCTCTAATAACTTAATTTCTTGAAAATAGCTAATAAAATAATTGTGCGAAATTAATGACACACTCGCACTCGTGGCGCATTGTTGAATGTGATATTTGAGCTACTCTGGTTTGAGTCTCGGCTATCCTTTGCCGCAAGATGACGTTTTTGAGATCTGTTGATAACATTAACCCCCTCCTGTGTATAATTTTCAATTTCCAATACTTTGCCCGAGAAAGACAGAATAAACTTGTTTAATAAGTGCTCACCCAATTGCGCTCCGAAATCACAATTTGACGCCAACCGTTTAAGACGCACCAAATATTCCCTGGCCGGTTCCTCCGAAAATTTCGTTGTTTCAAAGAATCTTTTCCGCTCCTTGAACACGACCACCGGCTTTGTATAATACTGCGTTAAATAGTCACATAACATTTTGCAACTTTTCTTACTTGGCAAATCCGGTGTTGATAAATCTCACAATAACTTGTACGCTGTAGGCCCAACAAATTTCAACAATTCACGCTTCTTTTTATTATCATCCAAAATATCCACAGCTGCAAAATAATTTTCCAATCTTTCTAGGTATAATACGAATTCTTCCGTCTCTGGGATAAATTCCCCGAATACTGGCGCCATTTTGTTAAATACAACCAAACACAATTTTTTTCTTTTTTTTTTTGTAAAATGTGTATTTTTAAGGGCGAACCATAGTTATTTTTCTTATTCTTTTATTTCTAAGTTTGGTTCCCACTTTATATTGTTTTTGTTCTATTTATTTTTGTCCTCGTCGCCACTGTAATGTATTTAACTGAGTTGAAATAAATTATAATTGAAAGTACACTAGAAAAAGAAAGAAAAAGAAAGTAGAATAATTATAATTGAAAGTACACACGCATTCTTGGTTTGACAATGGAAAAATGAATGAATGTATTTCATCATAAAATGTTAGGGTTGAACAAAACTAATTCTCCCTGTTGTTACGACTGTGTGGTCTTAACAAGACATTTTTGTAAATTTGTTTCTATTCTCCACGTGGTTTCTTGCGTCCGGGTTTTTGTTGTCTGAACGTGATTTCTTGGTGGATGGATTCTTGTGTGTTTTCTTCTGTCATGTTGGCAACGGAACGAAAATGGTAGAGAGAGAGAGAACAATGCGCATCGAGTGTGTGCAAAGTAAAACGTTTTAAAAAAATGTTTTTTTTCTTGTATGTCTCTCTTTTGTACCAACGAAAATTTGGTACAAAGGAGAGACAGAGAAGAGAGATGCATTTTCTTCTAAAACGTTTTACGAGCTGTGCGACGCTCGAATGTTTTTTTTTGGTGTGGCATTCAATTTTTGGATTTTGAGTGAATTTTACCTCACGGAGTATTGGTATTTTGTTGAGTGTTGACATTATTATTTTTCATAAATTGAGTGTTTGAAATATATTTAGAAAATACCTATATAATAAATAAAATTCCTTATGTATAATTTAAAATAAAACTAATTAATTTTTTTTTTTTTGCAAAGTGTTAATTTATAAAATAAATTGAAAACATATAAAACATTGTAGTGAATAAAAAAAAAATATTTTGTTAAGTTTTATTATGTACTTCATCAAACGTCATAGATTTATCATTACGTATATTTCGCATATATAAATATATTATGTATATTTATTTATTATATTATAATAGAAAATAATAAAATAATTGTGTTAAATAAAAATAAATTACAAAATTTTGTTTGAAGAATGATTATTGTTATCTCATGACAAAATAATTATTTACATGAAAGTAGTTTGCCATTTTGTAGTAACCGCAGTGCAACGGGAAGGTGGATTTTTCGGGTTTGTGCGAGCCAACGCCCAACGTATTTTGGCGCCCAGGCGAGGCCAAAATAGTTATCGGCATCAAGCCGCAACGGTACGGGTGGCCAACCGGCCCCTCGTGTTTTCTGTTTTTGGTTATCGGGGAGAGGCCCCGCAATGATACGGTAGCCAACCGGCTATTGTTTATTTTCTTTGAAGTTTGTGGTATCGGGGAGAGGCCCCGCAACATTACGGTAGCCAACCGGCTATTGTATTTTTATCGGTGGTCTGCCGCAACGCAACGGCACCAAGGCCGCAACCCAATTTTTATCGGGGAGAGGCCCCGCAACAATAACGGTCGCGCAAGGCCGCAACCGGTTGTTTTAGTTAAGGTACAACTTTTTTATTTTTTAATTTTTTATTATTTTCTTAAAATTTTTTTTGTTAAATTTAAATTTTGGATTTTGTAATCGAGCGCCGCACAGCGGGTGCACGCTCGGTACGCATTGTTCTCTCTGTCTCTCGTTCTCTTATCCGGGTGCGGGTGGAAAGGGAAGCTGTTTTTCTTTGTTTTGTTGTTGTTTTTTTATATAATAAAATGAATTATTAAATTTTTTTTTTCGATTGTGTATGATGGGAGCGGAGACTCCCTCTGTGTCGGTTTAGTGTTTGCGGTCCATTGGTGCCCGCATCCAATTTCGTAACCGGGGCTTTGCCCTGTTTGAATTCGAATGGATGCGCGCACCAAGGCACCTCTCTCTCATTTATAATTTTGAGTTGTTCGTTCCTCAGGTTCCGGCCGACGAATTTCGGCGGAACATCCGGGTTTATTATTATTATTTGCGTTTTATTTTTATTTAAATTATCTGTATTAATCACGGTGTAAGCCAGGAGCCATGCATGCCTCAAACCCCACGACCCTTCGCACTTCTCCCTGAGAACGTAGCCGGCAAAATATCACCGTGGAGGCCTCTGCATGCGCTTAGTGAATATCTGCAGGTTGGCAGTAGCCAGCCTGTAACACTGTGAACCGGGTATTGTACCCACTACACATACACAACAGTATGATACCAATGCCTTCTATACTACTGGCCTTTTACTACTCTCATTTTTCGCACATGACGTCAATTTAAGTCTATACCGAGACTGCGCAATAATAATTTTAGGATATTTACACTAACAAAGCAACTAGTGAAAGCAACAACAACGTCGACTTAGCGTGTCGTCATCATTTAGTGTAAGCGGCCAGTAGTTTAGAAGGCATTGATGATACCAAGTCGAATGGCAACGACTGCTCTATGTATTGTGTGCAGCTGATTTGTGTATTGTGTGCGTACGTAGGGAAATATGCGGCCAATGAGAGCATCAGCAATTTTTCCATCGCCGATATCTAATAATTGGTTCGAGAATGTGCCAGCGGATGAATCTTGTAGCATTTGGACGCGCATGTTTATTTTTAGCTGGACTTTTGCAACATTACGCCACAGTGGCGATGATTTCAAGCAAGCGTTTATCTGATCAGCGAACGTTAAACGTGGAATGATGGAAAGTGTTTGTCTGAAATCACCTGAAATGAGTAACAGAGTGCCGCCGAATATTTTGTCGTTGTTTTTTATATCTTTGAGTGTTCTATGCAATGCATTGCTCCTGCACTGTGGCCATGGACGATTGTTTCTTTATGTTGTACACTGCGTCTGGGTTATTTTGAATATTCAGTGGCAGCTTAAATGCTGAATGAACTGTTCTGCCTCCATCCACTAAAGTTGCTGCAATGAAACGGCCAATGCGTTGCCCTTACTTGATCGTATTTCGGCGAGAATTAGCGAAATGAGAAATGTTTTGGCGAACTCATACCGAAATGACTGAGTGCTAAATTGGCAATGACAACGCAAAGATCCTCGATAGCAATCAATGCTTCATTGTTCATAGCGTTGCTGAATGTAATCATTAGATCGTTGCACCGTGTACGAATTCGATGCTTTGTGGTACACTTGGCCTTTGATTTTGAACTATTTCTGTTGCTCCGAACGAAGTCATTTGAAAACATGAATTGAATGTGCGAATGGAATACAAGAACAGGTTTGGTTCTGGATCCGTACCGGTGAGCAAGCCGTTTAATGAGTCTGATGGTGTCTCAATTTCTGGTAGTTGTACTTTTGCTCATTCGCAACAAATCCCATCTGAATCATGTTTGAATTTGAGCGCATGACAGTTTGGAAATTCTTTGCCCATAGCACCAATCAGCACTTTCGAATGAGCGAAATATTCAATATCTGGCTCGTACTCGAATGCGAGACGAAGAAACGAAGCGGATATAAATGGTCGATGCACTTATTGGCGTTGTCCGGCCCGCTTGTATCCGTTGCAATTGTCGGAGCTCGTGAATGAAAATAACAATAAGTTTTCAAATCTTAATAACTAAGGTAATTATGTGAACCTGCGGGAGCAAAATCTACTTCTTATCAATAAGTAAACTTAATAATTTTATAATTTATGCTATTAAATATACTTTACGACCTATTCTCATACCTACCAAATATACATAAACAAAATTCATCAAAATTCCATTTCGGAATAGTGCGACCACAAACACTGTGAATTCTGCTGCACGACTGTGAGATTTTACCCGCACTCACAGTCTAAAGTTACTAACTAATAGTTTTTGCTCAATAAAATTTGTCTACATTATTTGACGTTTCCTTCATTCGCTCAAAATTATTGTCATTATGGTTTTGTTATCATCGAAAGATTTTTTGCGTATTGCGTCCTACGATTGAGTGCCCTGTATTACTCCAACTGCGGAAACATCAAGATGCCATTGCGGGCACTTATACCGCCTTCCTTCCCTCCTCCCCACGGTAATCCTGAAACCTATTGGAATGTTAATTTTGAACACTTCCATTAAGAGTTTCGGGATTCCATTATGATAACAGAGATCGAGCGAATAATCGACTTTAATGTTTCAAATACGTTTTGACAAACGATGCACAACATGGCCTTGGCAAATCATTGGTATTAATATATCGAGAATTCTAGATAATTTTAATCGGATTTTATCGTCCTAGCAATCAAATTCAATTCTGTACGTATAGAAATTCATGTGTGATAAAAAATGTTAACATGATTAGAAAACCTGTATCAGCACATATCGATTATTATGCACGATCCGTTGAATTTTATTAATAAAGCCGGAGATAGTGGGGGCAGTCAATATGTCGTCGACATGAAAGATGGATTTAAACAATTAACATGAGCCAGTATTGAGAATGTAGTTCATGAAAAATTTGGCACAAAAGCTGCTCATATCTTTCGAGAGTTAACAACAGAAATATGAAGAGGCAAGTCTATTAAAACGTACCGATTGTTGAAGAAAACCCTTTAGAAGTTACCCACAATTATGATTATAAATCGCAAATAATAGAAATGTAGACGTCGCCCGAACGGGATATTCTGAAAAAAATTCGACTGTACGTTAAAAATTTGTACAGAACAATCAACAAATAAGATTTCTAAAGCAAATTATTTTGATTCTCTTCAATTTATAAAAAATTTGCGAACACAAGCCAAACAAAAAATTTAATGACAAATACTTGTCATAAAATAGCAAAAACGCTTGCTCATTTTATTTTAAAGCAAAGTTTTTCTTTTATATCTGTAGGTTGGTCGTCTGCGGACCAAGTAGCACAAAGATAAAAATATTTTAATTCGCAGGGGAATTTTTATATGGAAATAAAGGATGGAGAAACATTTTCAAGCGTTTTTATTGGTTTAGCATGCGGATAAAAAATTATAAATTTTCGCTCGCACTTGTGCAGTCGGCTTGACACACGATTTTTATATATTAGATTTTATATTCGAAAATTGGACAATAGAATAATGTAAGCGTATTAAGATTTAAATTATTTTTAAAGACTAAACTTTCAGTAGATGTTATTTTGAGGTCCTCGTTTTTGGATTCCTTCGATTCCAAATGTTGGTTTGTCCCGAGATGCGAACCCCTCATGTAACTCACACTCGCCGATAAATTCCCTTGGAGAATTTTAAACAATTTTGACAAGTGGGGTTTCGTACATTTGGCTGCTGACAATCCCGGTATTTGTGACCTATGTCGCAACAATCCCAGCAGATATAGTTGTTGGATTGAGTAGATTCATTTCCAAATTTCATGTTTGTGCTCGGCTTCTGATGAAACACTTCTAGAAACTGATCTGTCGAAGGTTCATATTGATTCGAGTTTTGCTAATCTTGACTGGTTTTTGACTCTAGTCCGTTTTTAATTTGGTTTTCTCCATTTGCATTGATGTGCGTCCTCCTTCTCCTCTGATTGCTCTCATAGCTGTTCGTAATCGCGGCACAATATTCGTAGCTTTTCTATACCGTTCTGATTTGATGATGATAAGGCGCAATGTTACATTTTTCATGGTCTCTATCCCCCTAAAATCTTTTAGAAATTTACCTCTTTTATTTCTTCCTCGTAGTAAGATGTGCTGAAAATTAGATGATCTGATTTGTACACCAATCCTCAGGTGTTTTTGTTAAGAAATGATATACAACCTTAGTGAAATATTCCTTCGGAGAGCCGCTATCACTTGCCCTCTATTCAAGTCTGTACCCAAAATCATGCACGTTAAGTGTATTCGTTATGTCAAAGTTCAAATTCCCGGTTCATATTTTCCGGATCTTATAAAACGTATCTAATCTAAACTGTGAAGGTTTTTGATTTCTCGGCGTTGGAAAACTTTCCTCGCAGTCATCTTATTGAACATCTGCGACAGATTCCTTTAACTTTTTTCATCCATGAAATGATAGTTTTGTAACATATAGATTTTGTTTCAATTGAGAAGGCTGTTCTCTTGGACCTACGGAGGCATTTTTTACATTAAAGGAGCCGCTGGACAGCAAATTATGTAAGTTTTCGCTATTCCTCTACTAAAAGTAGAAATATCAGAGTTTTAATATTCGCACCATAATTTTTGGTAATCGTTGAACATAGAAGAAGTGATCCCTATAAGTGTTGATAAATCGTATGATTTTTTCTTTATAGCGGCAAGCCTTAACGTATACTAATGAAACAAACTCTAATGGAGGTAAACTTCCTTGATCATCGGTAGCTTCACAAAGTTCGTTATATCGATCCTGCAATTCCTGGATCTCCAATTCTGATTTTTCGGTTACATGACTATTTTTACAAATCATTGTCGAATTCAATAATTTTCAGGGTTTTTATTAAAATATCATTAGTCTGTGGTTCAGCTAAACAGACCTCTATGCGATACTCCACCTCGAGTTTTGGAATCCTGAGGGTTTGCATATACGTAACGGGATCCATCATCATTAGAAGTAAAGAGCAAAATGACAAAACGACTAATAAAGATAAAGTGCGAAGTTATGGAGTTGGGCTAGCATGCTAGTGAAATTTATCCAAACTAATCCAAAAATACAAGAACATGCTTATTGTAATAGTATTGTGTAAGTAAACATTCAGGCGAATTTATATTGTGTAATTTCGAGAATTGTAATTTTTTCATGGGACTTAAATTCCAAAGTCATTCTAAGCATTTAGTATGAACTTCAGTTATATTGGTGGACTGCTTAGATCCAAAAAAGTGTTCGTAGTAAGTTATATGATTTTTTAATGCGTCAGACAGACTGTTCCATATGAGATTTAAAAATGTGGGTTGTTTTAGGGCCCTTAGGTACATTCCAAAGTCATTCTAAGTATTTTCTAAACATGTTACATGACCTTCAGTGATATTGGTGGACTGTGTAACGAATACGTCGTTCCATGGTGTAACACCCGTGAATAAGTTACGCATACACCAAAATATTTTTGTGTTGTTTCCAAATAACGACAATTAAGAACTGGTTCCAGTAATATGTGGTAAGATATTCTCTGGGTTACGGTATGCTATAAACATCAAAAAATTTTGGATGCACTGAACGGTCGGTTATTAAAAATGAATGAGAAAAGGGATAAATTAAACGCGTATGTTTAGATAAAATAAAAATAAAATTTCTTATTTGTGAATTCGAGTTAAAATTTGTGTTGATAAAGCCGAAAAAAATCTACAAATTTAAATTAATTAAATTATCCCACCCGGGTTTATAGCTGGCCATGAGAGAAACATGGATTTTCTAAGTCGAGTCCATAAACGGACATCGTTTGCCCATGAGATTTGTTGATTGTTATAACGAATGCCAAACAAATCGGAAATTGATGCCATTTGAATTAAGTTGTCGTTTCCGAGTGTATTATTGGGATACGTTGCGAAAAAGTGATTTCTCCCTTAAACCTTTCGTTCAAAATGGTTGCTTCAATAACATTTCCGGTGATCTACTTGATGACCAAACGTGTGCCGTTGCATAATCTGGGTGGGTTTAAATTACGAAGCAGAATTATCGGCGAACCAATATCTATTGAATTTAAAAATTCAGTTGGATAATTTACTGCGTCATTTTCATCAACGATAGTTTTGATTGATTTGAAGGATATTAGTGCTCCCGGTAACGACCCTTGTATCTGAAAATTAATTTCGTCAACATCAACATTTTTCGCTGCCAAAATAGCACGCTCACTGAACCAATTATGGTTCAAGTAATTATTTAGAATGTCTGGGAACACTTTCTCAATTAATTCATGTTTTGAATTAACGATAGTGCATAATACACTGCTCGTCAAAAAAACCCGGACACTACATTTTTTCAGTAAATATTTGTGTTAACGGTAACTATTCGCATTATTCGCGTTATGGTTGTACGAAATAATATAATGTGCGCCAAAAGGCACTAACGGATCAAGTTTTCGTTTAATAAAAGTAACCACAGGATCAAAACATTTGAAATAACAAAATTACCGAAAAACGGATATTGATATATCTTCATCTTTATTTAAATAAAAACCAACAATCAATCTAAGTGGTCGGTACTTTAGTATCGAGTATTTCCGCCACGAGCTCGGATCACATCTAGCATTCTTTTTGGCATACTGTGCACAAGGTTTGCAACGTACTCCTGAGGTATCATTTCCCATTCTTCCTGCAGAGCTGATTGAAGATGATCCAAGGTTTCTGGAACGACTTCCCTTTGCCTTAAACGACACCCTAGCATATCCCACATGTGCTCAATGGGATTAAGGTCAGGGCTGCGAGCGAGCCAAACAATTCGATCAATTCCCACCTCATCCAAATAATTATTGAACACATTTGCAACGTGGGGCCTGGCGTTATCATGCATTAGTTTAAATTGCTGTCCAAGAAATGGGGCGTATGGAACCACAAATTCTTCTAGACATTCCACGATAAACCTTTGGGCAGTTATAGTGCCGCCGCTTAAAAATACAAGGTCTGTACGGGCGTCTATAGAAATGCCTGCCCACACCATTAGTGAGCGGCCATGAAATGGGACTCTTGGGGATAAGGCACATTGTGAATATCGCTCTCCGGATCTCCGCCATACTCTTTCCCGTCCATCCGGTGATCGCAGACTGAACCTTGATTCATCAGTGAACAACACGGACTTCCAGTCGTCCGTAGTCCAACTGACGTGGTTACGAGCAAAAGTCAAACGGTTTCTTTGGTGAGCTGGGAGAAGCTCTGGCCCTGTAGCAGCTCTCCTGGACTGCAATCCATGTTCATTTAATCTTCGCGATGCTGTGCTAACTGAAATATTGACACCACGTACCTGTGCCAATCGACCAGCGACGGCTTTAGCTGTTTGGAAACGATCTCGCAGTACCATTGATACCATAAACCGATCGTCCTGCTCGTTTGTTGCTCTTTTACGACCTGATCCAACCGTTCGCTCATACTGACCAGTTTCACGAAATCGTTTACAAGCGTTTTGAACTGTACTTCGAGGGAAATTTAGGTGGGCAGCAATATAACGCACGCTACGGCCATCCTCACTCAAAGCGATTACTTTTGCGATATTTTCTGGTTTCATAATTATAATATTTGCTAATAATAATAACTAAGCACTGTTAACGTTAACTGTAATAATAATACTAACAATAAATGCTACTTTAAATGTTTCAAAACAATTGATAGATGCCCATTTATTTAGAAACGTAACAATCGAAATTTTGAATATTTTTCATTTATTACACTTTGTTGCTGTGATTGGATTTTAAATAAAAAGAAATACGGTTTCTGCAACACCTATTTTTCGGTTATGTAATATTTAATATGACAGTGCCTTTAAAATAGCGTAATTGCTCTAGAAATTGAAGATTTACGAAGAAATTCAAGTGTCCGGGTTTTTTTGACGAGCAGTGTAAATTGTCTGGCTATTTGATGCATTTTGAGTTTAGATGCAGTTCGATATTACCGTTGCCAATATTCAGCAATTTTTCAGAAAATATTTGTGCCGACGGGTCATTTTGCAATTGTACTCGCATGTTAATGGTCAATTGAACGGCCTCTATGCTTCGCCATAAAAATGATGGTTTCAAACATGCGTTAATCTCATCGACATAAGTAGAGCGTGGAATGATTGGTAATGTCTGTCGGAAATCACCGGATAGTAATAAGGTTTCACCAGCGAATAGTTGGCCGTTGCCGTTTAAATCTTGCATAGTTCTATGCAATGCTTCGAGTGAATGTTTATGAGCCATAGTACATTCATCCCAGATAATGATAGAACTTTTTTGCAGCACTGCAGCCATACCACTGTCTTTTTAATGTTACACATTGCGTTCGGTTTGTTATGAACGTCTAATGGCAGTTTGAGCGCTGAATGTGCCGTTCGTCCACCAACTAACAAAGTGGCAGCAATGCCCGACGATGCAATTGCCAAAGCAATTTTGTGCTGCGAACGTATCTTTGCAAGGATAAGTGATATTAAAAACGTCTTGCCGATTCCGCCTGGTGCATCCATAAAGAAAAAACCGCCTTGTTTAGCAGCAACAGTCAGCATAATTCGAGCATAAATACATCTTTGTTCAGCAGTCATTAATGGCTCATTGTTCACAATAAATGTAGCTAAATCAACGTTGTTAAACTGTTCTTCTAACTGTACATCACTGTTAATTACGTCAGCCGCCGGACGATTAGGCGATGGCATACCATAATGATTTATTGGGCAATTTGAAATTAAAATACACAAATCCTCGATCAACACTAAAGCTTCGCCAACAACAAACGCAAAAAGAAACATTCACGTTGTTTTGGATGTACTGTGTAAAGTCGTCCCAATGTATTGCCTTTGAATACGCCTGCGATTGTTTGATGTGGTTTGCCTTGTCTACGTGGATCCCATTTTTTACCTGACTTGTTCCATGTAAAATAGCGTGGAACGTCGGTATATAATAATGTTTTTGCGAATTGTCCGAAAACATCAGGATTTTGGCACAGTTTGAAAAATTCGCTAAGTGTCGTTTTTGGTGGCTCGAATGCTCGTTGGAGAGCATTTTCTTCAGTGAAATATATACACGTTGACCGTTTTCAAGATGAATCGCAAGGTGCTCGACACTTGGGTTTCGTTCGTGTATGGAAAAACTAAGAATACGCCAGACAGCTTCGTTGCTGCTAATGTATCTGCCCATTTGCTGGTATCGTGATATTTCGTCGTTTTCATTTATATTTTGTACTTCAAATACTGCCAAATCACTGCCTTTGTATTGGTGAGTATGCTGTATGGTGCCACCCACTGATTTTCAATTTGATTTGGAGTATTCTACATTCGCATTGTGAATGTGTGGCCACCATTCTTTGCGTTTCTGCATCGATACAATGGATAACCGTCGATATCAGTATGGTATCATTAATACATTGCTTTGAGAAACGCTTTGTACATTTTCCATTTTCCATGCATGGTGATGTCATGTTAAAAGCACCGCACGGACCATGGATCATGTTTGTGATATCAATATCGAACAATTCTTGGTCAATTGATCGATCTGGAATTTCTGCCGAAATTATTTAATCAATTTCTTCTGGGCGAATTTTATCTTCAAGCCAAATCAAAATATGAGCATGAAGTAAACCTCGCTTTTGCCACTCAACCGAATATATCCAGCAATGTGTGTTAACGAAAATCGAGTATTTTACGATCAAATCCATCAATGATTTTAATTTTTGCTTGAACACACGTGCAGTAATATCATGACGATGCATTGGTTGTTGGCCTGGCAATAGCAAATTTTGTATTTCCTCCCATTTTGGATTACATGTAAATGTAATAAATAAAATTTGGACGACCGTAATGTCATTTATAAGTCATCGCATCTTGTATGTATTCTTGCATGTGTCGTGAACTGCCGATGTAGCTTGAAGGTAGAATAAATGCATTACCGATGTTGTTGATATCTAAATTTCCATCGACGTTTCCAATAATAGCATCTCGTAAGTGAATGTATTCCTCCGATCGCAATTTAGCCTGGTTGAATCGAATATATTCCAAACGTCCGCTTTCGACCATAGCGTACATGTCCACAATATATTGATGGTACAGCTAGCGATATCGAATGATATGGTTGGCCTGATTACGTCTAATCATCAATCGGTACGCGTAGTAGTGCATCAAGCTGACTTTTTTGTTCGTTTCGACACCTGAACAAATTAATAAAATAATATCAATAAAATAAAATAATATAAAAAAATATTAAATGTTCTCTCTAACCTCACATCTCTGTGACAGAAACATATGCATATTAAAGCCGACGTTACTCTTAACAGCTCAAATTTGAACCAACCGACTGATGCTGTCCGATGAATTGATGTTGATCTATCAGAGATTTTATATTTAATTTTTATTCATGAATTCGTTTGACGTTATCTTGTTGCTTGTGATGGGGTTTACTGGCCTGGCTTTCTATTATTCTCAAATTTCGAATAATATTTACAGAATAAGAGGATGGATCATGTTTGTTGCATTTCTGGATCAATTTACCATAGTGTATTGTTTACTATGGGTAGATGCTCAAGTTCTATTTTAGATTACAGTGTTAAGAACATTTTTTCAGTTTTCTACGTTTGGAATATCCACAAATGATTCAATAGAATTGCTCCCAATAATCTTTTTTTGTATCGTATCGGTGGCAAATTTATAACCATACAGTTTTATAAGATTCTTAAGAAAAGGTAAACTGATGGTTTAACTAACATGTGCACAAATTTTTAAAGCTTTGGAATTCTTTGAAATCAATTGGTGTCGATTGTTGGAATATTTTACCATCAAAGACTGGCGGTATATGCGGCTTCTCAGAAGCAAATTGAATTGATACGTCTCGTAACGTTCGGTCAACCGCAACATCATAAAATATAGAATGATTTTACAGAACAGTTAACATGTTTGTGGGCGAACTCAACATAAAATTCATTTTGATTGTGGTGGAATCTTTTTCCCGTTATTTGTAATATTAACTTTTGTGGTTCTTCAAATTATCTGCTGAGCTGAACCACAAAATATTTGCAACTTTTTTGTTTTTTTGTCAAACAAATGCTTATCATCATAAATGTTCAATAAACATGACCACAAAACCGCATCAAAATATAGGCCAAATTATATGAGATCACCTCACGAACTGTATATAAAGACAGTACTGAAACCAAATATTAATAGTTTGTTGTGATAAAGTAGTAAAATATGAAAAGAAGTTTAGCTTTATTTTGGGTGATATTGTGCTGTGCCCGTTGCATGAACGCTGGCCATTACATAGGGGATTATTATGTTAGTCACCCTTTAACAGTAAGTCTATTATATATTTCGGGAATATGTATAACAGTTGTAATAACAGTTCGGCTAATTTTCAGGCTAATTGGTGGGAAGCATCACGATTTTGTACGTATTATGGCAAACACCTGATCGATATTCCGGATGAACTTGAATATCGAAATATTTTAAAAGTTATCGATCAAGTACAGCAAAATGATTCGAATATGTCAACGCATTCGGTTTGGACGAGCGGGGTCCGATTTGCAGATGAAACTTATTATTATTGGGAGACGACAGGACAACCTGTGATATATGCAAATTGGTTACCAGGTGATCCAAATTATGGCCTTGAAAAATGTCTTATGCTGTGGAGCGATGATAATTATAAATTGGCTGATGTGCAGTGCGATGAAAAATTAGTATTTATATGTCAAGGAACTGTACAGGTGGATTAAGTGCAAGGTTCATAATTAGAGTACACAAGATTTATAATCACATGGTATTGTTCGATAATATTTTATTGTTTCTAAAAACAATACCAAATAAATCATTATAATTCGGTGCATTAAGGTCGTTTATATATTATCTGCTAATGATTGTACATTGTGAACGATTGAATTGCTGAGCGAAGTAATCTTAAAACCGCAATTAAAATTCCGTTTGTTAATTCCGTAGATTATTTAAAATTTGACAGCTGTCCGATAAATACCTAATTTAGTAGAGTTCTATTAATAATTGATTTGTTTTATCAACAAGTTAATTTAAAAATTTAATTTTTCAATCTGGACTAAATCATCAAATTATCAGAGATTTTGTACAAAAGAATTTGACAATCCACAACATTCACTTAATACACCATTTACATTTTTAAATTACACGACTATTTTCACTTTACACCACTTAATATTTTCCCGCTAATCACTTTCTCATCCCAAATGACCTACTAAGGCTCACTCATTGCGTTTGTTGCACTCGTATTTATGTACCGATTGAAAATTCCAAACTCGCCTGCATTTATACAGAAGTAAATTCTCGACTGTTCTGTTCTAAACAACAATAATGTGCTTCATAACTCAACTGTTATAAAACTATCATAATGATACTACTTACACCTAGATGTCACTAATCTCACAAAAAATATTTTTAATTTTCTGAACTTTAAATGAGTAATTTTCGTTGAATGAATGTCTCGCCCGTGCTAGGAGCGAATTATGTAAGCATTATGAGTTTTGAGTCAAACTTATTTTGACAAATTGTCAATGAAAATAAGAAAAAAATAGATAGTATGACTTTTGTCTCGAATTTATAAATGTGTACGACTAAAACAACAACAAAACGTGTCGATCGTGCTTACTAATGCGTTTTTGTATGTACGAGTACGTATAGCTACATTTATTTTGGTTGAATTGACATCGTTTATGTCGTCGTAACGATCTAATTTGTATTTGATTCATGATTATAATTTGGTTGATGATCAGATTTTGGAAATAATTCGCAATATTTGATAATAAGATGGATGAGGGTGTGAATATTGTTACGGTGACACCTAGATTAGAATAGAATAAGTTATTTCAATAATTATTCAAATGTATTTGTGATTTGGTTCAACATTTAGGCGTCATATGTATACTAACATATTTACTTGATTTTTGGAGGGCATTCAGGATTATTCTAGAAACAAATATTTTGGTATATAAAGGCGTACATTGATGTGGAATGATGAGTCTTATTTCAAACGCGATATAGTGAAGGTTAAATAGAGTGATTATTAAAGTGATAATTAAATAGTGTGTTATAATTGGAATAATTAATTGTTAATTTTGTCTTATATAATTATTGTGTTGTGTAAATAAATTTGTGTGAGTTCAAATTTGAAGCAGTTGTATTTATTCACAATCCAGTGATTGGAACCTTGAATGACAAGGCAAAAACGTAACAATATGTTGAAAAATTATGAAAAACAATAAAAAAAATCAAAATAAAAATCTGTACTATTGATGTTACTCCCGCTATTGCGTCATTTGCGTAGCCAAAATGACATGTGACATTATGATGACTCACAAAAATATAGGAAACTTAAATATAAGTATTAATTTTCTCAGTAAAAGTTCTCTTTCTAAAATGTTTTACGTGTTTACAACCCAAGATTTAATCAAAAACTGACTAAAAAAAACCACAAATTTTCAATCTTTGCAAAAAAAAAAACATACAAAAACAACAAACATTCGCTCAAAAACAATCATCTCAATTTTGCTAAATCATTTTTCATTTTACTTAACACTGTTCAACCCGCTGTCTGCCTTATCGACAAATCGATATTATTTTCTCGATCAATTCACTTTCGAAGTATTATTATTAACTAATCAACATTTAGGGGTTAGAATTGCACAAAAACCAAATTTGAACTCAACTCTACAAACTCAAACAACTTGGAAAAAAATTCATTTATTTTTCAAGAACTCTATGACAAACTGATCGAAAAATCTGTTCTAAATCCGATTTTTATCATAGTAAACGATTTACCCGACTATTGGCCCGCAGCCTAATATAGGAAATTGTTTTAATTGGTTTTTAAATTGTTGCTCCCAGAATATAATGAATATTGTTACGATTTTGCCTTGTCAATCAAGGTTCGAATCACTGGATTGTGAATAAATACACTGCTTCAATTTTAACTCACACAATTTTATTTACACAACACAATTTATTATACAACACAATTTTCACAATTAATTATTATAATTATAACACACTTTTTAATTATCACTTTAATAATCGCTTTAATAATCACTTTAATAATCTTTCTATTTAACCTTCACTGTATCACGTTTAAAATAATACTCAGCAATACACGTCAACGCGCGCCTTTATATACCAAAATATTTGTTTCTAGAATAATCCTAAATGCGCAGCAAATATGTTAGTATAGAAATACGCCTAAATGTTGAGTATAAATTATAAATGCAATTGAATAATTAATGAAATTAGCTTATTCTATTCTATTCTAGGTGTCACCGTAACACTACCCCCCACCTAAGCCTGTTCGTCCCGAACAGGATCCAGATCACCTCCTCTGTAGAGCGCCAAACGTTCTAAATGCACCACCTTTGGTTTACCTTTCCGTCCTTTCTGTATGCGATAAACCACGTCGTTCAATCTTTTAATGACAGTGTAAGGTCCTTCCCATGTGGGTTGCAACTTCGGTGATAATCCCTTCTGCCGTTGCGGGTTGTGAAGCCATACCAATTGCCCTTCCTCGAAGCCTTGATTATTTGCTCGTATGTCATATCGAGCTTTCATTCGATCACTTGATATTCGAATTTTCTCCCGTACAAATTGATGTATTTCATTGAGTTCCTCTTTCATCCGGTCGACGTAATCCCGTCCGCATAGAGCTGCTGATGGAACAGCTCCAAACTTTAAATCTCCCGGTAATCGCAGATTGTTCCCAAATATGGTTTTAGCTGGTGTCACTCCTGTTGTGTCATGTACCGCTGATCGGTAGGCCATCAGGAACATCGGTATATGTCGATCCCAGTTACGTTGGTTCCTTTCCACAACTTTTGCTAGATATTCCTCCAATGTGCCATTGAATCTTTCCACCATACCGTCCGACTGTGGGTGTAAAGGCGTCGTCCTTGTTTTATTGATTCCAAGCATCTGACATATCTCCTGAAATACCACCGATTCGAAATTCCTTCCTTGATCCGTGTGAATTTCCATCGGTACACCAAATCTGCTAATCCAATTGTTGACCACGGCATCAGCTATTGTAGTTGTCTCCTGATTGGGTATAGGGTACACTTCCGGCCATTTGCTGAAATAATCCATTATTACTAGCACATATTTATTTCCGCTCTCGGTGGTCGGAAATGGCCCCGCCACGTCCATTGCAATTCTCTCAAATGGTGCCCCGACATTATATTGTTTCATAGTTCCACGGCTTTTTCGTGCTGGTCCCTTTACTGCCGCACATTGGTCACATCTTCGACACCATTCTACTACTGACTGTCTACATCCGGACCAGTAGAAACGTTGACGAATTTTGGTTAATGTTTTATTAATCCCTAGGTGACCTCCACTTGCTCCTCCATGATACTCCTTGAGGATTTCCGCTATCCGATCTTTTGGCACCACTACCAACATTTGTTTTACTTTACCATCCGTGCTTTCCCACATTCGTTTTAAACATCCATTTTCTATGTGGAGGCTATCCCATTGAGCCCAATATGCTTTTACAATGGGAGTTTTGTCAGCTATCTCACTCCATGTGGGCCGCTGTTCCTTTTCCTTATGTTCCATGATGAATGACAGGTCAGCATCCCGTAATTGCTCCTTCTTGATCATTTCATCAGTCCATTCCTCATCAGGTAGCACTTGCATAAGCCGAATATCAATGATGTTTTCCTTACCCTCCACACGCCCACAATGCTTGCATTCCACGGGACATGGCCTTCTTGACAATGCGTCGGCATTTCCATGTGAGTTTCCCTTCCGATGTTCAATTTGGAAATCGTAGCTTTGCAAACGTTCGATCCAACGTGCTACTTGTCCCTCTGGATTTTTGAATTGTAACAACCAGCGCAAAGCTCCATGATCCGTCCGTAGAAGAAATTTTTGGCCATAGAGGTACTTATGGAAGTGCTTAACACATTCCACTATAGCCAACAACTCTTTCCGTGTTACACAATAATTCCGTTCCGGTTTTGATAACATCTTGGAGTAATATGCAATAACTCGCTCCTCACCATTTGTTGCCTGTGATAATACTCCTCCTATACCATCATTACTTGCATCGGTGTCCAAAATGAATTTATTGTTGGGTATAGGGTATGCGAGGATTGGTGCTTCGCATAATCGACGTCTTAGTTCCACAAATGCCTCTTCCTGATCATCCTTCCATTCGAATGCCTTGTTCTTCCTGGTTAACTCGTGTAAACTCTTTGCAATATTGGCGAATCCTGGCACGAATCGTCTATAATAGGTACACAATCCAAGGAAGCTCCGTAATTCATGTAAGTTTTTAGGTCGTGGCCATTCCTTCACTGCTGCGATCTTGTCTTCATCGGTATGGATTCCATTGGTTGTTACCTTATGACCCAAATATTTTACTTCCGTTCTAAATAGTTTGCATTTCTTTGGGCTTAGCTTCAATCCGGCGGCTTGTATCCGATCCAAAACCTCTGCCAAATTCCTTAAATGCTCGTCGAAATCCTTGCCCATAACGATGATGTCGTCCAAATATACGAGGCACGTCCTCCAATGTAATCCCTTTAGTACGCGCTCCATTAGCCGTTCAAAAGTCGCTGGGGCGTTACATAATCCGAATGGCATAACGTTAAATTGCCATAATCCGTTACCCACACTGAATGCCGTTTTCTCGCGATCTTCCTCCTGGACTTCCACTTGCCAGTAGCCGCTTTGCAGATCTAATGTTGAAAATATTCGAGCTCCCGATAATGTGTCTAACGTGTCATCGATCCTTGGCAATGGGTAACTATCCTTTTTCGTCACAGTATTTAATTTTCGGTAATCCACGCAGAATCTCATGGTACCATCCTTTTTCTCGACTAACACCACTGGTGAACTCCATGGACTGCTTTTTGTTTCGATTACCCCTGCTGCTTGCATATCTTTTACCATTTGATCCACTTCTCCTTGCTTTGCCAATGGTAATCTCCTGGGTGGTTGTCGAATCGGCGTTTCTGCTCCTGTATCTAATCGATGTTTTACCATTGCGGTTCTCCCATTATTGTCCGGTGTACTGCAGAATATTGGCATGTACCGCTCGAGCAATTGTTTTGCCAAATTTTTCTGTTCCTTAGTAAGATCTTCGGTCCATTTCTCCATGAGTTGTTCTACAACCTCTTTCTGCCCTTGCGAGTTAGTCGTATTAATCGGATTTTTCTGCTCGCACTTCACAATCGCCGATATTTCTTCGCATTTTCCGATTATTGTCCCTTTCTTGATGGTTTTCGTCTTATCCGAGAGATTTAGAGTCCTAATTGGTACTCTATTATCGCTGTCTGGTTTCACTAAAACTTTCCCGATCATAATTTTTCTGGCTCCGCTCTCCGCTTCATTGGCCTCCACAACCCACAACCTGGGTGACTCAGAACCTCCCTCCAATCTTGCCCATACTATTGTTTCCGAGTTCGGTGGCAGCTTCTCCCGATGATCCATTATAATTTGCCTGGTCGTTTCTCCTATAACGGCGCTAACGTGAAGTGGAAACTCGATATTATCGTAGGTTAATACACCCCGTCCAACATCCACCACGAAGCCATTCGTTCTCATGAAGTCCATTCCCAAGATGACTTCGTCTACAATATCTGCAACCAGCACCTCGTGTTGAAAGTGATTTCGTCCAATCCTTATTTTTACGACCTTTTTCCCTTTTATTGCTGAATTTTCTCCAGTCGCCGTTCGTAATTTAATGTCATTAGCTGGTTCCATAATTCCATCGATAATATCCTCACGAACAATCGTATGTGTTGCTCCCGTATCCAGCGTGATCATGCATTTCTTCCCATCAATATCGGCTTCAATTGTTAAGCTGTCACCGTTCCTTGCTATTCTCGAAACATGGATGGAGGTTGTGGGGCAATCGGTTATGGGAGTCAGCTTCTGCCCCTGCAAACTGACTCTTTTTAGTTTAACGACTCCGCTGTCGTCTGACCCGCCTTTCTGGATTCTATCTGTTCCTCGTTTGATCTGCGCTTCATAGGAGATGGTGACCTTGCTCGTTTCTTCTTAATCTCCCAACAGTCCCGTGAGATGTGACCCATTCTATCACATACCCAGCATTTAATCCTGCCACTTCCATCTCTGAACCTTGGAGTAGCCCGCACAGTGTCCATTCTGGAATCAATCTCCACTCGACGAATTTTCATTGCTGGTTTGATGATGGTTTGCGCAGTTTCGTTTGTTAACGCACAAGCGATGGTTTCCGTGAAAGTTGCCTTAGGTGACAACATCACCGCTCTGCGCGTCTCAGGATCTCGAATACCGTCAATGAATGCATCTATTTTAATTCGCTCCATGTAATCGGCCGACATATTTGAATGGGCTAAATGCGCGAGCCGCTCAATTGCCGATGAAAATTCCTGAAGCGATTCTCCTCCTTTTTGGTATCGACCCTTCAATTCCATGCGATAGATTTCTCGTTTGTGATCACTTCCGTATTTTCGATCTAACGCCTTCATAATTCCCATGTAAACGTTCCGTTCCTGCTCGGGAATGATTTGTAGTGTTTCTGCCGCTTCGCCTTTAAGAGCCACAATTAACGCTGCAACACATTGTTCTTCAGTCCACTGATTTTGCTTAATCGCCGTTTCGAACTGGAACTTAAAAATACTGAAGGATGTTGTTCCATCAAATGTTGGTGGTTTTATCTTAACTGCATTAACCGTCTGGATCACTTGTTGTGTCGTTCCATTCGCCTTGACATCTTTGAGCTCCTTCTCGAGACGTTTAAAATCTTGTTCAACCGATTCAAATTTTTGTTGAACCGTCCCTTTAACATTTTGAATTTCTGCGTGTACTTCTGTTTGCAGTTTTTCCACTTTACCGTGTAGTGTAGAAGATAATTCCAAAAACCTCTCGTCTATTTTCTTTTGGCCATCTTCTATTTGGTTTTTAATGTCCGCCCCTTGCTGCTCCATCTGCTGTTTCATTTCCTGGTTTGATTGTTTAATGTCCGCCCCTTGTTGCTCCATTTGTAACATCTGCTGTTTAATTCCCTCGTTCGATTGTTTTATTCCCTCCAACTGTTGTCCCATCATCTGATTCATAGCAGCCATCAACTGCGATAAATCGAAACTTCCGGATGGGTTTTGTGTTGTTCCGACCATCGTTTGTTCTTCCTTTTCTTTCTTGTCCACACTGATCTCATCCGTGTTGTCCTCCTCGAAATCATACACATCTGGATTTAAACCGTCCTTCTCCATGGCCTCACGTAGTCGCTCCACCAAACTAGCTTTTGTGCCTTCACTAGCCAAACCTCGCCGCTTCAGTTGCTCCTTTAATTGCGCAAGCTTTAATCCGTAGAGAATCATTTTCCTTATTATTCACAATCCCACCGCTGTCACCAATTGTTACGATTTTGCCTTGTCAATCAAGGTTCGAATCACTGGATTGTGAATAAATACAC
The DNA here is from genome assembly GCA_947310385.1 of Nephrotoma appendiculata. Lineage (NCBI taxonomy): Eukaryota > Metazoa > Arthropoda > Insecta > Diptera > Tipulidae > Nephrotoma > Nephrotoma appendiculata. Next base: position 283,818,050 of record OX371225.1, on the reverse strand, counting down.
TGCTTCAATTTTAACTCACACAATTTTATTTACACAACACAATTTATTATACAACACAATTTTCACAATTAATTATTATAATTATAACACACTTTTTAATTATCACTTTAATAATCGCTTTAATAATCACTTTAATAATCTTTCTATTTAACCTTCACTGTATCACGTTTAAAATAATACTCAGCAATACACGTCAACGCGCGCCTTTATATACCAAAATATTTGTTTCTAGAATAATCCTAAATGCGCAGCAAATATGTTAGTATAGAAATACACCTAAATGTTGAGTATAAATTATAAATGTAATTGAACAATTAATGAAATTAACTTATTCTATTCTATTCTAGGTGTCACCGTAACAATATTTTTAATTTTCTAAACTTTAAATGAGTAATTTTCGTTGAATGAATGTCTCGCCCGTGCTAGGAGCGAATTATGTAAGCATTACGAGTTTCGACTCAAACTTTTTTTGACAAATTGTCAATGAAAATAAGAAAAAAATAGATAGTATGACTTTTGTCTCGAATTTATAAATGTGTACGACTAAAACAACAACAAAACGTGTCGATCGCGCTTACTAATGCGTTTTTGTATGTACGTATATGCTACATTTATTTTGGTTGAATTGACATCGTTTATGTCGTCGTAACGATTTAATTTGTATTTGATTCATGATTATAATTTGGTTGATGATCAGATTTTGGAAATAATTCGCAATATTTGATAATAAGATGGATGAGGGTGTGAATATTGTTACGGTGACACCTAGATTAGAATAGAATAAGTTATTTCAATAATTGTTCAAATGTATTTGTGATTTGGTTCAACATTTAGGCGTCATGTGTATACTAACATATTTACTTGATTTTTGGAGGGCATTCAGGATTATTCTAGAAACAAATATTTTGGTATATAAAGGCGTACATTGATGTGGAATGATAAGTCTTATTTCAAACGCGATATAGTGAAGGTTAAATAGAGTGATTATTAAAGTGATAATTAAATAGTGTGTTATAATTGGAATAATTAATTGTTAATTTTGTCTTATATAATTATTGTGTTGTGTAAATAAATTTGTGTGAGTTCAAATTTGAAGCAGTTGTATTTATTCACAATCCAGTGATTGGAACCTTGAATGACAAGGCAAAAACGTAACAATATGTTGAAAAATTATGAAAAACAATAAAAAAAATCAAAATAAAAATCTGTACTATTGATGTTACTCCCGCTATTGCGTCATTTGCGTAGCCAAAATGACATGTGACATTATGATGACTCACAAAAATATAGGAAACTTAAATATAAGTATTAATTTTCTCAGTAAAAGTTCTCTTTCTAAAATGTTTTACGTGTTTACAACCCAAGATTTAATCAAAAACTGACTAAAAAAAACCACAAATTTTCAATCTTTGCAAAAAAAAAAAACATACAAAAACAACAAACATTCGCTCAAAAACAATCATCTCAATTTTGCTAAATCATTTTTCATTTTACTTAACACTGTTCAACCCGCTGTCTGCCTTATCGACAAATCGATATTATTTTCTCGATCAATTCACTTTCGAAGTATTATTATTAACTAATCAACATTTAGGGGTTAGAATTGCACAAAAACCAAATTTGAACTCAACTCTACAAACTCAAACAACTTGGAAAAAAATTCATTTATTTTTCAAGAACTCTATGACAAACTGATCGAAAAATCTGTTCTAAATCCGATTTTTATCATAGTAAACGATTTACCCGACTATTGGCCCGCAGCCTAATATAGGAAATTGTTTTAATTGGTTTTTAAATTGTTGCTCCCAGAATATAATGAATATTTTTAATAGCGAAGCTCGTCGCCTCGTGCTTTTCCTTTGTAGATTTTAGTTCTGCCGCAGTTATATCTAAATTGTATTGTGTACATTAACCAAAAATCTCTGGTAAATTGCTGTTATGTATGTTGTTATTAAAAGATTTGTTTTGGAAAACGTCGCATATACAAATGAAAATAACACACAGATGCAACTAAATGATTCAAAAATTTCCTTTTGCAAATATTTGCAATGCATTTAGATGAGAACCAATAGTTACGCTTACCATCTCGGAAAGATGGGCGAAAATCAAACTTATCGATGGTGTTGCGATCAACGGAAAACCCTTTTGTGTACAGCAAGAGCATTCACAACACTAGAAGAAGTAAAACGTGAATTAAAAAGGAACCATCAGCAAATGAAACAGTAAAAAGTTTGGCAGAAGTACCAGGGTTGCCATCTCAAATAATAAAAGAAAGTATTGTTGAATGCAATCCCGATCGTAGATTATATTTGCCTTCAAACGGAGCACAAAAACAAAAAAATGGTCGAATGAGGGCCACAACACTGTAAGAGCCGGAAAGTAGTTTAAATGAAATTTCCATTACGGAAACATTAAAGTTTATTGACGAAGAGCTCTTTGTATTGTCGGAGAAACATTTTGGAGAGAATACAAATATTTTATTAGGGGCATAAATATCTTTGATGTTGCTAACAGATGCTGAATTCGGGGTTGTACCTAGGGAATCCAAGTCGGTTCTACCCGACTTCGTGTAGTTGGACAATTACTTACCCCCCAGAGACACCCGAAATCTTCGGACAATGCCGCAGGGAACCGAAACCGACAACCCTCCTATGCATCTTAACGAAAATGAAAAAAACATAAACGTATGTTTGTAGAAAACCGGTGGGGTAATGGTAAAAATAAACGAAATCGAAAGTCGGGTAGCCAAAATTCGGGTAATTGAATTCCTTAGTCGAGTAATTGGATTCCCTAGTACGTAGGTATATTTTTCCCCATTTTTGTCCAGATGCATAGGAGGGTTGTCGGTTTCGGTTGTTTGCGGCATTGCCCGACGATTTCGGGTGTGTCTCTGAGGGTGAGTTATTGCCCAATTACACGAAGTCGGGTAGAACCGACTTGGATACCCTAGTTGTACCGTCTAAAGTGAGACAGTTAGTCTCGGTTCATCGTATAATTTTCGACCAGATCGTGTTTATATTATTTTGTATAATGAGCTCAAAATCAACAGAAGCTTACTCGGAAATGTGCTATGAGCATTGTAAAATTGCTTGTGATTGGAACATCTAGTTAAATCCAAAGAGAATTGTGTCAGATTTTGAATAGGCAAGCGTAACGGCAGATAAAACATATTTTTCGTTGGCTGGCATTTCGGCAAATCTTATGGTGAAAAGTACAATCTGAACACCTTTAGGTTAAAAAGACACGATGAATCTAACGAAAATCGAATTCGAATCTAACGACACGAAATTCGCATGTTGACAGCTTAGCATTCGTACCTCCTGTAGCGGTTTCCGAGTATTTTGAAATACTCAAAAATAATTTGATCCAGACGCCAAGCGAATTGCGAAATGGTTCCAAACAAATTATATAGTCTAAGGTGTATTTATGGATATCAAGGAAGAGTCCAATACAGTCGTCCAGAGTTCTGGGTTATATTCAAGAACCATGGAGATAATCTCTCTAAAAAACAAAACGCGGTTGAGGCTTGGCACGCCCGACTAAAAATAGTGATTGAGACCTCATGTTGGGGTGTATAAATTAATCGAAGAATTGGCAAGGGAAATGATAATATGCAAAACACGCATTGAGAAGTAGAAACCTGAAGAAAAAGCGATACGGTACAAAGCGCGATATGGTACAAAAGCCGATATTTTAAAAATTTAAAAATCGATAGGAGCGAGGGTTTAGGATCGGGTTATATCAGGCGGATGAAGCGGAAATTTAATTTCAATTTATAGGAATTTAAAAATGATAGGAGGGGCGCATAGAACCGGGTTATATATGTATCGGGTTTCGTTAGTATAGGACCGGTTTTGAAATATCGCATTTTAAAATATCGCGTTTTGTATCATATCGCGTTTTGTACCAAATCGCGTTTTGTACCATATTGCGTTTCACAATATCGCGTTTTGAAATATCGCGTTTCGAGTGGATCCCAACAGAAACAATACTGATAAAGTTAATCATTTAAAAAATATTGTTCTTGCCATAGAAAGTTACATTAATAGCGTTTAATTTTGTTAATTTATTTATTTAATCATTAAATATTTCATCAAAAACCCAAACGTTCTTGTGAGGATGACCAAAAATATATTTTATTAAAATAACATATTTATACAAATCAAATTTTGTAAATTAAATTTTACAATTATTGGTTGAGGAATGGCCAACTTCAATTAAGCAGGCCTAATTCCAAAAATTCTAGAATAATTCACATTAAAATGCAAATTGTAACCGATAACCCAAATTATATAACCCAAATTGTAACCGATAACCCAAGACATTTTTGCCATCTCTCTGGTAATACATGGACCGAAACAATTGATCCAACCAATTTTGCACTTCTTCGAAACTGGCCAAGTGTAGCCCTGCCAAGCCATGCCCCATCGAGTGGAACAAGTGATAATCCAAGGGGGCCAGGTCTAGCAAAAAAGGCGGGTGCGATAGCAGATCCCATCTCAGCGTTTTGCTGGTGTCCTGGACGATGGGAGTGCGATGGTATGGAGAATTTTTGTGCTGCAATATCACTCGTTTGTGTCTCGTGTCCCATCCTGGCCGCACCAGCGCATAGTACACGATTCCTTTCTGGTCCCACCAAACGCAGAGTACTATCTTCTTTCCGAAGTGATTTGGCCATACCGTTGATGTTGATGCTTCGCCAAGTGAAAGCCACGACTTTTTGCGTTTGATGATCTTAAAAAGATCTACTTCTAATTTCCCGTAACAATTCAATGCAGGAAACTCTTTCTTTCAAGCCGTGAAAGCAAAATTTCGCAAGTGGCTCATCTACTTTAAATCTGTCTTTGAGTCAACTCAATCGTTATTCATTTTCCCTCCATTTAAATTTTTCCCATAGCATAAAAACACGTTTGGAAATACCTTGGCGAGTCGTGTTTAATGCCTACGCAAGTTGATCTTGAGTTTGCGTATCATCTTCATCCAATAACGCTTGCAGCTCGGTGTGTTCAAATATTTATGATCTTCCGAAGCGCTTTTTGTCCTCAAAGTCGAAATCGCCACGTCTGAAGTGTTTAAACCAATCTTCACAGGCCTTCTGAAGCAAATGACGTACTTCAGCTACATTTTTTTTCAAGTTGAAGCAGAAAAGCAAAGCTTCCTTCGAATGCTGCTTGTTTGGCACAAAAGTTGATATTTTCGTCCTTATAGAAAAAATATTTTTGCGTTGCGATATGTGCTGGTATTAAAACTGGTTATCGTTAACAACTATCCACGCTATGAACAAAACACAACTTCTGACATAAATGACAACTAGATGTGTCGCTACCACTATCTATATGTGAAACCCGGAAACTTAGTTGCGCACCTGATAAAAAGATGAAAATTTAATATTTTTAAAAAAATACCGATTTTTGTCGGGATTTTTTAAGGTTTCAGCAAAATCAGGATTTCGTAAATCTGGATTTTGAAAATCGGATTTTTTTTTGTCGGAATTTTGATAATTCAGTCTTTTATAATTCTGGATTTCGTACCGATGCCGTTAGCATGAAGCTATACAATGTGCATGGGGTCTACGTAAAACGGGCCTATAGCCGTACGTCTTCGCTAAACCTACTGCGTAAGGTAGGACGACAAAACACAACTGAGAAAGAGTTGGGAGTGCCTCGAGAACCAGTGAGATTGCATAAAAATAAACACATAATAAAATTGTGCAATTGCACAGCAGCCCCCTAGTTAGTATAGATTAGTATTTTAACATCCACACAATCTTCAATTTAACAAGGCATGCCAGCGAGAAAAAGTTAACTATCTCAACGGATGCTCCGATCTCGTATATCAAGAGAACTCAATCAATAAGCTGAAACAGATCGAAAGACATCACCAGAATCTTAATAATCATAACGTTCATCATTACAAAACCACATATGTATATACTTGGTGGTAATGGTTAGCATTATGTTAGCGATCTTATGCAAAACGATATATTAACAATCAGCAAATTTATCAACCTAAACCATAGGGGTATATGTTAAGTTGTGCCTACAAGTCACTGTGGGGCAGCACGTTCAAACCAGTGAATATGTTAATTTACTGTAAACACTATTCAAACCAAGCAATCTATTAATCATTTTTGCCACTAATGTAATAAATGTATTTGATTGAAACTAACAGATCTTATTCCGGTATTTCTTTTTGTATATGATTGACACATTTAGAAATGTGCAAACAGAACACAATTCGATTTTTGTTGTTTTGTGTTTGATTAGTCGGGTTACTTTGCATTTGCGTATTACTTGCTGTTATCTTATCGGTGACAAGGTGTGTGACTACTAATCATGAACAAACGTCCACAGGCTGCGAATCCGATTGCATATGATAACACGATGTACAAGCTAATAAAACGGAAATTAAATTCCGCCTCATAAATATCGAACATTAAATCATTGTTCGTAAACAGCAAATAAACTAAAAAGTTACAACACCAAGCTTACTTATGAAATTGGATCACGTAAAAAATACATTATTGATTTGATAATTATGAAACATAACCTAACACAGTACATCAAAATACACATTCCAGCACCATGTACGTACACATGCAACAAAAGAATGATTGAATTATCACGTTCCATATAGCATAAATTGTACTTAACAATATTACATCCATATACAGTAAAGCTGATCTCATCCCGCATCTCAACCCACATTTTTGTTCCTCTTGCATAGCACAACATAATCATAATAATGAACACGACAAGTGCTTTTCTAACTGAATATGTGACAAATGTATACATTAACAATTCTCCCATATACATCCATACACAGAATATATACATAACAATATTTATCATCAACATTTTGCTGTTATTGTTGTTGTTATCATTAAAATTATGCTTTTTATGCTGTTAAATTGTGTTGAAAATTACTTTTATACCAATTTTTCCTTATTTATGTACGTACGACGTACGACACACTGTATCCGAGTACGGAACGCTCTCGTATACAGTCGCTCGGTACATTCGCATTTTCCTTGCTTGCACACGAGGCGAGGAAAAACATATTTTATGCTCAACTCAAGATGAAGATGAAGAGGATTTTTTTTTCTTGTATTTTTTTTAATAAACATCAACAACAATAACAATACAGAAAACGGAAAATTTATAACAATAGGAAAATTTAAATGTTAACTAGCTTATGACAAAAATTAGGTAAATTACCGTAACTTTACTGTGCTCTTTGTTTTGGTTGTTGTTGTTTTTGGAAGGAAATTTGGAAGCAGCTTAATGTAACGACAGCACACAGGTGGAATTGTTTTGGGTGTTTTAAATTTTTTACGTTTTGGTATTCTAGAGGGCTAATTAATAATTAGAGTGGTTTTTGTTACGATACAAGAAAACAAATTTTTTATGAAGGCTAGGGACCAACCAAAATATTCCCACAGGAGATTTTTATGCAAAGCATAAACCATTTTACTATTTTGTTCGTGTACACATAGTATATATGTAATACAAACATGAATTATGTATAAGGTAGTGAAAAATCTCGTAAGCTTTTTATATTTTCGGAAGCAAACTTTCTGTATTTATAATTTGTATGCAAATATAAAATTAAAAAAAAACTAAAATTGTCAACAGTTTCACGTTGTAAATCAAAAACTTATACACCGTAGTGTTTACCGTGCAAATTTTAGGTTTTGGTGTGGCATTTTAATTTACTACTTTTTAAAGTGGGGACAATATTTTAGCGCGATAAATAACTTTTAATGTAATAATATCCGAGTTTGTACTTAAAACCTTCTTAAAGTTCTGTTTAATGGTCTCGGGTAGCGAAACAGTTGGCCCAATATTAACGTGAATTGTGACTCCCGGGCAGGAAATAATTTTTAAAATTATGCGACGAAAGCCTAACCGCAGTGTTGTGCCGAATCGTCTACATGGGTATAGACAATGTATGTAAATAATTAATCAATTGGCGTCGGCTATGCAGAGAATGCAGAAAATATGTCGAAATTGATTAAAGCTTTAGCTGTTTTTGGACAATTTCGAAAAAATTGATAAAATAGACACCTTTGTTAGAAAGTAGAACTTGATACAATGCTACTGAAGTTAGAAGAAAATTTCAGCCGAAAAAACCTGCATTATCGACATATTTTGTATCAAGTGGTAGCACAAAATTATAACAGTAATTTTTCGCCGAAAAAAAATTTGTAAAATCAATATCAAATAATTAGAATGTTTAAAAGTAATATGAACTGGGTGAAGTTGGACCAATTCGTAAACTGCAGAATAAAATATTTATAATTTGACTTGTTAAAGAGCAATGAGTTTAAGTTGTGGCACTAACAGTGTACACCTGTGTCAAAAATCAGGCCATATTTTATGTAGCATCATAGTGAAATAAATTAAAATCTGGACGCATGTTCTGTGCTAATTTTAGTGTAAAATGTGCAGCTGGCCCACTTCCGAACAAAGTGGCTGCTATTTCATATGAAGCCAATGCCATCTGGGCAACTTCAATGCTATGAAATGTGGAACATTTGTACGAACTGCTTCGGCTAATGCTTCAGTATCGTATTGTTGTTCTCTTTGTGGTTCGTGTTTGATGATTAGGTGATATCATCCTCAAATACGACTACACTTTATTCGCCAACAGATATCTTTTATCATAATCAATTCCTCAATGTCCATTTCTGCTTTCGTCTTTATATTTCACTTACAAATCGTTTGGATTCTAATACGTGCAGATTTAATGCGGTGATGAAGATATGACGGAAATTTTGAAAGTATTGTCCCAATCCAAATCGTTATCGAGCAATTGCAAGTGTTGACACTTCTCATGGTGTCTCACACAGATACCCATTAAAGGTTCTCAGTTGTTTTTTTTAACTCATGCCATTTGTTCTGGGGCCGAAGCACTCCCTGCTCTTTCGCAGTTTATTTTGCCATCCTACTTTACGCAATTACAGCCAAATCGAAGACGAACGGCTATAGGCCCGATTTAAGTTACCATCTACGCATTTCATGCTAGCCTTTTCGGCTAGGGATCGCAATCTATTGATGAAAATTTCCCGTTGCATCTTGCCCCTATCGGGATTCGAACCGTATACTTCCCGATCCAACCCCAAAGCTCTAACTACTATGCCATTTGGTCGGTAGTTCTAGGTTGTTGAAACGGGCACGAACCATTCACCAACAACAATCGAAGAAAGTAACATAAATCGTTATTTGGATGCACAGTGTAGATGCGACCTATCGTGCCCTTCACAACTGTAGATCACCCCTTGTCCGCTACTGATCGCCTACGTTACAATGGGTATTCGTCATTGCATGTGATAGTGTCGGAATTCAGGTCTCTCGGGTATCGCTTGAAATACATGCCATCGATCATACAGGGTGAGTCGTTGGAGAAAACTACGCAAGGTTCATGGATCAAATTCTTAGACACCACTGCAACGAATTAAGAATCAACAGCTTCAACCGGGATTTCAGTTGCAATGATGGAATCAATTTCACACGATCTGATTTTTTGGAGTAACCTAACCAAAATGTGCGCATGAAGCATAAAAAATTTCGGTCATTCACCGGAGTACAAACAAAAATGATCTTGAACGCTGTCAAACTCAAATCTGTCAAACTGTTACAGCCATATTGTTTACTCGGACAAAAAACGTATTTTGAACGCTTTTAAACCAAAAAACAAATAAATCTGAATAAACCACTCGATTTCAAACCAGAAAATATTAAACCATATTCATATTATTCACTACTTTTGTAGTTTAAATCTATTTATTTTATAAACTAGTTTAACGGCCATGAAATATCAGGTTTGCTCGATTTGACGACTGCTACTGCAACAATATCAACGATGACACAAAAAATCAAGTGACGAAAGGAAAGCAATTACGAATCGAAAAATCAAAAAAGGAGTGAATGTGGAACATGCCAATTTGTTGATTGTGCCATCAAAACAGTCACGCTCCAAGCAGATGTTGTGTCCGGCCGTGAAACTCAATCGAATTCTGCACTTGAATTTCCATCGAATACGACTGTTAGCCGAACAGTTTTTACATCATCGACTCAATACTTTGCCACCCAAAAGCAGCGAAGTCAATGAAAGCATAATAGAACGGGTAAGTTTCGCAGCAGTCGTGCAGCTCGAACTCATCAGAAATGCCTTGTGGCAAATATTATGAATCGACCTAGTTACGAGTAAACGTCGTTGTAACGAATGGCACTCTGTCTGCGAAGACGCGTTAAAGGAGAAATTGGCGATCGAACGGTAAGAGTTGGCAATCAAACGGAAGCAATCCCATTTAGAGGATGTGGCACTGACCACATTACAGCAGAACACAGTATTTACAATTAATCGTTTTTGTTGTAACTTGTTTTTCACTTGTTGTTTATGTTTCTGTTACAGGCATCAATTGCAGACATTGTGAACCTTGTGAGTTCGAGACGAACGAACATCCAGTAGAATATCCCCTCAAGTATACAGACGAAATCGCAAAAATCATAAAAACTGGCAGTTGACAGCAGTTTGAACCAATCGGGATGAAATCCCCCCAATAAAACCTCAGATAATTTATTATTTCGGAATACCGAAAAAATTAATGAACATGCGGGCACGACATACCGACGTGGATCGCGATCGATACTGTTGCGAACCATGGCGTGCAGTTGCCAAAAAGCGTGTCCCACTTGTCGTGCAACTACTCGGCAATTTCAAATAATAGATCGCATTTCTGAATTATGACAGTAAATAGAGTGATAGATTTTTTTTCTCTCATTGTATGTCCATTGCACAGCAAAAGGGCACTCTAGCCGAAAAATGTCGTTAATGCAGATCTGGTTGTAATAACAAAATATCAGCAGAAAAATGTTGGCAATGCAGATCCAAAAACAACTTAAAATATTCCCCTGTAAAAGTCGGCATGGCAGATTCGTATAAATAGCCAGCCGCAAAATGTCGATAAAGCAGACAAATATTTTTTTGTGTTAAACAGTAATTTCTTTTTAAATCAAAAATTTTTATTTCTGTTCATCAACGTATATTATTCAAAAATAGATTTTTTTTATTAAATGCATTAAAACTATAATAAAAAAAATTATTTTAACATGAGAAAACTCAAATGCATATATCAAGCAAAACTTCAAAAATTTCAGATCAATTTCCATGTGAAGAGTCCGAAAATTTCTATAAATAGATCGCACACACAAAACTTGAAAATTTCTTAAAATTGACCGTTTAAAGTGTCATGACTGGAAATAAATTCAAATGAAACGTATTGTTCCGCAAGAATTTCGCAAAAAATCGGTTGAATGAAACATATATAAAAGGGTTAAAATATGCACAGAAATACCTAGCCGAAAAATGCCGATAATGTAGATTAAATATAAAAATCATTAAAAGACAGCCGAATAATATCGATAATAAAGATACAAATTTTATGTCGAAAAATATTTTTTTAGACCTTTCATTTGAATCTATTTCCAGTCATGTCACTTTAAACGGTCAATTTTGTGTGTGCGATATATTCAACTAAGTTTTCCCGGACTTCCAACATATAACAAACATGTAACTATAGATGTATATCACGTCTTACCTCCCCAAATATCTAATACACCACTTAGAGAAATTTGATTTGGTATATTACTTTTAAATGTTTCGAATGAAAATTTCTTATTTTAAATTTTTTTGTTGGTTTTTAGGAACAACCAAATACAATTTCTAATATAAATAATTAGTTTTCGGCATAAATTTTGTATCTGCATTATCGTCATTTTCGGCTGGTATGTTACAGACAAAAATCTGCTGTCGTTTTCGTTTGATTAGTTTGAATCTGCAATACCGGCAATTTTCAGGCTGAAGTCGGATAACTTTAATATTGTCCGTCGGAGTGCGGTTTTAAAATCGGCGTGGTTTATCGGCCATATTGGTTTAAAAATGTTGGTGTAATTTTGAATGGAGTTCTGAATTTTGGACATATTATAACTAATTAAATTTAACTACTTGTCTACAAACCAAAATCTTTCAACCAAAATCCAAAATTTCTTCAAACGTTCATGTTAGAATTCTATTTCACCTTGATTCGGAACCATCAATTATTTTATTCATTTTCTATATTGAAACTATCTTGTAACAAACTATTAAAATCCCGCTTTCTATTATCTAAATCGGATCTTAAAAAATTGGATTCTAACAGGCGAGATTTTGAAAAGCGGGATTTTGATTTTGGGATTTTTAAAAGCGGACGAATGACCGTAACTCAGTATAAATGTTCTGAAGAAATTGTCACGATTGGCACGAACGGATGTCGCTCGATAATTTTAATTAGTTTGTTTTTTACACGCAGACGCATAACATTGCCTAATCGTTCCAGATTATGGCGGTCTAAAAATATTGGAACAGTCTTAAAACTAGATGGACAGTCTTGGAACCAGATGGCACTAGACCTTGTGCCAACGTTTTTGTAAACAACCGGCCTTATAAGGTGTTACAGGCTGGCTGCTGCCAACCTGCAGATTTTCACTAAGCACCTGCAGAGGCCTCCACGGTGATGTTTTGCCGGCTACGTTCTCAGTGGAGACGTGCTAAGGTCGTGGGGTTTGAGGCATGCAGGGCTCCTGGCTTACACCGTGATTAATTACAGAAAGTTGGGGGGGAACGCAAATAATAATAATAACCGAGTCCCGCCGAAATTCGTCGGCCGGAACCTGAGGAACGAACCGAATAATCAAAATAAATTAAAATAATAATAATAATAATGGTAGAGGTGCCCTGGTGCGCGCATCCATCCGAATTCAAACGGGATCAAGCCCTGGTTACGGAATTGGATGCGGGCACCAAGGGACCGCAAACACTAAGCCGACACAGAGGGAGTCTCCGCTCCCATCATACCGACCAAAAGAACTTTAGTAATTCATTTTACGTTGGAAAGTACACCAATAAAGTAAACCGTAATAACCAGAACACTGACGAACGGGAAACTGTAAACTAGAATTAAAATAATTCCGACACAAGGTTCATCCCCAAAATTTTTATATATTTATGCACACTCTCTACCCACCGCTCTCAAGGTCCCGCTCCGCACTCAAATCAGAATCATAACAAGGTTTATAGAGAGAAGAAGAAGAAAAAAATAAAAAATAAACACGAAGAATAACGTTCAACACTAATAACGGCCACCTAACCACCGTATTTACACTCCACGCGACCTGAACCACGCGAGACTCCGAAAGGAATCAAATTCGAATCTTATTGGTATAATCGTATTTTGGGAATTCGATTACAATGATAAATAAAAAATTATGAAATTAAAATTTTGAGAACGTAAATATAAAATAAAATTTAACTATAAGTAAAAAAAAATATGTTGGTACCTTGACTGATGCAGCCTTGTAGCTGTACTGCCACGAGTGATGCCACACCCTGACCGTTGCGGCACTTCCGCCGGTATAAAATAATTCGGCTACCCGAACGTTGCGGGGCCTTTCCCCGATACCAAAATAAACTACAGCTGGCCTCAACTGGCCGCCAATATACCATAGATCGAACAGCCGGTTGGCTACCCGAACGTTGCGGGGCCTTTCCCCGATACCAAAATAAACTACAGCTGGCCTCAACTGGCCGCCAATATACCATAGATCGAACAGCCGGTTGGCTACCCGAACGTTGCGGGGCCTTTCCCCGATACCAAAATAACAAAAATTGAGTAGCCGCGGTGAAAATTTCTGTGCCACACCCGTGAAGAAAACACCGTAGAAATTCGGTAACTGTTGAAAATGCGGTACTCTTCAAACAAAAAATGTGGTACCGAACAAATTGTGACGTTATCTTGTCGTACTGATGAAGCTAGCGGTTGATATCGCAGAATGCGTCCGATTGTAACGCCCCGAAAATGTGTCGCAACTCGTTTACACCAATATACAAACCGCACAAAAATGCTAAGATAACTTAATTTTTTTTTTTTTTACAACGCAGAGAATTTTCTGCACACTTTACACATCAATCTTCACAACAAAAAGAAAAAAATGTGGTAATGTTTATAATATGTATTTATATATCAAAAAAAAACTTATTATCAGATTTCTTTATAAACAAACTGTTTTGCTATTATGCACAACACTAATGGCCGACTCTTTTTTTTTTTTTTTTTTAATGTTTATAATATGTATTTATATATCAAAAAAAAAACTTATTATCAGATTTCTTTATAAACAAACTGTTTTGCTATTATGCACAACACTAATGGCCGACCCTTTTTTTTTTTTAAACAAGAACTAGCCTGCACAAAATCCAAAACTCGACTTTTTATTTTTTTCATTCTCATCCAAAACAAACTTTTTTTCGCATTCCCAATAACACGAATATCTCTTCTTGTGGTCTCCGTTTTCCCTTTCATCTGTTTTTTATATATTTTCATGGTGCGCGGCACTTTATTGTATATATATATATGAGAAAAGGAGACAACAAAAGAAAATAATGTATACCAATACAACAAAAAAAACACAAGTTCCATAACGTTGGAAACAGACGGGATTATAGTATTATACCAATTCAAAGTGTACACGGTGGTGTGGTGAGTAATTACGAGGTAAAACCGGAAAAATTAGTTTTAGAATCTCTATTAAAATATAGATGGCAGGGCTATCAGTAAGATACATTAAGTATATGATTTTATCAAAACAATCGTATTTTATGCCCTGTTATGACCCCAATGAGTCGTAACAAACGTGGGAACGTCCCACACCCTGAGATGTCTCATATAGCCGGGCCTAAAATACAACAACAACCAATAAATACATAAAAATTAATCGAAATGTACACCAATTATATCGCGACGATCTAATATTGTGATTGAATGAATCAGGCATCATGTGCGGATATCTTTTACATGATACGTACCTAGTGATTTGCCATTCAAATCTTCGACTGCGTACGCTACTTGTCCGACTTTGCAGGTAATAATCGCGGGTTTAAATTTACTAGCCAATTTTGCGGAGAATTTGTTCGTCGCGTCGCTCAACGCAAAAGATCGTATGAAAACGGGTTGACCGACTCGGAAAGAGCGCTTATTACTGCGTAGGTTGTAATGTTGAGCCCCCTTTTCGTGTGCTACGCGTAGATAATGGATGATACGATCTTTTAGGAGATTTACTCGATCTGGCTTAGCCCATACCTGGACTTCGCTGGGATCATGTTCATCGAGTAATCGTCGCAATGAGTAATCCGAACCGTGCAACGACATATGTTGACCGAACACGACATAATGAGGGGAGTAATGTATCGAATCGTGTATGGCATTACGTAAAGCAGCCGCAATTTCTTGCAAATTTTTGTCCCACTGATTATGATCGTGATCGCTCAAATATGATCGAATGCTAGCAATCAACGTTCTATTAACACGCTCGGAGGCGTTGCTTTGCGGAGAATACACCGGCGTGCGAATATGGGTTACGCCGTATTTAGATAGCAAATCCTTAAATAAATTGGAGGTAAATTGCTTTCCGTTGTCAGAGGTGATTATTTCGGGAACCGAGAACAACAGAAATATATCGTTTTCCAAAAATCGACATAGTAAAGATGAGGAAGCTTCACGCAAAGGTTTTACAACTACAAATTTAGAGTAATGATCCAAGATGATAACGATGCAGGTATTACCGAGTTTCGAACGTGGATACGGGCCCAAAAAATCGACATATAGTTTTTGAAACGGGCGAGTTGACGTGACCTGAGCTCCCATGGCTGGTTGCGTAGAGAAATTAACAGCTTTGTTCATTTTACATTTAGTGCAGCTAGCGACGTATTGTTTAACTTGTTTTACCATCTGAGGCCAGTAAAATTGCCGCTGAAGGCGCTCGAGAGTTTTGCTGCCGCCTAAATGTGCTGAAGTGGGAGGTACGTGAGCCTGTTCAATAAGCGTTGAAGTTAAGGAATTAGGAATAACAAGTTTCCAATTCGAAAGGTCGGTATCCGTATATTTAAAACCGAACGAAGGGGATATCAACAATTTATCATCCTGGATCTTATAGTTGTGCGAACAATCTTTTAATGAGCGAATTTTCGCGATCTGATCGACGTAATCTGGATCTTGAAACGCAACCGAATTTTGATCAACGTGCAGAATTGGGACTGAAGAAGGTATTAACGCATTCACGGAAGGGTCGATGTTTTTACTCGACAAGACTGGATCCTCAAATTGGGCACCAGGATCAGGCGTGCTCTTACTTTCGGAATCATCCTCACAAGGAGCGGATTCATCCGGAAAAGCTCGAGACAGCGCATCAGGTACAACGTTAACTGAACCTTTTCGGTATCCAATTTGAAAATCCAGCGCTTGGAGTTTAAGACTCCATCTCGCCAAACGTCCGGAGAGGTCTTTTTGACTCATTAACCAGCGCAAACTGGAATGGTCAGTATAAATGACGAATGGATAGCCTTCTACGTAGGGACGGAATTTTCGCACGCTGAGGACGGCAGCGTAGCATTCCAGCTCGGTCACCGAGTAGTTTCGCTGCGCCGCATTGAGCTTATGGGAATAAAACTCAATGGGCCGCTCTACCCCCTCGGCGTCCACCTGAAATAAGACACTACCGACCCCAACGGCACTGGCATCACACTGAATAAAAAAAGGTTTTGTATAATCAGGATGCGTTAAAACTGGGGCAGTTGACAAGGCGGTTTTGAGAGCGTTAAAAGAAGAATCAGCAGCTACAGACCAACATACTTTAGTGTTTTTACCAGTAAGATCGGTGAGAGAAGAAGCTAAGGAGGCGAAATTTGGAATGAAGCGACGGTACCATCCGCACATTCCCAGAAAACGTCTAATCTGTTTCGTCGTTTTCGGAATAGGGTACTCCAGAATAGCTTTACATTTATCTGGGTTTGTACGGAGGCAACCATCACCCACAATATAACCTAAATAGTCTACTTCTTTCAACACAAACTTACTTTTGGTCAAATTGATTGTTAAACCAGCGTCCTTCAGATATCCAGCAACCTGTTGTAGTAAATCGAAATGTTCAGCCAGAGTGGAGGATGTGACCAGAAGGTCATCGAGGTACACAAAGACCTTATCGTGCAGTTGGTACGGGATCACGCGGTGCATCAAGCGACAAAGCGTCTGTGGTGCGTTGCATAAGCCAAACGGCATCACCTTGAACTGATACAAGGGCCGTCCAGGAACCGTAAACGCTGTTTTATCGCGGGATGCTGGGTCGAGTGGGATCTGCCAAAAGGCATCCTTCAAATCAATCGCCGAAATGAATCGGGTGTGTCCCAAACGACCCAACAATCCGTTGATTATGGGCAGCGGATACGCATCCTTGACGGTTGCCTTGTTCAGTTCTCTAGCATCCAAACACAGACGAACTTTCCCATTGGCCTTACGCACCAACGTGACCGGTGAACACCAGGAACTTTGTGACTCCTCGATGACCCCCAAAGACAACATCCTATCCAACTCGGCATACATGAGTTTCTGGATAGCTGGGGACACGGAATAAAAACGTTGTTTGACTGGTTTTGCGGAACCGACATCGATCATATGAGAGATGAGGGATGTGCGGCCCAAACCTAAAATATCGCTGCTCGGAAAAGATTCGCGAATGAGATCCAATTTACGACGATCATAAGATGTTAAAATATGGAATTTGGGTGTGTTGGTAGTTTCACCTAATTCATCCGAATTACTTAACGCGGAGATTTTTGGGGAAATTCCAAAACGATTCCAAAAATCGATACCCAAATAAAGCGGTTGTTCTAATGAAGGAACAACATAAAAATTCATAAATTTAGTGACTCCGTTAAATTCGACGTTAGCTCGGATATAACCAAAAACTCGTTGGACTTGGCCACTCGCGGTAGTTATAGTGGAAGGAAAGTTATGGAATTCAACAAATGGATTTGACATAAGTTTCTCCGATCCACTCCCGAGAACACTGACACTCGCCCCGCTGTCGAGAAGACCCTTAAAAGGAATCTTATTTATTAAGACCTGGGCGTAAGGCCGAGTGTCACTACCCTCGGAGAATAGAACGGAGGAAATCACATCATTTCTCATTGCGACGCGACGGTTCCAATATTTTTTTGAACGCTTTAAACGATCTAACTTTGCCAATGATGGGGCATTATAGAAAAATTTAAGAGCGACAGGAAGGGAGGAAGGATTGGATGGGGAAGAAGGATCGGGAAAGGAATCATTACTGGCAGACGAGCTTAATTCTTCGTCGGATTCGAATAGGAGCGGATTTCCGCGTCCGTATTGCTCGCTGCATCCTCCAGAATCGGTTTGAGTGGATTTGTCCGTGGTAACATCAGTCTGGGTTGCGGTTGTGGTGGTTTTCGGGGTATCTCTCCAAGAACTACTGCTCAGGTTTTCCGACATCTTTGATTGAGGAATTCGTTCATCGCCACTTCGTCTACATCGTGCAGAACTGGGTTGTTGTCTGTAAACTAACCTCGAACTGTCTGCTGGGACTTGTCCGCCAAGACGTCTCGCCACTGCCGATGGAAACCTGCTCTCCGTGTGAATTGCGGATGCTGAGTTATCAGGTAGTACATCAGTAAAGGGGTAATTCTCGTACGAGTCATACGCTCCAGCATCATCATACGGACTGCCTGATGACTCATTGATCACGCGTCGTGGATGGATTGCAGGATCCGCCGGAGCTTTGAGCCGCCGGAAAGACTCCTCCCAAGCAGAACAGCTTTTGATTAGTTCGTTGAGGCTGCTGAACCGACGATCTGTAAGGTGGTATTGTAGCGTAGGCTTCATGTTGTTCATCAAAATTTGAATGAGCTCTTCGTCGGAATACGGTGTGCGACATTGTAGTGTAAGAGTCCACATTTGATCAAAGAAATCTAGGAAGCTTTCGTTTGGTTGCTGTTTCCGGGCTTCGACCATTCTGCGGATTTCGTAGTTAGTGCGACGATCTTGAAAGCGCTCGATAATTCCGCTTCGTAGTTCTGACCAGGTCGCGTGCGGGTTGTGTTTACGAAATGTCCAGTACCACTGCAACGCGAGGTCTTTTAGAATGGTGTGGAGCTCTAACAATAAAATTTGTTCGGATAATCCCCGAGATGAAGCGATGGTGTCCACTTGGAATAAAAACATGTCGATGTTGATTCCCGAGGGAGATCCCGTGAAACTGAGGCCACTCTCAGACAATAATGGTCCATCAATATAGCTTGGCTCCAATTCGTCTTGCTCGAAAAATGTTATGTCCATGTTGGATGATGTAGGGATAAGAAAATATTCTTGCTCGATTGAATATGGCAAGGAACAATAGCGTAGTCTTTATTAAATTTATTATTTATTACAAAAATTTTAATTCAAAATAAGAAAATTTATAAATATTTACACTACACCCACAATAACTATATATATATAAAAAAAATATAAACACGAAATATAATATGTAGACGAATAATAATAAGAGGAATGGTTACCTTATAAATGGGTCGTGGGGCCCGTATTCCCACAATTTTTTTAACGACGGATGTAGACGAGATACCCCCGAAAATGGCGCTTTTCGATGAGAACCTATTTTGGGGGGGCTCGTTAAAATCATTTTAATACATAATAATACATAATTCAACGCATGAATCAAACCGCGATAACCAACTACGGATTTGGATTCATACAAAAATAATAATAAATAAAATTTAATAATAATAATAACGTAGCTAATGAAACTACCAACACACCCAGATAAGGAGGCAAAGTAGCAAGAAAAAAAAACAAATAAGATAATAATAAAAGGGAAGGAATGGTTACCTTGTGGTGGTTTGTGGGTCCCGTATTCCCACGGTTAGTTTAACGACGGAAGACGAGATACCCCCCAAAGTGGCGCTTTTCGATGAGAACCTAATTTGGAGGGGCTCGTTGAAATTTGAAACGATACGAAAAAAACAATTCAAGCAACTACCAACACACCCAACGGTATGCAGGCAGGAGGCCGATACTCAAGAGATACAAAGGAAAAAGGAAAATAAAATCAAAATGAAATACTAATAAACCCGAGGGTTCCAATACAACCCATAGATCTATAAACCAAAATCAAAAACAATATCAAAATATCAAATAAACAAATAAAGTTTATCAAAAAAAAATTTTTTAATTAATACCACGATACGGATGGTATGATGAGAGTGGAAACCCCACTCCGTGTCAGCTAAATAATAAAATAATAAAGAAATAATAATAATAAAATAATAATAACAGTTGTTGTTCCTCAAATTTCGGTCGAGAAATTTCGGGGCAAGGAAAATGAAGCTAAGCTAAACCCCAGACAAATGACATCCGAGCTCCACCACAATCAGACACAACATAGTGGAAATGGGAAAGAGCTCGGAAGTCGGATGTCCGAAGAATAGGGGATGACACCCCCCATCTACGCGCAATCAAACAGCCCGTGCTGGTTGCGATCGTAGATAAGGAATGTCAACCGGGAGACTGGCTTTGGTGTGCGCGTCCATGCGAATTCAAACAGTGTGAAACACCGGTTTCGACACTGGATGCGCACGCCAAAGGGAATGAAGCTACAAATCATAAAAAAAATCAAAAAAAATTAAAATTCGCGAAAAAGTTTGGGCGCCACTGTTACAGGCTGGCTGCTGCCAACCTGCAGATTTTCACTAAGCACCTGCAGAGGCCTCCACGGTGATGTTTTGCCGGCTACGTTCTCAGTGGAGACGTGCTAAGGTCGTGGGGTTTGAGGCATGCAGGGCTCCTGGCTTACACCGTGATTAATTACAGAAAGTTGGGGGGGAACGCAAATAATAATAATAACCGAGTCCCGCCGAAATTCGTCGGCCGGAACCTGAGGAACGAACCGAATAATCAAAATAAATTAAAATAATAATAATAATAATGGTAGAGGTGCCCTGGTGCGCGCATCCATCCGAATTCAAACGGGATCAAGCCCTGGTTACGGAATTGGATGCGGGCACCAAGGGACCGCAAACACTAAGCCGACACAGAGGGAGTCTCCGCTCCCATCATACCGACCAAAAGAACTTTAGTAATTCATTTTACGTTGGAAAGTACACCAATAAAGTAAACCGTAATAACCAGAACACTGACGAACGGGAAACTGTAAACTAGAATTAAAATAATTCCGACACAAGGTTCATCCCCAAAATTTTTATATATTTATGCACACTCTCTACCCACCGCTCTCAAGGTCCCGCTCCGCACTCAAATCAGAATCATAACAAGGTTTATAGAGAGAAGAAGAAGAAAAAAATAAAAAATAAACACGAAGAATAACGTTCAACACTAATAACGGCCACCTAACCACCGTATTTACACTCCACGCGACCTGAACCACGCGAGACTCCGAAAGGAATCAAATTCGAATCTTATTGGTATAATCGTATTTTGGGAATTCGATTACAATGATAAATAAAAAATTATGAAATTAAAATTTTGAGAACGTAAATATAAAATAAAATTTAACTATAAGTAAAAAAAAATATGTTGGTACCTTGACTGATGCAGCCTTGTAGCTGTACTGCCACGAGTGATGCCACACCCTGACCGTTGCGGCACTTCCGCCGGTATAAAATAATTCGGCTACCCGAACGTTGCGGGGCCTTTCCCCGATACCAAAATAAACTACAGCTGGCCTCAACTGGCCGCCAATATACCATAGATCGAACAGCCGGTTGGCTACCCGAACGTTGCGGGGCCTTTCCCCGATACCAAAATAAACTACAGCTGGCCTCAACTGGCCGCCAATATACCATAGATCGAACAGCCGGTTGGCTACCCGAACGTTGCGGGGCCTTTCCCCGATACCAAAATAACAAAAATTGAGTAGCCGCGGTGAAAATTTCTGTGCCACACCCGTGAAGAAAACACCGTAGAAATTCGGTAACTGTTGAAAATGCGGTACTCTTCAAACAAAAAATGTGGTACCGAACAAATTGTGACGTTATCTTGTCGTACTGATGAAGCTAGCGGTTGATATCGCAGAATGCGTCCGATTGTAACGCCCCGAAAATGTGTCGCAACTCGTTTACACCAATATACAAACCGCACAAAAATGCTAAGATAACTTAATTTTTTTTTTTTTTACAACGCAGAGAATTTTCTGCACACTTTACACATCAATCTTCACAACAAAAAGAAAAAAATGTGGTAATGTTTATAATATGTATTTATATATCAAAAAAAAACTTATTATCAGATTTCTTTATAAACAAACTGTTTTGCTATTATGCACAACACTAATGGCCGACTCTTTTTTTTTTTTTTTTTTAATGTTTATAATATGTATTTATATATCAAAAAAAAAACTTATTATCAGATTTCTTTATAAACAAACTGTTTTGCTATTATGCACAACACTAATGGCCGACCCTTTTTTTTTTTTAAACAAGAACTAGCCTGCACAAAATCCAAAACTCGACTTTTTATTTTTTTCATTCTCATCCAAAACAAACTTTTTTTCGCATTCCCAATAACACGAATATCTCTTCTTGTGGTCTCCGTTTTCCCTTTCATCTGTTTTTTATATATTTTCATGGTGCGCGGCACTTTATTGTATATATATATATGAGAAAAGGAGACAACAAAAGAAAATAATGTATACCAATACAACAAAAAAAACACAAGTTCCATAACGTTGGAAACAGACGGGATTATAGTATTATACCAATTCAAAGTGTACACGGTGGTGTGGTGAGTAATTACGAGGTAAAACCGGAAAAATTAGTTTTAGAATCTCTATTAAAATATAGATGGCAGGGCTATCAGTAAGATACATTAAGTATATGATTTTATCAAAACAATCGTATTTTATGCCCTGTTATGACCCCAATGAGTCGTAACAAAGGGTTTGATGTATATCGGCGCTAGTGTAGGTGTGTTAGGAAGTGGATACGAACAGCTCTTATCCTTATTTTTCATCTCTCATTCACACTGCGGACAACCACAGGACAACCACAGAGAGTAGTCCGATACATTAACGCTTTTGCAGAATTTAGTCTCAAGTCGTATATAACACGTTCTTTAGACCACCCATTATATCTCGGGGTATAATCGGTTTGGAATCGTTTCCAATATGTCACGCTGGATGTGTTAAATGAAACCCTAAAACCGCCTACAGAGCTTTCCAATCAGTATTTAGTGAAACTGGAGGATATCAAGAATCTTTTCCTTCAGGTTTTAAATTAGAGCTAGGATAAACTTTTCCGGCTAAACCGGTTAAATAAAGATTTTATGCATTTAAGCCCGCTGTGCAAATACTTCTAAATGAAGAGATCGATCGTCTTCTTTCGTTAAGGGTCATGGAGGAGTCGCAAAGTTTGTGGTTCTCCCCGATCACTCTGGTGCGTAAGGCGACTGGGAAAGTGCGTTTGTGTCTTGAAGCGCGTGAACTGAACGGTGTGACGATCCTTCTGACAGATACTTTTCAACCCACAATCCAGGGATAAAACGGCGTTCAAGGTACCTGGACTGCCCTTGTATCAGTTCAAAGTAATACCCTTTGGACTATGTATGTAACAGCTTCATGATAAAATCTTTGTTTACCTCATTCACCTTCTGGTTATGTCCGACGAGCACCTTGAGATGTTGAAAGAAGTTGCGCGTTTGCTAAAACTTGCTGGTCTGAGCGTTAATGTCACTAAGAGTCAATTTGTGCTAAAAGAAGTAAGTTAGTTAGGTTATGTTGAAGGGGATAGATGCCTTCGCACAAACCCAGATAAGTGTAAAGCAATTCTTGATTTCCCCGAAACAAATCAGACGCTTTTTGGGGATATGCGGATGGTATCACCTCAAAACAGGGAAACTGTTGTATAGTTATTGTGCTTGATTATTTTTCTAAATTTTTATAGCGGCACCTTTACGCGAGGCTACAGCGTCCTGCCTTTCCTCCTTCTTAGAAAATTATGTAATGCTGTTGTTCTCCGTTCCTGAAACCATTACCATCTATAATAGTGAACAATTCACGTACAAACTGTTTCAAAAATTGCTCAGTATGAAATCTCACACATCCACACTCCAATTTATTCTCTGCTGAGCAACACTTCGGAGCACGTTAACCGAACGTTGCTGGCTTTGCTACGTTCTTATTTGCAGGATCATTACGGAAGTCATAGGATAACCACTTACAAGAAATTATAGCAGCACGTCGCAATTTGGCCTCTGAATCAACGCGTTGCTTTCTCCATTTTGTATAGTGTTTGGACAAAACATGACTCTTCACGGCTTAGAATACGGGTTGCGAAAATTTTTATTTGAAACCGACTCAAACGAAATCTATGTTTTATCCAAACTCGATCGATTAAATCTAGCTCGGCACAAAATCATACACTGGCTGCGTACCAATAGTCGAGTAAAAATCAATTTTAAGTAAAAAAATGTTCAGTAAATTCAATTATTTTTCTCTATTTCTCTCTCTCTTTTTTAACTCTATTGCAAACTGATTGAACAATCTTTACTAAAATCGATTTTTACCGTAGTAGTTGATTTAACCGACTGAAGCAGTCACTATTTGAAAGTAGTCCGTAACAAATCTGCCAAGCGCACCGAAGCAGAGAGAGAGATTTCACAGTACGACTTGTATTCGTTCGATCATTTAGACGAGGGATTCATTCACCAAATTGCTCATTTATGTAAATTCATTTATTTTTCAAAAAGATTGACTTTTGTGAAAAATGGGCAAACTGATCGAAAAATCTGTTCTAAAGCCGATTTTTACCATAGTAAACGATTTACCCGACTATTGGCTTGCAGCCTATGCTTTAGAATTTCACTACATTTTTTTGTGAGATAGGTGACATCTAGGGTTTAATAGTAGCACTAAAGATGCTTTTATAACAGTTTTGTTAAGTAGCGAGTTATAATAGTCTGGAACAGAGAATCTTGAACGTTATTTAAGCTAGCAGAACCTATACAGCAGAACATTACAAGATAGTATGGATTAAAAAATTTTGTGCTCCATCCCTTCCAACTAAAACGCGGGTTCTGCTAGCTTTAGAAAAAGTTAGCAGAACCCATATCAAAGTACTGAATTAAAAACAATTGGAAAATTAAAGGTTAATTTTAGGCTAATTAAATGCCCTATTTAAATATTTTTATTCTGCTCGATCTAGAAAAAGCAAAAGGCTTTATCATTTCAAAGATAGCAGAACCCAAATCGAAAATCAAACCAAAACCGAAATTAGAACGCAAAACAAGATCTATTGATAAACAAATAATTTTAGGCTCACTATAGGTCATTCAAATGCCCCATTGTAAAATTTTGGGTTCCAACCGTTTTTGACCAGACTTTAGGTCATTTAATCTAAAGCCAATCAAATGCCTCATTGTGGAGCCCAAAATTGTTTAATGGAGCAATTGATTAGCCCATAATGAGCCTAAAATTATTTGTTTATCAATAGATCTTGTTCTGCGTTTTAATTTCGATTTTGGTCCGATTTTCGATTAAGGTTCTGCTAGCTTTGAAATGATAAAGCCTTTTGCATTTTCTGGGGGCATTTAATTAGCCTAAAATTAACTTTGAATTTTCCAATTGTTTTTAAATCATTTTTTGATATGGGTTCTGCTAACGTTTTCTAAAGCTAGCAGAACCCGCGTTTTAGTTGGAAGGGATAGAGCCCAAAATTTGTTAATACGACATTTAATTAGCCTATAATTAGCCTATATTTATCCATACTATCTTGTAATGTTCTGTTGTATGGGTTCTGCTAGCTTAAAGGACGTGTCTTGAATGTTCGATCGGTATATAAATACGAGCGTAAAAGCACAAATACATAGTTAGACTGGGTGTGTCATTTGGGAGAATCGGTATGCGAAAGTTTAAAAACGACAGTGATTTACGAGTAAAGAATAAGTGGTGCTAAGTGAAAATATAGTGGTGTAATTAAAAAAAAAATTGTTTTTAGTGCCTGGTAAAATAAGAGTTTGAAAATTATAGTCGGCATATTTCACTAATATTCCAGTAGTACAGCGTAAGTATTCCGTAAAAAATTGGAAATTATACAGAGATTATTTTCGCGAATATGCTGGGAGTGTGTAAATTACGAGAATTAGTGTTGTAACCGTAAAATTCTATAACGATATTCGCAATCCAGTGATACGAACCGGATTTGGGTGCCTGTCCAGCGTGTCGGTCTTATTGAAATCAATTAAATCACTTCATTGACACGTTTCTGTTTGTATTGTACACTCTATACGAGTATTATTCCAAGTTATGATCCGGAAGTATCCCAAGTTGATGATCCGGAAATCTGCTTCACCCAATTGGAGGCACAATTTCAAATTTGGGGGATCCACAAATGGTCAAGTGTGTTCGTGACCAAATACTTAAACCCCCAGTCAATCATAAATACAAAACATAAGCGGTGATAATTGAACGCTTATGCAAATCAGCGTGTGTAATTTTTATCGAGGCATGATTTGACTGACTTAGCTCGAGGAAGAGGA
Organism: Nephrotoma appendiculata; assembly: GCA_947310385.1. Classification (NCBI taxonomy): domain Eukaryota; kingdom Metazoa; phylum Arthropoda; class Insecta; order Diptera; family Tipulidae; genus Nephrotoma; species Nephrotoma appendiculata. The sequence continues at coordinate 283,791,613 of OX371225.1, read as the reverse complement.
CAGAAAACAAATAAATGATACATTTGATTATTTATGTGTCTTGACACGAGGATTGTACTCCGGTCTTACTTAATGTATGTCTCTGTAAATACACCGCTACGAAATAGATCAACATATACACAGCAATGTAATTATTATCTAAGGGCTTCATCTTTTGGACCAATTATCAGCGAGGTTATAACTCGATTAGCGAAATAAAAACTACTGGATATACTGTATATAATTAAGATTCCCAAATGCAATTTCCGTAGGAATCCCGGCGGCTTTAGTTATCCGATAAATTATGATAGAATGAATTAAACAAAACCTTGGTCAACATTTACGAAATAATAATACTTGCCTGCCGTTTTTATGACCGCCGTAAAAATGCAAAACAAATTTCTTACACACGCAGTGTAGATGAATATAGCCAAACAAATCATAAAACTCAGTTAAAGCAAATAATTCAGATCACCATCAAAATGAAATAAAAATGACTCAATCATGTGCGAATCAAAACATTTTCGTAGAAAGCAAACTGATAAAATACGGCGCCAAGATGTTATTGATTACCATATTAATACAAATAAACTTCATTATACGTCTATATAAGTAAGATGAGACGAGCTTTCTTATTTATAGCAACTTTCCATCATCCTGAATATATTCGAATATATAGAGACATAGAACACAAATCGCATATGAAAATGAAATATTGGGTGATAAATTATGTGGGTTGATGATTTGGAACGCGTATTTATGTAAAATATTTTTTTATGTTTTATGATTACATTGAACATAATTTCCACATAAGCAATTGAAAAAATAGAAGTTTGGGAATAGTTATGGTTCAAATACGTTGTTATCTACGGGGTGTCAACAACACACTTATCCGTTTCCCAGAAATAACACAAGTAGCAACAACGGTGACTTTTATAAAAAGGTTAACTTTAGGAGTAAATATGAATTTACACCGAGGTGGTACCGGATAGGCAAAGTTTGCGCTTGCTTCTGCGTTGTTTAACTACAAACACAACCAATAGCAGGTGCTAGAGTTACCACGTTCGGCACCTTTATAACTTAAAAGGTTCCTCACTTTCAATTACACGACAAAATTTTTATTTATCTCGATCTCGCTGTTTATTCACACATTCCATTAGCGACGCGACGGTAGCTAACCATATTACAGTGGTACTATTCTGGCTTACCCTGGGAATTGGGAATTCGAAAAAATATTTTCATAAATTTTTTGGTATAAGTACCGCGATAAAAAGTTAAAAAGTTTAAAATTGAGGCGAATAAAAATGTCAAACTTATTATCTTCTTCAAAGGCTGATAAAAATTTATTTGAGAAACATTTGGCTGGCACAAAATAGTTGTTTGTAAACAGAAGTTTGAATTTGATAAAAATCACATCTAAGGCTGAGTACCAATTCAAGGGTAAAAGTCAATTTTAAGTAAATTTTTCAGTAAATTCAATTATTTTTGAAAAACTCTATGGTAAACTGATCGAAAAATCTGAACTAAAATCGATTTTTACCGTAGTAAACGATTTACCCTTGGATTGGTACGCAGCCATATAATTAATTAGAAAATTTTTTGTTCCACAAAATTTGCATAGGGTAAAATATTCCCCATTTAACTTTGTTTTGAAAATATTTACACTAAACTTACTACTTCAGTGTGCCAGAAAAATACAATTTAGACAAAAGTACTATGGCTGCGGACCAATAGTCGGGTAGAACGTTTACTATGGTAAAAATCGGATTTAGAATAGATTTATCGATCAGTTTGCCATAGATTTTTTGAAAAATAAATGAATTTTCCGATTTTTAAGCATTTTTTTTCTTAAAATTGACTTTTACCCGACTATTAGCCCGCAGCCTATGAAATATTCGCCCAACTGATCATTACCCATTAGCCTATTGACAAAATTAAGTATTATCGCAGTCCCATGCAGAAATTCTAGTCCCTACTTACATTAGGCACTATATTTTCTCGATAGTTGGTTTCGTTCGCGCAAATCAATCCTATTCCCATGTCTCTTGAGGCTATTTATAAAACAGCCTTTTGGGCTTTTTAATTTTACTCGAATGTCATATATGGTCTTCGCAACTCAGTCAATCCATTGCAATGATCCCAAAGTATTTGGGAATAAGTAACAATAAAACGTCAAAATGTATTTTCGGTGTAAATTCATTTGACTTTTTAAGCCACACATTTTTGGAAGTTGCCATTATTTAATCGAAAGCCAGAGTTGATGACGTTTAAAACTTTCCAGAGCTAACATCAATCCGCCGTCTATAGCAATTCTTGATATATGATGAACTATTACCGTTGTTGCGTATTACGTTTAGCCGGACTGTGATCGCACATTCACCGTCATTTCGCCATTTTACTTAAGAAAAGCAACTACAAAATTCCTTAGGACCGAAAATAGAATTATTCTTTCGAATAGGTGGTGTTCTCTTGCCGCAGCCACCGTTTTAAAACAACGGTGGAATAAAATACAGTACTCTACATTCGATAGAGATCGTTTTGCTAAATTTGTTGGCAATCAAACATTCGTCATGTCGTCGAAGGCTGAAATTTCTATATAGCATCTCATCTCATTACACATCACAAACCTCTAACATTAGCATCGTGATGACAGTACCAAATACTTCTGGCCGAATGAATACTGATTTAAGCATCGTACATGGTTTCTCAATAGTAAACACCAATATGTTCACTGTTGTATAACACTACTCGACACACAAGTTTTATATTTGGCCATTTCATTGTACGTAAACGCCGAGAAACCAAAAACAAAACTGATGTAACTAAAAATGTAATCACGCATTTTTAGGCCGGGTTCATAGTTCTTCGTTCATTCATTCACACAATTTTTTCGACCAATCGTCATTTTGAACGAAAAAAATCGTCATTTTGGTGCGATATACGGTGGGCCGAAAAAAATTGTTTGAATGAAGAACGAATGAGCGCAAAAGGCGCCTTTTTTTCTTTTCTTTCTTTCATTTTTCGTTGTTGTGTCAAAGCTAGTATATGCCCTGCCGTCGATTTGTATAGCGCACGGTCATTTTGTCAATTATTCAAATTTTCGATTTTAATCGTTTAAATCGAAAATTATTTTCGATAATTTATCCACTACAATACGGGAGGTCCTAGCTTGAAAAATGATTAAAAGTCAGGAGTGGATTATTAAGGTCATGATTCTTAGATTTCCTTGTTCTGCTGGAATTCGCTCCGTACAACACAGGCTTCTGTATAGGTTGGTTTAAATCGGCCGATAGATCCTGGCTGCTCTTTGTTTTCAATTGAGATGACAAATCATCTACGTAACCGACAAATGACTTTATAAGGGCCTTCGTATCGGTTCTTACAAATATAAAATCGCCGTATAAGATTGTTGCAGCTGGTAAGCACTTAAGATCTTCTACATATTGAAATTTCTGAGCTTCAATATATTGTGTCCCCGCGAACCCTCAGAATTTCGGATTGTTCAATCAGCGATTTACGCCGGGTTCATACTTCTTCGTTCATTCATTGAAAAAATTTTTTGGACCAATCATATTGACCTTAGTATACCATAATTAATTTTCGAATAGCGTGGGTAGGTTAGGTTAGGTTTCTGTGGTTGCTATCGCACACTTAGGCCAATTATGGCCCATTGTGATACCACAGAACCATAAACTCCTTTAAACCCATTTAGTACTATTAATATATATAGCGTAAAAGATTTCGCACATTACAGCTTTCAAGATCACAGAGGTTGTCCATGTTGTACTTGCCCAAGTGATCATATATTCTGCCAGCTAGCGCGGGACACGAGCAAAGGAAGTGAACAAGAGTCTCCTCCTCCTCCTCCTCCTCCTCCTCCTCCTCATCCCTGCAGCTTCTGCAGAAGTCAGTTGCATCCAGACCTAGCCTTCTCGCATGATCTCCGAAAAGGCAGTGCTCGGTAATTATCTATACAGTGTGATAAAGATCTTGGATCGATTCAAGTTCAGTTCAGGCCATACTTGTTTCGCTACCCTGCCAGTTGGATTGGCGATCCAGCTGGAATTTGCCAATGCAACTGCTTCCCTATGGCTTGTTGCTTTCAGCACAGACATAGGCCTTCCTCCACATTCTCTCCCTGATTCCAGGAGAGGATGGAGAGTCGTACCGCACCTTGCTAACTCGTCTGCCCTGCAATTTCCCTCAACGTCAGAATGGTCCGGAACCCAGACCAACTGGATATTAAAATGTTCACTCATCTAGTTAAGAGATGTGTGACAATCCAACACCTGCACCCTTGACGCCAGGGAAACTGAATCCAGCGAAAGAATGGCCGCCCGACTGTCTAAATAGATAGTGTAATCAGTTAACGATATCACATTATACTTCAACCAGTTCATGACCCCTTCAATCGCTATAACTTCAGCCTGGTACACATTGCAGTACTCGTGCAGACGAAAGGATAAACTCACATTTAATTCCCCATATAATACATCAGCTCCCACTCTACCATCGAGCTTGGAGCCGTCGTTGAAGAATTTAACTGTCCCAGTCTCCATAACGAGACCACTAGTCCATTCCTCCCTAGAGGGGATAATCACCTTGAAAAACTTGTGGAAGCACAAACGGGGAGTTTTGTAGTCAAGATTCACCAGTTCATGCCTCACTGAATTAACTATAGTTGAGTGCCCTTTTTGCTGGCACTTTCAACCCGAAGTCGCTGATAGCCGGACAGCCGTGTTAACCGCCATTTGCTTGCCAATAATATCCAACGGGAGAAGGTACAGCAAAACCTCTAGGGCACTAGTGGGGGTCGTTTTCAGCGCTCCACTAATGAGCAAACAGGGGGCCCTCTGCACCTTCGCCATCATGTTCCTATATGAAACTTTCCCCAGAGCAGGCCACCTTACAATCACACCATACAGCAGTATAGGCCTTAGAACTGCCGTGTAAAGCCAATGCACTAGCTCCGATTTTAAGCCCCATTTCCTTCTCTTGGCATTTTTACAAGAGTAGAGCGCCACAGTGGCCTTCTTTACTCTTTCTATCGTGTTTGGTTTCCAACTGAGCTTACTGTTTAGAAAAATCCCTAGGAATCTCGCATCATCAGTAAGGACCAGCATAGTGCCATTCAGGCTTGGTAAAACCATTGCCGGAATTTTATACCTCCTAGTAAAAAGGACCAGTTCTGTTTTACATGGGTTAATGCCCAATCCACATCTGCTGGTCCACCTCGCAGTTATTGATAACGCATTTCGCATCATATCCCTGATTGTATCCAGGTGCTTACCCGAGACAGGTATCGCCACGTCATTGGCGTAAGCAAACACACCTATCCATCCCCTCCAGTCCCATTAGTAGTCTATTGATTACTACATTCCAAATGAGGGGAGAGAGGACACCTCTCTGAGGAGTTTCCCGAGCAACCCGTCTTCCCCCATTCCCGCTATGACCCTTTTGCTACCTAGCAAATGAATAATTAGCTTGACTACTAGGTTTTCGATCTCAAAAGGTAGCAATCCTTCCATAATTGCTTCCACATTCACATTATTGAACGCGTCCTCGATATCGAGAAACGCCACCAACGAGAACTCCTGAAAATCCAGTAACTTCTCAATTCCACGAACCAGAGTATGTAATGCCGTATCCACGGACTTACCCTTATGGTACGCATGTTGAGACTGAGCCCAGTTTCTGGGTACAATTTTTGAGCGAATATAGACATCCAGCATCCTTTCCATGGTTTTCAGCAGATTAGATGACATCCATATTGGTCTAAAATCCTTAGGGGTGTTGTGCAAGCTTCTTCCCACCTTCGGGATGATCATCCTAGCTTCCCTCCATTTCTCGGCGATGTACTCCAGCTTCAGATACCCTTTGAGAATAACTTCCAGCCAGGGAAGCAAGACCTCCAGGTTCTACTGTATTTTTGCTGGTACAATCCCATCCGGACTAGTTGACTTAAAAGGTTTGAATCCTTTAATAGCTCATTTTATTCTCCGTGTGTTCAGAATATCTCCTGTACACAACAGTTGGGCCCCGCAGTCATCCCCAGACCTACAACCATCCAAAGGCTCCGCTGTCGACACGTCCTCACTACTCGGGAAGTGAATTTTCGTCAAGAGATCAAGAGTCTCTTCACTAGAAAACGTCCATTCGCCATCCGTTTTTAACAGATAGCCTGGAATAGCTGGATTTGTAGAGAGAATTTTCCTTAAGCGCGAGGTTTTCGTGACCCCTTCCATTCTATCACAGAAGTGCCTCCATGAATTCCTCTGCGCCTTCCTTACTTCCCTTTTATAAACTCTGAGGCATTCCTTATAGAAGTCCCAGTCCTGACTATCTCTAAATCTTTTCGCTCTACTACGAAAGCAGAGTTTCCGGCACTCCGCAAGTGTCGGGTTCCACCAAACTGGTCAGAGTGTCCACCATTGAATCCAATTCACTAGTCCTGGGGAGTCCTGGAACTCTAGATGGAATAATGCCCTTCAATACCTTCCTATATACATGCCATACTGTCATCCTGGGATGGGGCAATAGATTTGAAAGCTAAATATTTTGGAAAGCTCTAGTTTGTAATTCGTACTAGATCGAAATTCGGAACCAGAAAGTAAATTCTAAAAATCTCAGAAAAATGGTTCAGGAGGGCAATTTTTCATAGAATTTTTGTTTAAATTATGATTTTTGTTCATAACGTCGTTTTAAATGTATTTACACCAAATTGATTTCGTCAATAGGCTAGAAAATACATTTAAGACAAAAATTATATAAATTATTTTACACAATACTCTGTTCCCAGAGAAAGCCAGAATAGGCAGAATAGGGTCACAGATCTGCTGACTTGTGTGGTTTGAAGCTGTTAATAACCTCTGGATTCCATTCTGTATATTTTATACCTCAAGGACAAGGCCGTGAAACTTTACTTGGTCTTTACTTTTTGTCGCAGATGCAAGACAATTAAGGAAACTAATTGGCAGGAGCCCTTCCAACGACTTAGAGTAGAAGTATTGACACTTCTTAATTCGTGTTTGAATGTTTTAAAGACTTAGTAATAGCGTTTCCAGTTCATGTAGCAACTTTTGATTTCGCGGTTTTTCTGAAAGCTTCCTGTATTTTTTACGAACTCTTTCGATCACAGAGGAGTCGAAGTGAGATTTAACCAAAGGCCTACAAAGAGAACAATCTTCTAACATAGCTTTGAAAGCTTCGAATAGCTTGATTACTAGCTAGGAGCATGAGTAGTACCAGAATGAAGTGTTTAACGTCAGAAAAAAGTGTAGACTCATAAAGTGTAGATACCCAAATTATCAAAAAGTGTAGCTGCACTAGAAAAAACACTTTAAAATTCAAAATTCAGTATCATAATACCAAAATTCCAAGACAATTTGGATGTTGTGACTTGTGATTGGCGATTTGGCCCTACACGTGGAAGCATCTTTGGCCAAATTGGCTTAATTCTTTTATTAATTCAAAAATTCATCGAAACCATGAGTGCCGAATGTGAAATTTAGTGTTTTCGACAAATTTTTCCGACAAACTTTAAACGATTGTAATAGAAGGCGGTCTTCTTTTACCAAGACAATAAGTCCTACTTTCGGAATAACACTAAAGGAGTCCTTCGGCAGGGCTAAGGTTTGGGTGGTTTTTAGTACTAGAATCGTTAACTAATCATCAGATTTTCATCAGGGACGACTGCATTTTGCTGAATAATTTGTCATGTTAATGTCACTGAACTAAGCCAATTGTCGAGCGGTTATGATAAAACTTGGTGTCTGCAATGAAAATTTGAGTTCAATATGAGTTTCGATTGTGTTTCTAATGGAATGTGAATACTAATTTCTCAATCCTCATATAATGAATCGGAAATGGATAAAACACTGTCTGTATGTTGATGACAAGGCCACAATATAAGTTTCGGATGTTTTTCTATCTTGGTATTCTGATACACACTGACATCCTACACCTTAGTTTTTCTATCCCTTTCTCTTGTTGCCTATTTTATATTGATCTCCAGTTACGGCCCACTAGCGGAACCTCGCTACATAATGAAACTACATCATCCTGCGACACCAGGTACTCTGAAACACCATTTGAGACTGGAGCACGGTATAGTAAACGGTTTAAATTTATTCAATATTTTCTGTTTAAGTTGTGTTTCATTGTTAAGCCAACCATAAACCAGGTTGGTGCTGTTGGATGATCAAGATTACATTTGCTTCTGTACAAGACTTTCAAAACAAAGTTGAAACTATTTCATCGATAATAAGGCTTCGATTATAACTATCCAACTAATTATAAATTTAATTCAAATATAGAATTTTATTTCAAACCAACCGAAACACCCCCCGTCTGGCCTTTATCAAAATTGAACACGTATAATATATAAGTTATCTTTAAGAAAGGTATATTCGAATCCAATAAATTTAAATTATCTTTTTGGCAACATCCCAAAAAATTTTTTGGCATCGAATGCGCACACAACACAATCAATTTACGATAATATTTTGGTTATATGAAAACCCCGTAACTCAAAACATGCCAACCCACATTATTTATTTATACACGCAAGATACGTAATTTTTGCCTCAATTACTAATCGGCAACATTTTTTTTATATTTATTTCCAGGGTTACAACAACTGGACCAACGGGCTGTACGGATATTCATGGGACATGATGGTGCATGCCTGGGACACAATATTGATTTCGATCAAAGTGGTCGATAATCATAGTGGTAAAGTACACTTTATGGAACCGTATGCTTTTACCGAGACCGATCGATGGACAAAGCATGGTGACATGGCGTACCAGTATGCAAAATGTATCCAAAGAAATTTACTGCTTGATATTCAAAACGCAAAAAACTCGAATAAAATGTCAATTTCGACTAATATCTCGATTTACTTCGATGTGTGGTGCTCGCTAAACGGCCGATTCCAGCAACGGTTTTATAATCCAAATGTTGATATGCTAAAAGTTGAATGGTCACCGTTTACTGAGCCCACGTTTGTGTTACCACTACTCAAAGAATTTACACGTTACCGTCCAAAATTAGAACAATTCACCGAGCACGTACTATCGTGGAGTAATCATACGGACGCTATGTACATCGCCGACTTCCCCAATTTCATTATGGATAACTATATTTCAAAAGATTTGGGCAATATAACGCTTACGGTGCTCGAAGGAAGTGTCGTGTTTATCGAGGAACGTCGAAATCGATCGATCGCGCTCACCGTAGGACAAAATATTAAGGTGAGACCAAATAATTTTCATAAAGTTAAAACCGTTAGTCCGACACCGTCGAGCTACATGTACACGTACGTAAATAAAACGATGGAAAATGTGTCGAAAACGGAACCCCCACCTCCAAACGATGTTAAACCGCTACTGTCGTTAAAAGAAGAGCTGTATGTGCGATTAGTAAATTATAAAAAATTTATGATCCATATCGGGAATTCATTTCTGTTCGAAATTTACGGGGTGCCAATGCCAATGCGGAAAAAACATTAGGAAACCGCCTGAACTGAAGCGACTGATGCCCGGTCTATCCATACTCAAATTTTATATATTATGCAAATAATTTTATTATTTGTTGTTGTTGTCTACTTGTTACCAAATACATATTTATTTTGAACATCATTTATACCACAAAAATGATATTAAATTTTAATAAAATGTAAGCCGCCATGGCAAATTTATATAAAAAAAAAATTTGAAAAAATATTTTGAGTCCTTTTGAACTTTTGAGAAAAATCGTTATCCAAGGTAGGTGGTCGATTCAATCTAGGTTAAAAAGAATTTATAATCATAACTCTTTTTAAATTCCATAAAAAACAACAACAAACCTGAATTTTAATTTTTAAAAACAAAAAATCCTAATTAAGAAGATGGTGATGATGATGATGAATTATAATTTGAATAAATTAACAGCCAGCCTTGAAAATTTTATATGAGTGTTGATGATATAAAACAAATTTCTAATATTGGTACAGCGCCATAGTCATAAGAACAAGTACGAGGAAACTCCTACTGTCGGCTGCCTGTTATTTATATCTAGCAACACAACATTAAATTTATGTTGTTTTATGTTGTATGTGATTAATGTTAGGAGTAAAATGAATCAACTAATTTTATATAAACTTACCTGAATATTCTTCGTCGTCGTTTTTCTTCTCATATTTAAATTTTCCTTGTTTCCGATTTTTTTTTCTTTTTTTAGTATTAAGTTTCCACTTGTTTGAACTAATTAGTTTTTGATGTTTATACGGAAATCTCACGTCTACGTGAATTTAATAAAAGTTTTGCTTAATGTATACGAGTATAATGTCACTTTTAATTTTGTTGTCTGATTTCAATTCTTTAAAAGACTGTGCGGTGAGATGATGATAGAGGAGGATTAAAATTTTTAGAAGTTTTGAGGTCATTAGAAGTTCAAATCAGTATTGAAAGTGTCTATGTAATTTAAAGGAAAATGTCAATTGGTATCCTTACGTTTTTGGCATTGACAATGCGCTTTCTTATCGAGCCTATGTTTTAATGTAACAAAAATCGAATCACAGGTGGTCACAGGTGGTGGATAGTGAATGGCCGATCGATAGGTAGGTTAGCGGTGAATTAAATAAGCCGTCCCCAACCGCAGCTCTGCTTGGAGGAGAGCCTCAGAGAACGGGGGAGTGGTTAACCTCTGTTTACTAAATTCTGAGTACCTAGGATATCCAGTAGGGAAAGGCGAACTGATGGCGCCATAAAACCATCGACCACAAACTACGGTGAACTGAGCGTCACGTCTTCCAGCGCTCCTGAGTCTCCAGGTAGTGAATGGGGAATCCTATAAACGGTTATCTCCTGAATGAAATGGGTCCCATTTGTTTGGGATATCCATATGAATGGGTGAATGAGTGAGTGAATGCGGGATGAGGGCGGGGGCGAAGGGAGAGGTGGGTGCTCTGTGAGCCAATGGGCTGGATATCCAGATTATCAGCACGGGTTGCATCACAATTTAATATTAAATTGTGATGCAACCCGTGCTGATAATCGGTTAGACTGGGGGCCCATTTAACAAAGCCCAGTCGTGAACGGGGCCCTCTGGATACCTGGCGACCTCCAGTTGTATTTAGCCTTACCTGCGTATACGGATCTCTGCGCAGGTGAACCGTATTTCTATGATACTCGTGGGAAAGTATGGAAGATTTAAAACAAAAAAAACAAAAACAAGGAGAACGGTGAACCCACCAAAAACCAGAAAGAATGAAAGAGGGAGTAACTCTAACCAGAAAGGTGGGGCTCCCTCATCTGAGGCAGGGGTAAGCGGAATCACCAAACAGAAGAACGGGGGATTTAGATAGATCCCCCCAGCAAAGCGACGGTACAGGGAAAGACGGTCGGTGTTTAGAATTCTGGAGAAACTGGCTGCGACCCCTGAGGGGCAGCTTACAGTAGAGCAGATGGAATCTGTAGCATGGGCTAAGAAAACTGTCGGCTGCGATAGCTCGGACAGGGTCCTTGTGTCTAAAAGAAAGAGGTCCCAAGAGCAGCTTGAAGCGGGCAGCAGTAAGCGGGCCAAAGTGCAAGCAGTCATGACGTCGGGCGCTCCAAAGGAACAGAAACTGAAATTATTCAGTGAAATCCTGAAGGAGCACGTGTTGATGCTAGCCGTCATTGGCAGAGGTCAAGAAGATGGGAGCATCACGTCGGAGAAGTGGAGAGTAGTGTACAATGCACTAAGCTCCATATTCTTGAGGATCCTGCGAGAAAATCCGGGATCCCCCTCGTCCTGCAGAGATGCGCATTGGCACCAAGAGCGCGTTAACAAGCCAGAGGAGGTCATTGAGATTATCCGGGCCACTAATCTGGATCTTCCAATGAAAGGATAAAGGATTGTGAAGCAAAAGGAGGCTAAAGGAGGCTTTAGATTGGCAATTATGCTGATCAATAAGGAATCCCTGGCCTCCCTTGCTAGATCTAAGGGAGTGATCAACTTCGGTTTCGCGTCGATCACTCTTATAGTTTATAGGAAAGAGGAAGTCGAAAAGGGAGCGGAAGACCAGCCTCTGGGCGACGGCGAACGGACCCGGCAGGAGACGGTCAAGCGAGCCGAAGGCGACTAGGGTAGTTGGTCCGATATTTCGGACCAAAAGAGGTTCACCCATCGAACACGCGACGAGAGGAGGTTGGCGACCAAATCAACGATACAGATGATACTATCCTGATGCAGGGAGTGCAGGAAGAGGTGGGTAAGGTAGATTACAATGGTTAGCATTGTACAAATAAACCTACATCACTCGAAGGCTGCCTCGGCAGCTCTCGTGCTCAGACTGACTAAGTCAGATGAGGACTTGGTGTTAATCCAAGAACCTTGGATTAACAACAGGATCTGTGGGATCACCTTTAACGGATGTGGATGGCATCCTGGACAAGGAACGAAACCTGTGGGCGCTGAATGGTTTTAAGCCTTATAAATCGGCGGGCAGGGATTCGATTATACCAGCAGAGATCCAAAGGAACTCTGCAGTTATCCTCCCCTGGTTATCTTCAGGGGATGTCTGCAACTGATCTATATTCTCAGGAAATGGACGGAGGTCAGAGTGGTTTTTATCCCGAAATCGGGAAAGAGCTCACAGGCTTACCCAAAGGACCTGAGGCCTATAACTCTATCATCCTTTCTGTTGAAAACCTTGGAAAGATTGATAGATATAGGTATTCGAACAAAAGTTGAGCCAAGGAATTGGGCAATGTAGCAGCATGCGTACTGTAAGGGAAAATCGGTGGACACAGCTCTGCACGATGTAGTACGCATGATTGAGAGGTCAATTTATTCGAAAGAGTTTTGTATGTTAGCATTTCTTGACATGCTTTAATAATGTAAAAACGGAGGCGATCATGGAAGGATTGTTATTCTTGAAGGTGGATTACCCTATAAGTATGTTGATAAATCAGATGGTAGTAAGCAGGATTATTACCTCAGAACTAGGGGAGTCCACCATTAGAAGGCGGGTGGTTAGGGAACTCCGCAGGGACGAATAATGTCGCCCTTTCTTTGGAGTGCAGTTGTGAATGGTTTGCTGTTGGAACTAAAGAAAGAGGGGTGGGGGTTGTAGCGTATGCATATGATGTAGCAATAGCTGTCTCAGGCAAATATCTGGATATGATTAGGGATGTTATGCAGAATGCACTCCTGATCATTACGAAATGGGCCGGCAAATGCGATTTAGGGATCAACCCTTCCAAGACAGAGCTGGTACTATTTACTAAGAAATATAAAATTCCGGTAGTTAGCCCCTACCGTGAACGCCAAGAGACCGGCTTTTGCTGAAAGAGTGAGATTTTTAGGCATAATCTTGGACAGTAAGCTCAGCTCGAAGCCTAATATTCTAGAAAGGGTGAATAAGGCTAATGTAGCTATTTACTCATGTAGGAACGCCATAGGTAAGAGATGGGGTTTGAAACCAGAGCTGGTACACTGGCTCTACACCGCTGTGGTAAGGCCTGTGCTAATGTATGGGGTGGGCGGGTGGTGGCCAACTCTGAGAAAGGTAACTTATATAAGGATGTTGGAGAAGGTGCAAAGAACGGCCTGTATGCTTATAAGCGGGGCGCTTAGAACAACACCTACACGCGCTTTAGTGGTTATGTTCCACCTTATTCCAATCGAATTTTTTGGTAAACAGATGACAGCCAATGTGGCTACAAGGCTCTCGGCTGTCTCTCAGGGGAAGTGTCTTCAGGCGAAACACTCGACAATAGTTAGATCACTAAGGAAAGAACTGTTGAATTTAGATTATATTAAACCAACGTTGTGCTTCGATAAAGGTTTCCGGATCATCTGTCCTTCGAGGGAATCCTGGAGGAACGGATCAATACTGGAAAACGAGGCACTCGTTAGACGGCAAAGTATTAGCCGGAGTCTAATACTAAGCTCATAGCTAATGTCTAAGCTCAATGTTAATATTTCTGTTCGTCTCCTTGACTACTGCAACGTATACCAGGCTGAAGTGGTGGCGATAGGGGAAGTCGTGACATGGTTGAAGCATAACGTGGTACCGTTAGGGGTATCGCGATTTATGTGGACAGTCAAGCGGCACTCAGATCACTAGAGGCGGTTTCTCAGAAGTCACGGGTGGCACTGGATTGCCGATCATCTCTTAATATAAGCGAGTATTTAAGTATCCAGATAATCTGGGTCCCTGGGCACTCGGACGTCACGGGAAACTGCAGGGCAGACGAACTAGCTAGGTACGTTACGACTCTCCAGATGCAACCGGAAAGAGCAGGTCTAAGGAGGCCTATATCAGCGCTTAAATCGGCTCTCAGTAAAAAGGCAATAGCCTTGACAGATGAGAGGTAGACCATCACTCTCACGTGTAGGGTAGCAAAACAGGTTTGGCCAAAACTGGACCAGTGGCGCTCCAAGGCACTAGTATCCCTAGAAAAACGAGAGCTAGGATTGGTCGTAGGGATACTAACAGGACATTGTCTTTTTGGTGAACATGCGAGAAGACTGGGTCTAGAAACGAATGACTTTTGTAGAAGTTGTATGGACGAAGAGGAGGAAGAGACGTTAGATCACTTGATATGCTCGTGTCCGGCACTGACATACAAAAGACATAAGTACTTGAGTGTGTACGATATGGACAGCCTTTCTGAACTCGCGGAATGTAGAGTGCGAGATATTTTAACTCTGGTTGGTTTCAGCGGGAGTAAGGAGAGATTGAATCCTGTGGTATCACAATGGGCCATTATTGGCCTAAGTGTGCGTTAGCAGCCACTCTAACCTAACCTTACCTAATCTATTCTGCAATACGTCGACATGTAAGCAAAAATAGAGTCGGATCGACCACTATTCATTAAGATAAATCAAAAAAACTGAGGTCAGAATAATATATACATTTGAAATATGCGATAAGTATATGATGATGATATAAGTAACATATGAAATATGACCAAATGGTAGTCCGCAACCGCGACATATTCACGAATATGTGCAGGACGCTATTAAGTTTGTGAGGAAATATAGCCATCTTGATCTTTTCATTACATTTACATGTAATTCAGCATGAAATGATGAAATCATTGGGATGAAATGAAAGAGTTACTACTTCTAAGACAATCACCTACCACAGGAGACAATCAGACCCCTAAACCAATGGAAAATGTATGTTTAAATCAAATTCTCGATGTCGTTGCAAATGGAAAAATATTTCTAGCGGCTGCTAGTAGAAATGTTTGTTAATACTCAAACCCTATTTTGGTCTACAAATGTGCTCAATACGTATTTCTCGATCAATATATTTTTTTAAATATCCAATATGCAATGCCGACGGAATTCCATTAACATTCGCGTTCTACAACCACACTGTTTCTATGGAAAGAACCACGTTGAGTACACGGAAAACCGTACTACTCGCCAAAGAAAAGTGTCACAAGAATTCCGGTGTCGGTGTGAATCCCAACTAAAAAGAGAAAAAATCACAGAAACAAAGGGCACATGTTTGTATATATTTTCCAATTGGAATAAATAATAATTCTTATTGGAAATAAAACAAAATTTTGCATTTATTATAAAATAAATATTAATTTTTTATTCACATAAATATACACAATTAAATTTTATGAAACCCCGTAAGCGCCATCCAATTAGCCCAATTTGTTTTTTGATTTATTTTTAATCCAAAATTTAATTTTAAGCACGTTCACCATACGTGTTGCTAATTGAAAATCCTTTAGCATAGTTGTAACACGTTTGGCATGAATCGCGCATACATTTGTATCTTCAATTAAACCCACTAAATATGCTGCACTTCACGACGAATTTCATGTCATTCCACGTAAAGCTACTGTACCGGAACGATAATGATGTGTATTTAACTCAGTTGCTATGGTGTACTTTTACGCGAATCCGATTTTACATCCCAACAAGCACAACCTTGAGAAATAAAAATCGATAAAATCGGAAATTTCCTGCATTTCATGATAACGCCACTTTATAATTTTTTTTATCCCTTTTCACATCCAAATTTATTTTACAATATGTAATATAATTATCATATATAAAGTATTAAGTAATTTAAGGACTATTAACTAATTTAAATACACAAAACACAAGTTAACTTAATAAAAAATAAAAATCGAGGTAAACACGAGTGTGTCGTGTTATCCACTTGAGAGGATAACACGACACACGTATACTAAACTGAAGATACAAAACAATAAACAAAAAAGAAAAACTTCGCGAATGAAAGAGAAAGAAATTTCTTTTTGCCCAAAATCAATATTTTTGTGTCTTTGATATTTTGTAGTATGGAATTTAGTACGACATTTGAGCAGTAAAATTGCATACTGGGCAGCTGCTAGAAATATTTTTCCATTTGTAACAACATCGAACATTTGATTTAAACATAAATTTTCCATTGGTTTAGGGGTCTGATTGTCTCTTTTGTCTGTGCTCCTACTGATCGCCATGACATAACCGCACAAGTTTTCAAACAAAAGCAAAAGACATTATTAAATTTCGTCACTTCACCACGCAGGTTCGATTCGATCGTCGCGAGGTATGGACGTAAAATCGACGAGTGCAGTCAAAATAAATAAAATATTAATAATTAGAAGTGCAATGAATTCAATTGTGTAATTGTGAGGAAAACCATACCGCTAATTACAGAGGATGCATTGTGTATAAAGAGTTAAGGAAAAAAATAACAACAAGGCAACGAATTGAGCAACGAGCTATCAATCAAATACATAAACGCTCAAACAACGAGAAAATTATTTCTGCGACCATTAACACAAAAACATTATACTCAGAGGTGGCTGCGGGTAACGTGCAAAATGAAGCAAATAAACCCCAGAATGATGATCAGGGAATCTACAAAATGATAAGTACCCTCAACGAAACAAATTTACGCAAATTATTGAAACAAATACTAGACTAATGCTGCAAAATATGACTACCCTGATGCAACTGTTAACGAACAATCAAACTATAAGATGATTGAACTTAAATTAGCCTTATGGAATGCCAATGGGCTAGCGCAACATAAATTAGAAGTATAGCATTTTCTTAATGTACACAACATCGACATCATGATAGTCTCATACACGGCACCTTAACGGGAAACCTCATGACAGATCAGCAATTATTATTAGAGATAAAATGAGATACCATGAACTGAAAAAATATTGCAAGTAACATATACAGGCAACTATATAGCATCTGCTTAGAAGAACATTCAATTAAAATCAACAATTTGCAAATAATTTCAAAAACCCCATCCAATGAGGCTCTTGATTGACATCACCAAGGAAGGAAAACTAGATCATGCCTCTGGCGGCAGACGAACATATTGGCCAACCGATAGACGAAAAATTCCCTATTTAGTCGACATTTGTGTAACGAAGAGCATTGCTAGAACTTATGTTACGGCCGAAACATGCTACGAACCATGATCTGACCACTCCCCGGTTTTAATAACATTAAACACACAAGTTTTAAACTCAAATTCAAATAGTTTTTTAACGAACCGACAGACTAAATGGTCTCAATTCAAATCTGCAGAGCCAAGAGAGTGCTCATTAAGCATCCCACTTAAAACGAAATCTGAGATTGATGAAGCAGTACAACACCTAACGAAGACATTAGAGCAAGCAACAAAGGATGTTAATTACAGGTTTACTAAAGTGAAAATGCAAGCATCACAGAATATTCAACAACGTTTAAAGACCAAACGCACACTGCACAGGCAATCTTAGTTACATTGATCAGCTGGACTTAAATCAAAATTAAATAAAGCTATAAAAAACCTGAAAGCGGCACTAACAAAGAACATGATGAGAGGGTATTCAATATTATTTAAGCAAACTTACAGCATCAGAAGCAACAGATTACTCACTGTGGAAAGCCACAAAAAACCTGAAACGGCCTACGCCTTAACGATGGAAACTGGGCAAGAAGTTAAAGTATTTACTCCGAACGAAAATAATGGACACTCGGAATTGCTGCCCGAAGAAGTTGAAGTTTCAGAATTTCAACATATTAAATATAAATGGCGTGAAGTAAAAACAATGATCAGCAAAAACAACAACAACCCCAAAAAGGCACGTGGTCATGATTTTATTAGCGGTAAAATGCTCATAGAACTTCCAGATATATGTATCAAATTAATAACATACATTTTCAATGCTGTAATGAAAACTGGGTATTTTCCTAACACTTGGAAAATTTAAACCATAAACTAAGTAAAGATGAAACAAAAGTAGACTCGTATCGTCCGATCAGTATACTGCCAAATCTGTCAAAACTCTTTGAAAAAATGCTTCTTAAAAAGCTAAAACCAATTCTGCAAGAGCAAAGTATTACACCGGATCACCAGTTTGGATTTAGAGAAGATTACGGGACCATAGAACAAGTGCATAGGATCGTATCAGAAATCAGAACTTCATTTGAAGAACAAAAGTACTGCTCTACACCATTTTTGGACACCACCATCATCAAGCTTTTAAAATAAGGTATGACACGAAGGCCTTATACATAAAACTAAGGCCCAGCTACCATCAAACTATCATGCGATCCTTAAAAATTGCCTGTTAAACCGGAAATTCTTGGTGAAATACTGCGCCCAGTGTCATATCTAATTTATACAGCGGACCTTATTACCTCAAATTATGTAATAATTTCAACATTTGCAGATGATAGAGCATTATTAGCGACACATGAAAACCTCCAAATAGCATCAAGAGTCCTGCAAGAACACTTAGAAGAAATAGCTAAGTGGCTTTCAAATTGGAGACTAATGCAAAGGAGCAGAAATCAGCACACATTACATTCACTCTCCGTAAACAAACCTGCCCTCCGGTGAAGTTAAATAACATCAATGTACCCCAATGCGATTCCATTAAATACCTAGGTCTATATGTAGATAGAAGGTTGACATGGAAGAAGCATATCGAAACAAAACGGCTACAAATTCTAAATTAACTCTAGACTGTAAAGTCTTGTTGTATAAAATGGTACTAAAACCAATCTGGACTTATACGGAATACAATTGTGAGGCTCAGACTGTGCCTCAAATATAATAAAATTGCAACGTGTAGAATCAAAAATACTACGAAGGATAGTAAACGCACCTTGGTTCATATACGTAACACAAACATACACCGCGAACTCAACATCGAAACAATGGCAAATGCAATACAGCAGTACAGCAGAAAATACCAAACTAAGTTAGAACAACCAATAATTACTACTAATTAGCTTGTAAAATTTGAAAACAACTTGTGAGTTTCCTAAGATAGGAAAGATTCCAGAATACAGCCAAAGGCAATTAAAGAAAACTATACACGTTTTCGGAGAAACACAATATTGGATCTACTCTGTGGAGTACCAAAAAAGAGGATTGCCAAATGCGCACAGTTTAATATGGCTTACTATAAAGATAATGCCAAATAATATCGGTAAACTAATATCTGTCGAACTATGCCACTTTTATCGAACACTTTTAAAGCACAACATATCAACGTTGAGAATTGAAATTCTGTCAAATCCATAAAATACATTTGTAAATACGTCAGCAAAGGCAGCGATATGGTTGAGTTTGGATTATCAACAAGAAGTAATTTAGGATTTCAAATCCACGAGAGGGATCCAACTGTCGTTGACCTTGTTGATCATCTTGAAAATGGACAAAGAGGGTATTTCACGAAACAAAACACACAGTACCGAGCAACAAATCCACCAAATACAACATTTTCAACTATGTCAAACAGATGATTTTGATAGAACAACACGAAAGGATTTTGAAAGAAGGAAGAGACGCAAAGCAGTAGTAATTGGACAGCCTGTACTGTATACATACTTCTGATTACCGTTCGTGCGTGTTCCAACATAATTTAGACACTTCCGAACAGTGGATGGAATAGGCCCTTATAATTTGCTGGCAAACAACAATCATTGGGATAAGTCAATTGCAGATTTATCCGCCACTTCTAGTCTTTTTCAAATACGTACGCGGTTCGTAATTATTGTATCTATACTTGTTTCCCGTCACAACCAGTACAATTGTGGGAGAATACAGACTACAAGGCCGAAGATATTCTGGGCAAGAATGAACAGAATAGGGCCAAATGCGCTTCCTAGTATAATATACCTGCTGATATTCTTTTCAGTTCTGAATACTCGTTTTCTAGTTTGGCTCTATAAAGTGTCGATCTTTTATGTAGGATTTAAGAATTTCACAAAATTGCTTACGCAGGTCTCTATAATTAAACATTGTTCTTCTATTATTGGCTTCAGCCTCTTGAGCAGCAGTTTTTCAAATATTTTTGATATGGCCGGAAGTAGTGATATAATTCTCGCCCTGTTTGTGATAAGTGATCCGTTATAGTACATAATACGAACTTTATGTACTTTACTTGAGTAAAGTTCAATCAATTTGATAGTTTTTGTGAGAGAAAGGTTTTAACCTGTCACTGTGTTGGTGGTGTGCGTGTCGGCAAAGTGGGTGTCGGTCGTGTGTATGTCGGTAGTGATGTTGTGACCGCGATGGGCTTATCGGTGCAATGCGATGTGCTATGTACCCTTATCCTTGTATTGGTAATGTGGGTGTCGCGGGTCGGCAATGTGGTGGCGCCGGTGCACTGTTGTTTGTACAAAGTTAGCTTTACTCCTAAAACTCCATTTTTGCGATACTCGTCTAATGTGTAATTTTTTGCCTAGTTCGAAAGGTTATAGAAATCTTCAATACATTTTTAAAGTTGTATCCATATACAATTTCAGAGGTTGTGACGGCGATGTGGCTTGTCTGCGATCTGCTTGTGTCAGCTAAATTGGCTTGTCGCCGAAAAGTCTTATCGACAATTTGGTTGTCGGCCGGCCATCTGGATTTTTTTTTAATAGGTATCCAATTAAAAAGTTAAAAAAAGAAATACGTTTGAAGACTCAAAAATGATGACGTTCAACACTCATTGTTGCTTATTTCGAGTAAACCGTCTGAAATCGGGTGCGAAGGCAGCACCTGCCATTTTGAAACAGTAAATCGACACAATAACTTCATTAAGAAAGACCATCATAAAAATCTTATCGAGACATTTAAGCACATCCACGAGTGTTCGTTTGGCCAGAACGAGTTGTAGTTCCTGGACCAGGCCGTCGACGCAAACGGCTTAAGACCAAATCTTCAAAAATTCGGGACGCTGAGGCTAATTTCCGCATCGAGAGACATCCAACAACAACACAAGCATCCCTAGAAGCAGTTACATGATTCGGCAAATTCGTAAAACGCCTGAAACACCTTTGAAAGTCACTGGACGAATTTGAGTGACAACGGGCTCACCAAAATGCTTTTGGGATATTTAAAAAGTGTTTCCGTGATACTTTTCATTAATTCACCACGCCAAGGGATTCATGAATATACGTGGTCTTACTTTTCTAAATATTATTCCTAACCGAATTCGTTGGAGGTTTTTCTACAAACTGAGAAATTTTCAGTTGAAATTTTTATCTGGAACTATCTGAACTCATTGAAGACGTGGTGCATACACATCTCGATAGAAAGGGGTCTCTGTTGACGTCTTCGAGGAGATTTGCAAATCTCTCAGTTTATCGTCGAAACATCTAACGACTATATCCATAAACTACAAAATAACTTTTTAAGCTGAAAATTCTGGTTAGATCCATGGTGATGAATCACGCAGAATCACGCAGTGCTAAGTGAGGAGTTATCGTATTCAGCTTAGGCGTAGACTGTGTAGGCTGAAGAAATAACTCAAAAATACATGAAAATCAATATTTATAATTTCGGGCTGAATACATATTATAAATGTCACGACAGATATTCATGACACATTTTACTGTCATAGTAGTATTATTTTTTCGGCCTGTAATAGAAAATACTCCCGATAGTAATAGTTGAGTGTTCTATCGGGTTTTTTGGACTAAAAATCGGGCTAGCTGCATATTAATAAACAGATTAGGTCTGCGTAGGTTACCAAGCAATATAAGAATATTTGTTTAAAATACATAAAATAATTTTACAATTTCGGGCTGAATGTTATATATATCATGATAGTATATCATGACACTGTTTACTGTCGCGATAGTGAAATTTTTTCGGGATGGTATAGAAAACTCTCATAATAGCGATAATTTAGCGTTGCCATCGCATTTTTCCGCGCTGAGTATCAGATTAGCCTCATATACATTTTAAACGTTAAGTTTCTACAAAATTTTAATGTTTGTAGATGTATTACATCATCGTGTTCAAACGATATTTCTCCAGTATCTAAAATATCAAGACTTCAACGATCTGTTCTAGTTGCAAAGTGTATACTTTCATTTATCAACAACATGCAACCCCCGCTTCCAACGAATCTTACTTTGTGACAATGAATCTTTTGATCATCCCGTCATCAGAATCAATGATGAGAATACCCTATCTGAAATTTATGAAAAACAGTCAATGCCCCATTTCGCGAAGGATCACATGAGATCCTCTATACGAATCTTAGAGTTATATGTTGCAACATAAGAGAGATAGCTACAGATTTCTACCTCGTAACAGCACTCTTACATAACGAATATGGAGAGTTAGTAAATGACCACTACAACGTCCTTCAAGTGTGGCAGCATTATTTCGCCTTTCTTTAAATCGCCACCATCTGCAGACGAACAATTATTTTCTTTACACTAGCCCGACATCAACACTGATGTGACCTTGCCAACCCATATTGAAAATGTTGCTCTAGTGGTCGATAGGATAACTTTCCATAGCATAATTTTATCTCCATTAATTTTTAGAAAAGGCTGAACCAGCCATTCCATAATAGCTTAAGTTTCACTCAATTTTTACCATTTGCATAACACTTAGAGACCAACGAGACTTCAGGATTTGTTTTTTGAAAGTTGAAAAGAAAATTTTCAGCATTTGATGGTAAGAAATTATTTCGGAAATGATGAGGCTGGCGAATCCAAATATAATTCCTATTGTCTACGTAAATTATTGCTGGAAACATTCCAACAAAAAATCAATTAAATCAACTCTAGACATAATACTAAGAATTACAGCAATATTCGAAATTCAAAACTGATCAAAACACGTTCTCACAATAAAATATTGCAAGGCAGCCAGCTGCTAAACCATGAAATTCGATCAAATATTTTGCCATAGCATTCGGCACCATTATGGTAATATAATAAATTATTTGAGTTGAGTGTGTGTGTACCGTTTTCAAATATTAATCGATTGGGTATAAAAACCACTTGGGCTACATTTATTAGACATCATTCTTAGTTTATTGAACATACGCGTCGATTAAGATCTACAGATAATGAAATTTTTACTTGGATTAATTATTTCGGTATTCGCCACTGCGGCTACACTTGTAAGTTTTTTTGAATACGTTGTCGAATGTGATAAATATTTATTTTATTTTACTTTTATACGTAAAGGCACTGGTCACCGAACGCTCGTTGGAGATTGTCCAATTACGCAATGAATGCATGCAAGAAACTGGTGTACAGCTATGGGACATTTTACGCCTGACAAAAGGCGATTTTCCATTAGAAATTGGAAACATACAGTGCTTCGTTAAATGCATATTCGAGAAATACGGGATCTGGGACCCTACCGGGAATTTTAATGAAGCAGCTGTAAGAGAAATATTGGATCAAGACCATAGCCAAGCTACTATTGATAATGTTATCTTTTGGTGTAAAAATATTACGTCAGATTCACAGTGTCGAACGGCGTACAAAATGTACGAGTGTTACTACTCCATAAAGAAGGTTGATTCAGTCTCATCTGTATATATCTAAACAACTTGTGGAATGGCAAAAATATAATAAAATATAAGAAGGATATATTCTGTAAATTATATGATTTAGTTTTAATTGTGATTATTTAAGCATCCCCATCAATTGTGGAGTTAAATGTTTTCGAGTGTCACACACATTCATTGGATACAGAAATGAGTCTGTCTTTTAAAAACGGTTAATATTTTACCTTAAACTTCTTTATTATATACATACCGGGTGTTCCATTTAAAACACCTCCATGCTGGCGTCCATCTCGTTGAACTTCACTAAATGGTTCTCTAGTTATTTTTTTACATTAATTAATAATTATTGTTATTTTGATGATTGTCTGGGTTTTTTGGCAAAAATAAATATTTTGGAAGTAATCCAAGGTGTTTCGTTTTAAATGGAATACTCTGTAAAAAAGGAAATTCGATTCCACTATAAACTCAAATTACAAGAAAGCACATATTCCGCACAAATACTGTAAAAAAATATAAAAACTAGATCGACTAATTACGATCAAATTTCTGAACATATCGATAACACATCTTGGCAATAAATAAAATTAAGTCGCATTTTCTGATCGTGTGTTGTTGATATAAATACTAATCCGACTTCTTATAACAACGACACACAACAATTATAGAAGCATTTCCGAAAGAGACTCGAGAAGCTAAACAACATGATTCGGTTATGAATCGTCGAAAATGCAAGTAAGTATAGTTTTCACTACACGTGTAAAGGACATTTGGATGTCGAGTCCCGAATGGTCATCTAGAGAAAGGCGGACAGGAGTGATTCTCAGCGGAGCCGAGGTCGCTTCAGAAGACATATAGTAATTCGACGACCTGATTACCAAATGGGACGGATCGGCAAATGCAGAACTTGTTATGATGTGGTGGCTTCAATTTGACAAAATGGTCCTCGAAACTACTAACAGTTTCTCGATAAGATACCAAAAATGATTCGCAAGAATCAGGGCACTTGCGTTTAGAGCTTTATGTCAGACCACTCCAATATTTATTCACTCAACCTACTGTCAATTCTAATGCTCGCATGGGCCGAGCGCAAACAAAAATTATTGAACCATATTTTATATAAAACTGTAACTCGGTTTTCAAAATTAATCCATAAGATACAGACGATCCAATGGCATTCACAGATTTGAATAGATATCTCAAGAATTACTTGATTATGGCCTACAAACAACCTCTGGGATGCACGACCTCGAGTTTATTGTTAAGAATTCTGATGTTCTAGTTGTACTGATGTCATTTTTACTCAAATTTGGATGTCCATTGTCGGCCATTTTTTCCAATTTGAATTTGAAGTAACAGTGTGATACTCATACATACATAACATCTATGGAAAGTCTGGAATACTTCACACCCGTGAATTTTCCATGTATGCGATGCAAATTTTACAATTTAAGAAATAGTGAAACAATCGTGTAGAATAAGCAGATACCAGAATTTCTTCAAAATTTATATTTCAATCAAAAATCAATCTAGAAACCACCTTTCATAAAGATTAGTTATGAAATGGCCAAGTTTAGTCCAGCATGAACAGATCCTAGAATTGTGTCAAAAACTTACTTAAAATTCAATTTTCATCGTAATTCGTTATGAAATGGCGGAAAGCCGGAATATTGTTACGGAGATCATCAATCAATTTGTCATTTTAAGGATCACATTTAATATTTTATTTCGCTGGGATGTTTTATTTTATTAAAACAGAATTACAAAATGAATAAAAAATTTCCGCTGGTAATAAAACAAAAATATATTCTCTTTAGTGATGGTGCTGCCACTTGTGGCGAGTAGCGAAATCTCATATTTTCCGATAGCATATTATCGCTATTTTATACAACACGTTAAGGCCTCCACTTACTTAACGTGCGGATGTCCGCAGCTTATGGGTTCACTTCTCCTGAAGTCACAAGAACTCTGTTTCCTCACAACCCTAACGAAGCCCATCAACGCTTTCGATTTTACCTCTAGTAACGAACACCGGTGCCTCAGAAAAAAAAAATACAAATTTGGATGACGTATTATTTATTTATTTACTATAGAAATTAATAATTTAGTGGTTTGTATTTAAAACGATTAAAACCTCTAGTCTCCATTTACATTCAAAATTTATACACAGTTTCGCTAACACTTGCATCGTCATAACATTTGTACATTAAAAAAGCAGTTTCGCATGGATTCGACCCCTTAAGACTTTTGCATTCGTTGATCACTTGTTCTAGTTTATCCTCATCAGAAATATTCAAGAATTTCCTGACTAGAGTTTTATTTACCGTAATTTTACCTGCCTGGTCGAAGAGCCCAAATTTTTCAAACATACACCTAAAAAAACATTGGGACTTTTGGGCCTGCACTGTAATATAATCGTTTATCATACGTTCGATCATTTTAAGATCTGTACCAGTTGTTTTAAGGCAATCATGGATGAACGATACTTCGACAACTTTTGGTTCAGCCTATAATTATAAAGTAAATCAAATTAAACAAAATAATGTGTAAATTCAAGCGAATGTAATTTACAAATGCTTCGCCAAGGCTGAAAGCCACAATAACTAAACCCAGTAAGAACTTCATGTTTCTGGTTTATTATTCAGGATCTACTGCCGTACGATTTAAATATTTTAAGACACTGATGGCACATAGGAAATCGTAGAATTATTTATACTCGAAGTTATTAAGCTCAACACGATGTCGGCCTTGGAGGTTTATTGCACTATTTATATTATGTATTAAAGTGAGTGCCGTCTTTACATAATAACTCGAGTAAAGTAGCAACGATCCAATGTACAGTAAAACGATTCTTCCTAGAATTCTCCGCCTAAACGTTATAAGACATATCGATAACATAGCAAGACGATTAACAATTTTTATTAATATGTTTTGACTTAGCATTTGGTGCCATTCAGTGCCGCGTTCTAAATACCAATTATATTTCTATAAATACTGATAAAATTTCTTGAAACACCATCAGTTTATCAAAAACATATAATTATTAATCAGCAACGGCTTCTAAATATCATAAAATGAATTTCTTATTTGGCTTAACCGCTTTGATGTTGTTCAATGGAATATACGTAAGTTAAATCCCTAATATTAGATGCTCGAATTTAATTTAATAGATAATTTTATTTTAATAGGCTCTTACGAACGATCAAACTATCGAGGCGGCCAAAATGCGCACGGAATGTATGAATGAGACTGGTGCCAATCTATGGGTCATCATTCGCTTGAATATGGGAGATTTTTCATTAATCGATGAGAGAACAAAGTGCTACTTGAAATGTATGTTCGAGAAAACGGGCATCCTAAACGAGGAAACACAAATCGATGAAACGGTTGCCAGAGAGTTAATGAGCCAAAGTGAAACTCATGCTACCATAGAAAATGTGATTTATTGGTGTACGAATATTAAGGCAGATTCGCCGTGCGAAATGGCATACAAAATTTACGAATGTTATCACTATTTAAAAAAGGCTAATCCAGTTGTGTCTGGATTTATTTAGTCAATTTAAATTTTAAAATCTA
The DNA here is from genome assembly GCA_947310385.1 of Nephrotoma appendiculata. Lineage (NCBI taxonomy): Eukaryota > Metazoa > Arthropoda > Insecta > Diptera > Tipulidae > Nephrotoma > Nephrotoma appendiculata. The sequence goes on along the minus strand of OX371225.1, from coordinate 283,764,293 downwards.
AATCCGGTCCAATATTAAATGTAATTTTTGAACAATTTTGAAATCAAACGAAATTCTATGTAACTGCAGCGCTTTAAGTGAACTTTGTGAAAGTGGCCATAAAAAATATAAGTTTATTATAATAAATTGAAATCGTTTGACATTATTCGTATCGTTTGATATTATGCTTGGCTGCCATCTTTATTCTTCTTAGAATTGCAAAACTACTAGGGACTAAACCACTGTACCCCTTGTGGTACAAGAACTGGCTAATACTTTCATTTGCTTTCAGTGATTGTTCGTTTCCAACGAGGAGCAAAGAATCGTTGTAGTGCTGCTTAGAATGCTGAGGTAGTGGGATTACTCGCTGGTTCTAAATGGATTGCCTTTGTGCTGAGACAAACAAAGACTACGGTATATCCTTTGCACGATTGGCCTAAAATCCAATAAGTATTGCGAATTTGATTCAATGTAAGTTGGCTACCTCCATGCAAACAAATTCTGTGACAATGATCGATTAGTAGGCTTGTGAAGTAATCCGCTAATGAAATGATGACTGGAAGATGGCCACCCACTCTCAGTATGCCATCACGATCGATGAATTGATTCAGACCAATCAGCTTGCTTTTGGTTGGTAACTGCTGTTGGTGTTTAAGTGCTGCGATTTCTGTTGAAAATACCTCAAGCTGGATGATTGTATGCAATGAAATAACACTCTAGTTCCATTCAGTAAATGTTACGTAATCTAGAATGATTCGATTGTCAATTTTTTTTTCATGCAATTGTTGATCATAAGATTAAGGATCGATAGTAATTAATCTATAGTGATGTAAATTTTCTTCATTTCGAAGTCGCTGTCTGCATCGATGGAGTCTGATGTTGGGAGAAATGATTTTGGTCATTTAGAAGCGCTCTCTTTCAGCCAGGTCCACGCCACCATAACTCCCTATGGATGTCAGCAGTTAGACCACGACTTGAAACATCCACAGGATTATCTGAAGTCGGTACATGATGCCACTGATTGATGTTGCAAGTGTCGAGAAATGTATTGCACAAAAATGTTTTCCATCGGCTTGGATCCCCTCGAATCCACGACAAAACAATAATTGAATCGGTCCAAAAATAACTATTTATTTGATTAAACGAAATTTGGAGTGTATAGACTTGACGTATTGATGCAATTTCGTTGCCATAACTGTTTAGTGTTAATAAACGAAAACTGCTCGATGAAACGTAGGTAATTCGAAAGTTTTTTAACTGTTGTCCGTGTCTATTAAACGAAGAATTTTGATTTCATTGGTAATGTTCAAACTCCGCTGATCATCCCAATCAAGTCTTCCTAACACAAACGTCTAAGGAATGTTTTAGCGACTCTAACAATTGGATTGATCCATCCCAACGGATCAAATAGGCGAGCAATTGTAGACAAAACCGTGCGTATTCCCTCTAAGTAAAGCGTAACATAAGCGAAACAAAAAATGAGTTTGAGTTAACTTCATACATAAAACTTCGCAAACGTAACGATTTGGCGTTAAGAAAGCGAACCGTATCCGTAAATTTTGAACTATGAATTTTAAAATAGAAATCGTCCTACTGATGTATCACGTTTTCGGTACGCCAAAGCGGCCTATTTGCGTACCGTAAAAACGAAATGATTTTATAACGAAAAAATGAAGGTTTTTTATAACGCCAAGGCGATATGTTTGCGTTGTGCAGAAGAGGAATGTCTTTGTATCGCAAAACAGAACTTTTTTATAACGCCAAAACGTATTATTTTCAATTCCATTTGGGTAAATTTCGAGAAATATTCTTTGTTGAAATAAAATAAAATTATTTTTATGTGTAAAATATAATACATTTATTATTTTAATATCATTGGCAATTTATTATCACAATAATTTACTATATGTATATCACAACCTCATTTAGGATTTAATACTACTTCAATACAATATACCATTAAAAATTATAGCAAAACAATTCATTAAATTTCAATTAGGTACTTATTTGCTAAATTATGAAATAATAAAAAATTAAATATTTCAAAAATTAATTTATGTACTTATATTTACTAATTATATTTATATTTAAACTAAATTTATTACCTCAAATGGTTGAATGATACTCGTAATGATTGTGACGATCGAAAAGCAAAAATACCATTGAAAAGAATGACAAAAGGTATAATTACAAATGGCGGACTCTTTATATTCTTTATGTATGCATACGATGACGTTTTACCATATTGTTAGTTAAAAGCGCGTCACGTAAACGTTCAGTTTTCATGCCATTTTTAGTGGCGCGCTTTTTTCATTAGAGGGTTGTGTGATTCTCAGTTTCTAGATCGAATTTGATTTTTTTGTCAAAAATATCATTTCCTGGCTTACTGAAAAATCATGATTGATCTAAATTTTTCTAGTTTAGGAAATATTTTTTCCGTATCGAAATTGGATAGGAAAAATATTCCCAATTTAATTTTGTTTTTGAAAAAATTTACACTAACTGTTTACCATAGTATGCTAAAAAAAATGTACGACAAAAATACTGAGTGTTTTTTTTATTCATTCCAAAGAAGGAATAGAAAGAATAGATCACGTGACCTTAAAATATTCCAAACAGAATGTAATAAAAAACGATTTGGAAAGAATGGAATAGATATTTGACAGTAATTTTTTTAGTTGTCTATTATTTACAGTGTTGTGTATGTACTACAATAAAAAAACAAACAACCGTTCAAAACAAAGAATATGGCGACTAAGATTAAAAATATTCCGTTCGTTCTACCTTTTTATCGAGTACGAAAAGAATACGTTCCGAACGTCTAGAATAAATAAAAAAATAACAAAAAAAAAGGAATAGAAGGAATGGAATGAATAAAAAACAAAATATGTCATGTTCGGAACGTCCGGAATATTTGGAATGAATAAAAAAAACACTCAGTATGAAAATATTTTCCCTAATTCCTTGTTCCTATTGGCCTTTTAATCACCGCCTAGCTAGCGCCACTTCTTATTCAAGCGAACGGTGATATTTCTTTATACGAGAAAAACCCTCATTCAATTTTATTATTATTTCATCATTTGTTACATTAATTGTAAACTGATTGAACATTTTGCATTAATATCCAGTCGAATTATTATCATCTATGAAGTTTATATTACATTAACCCTAGAAAGGTATCGCTATTTTTTTTACCTAATCTGGTAACGCGGGGTCAAAAAACACCACAATTTTTAAGGGTCCGTATCAGTATGACTTTGAGGATTCCAAGAGGGCTTATTTTGTCGTCTTTTAATATAGAATGACGTGAACTAAGTAGTTTTGGCTAAACGTTTGAAGGGTCCTAGAAAATTCACAAAGAAGGGTAAAAAACGTGAAAAACTAACAAAAATTTGGAAAATCGATTTTTGTCGCACAGTGGCCCTATTCTGGCTTTCCCTGGGAATAGGGAATTGGGAAAGATATTTTCATAGCATTTTTGTCTAAATTGTATTTTTCTGGCCTACTGAGAGAACATGTTTGGTGTTAATATTTTCGAAACAAAGTTAAATGGGAAAATATTTTTCCCTTCAAAAATTTTGTGGAACAAAAGTTTCCCAATTCACTTTGTTTTGAAAAATTTTGAACCAAACTTATTCTTTCAGTAGGCTAGAAAAATATAATTTTGACAAAAATGCTATGAAAATATTTTTCCCAGTTCCCTATTCCCAGGGAAAGCCAGAATAGGGCCACAGGTCGTTATAATCATTAAGAATTTCGTTCAAATTGGTAAAAAATATTTTTATTTGGAATGATAAACTACAATTATTGAAAAAGAATATTAAATTTATCATTAAACATTTTTTATCTTGATTTTTATCTCTCATTCTTGCTCACCACACGCCTGACAGATAACAGCTCTATGGTCTTGGCACACGAAGGCCTGACACTTGGTGCATTTGACTCCATATTTTCGGTCGATTGTTCGGAGACAATGAACACGTCTTCCCTGTCTTCCTGTTCCACATATGTCTCGTCGTATTGGCCCTTCATCCAATATCTCTTGAATACAAAATACTGTTTGGTATGGCAGATTTTTCAACTCTTTCCTCCTCCGGATATGAGGAGTTGTGAGATCGTCGACTAAACTTTTCAAAAAATCTCCTGTTGAGTGATGGATTTGCAGCATTGAAATTGTATATAATCGAGGCGTTGATCCCCAATTGGTCCAACATCCACATGAAAACTCGCACTGGCCATCTGTTAGTTTTTCTTGTTGTTGAATATTCGTGACACATCTGGTCAAATGTGTCAGTGCCACCTTTTGTCTTGTTGTAAAAATGGACTATCTCTGGTTTATTTGTAGTCTCACATATTTCTTGCAATCGATGGAACGTTGATAAAACAAGGAACACTTTATTCTTCTTAGGAGTGTAGGAAACCAGAGTTTTCGTTCGGTCAAAAGCGAATTTTGAACTTCCTGGCTCACCAGTAGTCTTGAAAGACAAAGGTATTTGCGGTTTATTTTTTTTAGTGTTCCAACCATTGTGATGTTCTTTTCCAACATTGTATCGAAAATGTCTGTTGAGGAAAATCAGTTGTCGCAGGTTATGTTTCTAGAACTTCCATAAATTGGCTCACTCAACTTTCTAACATAATAGGATGGCACTTTTTCTGTTTTGTCCTCCAAAACCACTTTATCGACATATGGAATTGCGTTGACTAAATAAAATGTTTGGGAGTCATACAAATTGACACATTTTAGACCATATTTATCTGATTTTTGACCGTTATAAACCTTAAAAGAGCAGCGCCCACGAAAAGATAACACTTGTTCGTCAATGGTAGAGTGCTTACCGGGGCGGAGTCCTACATTTTTCAATGAATGAGTCCCAAATTTATCTTATGCGGGCAAATTTATCCTCAACACGACGAATTGCTCGAATGTTCTTATTATCAAATCTCAGGGATTGTAGAAGGGCTTAAAATCTTTTTAGGGACATGACGGCACGGTATCTTATGCAACCGGCTTTTAGATCCCATAGATCTTGAATATTGGTCATATTTGTTTTTTGAAGACCAGAAAAATACAATAAACCAACGAAAGCCTTCAATTCAATTACGTCAACATGTTTATATGTATTATCCAACTGCCTGTTTATTTCTCGATCCTCGGTATAACCGTCGATTTCTTCATTAGTATGCCGGACAATTTTCGACAGCATGGCTTCGTCAAAATATAAACTCCAATTTTCAAAGGAGATTTGACCTCTTTTGCAGGTCCAAGTGGAGTGGCAAGATTCGTGACTATGTGGCCTCTATTTTCGTATTCCACGATTACTACCATTGCTGCCTCTTCAACGTCCTCTTCCCCTACTTTCTCTCCTCTCTGTATTACGCAGTTTCTTGAATGCTGGAGCTGGACCCGAGCCATCATCATGTGACTCCTTCGACTAAAAATTACAATAAATAACTAAGAAATACATTTTCTCCCACCGAAATTTACCGAAAAATTTGATTTACATACTTCAATTTTACTCTCGGGCTCAACTTGTCGTTGTCTGATTCTGCACTTTGCTCCGATTCTGAGTCACTCTCCTCTTCCGTTAGATTTTCCTCATCACTTAGATTTTCCACTGGTTCAATGTGATCTTCCTCTTGATTAATCAACTGAACTACAGCCTTCAAAGGTCTTAAATTGTACCGCCTAGCCATTTTTCGAATCTTGAAACAGTGAAAACTAAAGTGAGGTTATGGTATACACACGCGAGTATGTATATATATATATATATATATATATATATATATATATATATATATATATATATATATATGTATATGTAAATATATATAAAGAGGGTCACTAAACATTCATTACTACCCCAAAAACTGTAAAAACATGAAATTATAAAAAACTTTACGATCACGAAAAATATACACAAACGGAAATGCGGGGTGAAAAAACACCCCAGACGCACTTCAAATGTTTACTGCTCCACCTTCCATGTGCTACTGATGCTGCGAGGGTGCTCCCTTTACTCTCAGATGATGCAACTGAATTATGGTTACGGTCCCGGGTCGTAAACGTAAGCCTTTTGTGTTTGCCGCGAGATTTAAACTGGTCTGGGGTGTTTTTCACCCCGCGTTTCTTTTCTAGGGTTAAAAAACTAGTTTTTTGTGAAGTCGACCACCTTTCGCTCTACATTAAAAGGCGAATAGCAAAGCCAGAATCGACATGCAGAAGGTATGTGGTGTATGGAGCGCTAGACGTTTCAAATGTCAGTGTTTTCAATCGATACGTTTTGATGTTTTCATCAGGAGAATCTCTCCATAAAATTCGCTGATATTGAGTGTGTTGAGGAAACATGTCGATTCGAAGATATATTTTCTCAATGTCACGTGTAAAAACATTCTTGCCAGTTCATGATGGTAGCTGTTAAATTTGATTGAAGCACTGGACCCGACAACAGAATATCGTTCAGTGAATGTTTATTTGACGTTTCCGCAGAAGCATCAAACACTACACGAAGTTTGATGGTTTTGTAGTCAGACTCAATTCCCAATTCCATTTGTCCTGATTCGTGATATTCGTTGATGATTGCAGAATATGCTGGATGGAATGATGGATCTCGATGAAAACGACGTTCTAATTGTAGAAACCGAACATAAGCCATTTTTTGTAAGATGAAACGATGACTGCATTCGAATCGTAATGTGACTTGAGTGCTAGTTAGACAAAATATTTACCGTTAGATTGACGCTTGTGACTTTACTGAAAGAGATCTTTACACCTTCCTTGTCTTCCTTGCACAATGTTTTTTCGTTTTGGATTTCTTATATTCCCCAAAACTTGCGTAGAAGTGAATCAATTTCGGAGAATGAAAGCTGGATACATTGATGGTCGCAGAATGAGTTTGAATAATCTCACCTATTCGTATCCATGCCAAAGCAGAATATTGAGTGATTGGTGTACCAATTTTTCCACGGCATAGACCTGCTCGTAGGATTGAAGCATTTATTTCGGCACCTAAGTCCCATCTAGGCTCATCATAACTACATCATTAAAATATTTTAGGCCCCACTCGGTTCTTGATCTGGCGTTTCGTTATTTTATTTAAAGCTAGCAGAACCCAAATCCAAACCGAAATTAGAACGTTAAAAAAATATTTATCGACATTCAAATAATTGTCGGTTCATTATGTTAGGGTCTGATAACGGACTATTAAAAATTTTTAAACTTTATTCATTTTGGGTTTAAATCCGTCTTTTGATTTGGGTTCTACTAGCTTTAAATTAAAAGTGCTTGAGTTTGGCCAAGAACGGGTGGAACCCAACATTTTGTAACAGGGCATTTGATTAGGCCATATTGAGCCTAAAACTATTTGTTTGATGATTGATTTTGTTTTGCGTTCTAATTTCGGTTGTGACTGGTAGTATGTCAAAAGATCGGCAAACCAACCGTCAAATTTCGAATTTGCTCCGATTTTCGATTTCAGTACTGCTAGCTTTAAATTAAATGGAATTAAGCTTGGTGAAGGGAAGGTTATCGAGCGGGGGCAGCAGAGATTTGTGCAGAAATGCACATTCTTGATGAAGAATCAACATTGCTTTTGAATATAGAAGAAAACCTCAAGTATGAAAATAGTTGGAACATATATGTTAAGGTCGTACCAAAGAAGAGCAAAAGCTGTATTTAAAATGACTGACATGAAAGACGACCTACGTAAGAGGTGCGCAAATTACAAGGAATTATGATATTAGATTGAACAGGTTATACCCTATGTCTATGAGGAGTTGGCTATTTGTAATGGTGACAGTATGGATGAAGAGATATATGAGCAGGTAGTGCCGAGTATGGAAGAGATGCGTGGAGTGCCAGCACTTTAGGAGTGGATTATCGTCAAGGATGGGGTGCAAATAGAATGGACCATGAAAAGTAGTTCCAAGGTTAGATGACGTCTCGAGACAATGACGAACATGATGTTGAATAAGTTTACGCATTACACGATCTACATGATCTAACCTACAGAGGCGGGAATTTAGATCCTGTTCGGAGCGAACTGGCTTGGCTTGGGTTTAATGTTACGATCTCGCCTATTGTTTGCTTTAGTAGCGTTAAAGATAGTTCTAATTATTTAATTAGATTTGTGTTTCATAAATTTTATTAAACGGAAATATACATCCTCCGTCCCCTGCCAAGTGCATGAAGTATTCGTTCATGGGCAAGACAGATAATTTAATAAGAGACCGTTTTAAAACTCAAGATGCCGGTTGGTGGATTAAGCTTCATGTAATATTATTCTGAGAAAGTAAAATAATTTCCGTAACCCTTATAATTTGGAAGAGGTCATTGAGGCATTCATTGCCTTTATGGCGAAGCGTAGTAACACAGCAATATAGGATTTGTCGGGTTTCAGCCATCTGAGTTTCGATTGTTGTGTGAGTAGGTGAATAGGTATATATAATGAGATGGGGTATTTTATGAGATGTAATGAAAACTCTTTGTACACCTTTACATTACACGTCGAACGACAATCTTGTAATTTATAATCGAGTAGTTTTGCTTCAGAGTTGTAAACAGAAGTGTGTGACTCCCACTCCCACATAATAGTAATTCATGAGTTGTACGAACCGTGGTCTATGTGATGATATCTTCCGTTGGTAATATAATGGAATAGTTGCTCGTTCTATCCGACCGCCAACTCTAAAAATATCATGAACATATTTAATTATATAAATTCTTTAGTTTTACTTATTTCAGCACAACTGATAAATGTCTTAAATTTATCTTTAGGTTTTATCTTACAGTTTTTAATGAAATGTTTGCGATATGCTAGTACTCGAATGATTTTATTAAAATTTGAATTTTTTGCCACAATCAAACCAATCACTGTGATGCGATATCAAATTACAGGGTACCGTCGGTAATTTTAGCCATTCTGATTCGGTCCACTACAGTTTGCTACTCAGCGTTGAATCGCTCCACATAAAGATATTTTATTTGCTTCAGTGTTGGTGCAACCTTCGTTTTAGCTGCCAAAATCGTTACTTCCATACCACCAATATCATTGTTACATGCAGTGAGGGTTAAAACCTTAAAAGCTTCTGACAACATACCTCGTTTGGAGTACGTTGGATTTTCCTTAAGCGAAACCCTGTAAGCCAAGAAAACAGAATTTGGGTTGCAATAAATACCGTGAGCTTTAGAATATTGTGATTCTCTGAAAGTTTCAATAAATTTCAGTTCATTATCCTCCTGTGCAGATTAAACCATGCCGCCCTGGCGATTAGCTGCTTCAGCGTATCCGTTCCGGTCATCAGATCTTCAACATAAAAATCCATGTCGATGATTATCCGTTGAAAACGTTTGTAACTGTTATCGGCAATCTACTTCAAAACCGTGGTTGACGGGAGGGGTGTTGATGCCATGCCATGTGTGATGATCTCCACAAAATTATTTCAAAATCTATATGTTGTTCGGTAACTAATATTTGCCTGAACATTTTTCATGTCCGCTGTCATCAGTGTTTGCTGAATTGATGGCCCAACGTACAGAGTTTTATTCAAATATCTACCTGATTGCTTTGGCCAATCGCCTATTGGTTTGATGGGCAAATATTACAGCTTGAGTGAGACATTTATTCAACGAAAATGGTTCATTTAAGGTTTAGAACATTACTGACATTTTTTTGTGGGATTATTATTATTTTTTTTTTTTTTTATAGCCAAGTTTAGAATATTCGATCGGTATATAAATACGAGTGCAACGAAAACAATGAGTGAGCCTTAGTGAGGCTTTTTTCAAAATAATAAGTGTTGGAATTTAAAATTGTAAATGGTTTAAGTGAATTAATAAATAACTGTGCAAATTATTTATTGTTGTGATTTAGTGTTGGTAAAATAAGAGTGGGAATTATATTTCGGGAATATTCCACTAGTGGTGTAAGTATTTCGTGAATTACGAGAATTGGTGTTGTAACCGTCAAATTAAATAACAATATTTACAATCCAATGATAGGAATCGGATTAGACAAACCAAATCGTAACAATATTGTACGCTATTGTTTATTGTTGAAGAATTGAAGAAAGAAGCCGCTACAAATTTTAGGTAAATTCAAATAGGTAATTTAAATATTTTTAAACAAATTTAAATAATATAATTGGTAAGAAGAAATAAACTAAACTTGTATAATTTAGTTTGTATTTCGTAGATTTAATTCAACGAAAATTTATAAAATACCGATTTGAAAGTTTTATATCCACATGTCTCCTTTGGTACGCAAGAATGCCAACAACAAGCTTTATACATGAACGTGTAATAAAAGTGTACCAGGTTAGCCATATGCCATATGTTGAAAAAGCATAATCTAATCTAAATAGGTCGACTATCTTCTTGGGTAATAAACTAGCAAATTGTAATCAACGGCGCAGGAATATTTCCTGTACTGCATATTAAAATCACAATGACAAACCATTTCTACCGTGTAATTAAATTTAAATTGAATAACAAAGTTGAATATTTACTTGTGCCGAGGAGCAAGCAAACCCACTGTGCGCGTATATTTTTGGTGTACAGCGGACATTTCATATCAAATTCCCTAAACTCCACAAAAATAGCTTTATTTAAATTAAATTTAATTTAAACGTTAGAAAAAATTTGAAAATATTAAAATTATTATTGTTATTGTTCTTTTTATGTGTTTGTTGTTTATGCAAATAAAATGTTTGAGCTGGGAACATTTTTCTTTTCAAATGTAAAATAGAAATGTTTACCAAGAGAATGAAGAAAATTGTAATGGATTTGTTATCTTCATTCTAATCATTTTTAAGGGAAGGTATATTAAAGATTTTAAATTTTAAAAATCAAGACTTAAAATGTAGTAGTAAAACAGAACCAGACCAACACAAATACTTGAATTGTATGATTAGGGAGATATGTAGTAACAATTCAAGTATATTTACTGACTGATAAAACTATGATTTATAATTGCAAATAAAATGGTCAGGTTAGGCTGACCAGATTCATATTAAAATTATGAAATTCAATAAAAAAATTCTTTAAAAATGTAGAATATATATCAGACAATGCTTAAGATAAAATTTTAAATTTGGCCACATTTTTTATTTAAACCAAATGTCAGAAATAGGTGCCAAATGTGTAATTTTTTGTGGCTAACGGACAAATTCCACTTAACGCATTTTGGGAGGTAATAATGTACGTATATAAAAGCGGCGTTGCTTTCGTAAATCCCGCTTAGCTTAACTTTTGAATCTGAACGCAACAACTTTTGGCTTTAATATTTTTAATGTATTTTAATTTTTCATTTTATTAATATTTATTTTAGTTTTTTTTTATTTTATGAAATAGAAAAAATAGAATTCGGTATTTTGCTGTTAAATAACAAATGTCAAATGTCTTTTTACAACAAAATAAAACCCTTCAAAAAAATAGAAAAAATAACCACCTTGCGGTAAACATCATAACTATAAAATGGTTTTATTTCCCCTAAACCTAAAAATTGTTTGGCTTATATTAAAGCCAATTCGGCTTTATACAATGCAATTGTTGTTGTAACAACTAACTTTTTCGGCTTTGCGAAAGTAACGCACCTAAAAGTAGTGTTGCTTTCGCAAATCCACTTAGCTTAGCTAAGAAATGTGAAAGCAACAACTTTTGGCTTTAATTTTTTAATGCGTTTTAATTTTTTTGTGGTGGTTCATTTTATTAATGTTTATTTTAGTTTTTTTTATTTTATGAAATAGAACAAATTAAATTCGGTATTTTGCTATCAAATAATAAATGCTAAATTATTCTACAAGATAAATTTTTTGAGAAAAATAGAAAAAATAACGCCTTGTGGTAAACACCATAACCATAAAATGATTTTATATCCCTAATCCTAAAATTTGTTTTGTTAACATTAAAGACAATCGGCTTTAATACAATGCAATTGTTGTTGTAATCTTTTGAAAGCAACACAGCTAAAGTTATCCCACGATTATAATCTAGAATCCATGGAAATAGATTATATTGGCCTTTTAATCACCGCCTAGTTAGCGTCACTTCATATGCACGAGAAAAGGCCTCGTTCCATTTCTTATTATTTCATCATTTGTTACATTAATTGTAAACTAATTGAACATTTTACATAATATCCAGTCGAATTATAGTCATCTATGAAGTTTATATTAGATTAAAACTAATTTTTTGAGAAATCGATCACCTTTCGCTCTAGTTAGAAAAAACATTCCGTTAGATATCAGCCACTTTGCATCAAAAGGCGAATAGAAAGAATGTAAGCAGCTGACAAGTGAGTCAAATTCGTATAGAATCGAATGAATTAAGAGTGGAACCTATAGAAGCCATAGAAATAAAAATAAAACAATGAATCCTATGAAACATGTAATATGAGATAGACGGATACTCACATAGTTGAGATATGTCTCAAATACAAACAGCTAAAACAGAAATTCAAAAACATTAAAAACAAAAAATTAATAAATATACTAAAAGGTAACATAGCAATAGAGTTAACAGAACTAGCAAAATTTTACGAAGAAACGGGGACGAAGTTGATGGAGATATAAAGTAAATCAAGTATACTGTTTATGTTGGAGGTTGAACCCAGGTCGAGTCAACTTGTAGTTATCTTTAGGTTAACCTTGAAGTTAACTTCTAGTGTTTATATTGGAGAGTTATCTTGAGGTTGAGTCGAAACCAGGTTATGAATGTCAAAATCATTCAAATTTTTTTCTATCAAAAAATCATTCTAACTTTTTCTTTCGAACTTTCGAAAAATAAAAAATCGAAAAAATCACTAAAAAATGCTGCCGAATTTAGACACAGACGCGCTCGTGCAAGAAAAATATGAAAAATCGCCATTTTTATTTTTTTACTTTAATGATTATTTTTTGTTGTTGTTTTTCGACTCGACTCTGGGTGTTTAACCAGAGTTAACTCGACCTAAGAAATTTTTTGGATTGAGTCGAGTTAACTCCAAGTTAACCTTTGGTGTTTATGTTGAAGGTTCAACCCACGTTGAACCTAGGTTCAACCTCCAACATAAACAGTATAAAGGGAAATAAGGGTAATAAAACAACTTATGGGACGTGAGGAAAAACATAGCAGGATAGAAGAATTAGCAGGCAGACAAACAAAAAGAAGCAGTGTAAAAGTAAAAATATAAAGATATAGAAAAAGTTAATACAACAAACATAAGAAAAGTAAAAAAAAAAGTCAAAAATAGATAATGAAAAAATAAGAGCAAATTGGTAGAAATACCAGGCTCATAAATACTAAATAATGATAATAATATATTTCAGGATATATGTAAATGTTTGTTTTATGGACGAATTTAGTTTTAATTTTTATAGTATAGTGACACCAGTGAATAATAACTGCAGTTTCAGTAGAAAAGTCTCATTTGGCACCTGATGGTGCTCGAATAATAAAATACGGCTAATAACCCGCTAAACAAGGTGAACCGTTAACGAGTCATAAACGAATACTACACTTCATACATTAGTTCGCAAACGAATCGATTTTGCAGCTCAAAAACGAACCGTTTACGGTATTCCTATCCCAAGATAATTAGACTTTTTAGCGAAGTATTTGTTCTCATATTATTCACTTTTAACGATAAGCAAACGTAACACTTTTGCGATTCACAAACGCAAGACTTTTGCATATGATTTCCAATAATTTCATCGAAGTTTAAAAGAATGTTGGAAATTGAAACGCAAAATTGAATTTATACTATTTTATTCTCATACCGACTATTTTTCATAATTTTTCATACTTATTTTATTATAATAAAAATAAAAAATATTTTTTTTTTTTATAAATCATTGTACTATGTCGTTCTCATTGCAAATCTGGTGACGTTTCGATATTCACTTGTTAACTATTCGGTTTGGATTGTAGTTGATTTTTGGCACATATTTTATTAAATTCTCTATTTATTTTATAATTCGGTCGCTTGTTACCTTCAACGATAGAAATATACTATAAATTAAACTCCATAAAATATAAAATATTTACCTAAATTAATTAAAAAGTTAATAACATAAATACAGAATAATATGGCGTCTTCGCTCGAGTCACGAATACCCAAGAATAACAAAATGGAACTCATTTTGACAGTTCCAACTTTCGTTATACTTTTGAGATATTTCATGGAAGACATGGAACTCGCATAATACCCAGTTCTTTGAGTTACGGGTTTTTGTTCCACACTTCATAGTAAAACTTCTAATAAAATGGAACTTGACCGTGGAACTTAGTTCCAACAATTGTTCCATAAAAATCGAAATAAGTTGGAAGTAGCGATACTTGGGTATTAAATGATTTAGTTTATGAATCTTTGTTTAATCGCTTTAAAATGAGAGAAAGCAAAAAAAACATGGCTCGTTAATAGTTCGTTTATGTACCGTATTTTGCGAATTCGATTTTTTGTTTAGAGGGATGTTTCTAATGGTTTCAAGGGTTTACGAAATAAAGGTCTTTTTAAATTTCCCATTGAAATGGATAGCGCTCCGTAAGCGCCATCCAATTAGTCCAATTTGTTTTTTGATTTAATTTTAATACAAAATTAAATTTTTTAATTTAAATTTGTACCTTCAATTAAACCAACTAAATATGCTACACTTCACGACGAATTTCATGTCATTTCACATAAACTTACTGTAACGGAACGATAATCATGTGTTTTTAACTCAGTTGCTATGGTCAAATATACTATGGTGTACTTTTACGTGAATCCAATTTTACATCCCAACAAGCACAACCTTGAAAAATAAAAATCGGAAATTTCCATCATTTGAAGACGACGCCACTTTAAAATTATTTTATTACCTCTTTTTTACATCCAAACTTATTAGTCACAACACAAACACGTAATGCAATTATTATATATAAGGTATGAAGTAAATATAAGTAATAAACACAAGTTAACATAATACACCGTAAAACACAAGTTAACAATTTAACATAATAAAAAATAAAAATCACGGAATGCACAAGAATGGCGTGTTATCTTCTCAAATACTATATTAAACTGAAGATACAAAATAATAAACAAAAAAATAAAAATAAAAACTTCGCGACTGATAGAGAAAGAAATTTCTTTTTGCCCAAAATCAATATTTTTGTGTCGTTGCTATTTTGTAGTACGGATTTTAGTATGGAAATAAAACAAGTTTTTCCACACAGTGAAAAAATTGTATACTGGGTATAAAGTATGTGGAAAAAATTCCCCTTACTAGTTTTTTTTTTTTTTTGTTTTTATCCCTGCAATCTATTCTGAGGCCTGTTCGAGGCTCTCCCTGCTCTTTCGCGGTTTGCTTATTTACATGCTTACTTTTACGCCAATCAGCCAATTCGAGGACGTACGGCTATAGGACCGATTTTAAAACCATCTGCACATTGCAAGCTCCATGCCAGCCTATACTGACATGGAAGATGGGTCGGCCCATGAGTTTTGCACTCCGACAGGGGGTCATAGATCTGTTACATTTCATCCCAGATCGTAATCTGTTATAAAATTTCACTTTTGCATCCTGCCCCTATCGGGATTCGAACCCGGTACCTCCACAATGCTAGTTATTTAGGGTCTATTTTTTAATTCAACCCGAGCAAGCAGGCTTACCCCGGGTAGTGTACACCGAGCAAAGGTTGTACTGGGTAAAATTATCCGGTGCGCATAGAGTAAAAAATTGTTTTTTACTTTGCACACTCTTCGTACACTGACATTAATATCAGAGTAAAATTTGAAGAACCGAGTAAGCTCGGTGTAAGCACAGTTCACAAATAAAAACGCAGTGTGCAGAGTAAAATTACCCAGGTTGAATAAAAAAATACGGAGTATTTTTTGTCAGCGCACTGCCTGCTGGGGATGAATTAAAAAATAGACCCTTAGACGATTATTACTACGTATATATTAGAGATTCAATCCGGATCGAATCAACTTAGAGTTAACTTTGGATTGAAACCGAGTTATCTTTTTTAGCGTATATATTGGCGACTTATGTTTGGATCGAATCGAAACCGAGTTGAAATAAACGTCAAAAAATTATTCTAAATACATATTTCTAAATTTATTTAAATTCAAATAAAAATTAAAATACTTTTTTTTTTTTTTTTTTTTTGTAACTATTGCCAAAGGCTTTATTCTTGAATCTTTCTTTATACGAAACTAACAAGAAGTGTGAAAATCTTAAAAACTATATTTTATTTTAAATTAAGCCTTAACCTATGTTAGTACTTAATATCATTATGCATTATTATTATTAAATTATTATTATTTACTTAATTTTAGTGTGTTAGGTCATCATGCACGTAATTATTAGATTATATATTTCTCAGTTAATTAAATCTAGAGGATCTGCCCTGCGCAGCCGTCTGTATTTCGGTTGCCTTAGTAGTTCTCTAGCTAATTCGTTAGGGTGTGATTCCAGTTTCAGTTGGTACTTTAGACTGCATGATTTAATTGTCTCTTTAACAGTTTTGATTCCTAAATCTCTATGGATGTTGCTGTTTCGAATATACCAAGGGGCATTTGTAATGCTACGAAGTATCTTTGCTTGCGTTCTTTGTACAATATCTATATTTGATGCACTAGTTGAGCCCCATAGTTGGATACCATATGTCCATATGGGGATTAGGATCGCTTTGTATAGTAGAACCTTGCAGTCTAGAGAGAGTTTCGAATTTCTACCGATTATCCAGTACATTTTAGAAAATTTTATTTTTAATTGATTGCGTTTTGTTTCAATGTGCTTTTTCCATGTCAATCTTCTATCGAGATGAAGACCGAGATATTTGACGTTTGTTTGTTGAGGAATTGTGATATTGTTTAATTTTACTCCTGGACATGTACGTTTATTCAATGTGAATGCTACATGTGTTGATTTACATTCATTCGTCCTTATCCGCCAAGTTTTTAACCAGTCTTCTATTTTGTGTAGATGTTCTTGTAATTCTCTCGATGCTGTTTGAGGATTTTTGTGCGAAAATAATATA
Organism: Nephrotoma appendiculata; assembly: GCA_947310385.1. Lineage (NCBI taxonomy): Eukaryota > Metazoa > Arthropoda > Insecta > Diptera > Tipulidae > Nephrotoma > Nephrotoma appendiculata. The sequence goes on along the minus strand of OX371225.1, from coordinate 283,747,315 downwards.
GCTGTGTCATCAGCAAAAGTTAAAGTGACAATTTTTTCAGTTATTGGTAAGTCAGCTGTGAATAGCAAGTATAGCACAGGTCCCAATACACTACCTTGCGGTACTCCTGCCTTTATCTCGGCTAGATCAGTAGTGGCCGTATTTTGTTTCACCTGGAACATCCTTTGGGCTAAGTAGTTTTCAAGAATTGAATGAAATTGGCTAGGCAGAAGAGTTTTAATTTTGTAATTTAATCCTTCATGCCATACTTTGTCGAAAGCTTGCGCAATATCCAAGAAAACTGCCGAGCAATATTTCTTTTCTTCTAAGGAAAGCTTAATAGTATTTACAATTCTGTGCACCTGTTCTATTGTGCCGTGTTGCTCTCTAAATCCAAATTGGTGATCTGGTATAATGCGACCTTCAGATAATATAGGTATTAGTTGTTGTAGTAGCATCTTTTCAAAAAGCTTTGAAATTATCGGAAGTAGACTTATTGGCCTGTACGACGAGACTTGGGTTTCGTCTTTACCTGGCTTACGAATCATGATAATTTGAGATATTTTCCATTTTTGGGGAAAGTATCCACATCTCATAATCGCGTTAAAAATATATGTTATATATTTTATGCATCTATCTGGTAATTCTTTGATCATTTTTCCAGTTATTAGATCATGACCTGGCGCTTTCTTAGGATTTATACTGTTTTTGATAACCGTTTTGACGCATTTCCATTTAAATTTTACTGGGTTTGGGTTAGACTCGTCCCTCGTAAACTGTGGTAGTACACAATCGTTATTTTGTTCGTTTGGGGTGAACACTTTTTGTAGATGGTTAGAGAAAGCGATGGCCTTTTCTAAGTCACTTCTGGCCCAGTGACCATCTGGTTTCCTTATCGGTGGGTTCGATATCTCTGGCCTTTTTAAATTTCTTGCTGCCTTCCACAGTGAGTAATCGGTTTTTTCTGTTGCTGTGAGCTCACTTAGGTAATTCTGTATTCCTAAATTTTGTTCTTCCCGAATTGCTTCTCTCAGAGCTTTAATAGCTCTTTTTAATTTCCATTTATGCAAAGGAGATCGGTGAAGCTGCCACAGCCGCCGAATTGCCCGCTTCTCTGCCAATAACTTTTGAATGTTACTTGAAAGCCTTGTATTATTTTCGGAATTTTTGTTCACCGGAGTAGCTTTTTTTGCAGCCATTTCCATTATTTGACTTAAGTTTTCTATCGCGGCATCAATGTCTTCTGGTGTGCGAAGTGGAACATTGAGATGACAATTCACATTTACTATGTCTCTATAGAGAACCCATTTCGTTAGTTTGTTTGTTAAACGGTGAGGTGGTTCAGTTTTTAATGCTTGGGTACTTAGTGTTACTATTATTGGTGAGTGATCTGATGATAAATCATAACAGTCAACGACTTGAGCATTGTTCCGTGCTATTCCTCGTATTACACAGAAATCTATTAAATCAGGAATTTTCTTTCTATCTGTAGGCCAATATGTGGGGTGTCCAGATGATAAATAATCTAAGTTTTTCTCGTTTATTGCTTCGTAAAGTTGCTTGCCCTTGGGTGACGTCAACCTCGAACCCCATTGCACATGTTTAGCGTTGTAATCACCCCCTGCTAGAAATTTGATTCCCAACTGATTGAAGTAATCGATAAATTGTTGTTTTTTAATTGCGTGTTTCGGTGGGCAGTAGACAGCCGATATTAAAAATTTCCCAGACCATTCTTCCAAACTGATAGTTGTAGCTTGAATGTGATCTTTAGCATATTTCTGGAGCTCGTAGTGCATTAATCTTCTTTTTATTAAGACTGCAGTGCCGCCGTGTGCTTTTCCATCCGGATGTTTGGTGTCATAAACGGAATAGCCGGTAATATTAAAAAAAAATTGTTTTGTGAAGTGTGTTTCAGATATTAACATGATGTCTATATTTTGTTCGATAAGAAAGGTTTGTACCTCAGCTTTATGTTGCGAGAGCCCGTTGGCATTCCAAATAGCTATTTTTAGAAATGTCATTTTTGATTTTTGACTATAATTTGCATAAGCGTATTCATATTTTGCATCATCATGCTCATTTGTCTTTCCATCATCATCATGAAACTTTGAATGGTCTCGGTTAATTTATTTACCATGGTATGAATGTTTAGTTCCTCCTCATTAACATGAACTTTTGGTTTCAGTTTGTTACCTTTTAGAATACTTGCGTAAGAAACACCTGGCTGTGCAAAACTGCTGACAAACGTCTCCAAGTTATCATTTTGTGTGTTTGCATTCGTTGGTTTGGTGACTATTGTATTTTTTGGAAACACGGCCCTCTGATTAAATTGCATGTTGAGCATTCGTTGCTCAGCTCTCATTTTAGGGTTTATTTTTCGTTTTAAGTCCAGATACACTGCGCAACCCCTAGAGTTTGCAGTATGATTTTCGCCGCAGTTATTACAACGTAACACAGATGGGTCATTGCGAGACTTGTCACACTGTTTGGAGTCGTGGAGTTCGCCGCAAATAACACAAACTTCATTTAAGGTGCAGTATGCTTTCGTGTGTCCATATTCTTGGCACTTTATGCATTGGACTGGTCCAGACCTCTTCTTAGGTTCTTCAATTACTATTTTACGATGTAATAAATATTTTAATTTGTAAATCTTGTGAACTCCTTTTGACTTTTCTTCTTCTGGCTCTAGTTCCAAACGGAACATTGGTTGAGGTACCTTCTCACGGTTTACTATATTACCAATAGATTTGACATGGAAACCTTCCGCAGCAAGCGCAGCTTGTATGTCGCTAACATCTACGTAGCTTTCAATTCCTCTTAGCACAACAGTCAGCCCTTTTTGACTTTTTAGCTGATATGTGTAATATTTTTTACCAACTTCATCAAAATGTTTAACAAGGGCTCTGAAGCCAGCGATTTCGAGTGTTTGAATCTCTGTTTCATTTATGTTGCCTCTTTTGAGCGGGGCAATATAAAATTTTGAATCTGTTAATGTTGCGATGTTATTAACCAGATTATTGTTAGATGCTTCCCTTAGATAAATCGGGGGCGGTTTCTCATTTTTCAAAGTCGGCGCTGCGTTGGGGTCAACGACCTCTAAACTAGAGAATCGGTTGTTAAGAGGTATTTAGTTAACACCTTGTTCAGACCGTGACACTTTGCTCCTGCCAGCAAACTGGGCAGATCTCGGGCTACGTTTTCTTTTAGATTGAACAGTGATATATCTATCCAGTCCTGTTTGCACTAGATTATTTTCACACTGACCACGGTCACTAGAGTTCGTCGCACTGAATTCATTGCTATTGTTTCCATTTAGCATTGTTAAATTTGCTGATACATTAATTTCTTCGCGGTTTTGATTTTTATTTTTAAACTGCGGTATAATTAATTCTGTCGAAGAAGCACTTTTAATCATTGGCATAGGTGATTTCTTTGGGCTGTGTTGAACTTTGCCCACTTGATGTACACTTGCACTTGCAATATTTTCTACATGAGACTGGTTCAAGTTTGTTGTAGATTGTGTTCGGCGTTCGATGTTCGAAGAAGTCTTTTTTGGGGAAAATAGCCCCATCATGTTTACATCATCACTTAATCACTTATCAAATTACACTTTTATATTAGTTTTTTTTGCACCGTGTGTATTTAATTATAAAACCATTCACACGATTGAAAAAATCGATATAACAAAATAAAAAGCACTAACACTGCACTTTTCGCTTGTTTTATTTTACGTCCGAACCTCACGACAGTAAAATCTCGAATCTATTAAAATACTTAAAAACAAATTATACATTCGCAAATAATCGTAAATGAAATAAAAATGGCGTTGTTTTATTATTAATATTTCTATAAAAATTTGTTGTTGTTGTTTTTCGACTCGATTCCGTATATATTGGTGTTTTTAAGGATTGAGTTAACTCGATTCTACAAATTTGGTGGATCGAATCGAGTTAACGCGAAGTTGACTCGATCCCGTATGTATTGAAATTTCGATCCGGGTTCAATCCGGATTGAATTCTTAATATATACGTAGTATATGTGATTTTAAATACAAACCCTCTAAACAAAAAATTTAATTCGCAAAATACGGTACATAAACGAACTATTAACGAACCATGTTTTGTTTTGCTTTCTCTCATTAAGTCTAGTACTCAGTTCGATTTCACGTGAAATTTCCATACGATTTTACCAAAGCGAAATTAGAAATGAAAAATTTCATTTGTTTTCATTTTGTAGTACTCACACTCAGTTCTCCAACGAAAAAGTCAAGTGTGTTCAATACATCAAAGATGACGCGCATAAACTCTCCAAATTATTTCCATGTGAAAATAATGTCTCTGCACATTATTTTCACGCGAAATTTTGACATTTGTTTGTGTTTGGCAATAAACAAATTTTTTAATATTACAAATCTATAAATTCTAATTAAAGTCAATTTATTTACGTAAAATAAACAAATTCATTTATGTATGTCTACAAATTTATACGTTAAAATTAAAAATTCTCCAAATAAAATTTCATTTCTATTTCACGCGAAAATAAATAGATTTTTGGAGACCGCGGTAAAATTTCATTTCATTTTAAACTGAGTACTAAGCTTTAATGTCGAGTTCACGTATGCGATTAAAAAATGATTCACGAATCAAGCCAATCTTTGAGCGTAATTATTTCGCATTATTACTCATAATTTGTAATTTTTTTTTATTATGTTGGATGCTTCCGATCAAAATTTTCCCAAAGTTAAAATTATTTCATCTCGGACGGGGAAATACATATACAAACATATACTAATATGTTTTCAATGATTTAATTTTCCTTTGATTCGCGAATCATTTTTTGACCGGATACGTGAACTCGACATAAGCGATAAAACAAAGATTCATAAACTAATCATTTAATGTTCGTGACTCGAGCGAAGCCGCCATATTATTGGGTATTTATGTTATTAACTTTTTAGTTAATTTAGGTAAATATTTTATATTTCATGGAGTTTAATTTATATTTCTATCGTTGAAGGTAATAAGAGACCGAATTTTAAAATAAATAGAGAATTTAATAAAATATTTGTCAAAAATCAACTATAATCCAAACCGAATAGGTAACAAGGGAATATCGAAACATCACCAGATTTGTAATGAGAACCTAATGACCTAATGAGTACAATAATTTATAAAAAATAATAATAAAATAAGTATGAAAAATAGAATAAAATAATATAAATATAATTTTGCGTTTCAATTTCCAACATTCTTTTAAACTTCAATGAAATTATTGGAAATCATATGCAAAAGTCTTGCGTTTGTGAATCGCAAAAGTGTTATGTTTGCCTTACCCCTATTCCGCGGTTCCACACTTTAATTCTTTTAGCGTGATTCTTTCTTCGTTTCTTTCCCCTTCACCCACAAACTAATTTTTTGGCGGGGAAATTGTTGATTCTTTTTTCGCCAATATTTTTTTTTGATTCACTGATTTCTTCGCAATATTATGTAATAAATATTTCAAGGACATCTTGTTTATTTTTCATTTTGGAGTTAATTTTAGTTTAATGTTTGCTTCGAGTGCAAAAAATATATTTTTTCATCCAAAGAAGCAATTTTCGCTGCAAATAATAAATATTTTTTACTACCTATACGAATAAATCAAAAAACATTTTACGCACATACATAAAAAAAGAAAGGCTATAATAAAAAAAAAGGGTGTACCAAAAAAATCGTTCGGATTGTTTTGTTTGCTTATAATAAAAAATAGAAATAAAAATGATTAATTTAAAATATAATTTATATTTAATTTAATATATATGTAATTTAAAATTAAATATATTAATTAAATATTACAGTTTTAAATTAATTATTTTTATTTTTAATATACATATATATAAGCAAACAAAACAATCCGAACGAATTTTTTGGTACCCCCTACAAATGCGCAAAAATCAAATGTGGACGTCGATTGATTTTTTGAAATCAGAGAATCACGCTGAAAGAATTAAAGTGTGGCGAGGCCCAATAGGGGCATAAAAGTGAACAATATGAGAACGATCACTTCGCTAAAAAGTGTAATTATCTTGGGATAGGAACACCGTAAACGGTTCGTTTTTGAGCTGCAAAATCGATTCGTTTGCGAACTATTGTATGAAGTGTAGTATTCGTGTATGATTCGTAAACGGTTCACCTTGTTTAGCGGGAAGTTCAGCTAAACAGTTATCTTAAATTTCGTTTAGTTATTTTAAATATAAAGTTTAATTATTTAAAACAAACGGAAAAAATTGTGCTAAAAAAATTCCGAATTATTCAAGAATACAAAATTTTTGTACATACATATGGAAATGGTAAGGGAATTTTAACAGATATCCACATGTGGAAAATGGATGTGAAACTTAAGAATAGGGCCCCACTGTTTATTCGGCATGGTCTAAAATCAAAAGCAACGACAAATTTCAAAATTAAAATTGATGATAAATATTTAAATGCAATATCCATAAAATATGTTTATGTAAAATAAAACAATTAACTTATTCCTAATCATAATTCATCGTTAAATATTTATTCCAAATTACATTTTAATAACAAAAATTACTTTAAACGCCATTAACACATTTAGATCTAGTACAAATTAATTGACGTCAAAACTTCAAGCATGAGATGTAAATTTGATTCCAATAGGTTTTTCCAACCCACTGATTTTATTACACCCGATCTATTTATATTAATAAAATGAAGTGTTTCTGTTTTCAATTGACCCGCACTATGTTGATCGGCAAATGCAAGTATTTCAGCGGCATTGTCAATCGAAAGATTTGCAAATAATTCTTTCTCGCACATAGCTTTTAATTTTAGTAAGGCGTATTTATCTGCTGCCGCTAGTAACTCTTGCGTCATACTTTTTATATTCGGCGATTTCCCCTTGTAAATAAAGTGCAACATTTCTTTCAATACCAAGGGTTTCACGTCGGTTATTACAACTCGATTATGCTTACGCTCAACCATTTCGTGCTCAAACATAGCAGCAAACACTGAACTTCGTATTGCCAATATAGCTTTGTGCGCTTTATATTCGTATTCACCCACTGCCAATATTACATCACATAATAGTTCTTTCTCCAGTAAATTACCCAAATCGTCTTTTAAGTTACATTTAGGTACTTTAATCATACTGCTATTGCCATTGTTTAGTTCTGCTACCATTTCTACTCTGGTAGTAATGTTTAGCAACACATTAATTTTACAAATTATAGTTAATTTATCATTTGGTAAATATCCATTTGCGCTCTCTAGCAGGTTGTCATGACTTTTAAATTTTTCGTGACCCCACCTTATTAGATAACGAAATTCAATAACTTCACGTGATTTAATCGGCTCAACTTTCTTATTGTCCTGTAACATTAGAAATTTGACTTTTGCGTTGACGTTATTATTTGATACTAGCGTAATATACAATGATAAATATTTATTGGACGAATTCCAATTCGTATAAGCACTTAAGCGCCATTTAACTTCATCACACTCTTTCGATGAAAATATTGGCGAATCCACGTTACGCATTAAACTAAAGTTATGGATCGTCCACTGGTAAATAGTTTCGGAATGTTTGCCTTTTGTCTCGCAATATAAATCTGCGTCATGCATTGATTTTTTAGATGCCTGCATGGTTTCACTAAAATTGAATTGAATTTAATGTTTTATTTTATTTAACTGTATTAAATTATTCGTTGATTATATAATCAAATGCTAAAACGGCCCACTCACGAATTAATTTAAATTTTAGTTTTGCAAAATTATTATCATCTGACGAAAATGAACAAGTAGAAATTGATTCCCTGGGATTCACTAATTTCATAAAAATTCTGTCACTGTCAACTAATTTCATAAAACCCACGAGTCGCCAATTTTCGCTGGATTAACATTCAGCAACCAAGCAAAATATATACAAATCTTTAGCAGCAAATTGAAGACAAATGCAAGACATCGGTCTCGCCACTTTAATTCTTTGGCTGGTGCTACACGAGATTTTAATTTCTGGTTTCGAACTAAGTCGTAATAGATTTTTTATTGTTAATTTAAACCTTTATATTAAATTAAAACACCTAATTTTTTGTATACATACCTAGTTTTATTCTGTTCTCTCGAAAATAAAATTTAAACAAAAATCTACATTTCAAAAATGTCCTTAAATTATTTTATTTTCATTTCTATTTTTATCATTTCGGATTCACGGACAAAAATTGTGCGACATAAAATTTTTGTCCGTGAGTCCGAAATGAAAATAAAAAAATTTAAGGACATTTTTGAGATGTAGATTTTTGTTTAAGACTGTGTGCCTAAGAGCAATTTTTTCGACTAAATTACCGACTAAACTAAATTAATGAGTAGTTATGCTATTAGCCACCAGGTTTTATCATTTAGACTCCTGCTGAGGTTGCTTGACTATTTAGTTGTCATTTTCATATTTGTTATTATTATTTTTTTCGTCGTGTTTTTACGCAGTGCACCTAGAATATTACAGGCCACACTGCTTGCTATGTCATTAAATTTATGTCTACAGTTTATTCTTTGAACTGTAGACGGCAGTCATGTTCATAAAAAGAAAAAACGAAAACAAACACAAAAAAAACATTTTTTATACGAGTGCTAAAAGTAAGGTTATGTCTTCTCGTAAATAATACGAAATGTGTACACATTTTGTACGTGTTTTATATTTAACACAACTTAGAATGCATCATTTTATAATAATATTATGAATTATTACTTTTACCAATAGCTTTTTATTGAATTTTAAAACATAATATTAAAATATTTTTCTTATTGTTTGTTTACAATTTTTTTCTTATCAATATGACAGCAAACACATAAAAAAATCAAAACAATCTTTATAATTTTAGTGCTGCCTATAATAACCAAAGAGAGAACTGTCGACATAAATTGACGTCATATAGCAAAATTTTTAAAGCAGTGTGGCCTGTAGTATTCTAGGTGCACTGGTATACGAGTGAAAATGTTGAAAAGGAAATATCTCATTCTTAAATTCCGTTATACTCACATTCATGAATAATGCGATTTCCATATTCATATTTGTTTTTTTTCTATTTCCTAAATTTTAAAAAATAACAAATCGGTGTTGTTGAAAACAATATGACATATGAAAAGTCATAATTTAGTTTAGTTTACAATTTAGTTTACAATCGGAGGCACAGCATATTGAAAAGGTACTAGTGCCACCTATGGAAGAATGATATGAATCAATCATTAATTTAGTTTAGTCGGAAATTTTGTTGAAAAAATCGCTCTCAGGCACACAGTCTAAATTTTATTTTCGAGAGAACAGAATAAAACAATACAAAAAATTAGGTGTTTTCATTTAATATAAAGGTTTAAATTAACAATATAAATCTATTACGACTTAGTTTGAAACCAGAAACTAAAATCTCGTATAGCACCAGACTTTTTGCGTGATTCTCTGATTTCAAAAAATCAATCGACGGCCACATTTGATTTCCTTGCGCATTTGTAGGGGGTACCAAAAATTCGAAATGTTTTGTTTGCTTATACATATTAAAAATAAAAATAATTAATTTAAAACTGTAATATTTAATTAATATATTTTATTTTAAATTAAATATAAATTATATTTTAAATTAATCATTTTTATTTCTATTTTTTATTATAAGCATACAAAACAATCCGAACGATTTTTTGGTACACCCTTTTTTTACTATAGCCATTTTTTTTATGTATGAGTTCTAAATCCTAATCAACGACCTGCTCATGCACCAATTGTGTAAAAAGCCTTCCGCGTGGTTCTATCCTCCGTTCGTGTCATCACCTCACATAAATCATGGTCGTTTTTGTTTGATTGAGACGGTATACTGCGGAAGATGCATAAAATCATTTTTGGGCATAATTCTAGAAAATCGCAATTCTAGCAATTAGCATTAATTTGGGAGAGGCTTAGTTCGGCTGGGTCATCTGTCAACGGGTTGTCTTGACGGGTAAATGGAGGAATAGGAAAATTCTTTGGCCGATTATTTTCGGATTTATTTTGTTGAAAAATCCAGTAATTCACCCGAGATTTATGTTGAAATCCCGATTCAGCTCAACATATCAGATTCGCACATGATTAGTTAAGACATTGCTTAGCACGGCTGAACTCCAGAACTTCTCTAAAACCCATTTTTAAATTCACATTTAATTCTGCTTACCTGATTTGACAATAATTGGTCGGGATATGGCCAAGTTCCATTCAGAATGATCGAATTTTAGAACTTTATCAAAAAGAAACATTAAAATCCCAATACAAGTTGATCCTAGTTTATTAGAATCCTAGCCCTGCTCTGCAAGCTGAACTGGAAAATTTCAATTGGAAACGGCCTGTTTCTTTCATTATACATTGCTGAATCCGAAAATTTCGTCAAATTCGGCTTTGCACCCCGAATTTGATCATCATTTGTTTTGAGTTGGCTTAGTTCCATTGAACATGCTAGAGTGCCAATCCAATTCTGCGTACCATATTTAACAGTTATTGGTTGAGGAATAGTTAAGTTCCATTTAGCATGATATAAATATACTGTGCACTATAATTATACTGGTAATTAATCGAATATTTTCTTCTTTGGTGAACAAATTAATAAAATATTTGAAATTTTTGCGAATTAAATTAAATTTGTTTGAAATATCCTATCCGGTAGTCAATCTGGCATTGAATAACATTGATATTTTTCCGGGAACCATTGCCTTTGGGATGCCTTACATATGAAATTTTTTGTTTTTTTATATATTTTTTTTTTTTTTCGATTTAAGGGTTAAATACTAATGAATTTTAGACTAAGTTTGATATAATTTAAATAATTATGGTTTCAGGAAAACCTATTGTAAGTCGTGGAATTGCAGGAGGATTAAATTAATAAATGTTTATATTATTTAGGAAGCTGGAAAATATTAATTTAGAATTAAATTTCAGGAAATTAACAGACGTGAAATAATATTTCTTTGAAATATTAATTGTTAATTGTGTAGATTAGAATGGTGTTGTCATTGCATTAATAACTATCGACTTTATTTAGGGGTCTGCAACTGGGCCGATTTAATCAATTAAATTTTGCATTAATTTACAATTACATTTTAAGAAATTTCCAGATGCACGTGAAATAATAACATTTTTTCCTAGGTTGCTGATTTAAAGAAGCAATTATTGATGACCAATACCATCAATATCCATTTAACCTATTAAACCTTTATCCTTCCCCAAGTAGATTAGTTTTGTGCTGTCTTTGTGTTACTAACTATCGGCTATACCTAGGTGTCTGTAACCGGGCCGATTCTGTCCCACTTAACTAACCTATCCAATCCTTCGGTTTTGTTATATGTAAAAAAGAGTGTACGGTGGGCCCGGCGTCACCCGGGAGCTCCTGTGTAAGAACTTGGTCGTGCATTCAGAATCAATCAATCAATCAAATAGCCATTTTTTTTATGTATGGGCGTAAAATTTTGTTTTTTAATATAGTAAAATATATTTATTATTTGCTGCGAAAATTGCTTCATTGGTTCAAAAAATATATTTTCTGCACTCGAAGCAAACATTAAACTAAAATTAACCCAAAAACGACAAATAAACAAGATGTTTATCTATCTACGTAATAGCACAGAATATAGAATACACATATATTTATAATATATGGTAATAGTGCGAAGATATATTTATCTACGTAATAGTGCGAAGAAATCAGTGAATCAAAAAAAAATATTGACGAAAAAAGAATCAACAATTTCCCCGCCAAAAAATTATGTGACGTTTTTTCCAACCAAAAGATTTGATTTAGATCAAAAAGATTTGATTTTTTTACTTTCTTTGCAACCAAAAATGACAGATAGACTTGATCTAAATCAAATCTATATTTTTTGATAGATTTGATCTTTTTCGATTTGATCTACTACCACCAAACATTATTGACAAGTAACACCCCACGAAAGTGCGCCATTTTTATAATTTGTTATTTATGTTTTTTTTTACTGTGCTCAAATGTGTTTTGTGTAAATTAATATATGTATTAAACAAATTAATAACCATATTTAGTAATTTTTATTATATACAATAAACATAAACAAGTTTTTTTGCCATATATAAACACGTTGCTGCCTGTGTTGCACAAATGCATGTAAACAAAATATATTTCTTCACGTGCTTTGAGAATTGTCAAAACTTGATCTATGCATGCATAAAAAACAAACAACAAATAACGTCGCTTACGCGCTATTACGTACGCACTGACAACAAAAGCAACAACAAAAATGTCTACGTTCTTTGGCAACTGGAAAGATTTGATTTATTTTTTGGTACGAAAAAACTCGCTATGTATTAGTTTATGGGTGAAGGGGAAAGAAACGAAGAAAGAATCACGCTGAAAGAATTAAAATGTGAAACCGTGGATCTGGCGTAACTTGTCGAGAAATAATGGGGAAAATTTTTATAGTAAATTGTTTTCTTCTACAAATTTTTGCAGGTAAATAAAAAGCATCCGCTATAACCCTTTTTCAACCAAAAAAAAAAAGAAATTAGCTCAATTTAAGTCCACACCACACAAATGTGTGAGTAAAAACCATAGTATGTATGGCGTTTTTGATAAAAAATTTCGCTTGATTTAAGTACAACCAACACAATTGTGTGTAAAGTTGTAGTGTTTTATCGGACGAAAATAAGTTTGAATGGAATGCACAAACGTGAAAGTTGGTCCTAAAATTAAACAAAAATAAATTTTTGACATGGTACTTGTTCAACTCATGGTTGAACAGTATAAAGTCATTTCCGGTATTTTTTTTACATCGCACGAAAAACTAAATTTATAACTCAAAACTAATCGACACTAATTTTGCTAGCAATGCATTTGTGCATTTTAAATGAATATACAAAATTTTATTTTATCTATGTCGCACTACAATGTAATAAGACACATATTTTTTCGTAGCGTTGTACTTTATGTGAATAGAATTAAGTAAATTTTGTTATTAGTGTAATCAATGTAAATTGTTGTTAGCATAATCTACGACAAAAATTTGTATAAAATCAAGAAATTTTTCTAAATAAATTCATTCTGTTCAGTTCACTTAAACGTTCAGTTTCGTTCTTGGAGTATTTGAGGCCTCACCCGTGGTAACCTCAAATACTCTCCAATAATTAAATCCAAATAATAACTGGATCGACGAAACAACATCTCCGAAAAATAATCGGAACTCATACTTTAACCTTTGAAGAACTTTCAACACTTCTAGCACAAATAGAGGCATGCTTGAATTCTAGGCCACTAGCTCCTCTTTCAAATGACCCAGAAGATGATGTCCAGCGCATTTCCTAACAGGGAGATCCATCATAGCAATGCCACAGCCTGACATCGAAGGTACCCAGATTACAACAAGATGGAATCTGCTAACCAAACTCAGTCAAGGATTTTGGAAGAAATGGCACACGGATTACCTTTCGCGATTACAACATAGGCCAAAATGGTTGCTTGAACAACCTAACCTTCGAGTAGGAGAATTGGTGATCCTCAAGGATGAACATTTACCTCCCACACACTGGCCACTAGCCAGGGTATTCGAACTGCACCCTGGACAAGATGGACTCGTCAGAGTAGTTTCCCTTAAATACAAAGATAACACGCTTAAACGAAATATCACAAAAGTATGTCGCCTACCCATAACTAACAACTCAGAGGATCAGATGAACATGAATCAACAAAATAGTGACTGTGTCCGTTCAACAACAACTAAGGATGGAAACAAAACACAGCAGGAACCATCAAAGGGCCTAGATGAAACAATTGCACCAGAGACTAATGACACCACACAGCTCCATGCAAAGGACAATCAATCCCTGAGACGGCAGCCTCATAGACATGCAAAGGGCGCGACCAAAGCAAATTATCTAGCCCTAACAGTATTTTCAATTTGCTGCTTACTAGGTTTGGCACAGGCCCAGATCAATGTTACGCCATTCAACCATTCGACTGGGATATATTTCGAGGATATAGGCAAACTTGAAGTGGTAGCCATGAAGTGGACGATAGTAATTTACTACAACATGACGAGTTATTGGGAGGAGATAGAAGTCTTTAAAGATGCTCAGATCGAATTGGAAGCAGCCTGCAAGGAGCTCTCTAACTTAAGATGTGACATAATCCTACAACAACTTCAGTGGCAATTCAAAAACTTGGTCGCAGATAACAAGCTTCTATTGACAATCAACAAGGAACGGCGCCGAGTAAAACGGGGCTTCGGAGACACAGTCGGTCTTATGCTTGGTGACATGTTTGGACTTCTCACCCAGCGCGAAGCTGATCAGTATGAAGTCCAATTTGAGAATATTAACAACAACGAGAATCATTTAATGGCACTGATGAGAAACCAAACATCAATAATAGACAACACAATCAAGTTGGTAAAGCATAACTCTAATCTAACAGTCACATCATTGAACAATCTAATTAAATCCAAATAATAACTGGATTTAACATTGGTCCTTCGAGGCCATTAAAAGTACTAGCACAAAATACAGTCCACGCCGAATAACAACAGGCAGATAATACAGTCCACGCCGAATAACAACAGGCAGAAACAGTCTACAGTCGACGCCGAACTACAACCGGCAACCATCAAGCTGCACAGCGCAACACAAACTCGTTTCGGGTTCATCACCAACGTGACCCGCGCCATCTTCACTGCTAAACAAAAATGGAGGGTCTATTGCAGAATCAACTAGCAAAGGCAACCGAGATAACACAATTTATCTCGAACTATAAAAAAGACAGGGCAGAGCGAAAAACGAAGAGGTACCTTGAGGCCAGAATAGCGAATCTAAAAAAGTTGTACAATGAGTACGTAGACGGTGACAACGAAGTGAGGAATTTGAAACCTCCATTAGAAGCAACTCACCAATACTACAAAGATAGACAGACAGTATGTGACACCTATTCAAAGTATATTGATGACATGTGGCACCGTCTCAATCAATCATCCTTGCCATCAACACCAACTCCAGAATCAAGTCTTAAATTGAACTTCGACAAGTCTGAGGGGTCAAACAAGAACGACCAGGGCAATGAAGTTCCACCATTTGAAAAATCCACTGGCCAATCATCCGAATCAACAAGAGATGAATCAGAAAATAAAGGTCAACAAAATCAGCCCACGAAAATGATCCAGCAATTGGAACAACAGAACATTAAAATGCGAAATTTATATCGAGAAATTCGTGCGGCTAAGGACGTACTGGCAAGCAACAAGAAGTCCAGAGCCGTCCTCAATCATAAATTAAAAACGATGGAAAGGGCAATGATGCAAATCATGGATCTGCATGAACAGATCTGCATGGAAGCTTCGGAAGAACAAGAAGCTAACTTAGATTATTTCGTAGACCAACACTACGAAAGTCTATACAACAAATACGAAAGTATCGTAATAACAATAACAACGTTATTAGAGGATGATCAACAACCGTCCACAGCGAAATCATTGGAAATTCGTCTACCACGAATATAAATCCCACACTTCCATGGGGAGTGCATGAAGTGGGCAAGTTTCGCAGATACATTCAAACGGCTAGTTCATGACAACAGTCAACTTACCAACACACATAAAATGAACTACCTCAAAGGTCATGTACAAGGATCAGCTGGGAGATTATTGAGCCATCTAGAAACCACTGGAGAGAACTACGATGCAGCTTGGGCAATTTTAGAAAATCGATACAACAACAAAAGATTGCTCGTTTCCAACCTTCTGCACACTTTGCTGAATCAACAAGCTTGCACCACGGAATCGGCAGCAGCAATAAAAGGATTACACGACATAACAACAGAGTGTTTATACGCCATCAGAAATACGGGGATCAGAATTGAAACGTGAAGCCCTTTCATCACTTTCCCTTACTAAAGAAATTAGATGCCGAATCACGACGTCTATACGAAAGCTCACTGGAAAACCCAAGAGAATTTCAAGAAACAAGCCAATTCTTGAAGTTTCTAGAGAGGCGTTTTCAATCTCTAGAATCAGTTGGTCCCACCAAACAAATACCACCTCAACAAACGAGGTTTCAAGCTCAACCATTAAGACGCGCCTTCTTAGCGGCTACTCAACCGAATCATATTTGCATATGCTGTCAGAAAAACCACAGAGTCGACATATGCCCGCGTTTTAAAACCATGACCACCTCCGAAAGAAATCAAATGGTCATGCTACACACTTTGTGCAGAAACTGTCTTGGCCAAAATCATACGACAACAGGCTGTAAGAACAACACAACATGTTCTTTCTGCCAGGGCAAGCATCACACCTTGCTACACGTAAATAATCGGGAACGAGAGAACAATTATGCAAAATTGAACGTATCAACATTCGACAAAGATTGCGACCCAGTTCTACTAGCTACAGCTCTAGTAAGAGTACAGAATATTTACGGTTGTTCCAACATTCTACGGGCACTGATCGATCCAGGATCACAGGCCACGTTTATCACAGAGCAAGCTGCACAACAATTAGGTTTGCCAAGAACAAGGGTTCTAGCCGAAATTTCCGGAATAACAACAACAAAAGGAAAATCACACCAACAGATTACAATCGATATAAGTCCTAGATTCCCATCAATTTTTAACATACAAACCAATGCCTTGGTTTTGAGAACCATAACAAAACCACTTCCAGACAAGAACATCTTGGGTTTGGATGAAAATCTACAACGGGAAATAATTCTAGCCGATCCTACCTTCGATACTCCCGGACCTATTGATATTTTAATAGGTGCTGATATTTATGGAGAGATAATGTTAGAAGGCATAAAAAGGGATCCACAACACAAGTGTATTGCTCAAAATTCACAAATAGGATGGATAATATCGGGCCGTCTAACCCAGGCGAGCAACATACCAACCGCTCGACTAAGTAGCCATGTTACTTTAGCAGATATTGATAACCAACTCAAGCGCCTTTGGGAATATGAAGAACTACATCCAAAGCGAACCCTAACTACGGATGAAGTGGAGTGTGAAGAGCATTATAAAAACACACACAAGAGATTGAAAAATGGGCGCTATGAGGTTCATATACCACCCAAAAATGACAAACTAAAAGAAGTGGGATTAGGAGAATCTAAAAGCAAAGCAGCAGCAAGATTGGTTCAAATCGAAAAAAGATTCATGAAAGATGACAACCTTAAAAGAGAATATCACAAGTTCATCAACGAGTATATCCAGCTCAATCATATGGAACTAATTAAAAATGATTCCGGCACGGATCCTTCCCGAGTATACTACATGCCACATCACGCAGTTTTAAAAGAAGATAGCACAACGACGAAATTAAGAGTAGTATTCGATGCTTCCTGCAAAACAACAACGGGCACTTCTACAATATTGATCAGATATTGATCAGACAATTTAGCAACAATATTGTTGTTTAGCAACAATATTGATCAGATGGAAGAAACATCGTTATGTTATTGCATCGGACATTGAGAAAATGTTCAGGCAAATACAAGTAACTAGCCAAGATCAAGACTTTCACCGAATTCTATGGCGAGCAACTCCAAATATGCCAATGAAAGCCTATAGATTAAAAACAGTTACCTATGGAACAGCCTCTGCATCCTATCTGGCCACAAAAACTCTACAACAACTGGCCATAGACGAAGCATCAAAATATCCGATTGGGTCCAAACTTGCATTAAACGATTTCTATGTGGATGATCTATTATCTGGGGCCAACACAATAACAGAGGCAAAAGCTGCGCAGAGAGAGCTACAAGAACTTCTCTCACTAGGAGGTTTCAACTTTAGAAAATGGGTCAGCAACAATAAGACAATATTACAAGAACTTCCAGAGAGCCTTAAAGAAACTGGTTTACACACGATAGAATTTGACGAGACAATAAAAACTCTAGGACTCCTCTGGAACTCTGCAACAGATACGTTTCAACTTAAAGTGTCTTTGCAGGGAACTAAACCAGCGATATCCAAACGAACAATTCTATCGGAAGCATCTAGGCTGTTTGATCCGCTAGGATGGTTAGCACCCGTGATAGTTCAGGTGAAAATCTTGCTTCAAGATTTATGGGCATCTGGCGTAGGATGGGATGAAAAACTTATTTCAAAATTTGAAGAGAGATGGTCAAACTACAAACTAGAACTACCACAGTTAGAGAAAATTAGAATTAATCGATGGACACACTACACCACCCAAGCCAAAATTGAATTACACGGTTTCTGTGACGCATCTAATCACGCGTATGCTGCAGTGGTATACAGCAAAACAAATAATAAAACAACACTAATTGCTGCTAAAACGAGAGTTGCACCGTTAAACCAGACAATATCGCTTCCAAGGTTAGAGCTAAACGCCGCACTGCTACTATCAAGGCTGCTTCAAAACGTCTTACATGCGTTAAAACAATAACATAACGACATTTTGCTGGAGTGATTCTACAGCAGTATTAGGTTGGATAAAAGGAAAACCACAAAATCATAAAACCTTTGTGGCAAATAGAATAACAGAAATTCAATCCAATACCAATCCTAGCCAATGGTATCACGTAGCGTCCAAGGATAATCCTGCGGATTGTGCATCTCGAGGATTAAACCCAGTCCAATTATTAGCCCACATGATTTGGTGGGAAGGGCCAATATGGCTAAAGGGTTTTACCTATCCAAGAACCAACATTGATAGTCAAGAGATGGAACAAGCCAGTAGCATGGAATGCAAGTCCATAAGAACATTAACAAACACCAGAAACGTTTCACATTTCACACCAGAAGAACTAAACATATCGCTAAGGGCCATAATCAGAATCGCCCAACGAGAAGCTTTTGAAACAGAATTAAAACAACTAAAAACAAATCAAAATTTACAAAAGGGAAGCGCAATCATAGCTCTCACTCCATTCATCGATGAAAATGATATACTTAGGGTCGGAGGGAGACTGTCAAATTCGGAGCTTTCATATGAAGAAAAGCATCCAATAATACTGCCGAGAAGTCACAAATTATCTAAACTAATCATCAAGGATACTCACTTAAAAACATTACATGGTGGCAATCAAGCAACATTAGCACACCTGAGAGGGCGATATTGGATAATAAATGCTAAAAACACAATTCGTCAACACATACACGAATGTATAATCTGTATTAGGTCAAGAAAGTTGGCATCGAACCAACTAATGGGAATATTACCAAAAGAAAGGGTAAGCCCTGCACCACCGTTCACAAATAGCGGAGTAGACTATGCAGGTCCAATCAGCATAAAATTGTGGAAAGGCCGCTGTAACAAAACAACAAAGGGTTACATTGCTATATTCATATGTCTAGCCACAAAGGCAATTCACCTAGAACTCGTGAGTAACCTATCAACAGATGCCTTCCTAGCCGCATACAAACGATTCATATCAAGACGAGGAATTTGTCTGAAAATATTCAGTGATTGTGGGACAAACTTCGTCGGAGCAGACAAACAACTACGAAAGCAGGCTAAACAACAAGAAGCTGAAATTAAAAGCAGAACAGCACAAATGGGCACTACTTGGCATTTTGTGCCGCCGGGAAGTCCTCACTTTGGAGGGTTATGGGAAGCGGGAGTAAAATCGACGGAACAACATCTCCGAAAAATAATCGGAACTCATACTTTAACCTTTGAAGAACTTTCAACACTTCTAGCACAAATAGAGGCATGCTTGAATTCTAGGCCACTAGCTCCTCTTTCAAATGACTCAGAAGATGATGGTTTCTTAAGTCCAGCGCATTTCCTAACAGGGAGATCCATCATAGCAATGCCACAGCCTGACATCGAAGGTACCCAGATTACAACAAGATGGAATCTGCTAACCAAACTCAGTCAAGGATTTTGGAAGAAATGGCACACGGATTACCTTTCGCGATTACAACATAGGCCAAAATGGTTGCTTGAACAACCTAACCTTCGAGTAGGAGAATTGGTGATCCTCAAGGATGAACATTTACCTCCCACACACTGGCCACTAGCCAGGGTATTCGAACTGCACCCTGGACAAGATGGACTCGTCAGAGTAGTTTCCCTTAAATACAAAGATAACACGCTTAAACGAAATATCACAAAAGTATGTCGCCTACCCATAACTAACAACTCAGAGGATCAGATGAACATGAATCAACAAAATAGTGACTGTGTCTGTTCAACAACAACTAAGGATGGAAACAAAACACAGCAGGAACCATCAAAGGGCCTAGATGAAACAATTGCACCAGAGACTAATGACACCACACAGCTCCATGCAAAGGACAATCAATCCCTGAGACGGCAGCCTCATAGACATGCAAAGGGCGCGACCAAAGCAAATTATCTAGCCCTAACAGTATTTTCAATTTGCTGCTTACTAGGTTTGGCACAGGCCCAGATCAATGTTACGCCATTCAACCATTCGACTGGGATATATTTCGAGGATATAGGCAAACTTGAAGTGGTAGCCATGAAGTGGACGATAGTAATTTACTACAACATGACGAGTTATTGGGAGGAGATAGAAGTCTTTAAAGATGCTCAGATCGAATTGGAAGCAGCCTGCAAGGAGCTCTCTAACTTAAGATGTGACATAATCCTACAACAACTTCAGTGGCAATTCAAAAACTTGGTCGCAGATAACGAGCTTCTATTGACAATCAACAAGGAACGGCGCCGAGTAAAACGGGGCTTCGGAGACACAGTCGGTCTTATGCTTGGTGACATGTTTGGACTTCTCACCCAGCGCGAAGCTGATCAGTATGAAGTCCAATTTGAGAATATTAACAACAACGAGAATCATCTAATGGCACTGATGAGAAACCAAACATCAATAATAGACAACACAATCAAGTTGGTAAAGCATAACTCTAATCTAACAGTCACATCGTTGAACAATCTAATTAAAGAACAACAGAAACTAAGATTGGAAATGGAGCTGTTGAACGAGTATCGAACATACGAAGACAGGGTCCGCTCAATATTAATGAGCATGATCGAATTGACCCTAATATTAAAGAACCTAGAGGATACTCAACGAGGCCTTCTTGATATCGCCTACTATGCACATCATAACATCTTGCATCCATCAATACTTGCGCCGGCACAATTAGAGGATCAACTACAAGCAATTCGACAACTCATACCAGCTTCAATAACCATCCCAGGCCACGAT
Organism: Nephrotoma appendiculata; assembly: GCA_947310385.1. NCBI lineage: Eukaryota > Metazoa > Arthropoda > Insecta > Diptera > Tipulidae > Nephrotoma > Nephrotoma appendiculata. The sequence continues at coordinate 283,726,156 of OX371225.1, read as the reverse complement.
ATTCATAATCTCTTGCACATATACCAGACAATGAACGTGCGCAGTAGGGTAACACAACGAAATGTGATAATTGAAATCATCATACCGCTGTCCTTTGCAGTTGATTATAATCTACTAGCCGTAATACCAGTTCCTGACATTTGCCATTACAACACCCAATCGTGCATTATCACATCAACAAAATACCTAGCAGTGGACAATCATCGAGAACATTTCGCATCTCTAACAACAGAAGAAGTGAATCGTTGCCAGAGATTTGAACCTTCACAATTTTTATGCGAAATATCACCGATCTTTAACGCAATGACTAACGTAAATCAGTGCGAGGTAGCAATCCTGCAGCGAAAAACAACGCTTTATACATTATGCAGTGTTGAATCAATAAACGCAACCAAACATTGGATAAAACTCAACGCTCCGAATCACTGGATATACGTAGTTCCCAATGAAACAACGGTTGACGTCGTATGTGAATCCAAAGTCCACTCATATAATTTTCACGGATCCGGTTTAGTGACGATGAATGCTGGCTGCACATTAAGTGACGAAAATCTTCAAATCATTGCCATCGGCACAGCACGTAACAATATCAACAATGAATTTCACAAGTCATCTAAACGTATAAACGGAGCCATCAATCTAAAGGAATTCGGTTCACAAATAAAAACCAGAACAATAGTGAACGATAATCCGAAATCAATAACGCCGTTGGACACAACAAATTTGGAGAAGGAGCTGGCAATAATAAAAGGAAATCAGCAACTGCCGACAAGGATAAATCACCATGATGTTCATCACTATACGGTTTCCTACTCAATCATAGGAATTTTGATCATTTGCATCATCATTTGTTACTTCAAATTTAAACCTCAGTCAGTGCCACCACTTCCTCGTTCAAATTCACCGTAAAGAACTCCCAAAGAATCCAACTGTAGCACAACCAATAAGTTCATTGCTGCCTGGGAGTATGTTCAACTCATGGTTGAACAGTATAAAGTCATTTCCGGTATTTTTTTACATCGCACGAAAAACTAAATTTATAACTCAAAACTAATCGACACTAATTTTGCTAGCAATGCATTTGTGCATTTTAAATGAATATACAACATTTTTATTTTATCTATGTCGCACTACAATGTAATAAGACACATATTTTTTCCTAGCGTTGTACTTTATGTGAATAGAATTAAGTAAATTTTGTTATTAGTGTAATCAATGTAAATTGTTGTTAGTATAATCTACGACAAAAATTTGTATAAAATCAAGAAATTTTTCTAAATAAATTCATTCTGTTCAGTTCACTTAAACGTTCAGTTTCGTTCTTAGAGTATTTGAGGCCTCACCCGTGGTAACCTCAAATACTCTCCAATAATTAAATCCAAATAATAACTGGATTTAACATTACTTTTGTCGTACCCACACAATTGTGTTACCGGGCAGCAAAAGGGATATAAAAGTGTTAAGTGTTGTAAATAATTTTTTTTCTTGTTATGCTGGTATTCCACTATGAAACAATTTTTTTCAGTAAAATTAATACGAGTTAAAAATATAAATCATTTAGTTGTTAGAAAGAAACAAAAAAAAAATTCAGTAAAATTTAGTGGGGAAAATATTGCAATAAAAAGTATGAAACTCAATACTTTTTATGGCAACATTTGTTTTCTTTGTCACTCTAACGTAATTTTAATATGTATACACTCCTCTTTTCGGTTTCTCAGTATTTTTTACTGAAAAAATTGTTTCACTGTGGAATACATGCATAATGCGTGTATTCCACAGTGAAACAATTTTTTTCAGTAAAAACAACTCAGAAACCGAAAAGAGGAGAGTATACATATTAAAATTACGTGACAAAGAAAACAAATGTTGCCATAAAAAATATTGAGTTTCATGCTTTTTATGGCAACATTTTCCCCAGTAAATTTTACTGATTTTTTTTGTTTCTTTCTAACAAGTAAAGCCTTTATTCCACAATGAAACATATTTTTTCAGTAAAAAATACTAGGAAACCGAAAAGAAGAGAGTATACATATTAAAAGTATGTTAGAGTGATAAAGACAAACAAATGTTGCCATAAAAAGTATTTAGTTTCATACTTTTTATGGCAACATTTTCCCCGCTTACTGCCAGTAAATTTTACTGATTTTTTTTTTGTTTCATTTTGGTTCGTGGCGAAATTATATTTTTATCTCGCCTTTTTTTTACTGAAAAAATATGTTTCATCGTGGAATAAAGGCTTAAAGGAATTATATTTATCTCGTAATAATTTTATTGAAAGAAATTGTTTCACTGAATTCACTCTTTATGGTACTATTCCATGGGAAAAAAATATTACCAGCAAATCTCTCAGCAAAAATAAAACGAGACAAAAATATAGATCGACTGTTTGAGAGAAAGGCGCATCCGTTATAGCTTTCTGAGCAAATTGTTGTTATGTTGCCATAATTTTTCATAAAACATATAAAGTTTAGTATTTTTTTAAAGCAAGCAAAGCGAAAAAACCATCCCCACTCCTTTTTAATTTTATTTCTAAAATATAAAACATTGCGCTTACGTATATTATCGTCCCGTATATACGAGTAAAAATTGATTCAAGTCAAAAAAATTATTTTTGATAGAGAAATTTGTTAAATTCTTGTGTATGAGAAAAAAAAAATTTATTTAAAATAATTTAATGCGCGATTGCACGTATTATTTTTTAGGTTATGTATTTTATAGCAGAGCGCTTTTTATTTGTTTTGAGAATTGAATATAGAAACGAAATAATATGTTTCTGCCTGTCCCGAAAATATTATTTAATTTATTAGTAATTTTAAGTATAATATTTATTGTCAAACATTAAAAATAAAGATTTTTCATTTTTTTTAAATAATTTATAGGTTAAATTTTGTTGATGCTAAAATTTTTCCCTTACAAATTTATGGTAGAGCATTTTTTTATATATTTTCGAAAATTAAAAAAATATTAAAATCACATGATTCTCGCATGAAACTTTCGTTAAATTTAGCTGTGACTTAAAAAAATAGTGTGCGCTATTTCCCGCCGAAAAATAAGAAAAACTTAAAAATTGTATTGAAAATCTGATTTTTTATTAAATATAAAGGCAGAAATTATTTTATTTGTATAATTAATTACTAAATTAATATTATAAAATTATTTGAATAATTTTACATGCATCTTTCATTTATATATGGTAAATTTTTTGAATTTATGAAACCTAACCTAAAAATTAGTTTGAATTGTGCACGTTGTGTAAAAAAGTTGAAATTAAATATTATTTGTTGCTTTTCTATTGTTTAATGTTTGTTATAATAAATTATTCAAAATACATAAAAATCTAATCATGTTTTATTCACAAAAGTTTTAAATTTACATCGCGATGATTTTGTTATTACTTAAGAAGTTGTATTACTTAAGAAGAGGTTGGATTTGTATGGAAAAGGGTAGAATATAGTCGTGAAAAAATTGTACACTGAACTTTTTTACATTCAATAAGGGTAGAGTCAAATTTTTTTTGGTCCACTTAGTAGCGTATATACATATTATACTTTATAATATATGGTTGGAATGTCAAAAAAAAAGAAAGATAATTGGTATCGTTAAATTTTTTTTTTTTTAAATTTTTATTCTTGACTGGTTGGTCCTTTATACCCCAACCAGCGAAAACTTAAGAGCTTAAGTTGTGCTCTGTTTGGACCATTTAGGGGAGCAGTACGACCACCAAAATTTTAGAGGTCAGTTGTTAATTTCTGACAAGAAGCCTATAAAATTTTGGTGATTGTAGCACTAACCGAAATGGTACAAACAGCGTGCAGCTTAAGCTCTTAAGTATTCGCTGATTGAGACATTACTTAGTCATTTGGCAGATTCGGTACACGAAATATTAAAAGCGAACAGTATACGATATATTAATAAGTTGTGTTAGGTAGAAATAGTGGTGTAATTAAAAATTGTAAATGGTGTATTAAGTGAATTAATAAATATTTGTTGATATTATTTGTTATTGTTATTTAGTGTTGGTAAAATAAGCACTTTATAAAGCACTCATAAGACCTGTGCTGGCTTTCGGAAGCGAGAGCAGGGCCATGACAACTAACGACTAGAGATTATTAGCTACCTTCGAAAGGAAGGTTATTAGCGCAACCTTTGGTCCAATTAAAGTTGCGAACAACGAATATCGGTTTTTTATGAACCACGAAATAAAGCAACTCCTCGGAGGCAGCGAAATTAACGGTTTCATCAAATCCAATCGAGTGAGATGGCTCGGCCACGTTACAAGGTCCCCACAACAATGAATGATCAATAAAGTGTTTCACCAACAACCAGCCGGATTGCGTTGTAGAGAAAGACCTCGACTACGCTGGCGTGAAGACGTCGAACAAGATCTACATATACTAGGATGTCGAAACTGGAGGACGAGAGCGATGGACCGAGACGGATGGAGGATCATAGTGTGGGCGGCAAAATCCCTTCATGGGATGTGACGCTAGATAGTAAGAGTGGGAAAATTATAATAGGAATATTCCAGTAGTAGTGTAACTGTTTAATAAATATTTGAAAATTATTAGAAAGATTATTTCAGGTGTTTTCGCCAATATTTCGGAAGTGTGTGAAATACGAGAATTGGTGTTGTAATCGACAAATTGTATAACGATATTCACAATCCAGTGAAATGAACCGGTTTTGACAGGACAAATTAGTAAAATTATTAATGTGATGGGTAAGTATTTATGATCAGATGGGCCAGATACATTTTTATGTGTTTTAGGAGATGTATGAGAATGAGTTTGTTGTGTTCTGAGTGTCTGAACAGTTTCTTGATAATGCTGAATTTATTGTATTTTTAACAGCAACACTCTAATATAATTAATAATGGCTCTTCCGATTAACTCATTGTAACCAATAGTTGTGTTTTTATTTCTACTACTGGAAATCTGTTTTCATCATACACCTCGATATAATAAAATTTGATGAGTACCACGGTTGTCATACAGTATTGTCATATATAGAGTTAAACACACATATTTTCACAGAAAATGAATTACGACACAAAATATTACTCATATCAAAACAGCATTTTGAAATTTACATTCGAATGAAATTGAACATGTGTGTTTCTCATTTATTTACATTTGGCCACATGCGCTTCACCGTAAGACATTTATAACAATTTTAATAGGAAATAGAATTGATTAAATACAGATGTAAGTCATAAACCCCATTTAAAGACGTAATGTTTTCCATTCATAATCGTAGCGGTAGTGCGATAAGCATTATATTTACATCCTTTTAATAATCCGCACAAGGCCCTACTTGCCAAAATGTTATTTTTGATGTCAGTTTTTCTTTTGATGTTCATCAGTAATTTATATGTAAGTATTATCTAATTAAAGTTGTATTTTGATTTGGTTCAAAAATTTATGTAATTATCACTAATTTTAGGCGTTCACATATGAGGAGAAGCAAAAAGCTATTGAGAACCTAAACAAATGTCTGAACGAGATCGCGTCAATAGTTACAGCAACCGAGAAAAAACAATGTTTTATTAGATGTGTTTTTGAAAAAGAAGGACTCTTAGACAGTGCTGGACAAATTGTTGAAGCAACTGTTAAAGATAGAGTGAACAAAGGCAATGACAAGGTTAAGGTTAGAAAAGCTATTTATGCGTTCGACGGATGCAAGCACCTTAAAGGGAAATCATTATGTGAAACTGTTTACAAATTTTATGTATGTTTTGACCAAAGAACAAGATAATAAACATAGTTTGAGAAATTACGTTTTGAATGAGAATCGATTTATTACTCAGCTGAAGAGAGGCTAATGTTTATATTTGTCTTCTTCTTCTAATAATAGCTACAGTACGTCTATACTTATATGTATATAAGCTATTTATAGAACGACTTAAGGTAATTTCATTGATAGTGCTATACAAATAATTATTATCTGGATTAATGTATTTGGAAGTGACAAACTGATAAAACTTTATGTTTTTATAAGTTTTATCGTATTTAGCTCACGTGACCAAACTTCTATCGCAAATGATTTTGCTTTGAAATTTTAAGGATTGATTGCCTTTTTAAACTGAACTAATTATGCCTTTAGAAGCCTCTGGTGAAAACCGAATAAACAAAAAAGACGTAATAGAGTAATGACAAGAAATGTACACAATACCTAACAAAAAAAATCAATAAAATTTCCTGAAAACACAAGAGACCGCTTTACATGTTTATTCTATATCCCACCTGCCAAGAGGCATAAATAAAATTTCATCTAGAAATTCGGTGGAGTAATAAACGGTTGTTTCCTCGTGTGTGAAATCGAAGTTTGCATAACGTATGTAAATTGGGAATTACGTGAATGAGGCATATAATGACTCCCGATTGCGGGACGCTCTGCTACCATATGAACATAATAGACCCTGAACGTTCAGGTAGTCTGTCGTCCAACCTCTATTTTAAATAACGGTTAACCTTTAAGCACGATACAAATTTTCGATTGCGAGCGTTCCAAAAATTCCAAGTATTTAATTTCTTCTCACCGTTGAAAATGAACGATGAAATGTAATAAACTTAAATACCGATATGAAAAGTAGCAAACCAGCAAAACTCTTTTGGCACACTCCAAATATAACCACGTTTTCCCACTTAAACTTTTCCATTTTCAATGCAATCGGTATTGTATCTGCGTTTTATACAAAAGTAAAAGAAAAACACAAACTTTATTTTTAAATCCCGTTCTACTCCTAATTTCGCATTTCCTAAATTCGCAGAAAATATTGTTACGGTGACAGCTAGATTAGAATAGAATAACTTAAGCTATAACCAGCGAGTCTGTAAGAAATTTAAGTAACAAAACGACATCTCAAAAATGCATGTTTATTGACATTACTGACCAGCGAAACTCAAAGTACTTTTCGTTCAGTTTCGTTAAATTTGAATTGTCATTTAGCAATCTGTAACAAGCTCGAAAATTATCACTCAAACTGAAGGAAACGTCAAAATTGTACATTTGAAATGGCGGTATGTTGGTATGTTTACATTTTTATAATTTATGTGTACAAATATTTAAAATAAAAAATACATAAATTATGTATAGTGAATAAAAAATACATAAATTATGTATTATGTATAGTGAGTAGTATTCAAATCTCGCTGGAATTCTGACAGTTCTCGCGCAGGCAAAATATGGCGGATACGCAGTGATGTATTAAGTATAATAATACCAGTTTATTGTTTACATTTTTATGTTGTATTTTTATTACTTAACTGTATAAATTAACTTTGTAAGAATCACTGACACTTTTGAAATTAATATTTAATTCGATAAGCAACGAATTAATTCATAATTCCATTAAATTGAAAACCTATTTTGCTTTTTTATGTTGTTGTGGTTTTGTTCGATATGAATGACATTTGGTTATTTATTTTCCCTAGTTCGTACCAAAATTAAATGTTGACATTGTTTCCAAAGGCGTGCAATTTTTTTATAGATGTATTAATTTTCACTTGAAATATCATTGTAATAACATAAATACATGATCATTTTGAATATTTTGTGTATTAAAAGTGAAATATAATTCTTTTTAATGGTTATTGATTATTTTATTTAGATTTACTATCTAAGATAAATGCGACCCATCAAAATTTTTATAATTTTTTTTTCTACATCACTGAAAGCTGCGTAGAACAATTAAAAAAAAAGATTTTTTAAGATCTGAATAGGACTATACATACATAGGTATATACGTTTAAATACTCCTAGTTACATTTATTGTATTTAGTCATATGTAAATACCTTGTAATAGTCGAATCTGTCTCTTGTGCGATTTATTTTTCGTACCACACAAAACCGTTTTTATTTATTTTTGCCCCTTCGTCTTTTAATTAGGGTAAGAAGCTGTTCAATTTTCTCAAATAGATTTATTTTTTACGAAAATCGTGGTGTGGTTAGTTTGCAATTTTGCAGATTGGCATTTCAAAATTCAATTGACAATAATAATCGTGTTACAGATTCGCTGGTCAAACTGTCAAATATTCTGTAACAAAACGTTCTCGTTAAATTCTGTAAGGTTTCGTTACAGACTATTACAGACTCGCTGGTTAAAGCTTTAATTTCATTAATTGTTCAATTGCATTAATGATTTGGTTCAACATTTAGGCGTCCTTTCTATAATACAGTGATTCAAACTTTGGGTGACTAGGCAAAAACGTAACAATTGGTGACAGCGGTGGGATTGTGAATAATAAAGAACATGATTCTCTACGAATTAAAGCTTGCGCAATTAAAGGAGCAACTGAAACAGCGAGGTTTGGCCAGTGAAGGCACAAAAGGTAGTTTGGTGGAGCGACTACGTGAGGCCATGGAGAAGGAAGGTTTAAATCCAGACGTGTATGATTTCGAGGAGGAAAAAACGGATGAGATCAGTGTGGACAAGAAAGAAGGGGACGTACAAACGATGGTTGGAGCAGCACAAAACCCATCTGGAAGTTTTGATTTATCCCAGTTAATGGCAGCTATGAATCAAATGATGGGACAACAGTTGGGTGGAATTAAACAATCGATGGAGCAACAAGGGGCGGACATTAAACATCAAATGAAATTGTCGAACCAGGACATGAAACAGCAGATGGTACAATTGGAGCAACAAGGGGCGGACATTAAAAACCAAATAGAAGATGGTCAAAAGAAAATGGACGAGAGGTTTCTGGAATTATCTTCTACACTACACGGTAAAGTGAAAAAACTGCAAACAGATGTACACGCAGAAATTCAAAATGTTAAAGGGACGGTTTAACAAAAATTTGACTCGGTTAAACAAGATTTTCAACGTCTCGAGAAGGACCCCCAAGATGTCAAGGCGAATGGAACGATACATCAAGTGATCCAGACAGTAAACGCTGTTAAGTTAAAACCACCATTTGATGGAACAGCATCCTTCAGTATTTTTAAGTTCCAATTCGAAACGGTGATTAAGCAAAATCAGTGGGATGATGAACAATGTGTTGAAGCGTTAATTGTGGCTCTTAAAGGCGAAGCGGCGGAAACACTACAAATCATTCCCGAGCGGAACGGAACGTTTACATGGGAATTATGAAGGCGTTAGATCGAAAATACGGAAGTGACCACAAGCGAGAAATCTATCGCATGGAATTGAAGGGTCGATACCAAAGAGGAGGAGAATCGCTACAGGAATTTTCATCGACAATTGAGCGGCTCGCGCATTTAGCACATTCAAATATGTCGGCTGATTACATGGAGCGAATTAAAATAGATGCATTCATTGGCGGTATTCGAGATCCTGAGACACGCAGAGCGGTGATGTTGTCACCTAAGGCAACTTTCACGGAAACCATCGCTTGTGGGTTAACAAACGAAACTGCGCAAACCATCATCAAACCAGCAATGAAAATTCGTCGAGTGGAGATTAATTCCAGAATGGACACCGAGCGGGCTACGCCAAGGTTCAGATATGGAAGTGGCAGAATTAAATGCTGGGTATGTAATAGAATGGATCACATCTCACGGGACTGTTGGGAGATTAAGAAGAAACGAGCAAGGTCGCCATCTCCTATGAAGCGTAGACCAAACGAGGAGCAGATTGAATCCAGAAAGGAGGGTCAGACGGCATTGGAGTCGTTAAAAAGAGACAGCTTGAAAGGGCAGAAGCTGACTCCCACAACAGATTGCCCCATAACCTCCATCCAAGTTTCGAGAGTAGAAAGAGGCGGTGGCAGCTTGACAAATGAAGCTGATATTGAACATCGGAAGGGAAGCGCACATGGAAATGCCGACGCATTATCACGAGGGCCATGTCCCGTGGAATGCAAGCATTGTGAGGGTGTGGAGGGTAACTAAAACATCATCGATATTCGGCTTATGCAAGTGCTACCTGATGAGGAATGGACTGATGAAATGATCAAGAAGGAGCAATTACGGGATGCTGACCTGTCATTCATCATGAAACATAAGGAAAAGGAACACCGGCCCACATGGAGTGAGATAGCTGACAAAACTCTCGTTGTAAAAAGTTATTGGGCTCAATGGGATAGCCTTCACATAGAAAATGGATGTTTAAAAAGAAAGTGGGAAAGCACGGATGGTAAAGTAAAACAATTGTTGGTAGTGGTGCCAAAAGATCGGATAGAGGAAATCCTCAAGGAGTATCATGGAGGAGCAAGTGGAGGTCACCTAGGGATTAATAAAACACTAGCCAAAATTCGCCAACGTTTCTACTGGTCCGGATGTAGACAGTCAGTAGTAGAATGGTGTCGAAGATATGACCAATGTGCGGCAGTAAAGGGACCAGCACGAAAAAGCCGTGGAACCATGAAACAATATAATGTCGAGCCACCATTTGAGAGAATTGCAATGTATGTGGCGGGGCCATTTCCGACCACCGAGAGCGGAAATAAATATGTGCTAGTAATAATGGATTATTTCAGCAAATGGCCGGAAGTGTATCCCATACCCAATCAGGAGACAACAACAATAGCTGATGCCGTGGTCAACAATTGGATTAGCAGAATTGGTGTACCGATGGAAATTCACACGAATCAAGGAAGGAATTTCGAATCGGTGGTATTTCAGGAAATATGTCAGATGGTTGGTATCAATAAAACCAGAACGACGCCTTTACACCCGCAGTCGGACGGTATGGTGGAAAGATTCAATGGCACATTGGAGGAATATCTAGCAAAGGTTGTAGAAAGGAACCAACGCAACTGGGATCGACATATACCGATGTTCCTGATGGCCTACCGATCAGCGGTACATGACACAACAGGAGTGATACCAGCTAAAACCATATTTGGGAACAATCTGCGATTATTCCATCGGCAGCTCTATGCGGACAGGATTACGCCGACCAGATGAAAGAGGAACTCAATCACATACATCAATTTGTACGGGAGAAAATTCGGATATCAAGTGATCGAATGAAAGCTCGATATGACATACGAGCAAATAATCAAGGCTTCGAGGAACGGCAATTGGTATGGCTTCACAACCCGCAACGGCACAAGGGATTATCACCGAAGTTGCAACCCACATGGGAAGGACCTTACACTGTCATTAAAAGGTTGAACGACGTGGTTTATCGCATACAGAAAGGACGGAAAGGTAAACCTAACGGAACGGACGGAAAGTCTAACCACAATTGTGGTTTGTCCACAGAAGCCAAACGCTATTTTACTATGGAAAAATGTCCCATTTGCCTTTTTGTTATTTTGAGTAATTTCAATTTTAGTGCTATGGTTTATCGTCGTGGTTTAATACTAAACTTTTATTTTATTTTTTTAAAACCTATTGTATTAATGAAGGATATGTAATTTTTTTATCAAGCGGATAAATAGGGCTTCGTTTGCTGAAACCAAATGTCTCTAACTAATTTTTCGATTTTTGGCTGTTTTTTTTACGGCGGCAGAATGGTGATGCGCTGTTACATGTTCCAATTTTTTTCCCAACAAATTTTTTTACTGAAAAATAGAGCTGCACGCATAAAAAAAAACTTACTAGTTAAAATAAGACTCATATATGGTGTTGTGACACTCACAGAGCATACCCAATAGAATTCCTTATGACTTTTTACTTACAGAAAAATATGAAAAAAACTTGACAAAAAAATGTTTTTCTCAAGTTTTTTTTTCATACTTTTCTGTAAGTAAAAAGTCATAAGGAATTCTATTGGGTATGCTCTGTCCCTTTTTTCACTTTTTTCATCTTGAAAAGATTCATATGCAAAAAGAAAACTGATATGTACATATATAGACTGGAAAATGGTTATATAAAGCATGGTCTAAAATCAAAAGCGTTAAAAAATTTCATAACTAAAATTGATCATAAAAATTTAAAAAAAAATTTCCATAAAATATGTAAAATAACACTGAATTAAGTTATTTCTAATCAAAATCCAACGTTAAATATTTATTCCAAATTACATTTACATTACAAAAATTATTTAAAGCGCCATTAACACATTTAGATCTACAGTGAAAATCCTCTAAGCCGTAATCTGACGGGACCAATAGTTTTTCCGGCTTTCAGGATTTTTCCGTGTCTCGAGACTTTTTTTTTTTTTTTTTTTTTTAAAAAACAAATTTTATGTTTTTCAAAAGAAAAATGCCCACAAACTGTATTTAAAAAAAAATTCAATTATTGGTATTTTATGAAATTTAAAATAAATGTACGGAAAAACTAATTAAAATTACCACATAATTAATAGATACGAGTACATATTACATATACATATAATATATATCAATATTTATGATGTACGTGTACATAAAATTATAATACATAATTAAGATTACTATGTGCATACATCAAAATGTTAATTTATCAAATTAATTTATCGTTATTCAAAAGGTTTTTGACGTTTGATGTATGTAGAAAATTTGCTAATTGCCCCTTAAACTATGCAATTTTCGCTTCTCATGGTTTCAAAAATAAAAATTTGTACTAAGCAGCGAATTTTCGTCCGCGTCTTGGGATTTTTCGCCATAAAGGTTAAAATAACTCCGAAATTAATTTGACGGGGATATTTTTAGATTTTTTATCTGTCTCTCAAGACTTTTCGCCATAAGTGATGTCGGCCTCTCGGGATTTTCACTGTAGTTCAAATTATATGACCTCAATACCTGTTGTATGAGATGTATATTTGATTCTAGGTTTACCCAACCCACTGTATTTATTAACCTCGATTTATTTCTATTAATAAAACGAAGTGTTTCTGTTTTCAACTGGCCCGCACTGTGTTGATCGGCGAATGCAAGTATTTCAACGGCATTGTCAATCGAAAGATTTGCAAATAACTCGTTCTCGCACATAGCTTTTAATTGTTCTAAAGCGTATTTATCTGCTACCGCTAGTAAGTCCTTTGCCATTCCTTTTATATTCGGTGATTTTCCCGTGTAAATAAAATGCAACATTTCTTTCAATACCAAGGGTTTTACATCGGCTATAACAACTCGATTATGCGTACGCTCAACCATTTTGTGTTCAAACATAGCAGCAAACACTGGACTTCGTACAGTCAATATAGCTTTATGCGCTTTATATTCGTTTTCACCCACTGCCAATGTAATATCACATAAAAGTTCGTTCTCCAGTAAACTACCGAAATCGTCTTTTAAGTTACATTTAGGTACTTTAATTATACTGCTACCTGCTTCAGGAATGACTGCCAACGCAATAATTTACAAATTATAGTTAATTTATCATCTGGTAAATACTCATTTGAATGCTCTAGCAGAGCGTCATGACCTATAAATTTCAGGTGTCCCCAACGTGCACACTGACTAGAAAATGTAGTATATGTATATCCAGGAGGTGATTGAACCGGTTCAACTTCATTTTTTCCCCGTAATATTAAAAATTTGACTCTTCCGTTGACGTTAATATTTGAATGTCGCACAATATGCAATGACAAATATTTATTGGACGAATTCCAATTCGGGTCGGCATTTAAGTACCATTTAACTGTATCAGTCTTTCGATGAAAATATTGGTGAATCCACGTTATCCATTAAACTAAAGTTATGGATCGTCCACTGGTAAATAGTTTTGGAATATTTGCGTTGTGTCTCGTAACATATATCGGCGACGCGTGGTTTGTTTTTTCCCGATGCCTGCTCCATTGTATCACTAAAATTGAACGTATTTCAATGGTTTATTTTATTTAACTGTTTTAAATTAAATTAAATGATAAGAATTCATAATAAAAACTGACACCACAGATAAAAATGTAAATGATGATTTTGCATTAATTAATAATAATCCTATAAAAAACTTATGGCATTTTTCTTTCTAATCCATAGAATAATTTTTAGTGGGTGCTTATTTACTTACAAAATTTTGTAGACAAAACAAATTTTCACACCGGCTATTCGTTGACTTAAAAGATTAAATTCTAAAACCAAAATAAAATTTAAGATGGCTCACTTACGGTATAATGTAAATTTTAAGTCTTGCTTCAAAATTATAATCATTTGACGAAAATAATGAAACAAGAAGAACTTATTTACCTGGGGGGATTCACAAAAAATCTGTCACTAATTTCATAACCCATGAGTGGCCATATCACGCTGAATTAACAATAAGCGCAACGCAGCGAAGGTGTCTCAACAGCAAATTGAAGACGAATGCAAGACTTGGCAAGACGAGTTCGCAGAAAATAGTGTGCAAATAGAACCCACGTTAATGAAACTTGACAAGTGGTGTATTTTGTTGAGATCTTAGAGTAAAATACTGAAGAGCAGCAACTATTTTTTTCCCATATAAAAATTAATATAATATTTACTATCTCTTTTGAGTCACGTGGGAACAGGATGGTTATATAAAAAAATGCATATGGCTTACTCATCTCGCTATTAGGCACCCCAAATCATCTGTTTATTTATGTGCGCAGCGATAACGTATGTTGACGACTTAATTTTGTGGTTATAAAATTATTAATTAAAATTCATTGAAATAATCAAAAAATTATAAAATAATTAGTGGTTTATGTAATAGTGCGTGGTAGTGCATCATTTAATAATTAAAATTATAAACAATTTTAAATAAAATGAAGTGTCTAGTGAAATATTGCAAAAATACGCCTAAAAAATTTCAAAAAGGCATATCGTACCATCAGTAAGTTTATTATGTGTTTATATAAAATAAAATGTAAATTATGTTAAGAAGAAAGTGATTTGTGGTAAATTTATTCGTAATTTAAGTTATAAATCAGATAAAATTAAGTACACAATTTTGGTTGTTGGCGTGGGGTGCCTATATTGGTTTCTTGTTTTTGTAATCCCGTTGATTTAGATGCTTTCTCTTTTACCCTCCGAATTTGACTCACTTGACAGCTGCAAACATACACTCTTCAGTATTTACCTTTATGGTTGAGATATAAATCTGTTTTGCTTCAGCTTATTTTTTAATAAAATACGCCAATGGTAAAATGATTTATATTTTTACACTTTAAAAATTTATATTGAGTAATTTTATCAGCAAAGCTACACACGATTTCAACTTCTGGTTTCAATTTTTCCTCTAACTTTTTCCTTTAACTTTTTCCTTATGAAGAGCATACCCAATGAATAGGGAAAAGTCAAAGTAAAGCTAACTTCATTTTACAAAATTATTTTTTGTTTACCTGTTATTTTATATTATTATATTATATATTATTTATTACTTTTTCACAGGACACAAAATACAACACTAATTGTTAAAATACAAATATGCATTCAATATTTTTTAATTTGTGACAAGCAGAAAAACAACAACAACAACCAATTTTGCAAATGCGGTTTACTTCATTGTATGTCTCATAAGGAAAAAGTTAAAAGTTTGATAACATTTTTCATAAGGAAATCACCAACCTAACAAAAAAAAATTTTTTTTTCTCAAAATTTGTTTCATACTTTTCTGTAAGGAAAAAGTTAAAGGAATTTCATTGGGGATGCAGTGTAACATGGACTCTCCACCTGCTGTTGCTATCTAGTTATGCTAGAAAATTTCGATCAAATGGCAAGTGGAGACACGCAATAATATTTATATGCTATCTGTATGCTATGAATACATGCTATGTCGGCATAACTCGATAGCATACAGATAGCATGCATATTTTGACGTTTCAATAGGGCGATATATCAATATTCAATTTCAATATTGTGTCTACTACATTTTTTCGCTTTCATACTGGTGATACATACATATTTCAATAAATAAAAAATAAATAACCACATAAATTTTAAAAAATTATATTAATAAAATTATATAAATATTTTATAAATATTTTTTAAGAATGATTTCTAAACGTCAAATTATAGCAAGTTTACCACACCAGACTCCATCTTGGCAAATTTTGATAGAAAGAGAAAGTAGATTGCAATAGCATTCAGATAGCAGGTGGAGAAGCCGCACATCCCCAATAACGCACATCCCCAATGTAAAAAAAATTTCCTTATACTTTTTCCTTATGAAAAGCATACCCAATAAACCATTTCCCTCCAAAAAATTTGACAGGCTGAAGCTACAGTGACTCACAGCTTATTTGATCCAGTCGCATTTTATGAACACAATTGTAAATATTTCGCGATATCTTATTTTAATGGTTTTTTTCTTTTTTTCTTGTTTTTTGTTTTTTGCTACACGGAACTAATCAACAAATACTAATTTAGCAAAATATAGGAACTTCGATTGCAGGGTGTAATCGCATTAGTGTGTAATCGCATTACTGTGTTACCTCACAACATCTTTCTAGCATCAAAGTCGCTTGTCGATGACTAGGAATATGATGGTGGTTCAAACAAACAATTTCGATAAATTGGAAGCATCGACTACCTATATCACCATTAGTACATTTAGAGACGGATGCTCAGAAACTTTCCTTTCACACTGTATGCAATTTGTTTAATTGTATCGTGAAACCAAAATTTGTTATTTTTGTTGTCTCGTAATGGAAATATTTTTCTTGGTTTTTATTTTTGTTTTGTTTTACTACGTTTTGTTTCATATGCATTATATCGATACCAACAACAATATAATGCCATAAAAACGAAATACTAATAAGAGTAATTTGACGAAATTTGATGGTATAAGTATGTTTGTGGTAGTGGATCATTTAAGCTGTGAGGTGGTTTTGAGTTGAAATAATGAACTTTTTAATGTAATTTTGATATGCATTAGAATTTTTATTTTATTTTTTGTGTTTTATAATAAAAATAAATATAGCTTTCATATTACATTTAGTTTTTTTCAAAAAAAAATAAGACATCGCGAGATATTTACAATTTTGTTCATAAAATACGATTGGATCAAATAAGCTGTGAGTCACTGTATATGGCAAACAGGAACAAACTAAAATTTATTTGTAATTTTTAAAGTTTATAACACAACTATTATAGTTTAATGTTCAAAACATAACCACAAACAATTGTACTGTTAAATTTTAATAGAAATATGAGTATTTATGAATAAAATAAAAAAATACAATTTCATTTTAATGGTTTGCCATACACGTATACTTGTCATAATTTTGACGTTTGAGGAAAATTGTCTATCCCTTTTGCTGCCCTGTAACACAATTGTGTGGGTATGGCAAAAGTACCATGTCAAAAATTTATTTTTGTATGTTTTGTGAACCAACTTACACATTTGTGTATTCTTTTCAAACATATTTTCGTCCGAAAAAACACTATAACTATACACACAATTGTATTGGATTGGTTGTACTTCAAATCAAGCCAAATTTTTTATCAAAAACGCCATTACATACTATGGCTTTTTACTCACACAATTGTGTCGTTGTACTTAAATTGAACCTTTTTTATTGAAAAAGGGCTATAGAAACTTATGGACAGAATAAAATTCGAACTGAACCACACTTCATTATTATTTATTTGCTTACAAAATTTTGACTTATTAATTTTTAACCTCCAGATGTTTCCGAAAATTATTTATTAAAACCCCATATACATTAAAACTTAAAAACATATATTCAAATATAATTTTACAAATTTATATTACGCAACAAAAAGGTGTTGTTAGGCAGAATTTTATATTTTATGTATCAAGAGGTATTGATTTTAATCCGCGGTTCCACACTTCAATTCTTTCAGCATGATTCTTTCTTCGTTTCTTTCCCCTTCACCCACAAACTAATTTTTTGGCGGGGAAATTGTTGATTCTTTTTTCGTCAATATTATTTTTTCATTCACTGATTTCTTCGCACTATTACGTAATAAATATTTTAAGGACATCTTGTTTATTTGTCGTTTTTGGGTTAATTTTAGTTTAATGCCCGGTTTACACAAGACCAACATTTTTCTCCTGCAAAATGAATAAGATATAACATTCACTTTTTGAACATGAGAGACAAGAAAAGCAATATATCACGACAAAATTTTGTAGAAGAATTTTTGAGCAAAAATGACCATAAAAATGAAAATGTCGCCATAAAATATATTCGATCCGAGTATTTTTATGGCAACATTTTTAAAATCAACAAGAGAAAAAATTATTTCGCATTTATAAATGTTGAGCATTCATAATAAAAACAGCCGCCATAGATAAAAATCTAAATTTCTCATTTGAATTCATTAAAAATAAAGTAATAATGATCCTATAAAAAAAATTACGCCATTACTATATATGTTTATTTCTTTCTCGCATACTGAATATTTTTATATAGCGAATATTCTTTCTTATTTACCTGCAAAAGTTTTCAGAAGAAAACAATTTTCTCGTGTAAACCGTGCATAATGCAAAGAAGTTAAAGGTACAGAATGAGCCTTAGCAACTGTCAAGTGTCACAAATTCGGAGGGTAAAAGAGAAAGCATCTAAATCAACGGGATTACAACAACAAAAAATCTATAAGCACCCACGCCACCAGAATATTCTGTGCCCACGCCAACAACCAAAATTGTTTCTTTAATTTTTTCTGATATATAATTTAAATTAAGGATAAATTTACCACAAATCACTAGCTTGTTAACACAATTTACATTTTATTTTATTTAAACACTTGGTAAACTTACTGATGGTAAGATATTCCTTCTTGTATTTAACGATACACTTCATTTTGCACAAAATTCTCTAATTTTTGTTATCATATAATGCTGGTGCATTATATGATAACAAAAATTAGAGAATTTTGTACTACATAAACAAATAACTATTTAATAAAGTTTTTTTTTCTTTTTATGTATTATAAATAACAATTTTAAAAATTTATAATTTATCATCTTAACGCGCAAAATTAAAACGTCACTTCGTACAACAACACAAACCGGTTTGACGGGTGCTTATAGCGAAATATGAGTAAACCATATGGATTTTTTATATAACCATCCTATTCTGGCTTGTGACAGATGAAATAGCAAGTTTTATATGGGTAAAATATTGCCACCTATTCCTCAGTATTTTAACTTCCTTGGTTTAATGTTTGCTTCGAGTGCAAAAAATATATTTTTTCAAACAAGGAAGCAATTTTCGCAGCAATAAATATTTTTTACTATACGAATAAATCAAAAAACATAATTTTACGCACATACATAAAAAAGAAAGGCTATAGTAAAAAAAAGGGTGTACCAAAAAAATCGTTCGGATTGTTTTGTTTGCTTATAATAAAAAATAAAATTGATTAATTTAAAATATAATTTATATTTAATTTAATATATAATTTAAAATATAATATATTAATTAAATATTACAGTTTTAAATTAATTATTTTTATTTTTAATATGTATAAGCAAACAAAACAATCCGAATTTTTGGTACCCCCTACAAATACGCAAGAAATCAAATGTGGAAGTTGATTAATTTTTTGAAATCAGAGAATCATGACGAAAGAATTAAAGTTTGGCGAGGCCCAATGTCGTTTTGTTTGCATCATAAAGGTGTATCCACAGACGAAAATGCCGACGGTACCACTATTGGAGTGGTATCCATTCTCCCAAGTAATGTTTCACCAAATTGAAGTTGATAAATCTCCTGATTTTCACAACGTGAAAATTATATTTGAATATATTATGATTATTTCTTTCTGTCATATTGAATATTTTTATATAGCGGATCATTATTTACCTGCAAAAATTTGTAGAAGAAAACAATTTTCTACATGTAAATGCCCCATTTGTTGGGATATATTTCGTTCCTTGTCTCTCATATGCAAAAAGTCAATGTTATATCTTTTTCATTTTGCAGAAGAAAAATGTTGGTCGCAAGTATTACCCCGTTTCACGTAGAATAAAAGTATGTAGCAAAAAAGCAAAAAAGTTAAATGTACAGAATGAGCCTAAAGCCACAACCAGTCTGGAATAAGAAAATAAAAAGTACGAATTTTAACCAATTGTTTTTCTTTTTTTTTGACATTCGAACCAGTGAAAAATAATAATTTTAAGTTACAGCTGTTCGTTTACAAACAGCTGTTTTTTATTGTGAAATGTCTTTTAGAGAAATTTCATATTTGTTCATGTTGTTACATTTTTTATATATGTATTAATTTCGTATTTGAAAATGTACACATACACGAGATGCTTTTACATCACAATGAAAAAAGGAAATAAACTAAACAAAATTAAAATATTATAGTAGTAATATAGCGTTTACACTACGACTATAATATCATACCATTAACAAATTAATTTTTAACAAAATTCACTAAAACACCATTTTTACTTCATCACACATTATTAAAAATAATCACATAATATGAAAAAAATATTAAATTAATTTTATTTAATAAATAAAATAGTAAATAAACAAATGTACACAAAATAAATATGGCTTCCACTCCCCGCATCACAAATTTATCTTCTTTTGCTGTGTATAAAACACAAAAATCGTATTTTTAAGTATTTCTTATTTTCGAGCGAGAAATAGCGCGCACTATTATTTTAATAAGTGACAGCTAAAATTTTACGAAGGGGAAATTCGGCTTCTTACATGAACATTAAGTTTGACTGGGTAATAACATTGAAATCCCATTTATCGCATTGTTATTCTATTATTTTTTTATTTTCTTATTCCTGACTGGTTCCGCTTTAAGCAACTGTCAAGTGTCACAAATTCGGAGGGTAAAAGAGAAAGCATCTAAATCAACGGGATTACAAACACAACAAAAATCTATAAGAACCCCACGCCAACAACCAAAATTGTTTTCTTAATTTTTTCTGATTTATAACTTAAATTCAGGATAAATTTACCATAAATCACTAGCTTCTTAACATAATTTACATTTTATTTTGTATAAACACTTGGTAAACTTACTGATGGTAAGATATTCCTTCTTGTATTTTTTTAGGCGTATTTTTGCATTTTGCACAACAACAACAACTTGTTCCGTTAGCTTTTTCTTTAATATCTGAGACGACCATATGCATTTTTATATAACCATCCTGTTCCCACATGACTCAAAAGAGATAGCAAATATTATATTGATTTTTATATGGGAAAAAAATAGTTGCTGCTCTTCAGTATTTTCCTCTAAGGTATAAAACTAGTTTTTTGAAAGGTCGATCACCTTTCGCTCTAGTTCCAAAATATTCCGTCAGATGCCAGTCACTTTGTGTAGCTCTCACGAACTGGTATCACCTTGCGGATCCCCACTCATTTTTAATTTTATTTCAAAAATACTATTTTTATGGAAAAACATTGTGCTCGCGTATATTATCGTTAAGAATTAAAAATTGATTCTAGTCAAAAAATTTATGCTGATCATCTCTAGTATGAGTATGCAGGATTCCCTCTGAGCTCACTGCCAGTTCTGCATAAGGCTCTCTTCCATTTTCGGATCGTTTCAATACGCAAACCACTCCGTTGGATAGCCTTCTTGTTCCTCATTACTTCCAATTGCCGTCGCCGCGTTACAATTTATAACCAAATTACGACCAAAAATAGTATTTTAATTTGTCTGTTAAAATTAATAATTTGTCGGATTAGGGCTATAGGCTTTAAGATGATCAGACCCATACCCAACTTATTACAAAATATGAAAAAATCAAATCGTATTGCCCTAATTCGAAAAATTAATTCTTTTTACATGAGAAATTGTAATTTTTATTCAAAACTTAACTGGAAATATTTTACAAATAGTAGTCGATCTCGAGCGCTTAGCCATATTATTAAATTAGTCTACGACTGAGTTTAACCCGCTAGTATTCACTGACTGTGGGAGAAAAACATAGCTTAACCATATATTATAATGTATTCTATATTCTGTGGCTTAACATCGTTCACTGATCTGACCGATGTGAGATAATTATTGAACTCCCATGACGAACATAAAACATTAAAATATTTTGCTGCACAAATGGGATTGATCCTGAGATTATTATTGTTATTTATGAATGCGAACCGCACAGCGAATTGGTTTTGGATATTCGGGCGTTTCATTTATTATAGCTGTTTATTTGGCATGGTGCAGAAACAAAAGCGTTGAAAGATTTCATAATTGAAATTGATCATAACAATTTAAATAAAACTTCCATAAAATATGTTTATGTAAAATAAAACTGAATTCATCATTAAATATTTATTCCAAATTACATTTTAATTTCAAAAATTACTTTGAATGCCATTAACACATATACATAGATCTAATACAAATTAAGTGACCTCAATACCTCTTGTATTAGACGTATATTTGATTCCAATAGGTGTTGCCAACTCACTGAATTTATTACACCCGATTTATTTATATTAATAAAATGTATTGTTTCTGTTTTCAACTGGTCCGCACTATGTTGATCGGCGAATGCAAGTATTTCAGCGGCATTGTCAATCGAAAGATTTGCAAATAACTCTTTTTCGCACAAACCTTTTAAGTTTTCTAAAGCGTATTTATCTGCTGCCACAAGTAACTCTTGTGCCATTCCTTTTATATTCGGTGATTTTCCCGTGTAAATAAAGTGCAACATTTCTTTCAATACCAAGGGTTTCACGTCGGTTATGACAACCCGATCGTGTATACGCTCAATCATTTTGTGTTCAAACATAGCAGCAAACACTGAACTTCGGGTTGCCAATATAGCTTTATGCGCTTTATATTCGTATTCACCCACTGCCAATATTACATCACATAATAGTTCTTTCTCCAGTAAATTACAGAAATCTTCTATTAATTTACATTCAGGTACTTTAATCATACTGCTATCTGCTTCAGTAGCAATGCCTACCACCAATGCCCTAATTTCACAAATTATAGTTAATTTATCATCTGGTAAATACTCATTTGAATGCTCTAGCAGAGCGTCATGACTTATAAATTCCACGTGTCCCCAACGTGTATACTGATTAGAAAATGTAGTATATGCATTTCCAGTAGGTGATTGAATCGGCTCAACTTCATTTTTTCCCCGTAATATTAAAAATTTGACTTTTCCGTTGACGTTAATATTTGAAGAACGCACAATATACAATGACAAATATTTAATGCAAGTATTCCAATTCGGGTATGCACTTAAGCGCCATTTAACCATATCACAGTCTTTCGATGAAAATATTGGTGAATCCACGTTATCCATTAAACTAAAGTTATGGATCGTCCACTGGTAAATAGTTTTGGAATATTTGCGTTGTGTCTCGTAAGATATATCGGCGACGCGTGGTTTGTTTTTTCCCGATGCCTGCTCCATTGTATCACTAAAATTGAACGTATTTCAATGGTTTATTTTATTTAACTGTTTTAAATTAAATTAAATGATAAGAATTCATAATAAAAACTGACACCACAGATAAAAATGTAAATGATGATTTTGCATTAATTAATAATAATCCTATAAAAAACTTATGGCATTTTTCTTTCTAACCAATAGAATAATTTTTAGTGGGTGCTTATTTACTTACAAAATTTTGTAGACAAAACAAATTTTCACACCGGCTATTCGTTGACTTAAAAGATTAAATTCTAAAACCAAAATAAAATTTAAGATGGCTCACTCACGGTATAATGTAAATTTTAAGTCATGCTTCAAAATTATAATCATTTGACGAAAATAATGAAACAAGAAGAACTTAATTACCTGGGGGATTCACAAAAAATCTCACTAATTTCATAACCCATGAGTGGCCATATCACGCTGAATTAACAATAAGCGCAACGCAGCGAAGGTGTCTCAACAGCAAATTGAAGACGAATGCAAGACTTGGCAAGACGAGTTCGCGGAAAATAGTGTGCAAATAGAACCCACGTTAATGAAACTTGACAAGTGGTGTATTTTGTTGAGATATAAATCTGTTTTGCTTCAGCTTATTTTTTAATAAAATACGCCAATGGTAAAATGATTTATATTTTTACACTTTAAAAATTTATATTAAATAATTTTATCAGCAAAGCTACACACGATTTCAACTTCTGGTTTCAATTTTTCCTTTAACTTTTTCCTTATGAAGAGCATACCCAATGAATAGGGAAAAGTCAAAGTAAAGCTAACTTCATTTTACAAAATATTTTTTGTTTACCTGATATTTTATATTATTATATTATATATTATTTATTACTTTTTCACAAGACACAAAATACAACACTAATTGTTAAAATACAAATATGCATTCAATATTTTTTAATTTGTGACAAGCAGAAAAACAACAACAACAACAACAACCAATTTTGCAAATGCGGTTTACTTCATTGTATGTCTCATAAGGAAAAAGTTAAAAAGTTGATAACATTTTTCATAAGGAAATCACCAACCTAACAAAAAAAAATTTTTTTTTCTCAAAATTTTTTTCATACTTTTCTGTAAGGAAAAAGTTAAAGGAATTTCATTGGGGATGCAGTGTAACATGGACTCTCCACCTGCTGTTGCTATCTAGTTATGCTAGAAAATTTCGATCAAATGGCAAGTGGAGACACGCAATAATATTTATATGCTATCTGTATGCTATGAATACATGCTATGTCGGCATAACTCGATAGCATACAGATAGCATGCATATTTTGACGTTTCAATATGACGATATATCAATATTCAATTTCAATATTGCGTCTACTACATTTTTTCGCTTTCATACTGGTGATACATACATATTTCAATAAATAAAAAATAAATAACCACATAAATTTTAAAAAATTATATTAATAAAATTATATAAATATTTTATAAATATTTTTTAAGAATGATTTCTAAACGTCAAATTATAGCAAGTTTACCACACCAGACTCCATCTTGGCAAATTTTGATAGAAAGAGAAAGTAGATTGCAATAGCATTCAGATAGCAGGTGGAGAAGCCGCACATCCCCAATAACGCACATCCCCAATGTAAAAAAAATTTCCTTATACTTTTTCCTTATGAAAAGCATACCCAATAAACCATTTCCCTCCAAAAAATTTGACAGGCTGAAGCTACAGTGACTCACAGCTTATTTGATCCAGTCGCATTTTATGAACACAATTGTAAATATTTCGCGATATCTTATTTTAATGGTTTTTCTTTTTTTCTTGTTTTTTGTTTTTTGCTACACGGAACTAATCAACAAATACTAATTTAGCAAAATATAGGAACTTCGATTGCAGGGTGTAATCGCATTAGTGTGTAATCGCATTACTGTGTTACCTCACAACATCTTTGTAGCATCAGTCGCTTGTCGATGACTAGGAATATGATGGTGGTTCACACAACAATTTCGATAAATTGGAAGCATCGACTACCTATATCACCATTAGTACATTTAGAGACGGATGCTCAGAAACTTTCCTTTCACATTGTATGCAATTTGTTTAATTGTATCGTGAAACCAAAATTTGTTATTTTTGTTGTCTCGTAATGGAAATATTTTTCTTGGTTTTTATTTTTGTTTTGTTTTACTACGTTTTGTTTCATATGCATTATATCGATACCAACAACAATATAATGCCATAAAAACGAAATACTAACAAGAGTAATTTGACGAAATTTGATGGTATAAGTATGTTTGATGTAGTGGATCATTTAAGCTGTGAGGTGGTTTTGAGTTGAAATAATGAACTTTTTAATGTAATTTCGATATGCATTAGAATTTTTATTTTATTTTTTGTGTTTTATAATAAAAATAAATATAGCTTTCATATTACATTTAGTTTTTTTCAAAAAAAAAATAAGACATCGCGAGATATTTACAATTTTGTTCATAAAATACGACTGGATCAAATAAGCTGTGAGTCACTGTATATGGCAAACAGGAACAAACTAAAATTTATTTGTAATTTTTATGCACGGTTTACATGAGAAAATTGTTTTCTTCTGCAAATTTGTGCAGGTAAATAAGAAAGAATCCACTATATAAAAATAATCAATGTGCCAGAAAGAAATAAACATATTTGGTAATGGCGTAATTTTTTTCTATAGGATCATTATTAATTTACTTTCAATGAATTCAAATGCGAAATTTAGATTTTTATCTATGGCGTCTGTTTTTATTATGAATCCTCAACATTTATAAATGCGAAATAATTTTTTTTCTTGTTGATTTTAAAAATGTTGCCATAAAAATACTCGGATCGAATATATTTTATGGCAACATTTTCATTTTTATGGTCATTTTTGCTCAAAAATTCTTCTGCAA
The DNA here is from genome assembly GCA_947310385.1 of Nephrotoma appendiculata. Lineage (NCBI taxonomy): Eukaryota > Metazoa > Arthropoda > Insecta > Diptera > Tipulidae > Nephrotoma > Nephrotoma appendiculata. The sequence continues at coordinate 283,700,125 of OX371225.1, read as the reverse complement.
AATTTTGTTGGGATATATTGCTTTTCTTGTCTCTCATGTGCAAAAAGTGAATGTTATATCTTATTCATTTTGCAGGAGAAAAATGTTGGTCTTGTGTAAACCGGGCATTAAAGTTTATAACACAACTATTATAGTTTAATGTTCAAAACATAACCACAAACAATTGTACTGTTAAATTTTAATAGAAATATGAGTATTTAGGAATAAAATAAAAAAATACAATTTCATTTTAATGGTTTGCCATACACGTATACTTGTCATAATTTTGACGTTTGAGGAAAATTGTCTATCCCTTTTGCTGCCCTGTAACACAATTGTGTGGGTATGGCAAAAGTACCATGTCAAAAATTTATTTTTGTATGTTTTGTGAACCAACTTACACATTTGTGTATTCCTTTCAAACATATTTTCGTCCGAAAAAAACACTATAACTATACACACAATTGTATTGGATTGGTTGTACTTCAAATCAAGCCAAATTTTTTATGGTTCAATTTGGAAATCGTAGCTTTGCAAACGTTCGATCCAACGTGCTACTTGTCCCTCTGGATTTTTGAATTGTAACAACCAGCGCAAAGCTCCATGATCCGTCTGTGGTTTACTATTTGTCTCGCAAAAAAAATGTGTGACGCGGTCATTGTTTTTTTCCGGTGCCTGCATTGTTTTTCACTAAAATTGAACGTATTTTAATATTTTATTTAACTATATTAAATTATACGTTGAATAAAAGAAATTAAATTCTAATACCAAAAATAAATTCTCAGATAGCTCACTCACGGATGTAAATTTTGCAATGTAAATTTTAAATTTTAGTTTTAACCAACCAAAATTATAATCCCGACGAACAACAAAACAACAAACAAGTAGAAATTGATTCTCTGGGATTCACTAATTTCACAAAAAATTTGTGTCAACTAATTTCATAACCTTAAACCCATGAGTGCCCAACACACGATGAAAAATATTCAGCGCAAACCCAAAGAATTTGAATTAAATGAGAATGAATGATAGTAATTGTCAAGTGAGTCAAATTCGGAGGGTAAAAGAGAAAGCATATAAATCAACGGGTCATATATAGAATTTGTTCAATCGACATTAAAAACTACACAAATTCACAATTTTTATTCCAATTTAGAAAAAAGAAAAGCACGTAAAATATGTGCGTAGTAATAAGAAAAATACGACACTGTAATATAACATCTGTTTACTTTTTTTTGTAAACAGATGTTATAAACTTCAATAACAACAACCAAAATTGTTTTATTAATTTTTTCTGATTTCTAAATAAAAATATAGATAATTTTATCACAAATCAGTTTGCTTTTAACATAATTTACATTTTATTTCCTATAAACGCTTACAAATGGTAAGAAATTCCTTTTCGAAATTTTTGGGGCGCATTTTGACAACATTTCACAAAACACTTCATTTCAATATTTCAATGTTCAAAGCTTTCAATATTTATTCACAAACGATGCACTAGTATACGACCCACTAACTGTTTTATAATATTTTATTTATTTTAATTAATAATATCACGATTTTTTAAGAACACAAAATTTAGCGCGTCACTTCTTACAACCATAAAAGCTTGTCCGGTTAGCTTTTTCTTTTATATCTGAGAACACCATATGCATTTTTTATATAACCATCCTGCTCTGACGTGTCTCAAATGAAATAGCCAAAGTAGTTAAAAGTACAGAATAAGCCTAAGCAACTGTCAAGTGTCACAAATTCGGAGGTTAAAAGAGAAAACATCTAAATCAACGGGATTACAACAACAACAAAAATCTATAAGTACCCCACTCCAACAACCAAAATTGTTTTCTAAATTTTTTCTGATTTATAACTTAAATTCAGAATAAATTTAGCATAAAGTAGGTCAGATATTCCTTCTTGTATTTTTTTGGCGTATTTTTGCATTTTGTCACGATACACTTCATTTTGCACAAAAGTTTGTATTTTTTGTTATCATATAATGCACCACTATATAAACACATAACTATTTGATAAAGTTTTTATTGTTTTGACGTATTATATTTAATAATTTTAAAAATTTAAAATTCATAATTTTAAAACGCAAAACTAAAACGTCACTTCGTACAACAACAAAAACTGGTTTGGCGGGTTCTTATAGCGAGATATGAGTAAACCATATGGATTTTTTATATAACCATCCTATTCTGGCTTGTGACAGATGAAATAGCACATTTTATGTGGGTAAAATATTGCCACCTATTCTTCAGTATTTTAACTTCTTTGGAAATAGCAAATATTAGGCGTTTTCGAATAGATCCCATGGTAAATTTTGGGTAACTTGCTGACAAAAAATTACCAAATCTATTTCCGAACATGTAGAGTAACTTTAGGGTAATTTACTGTTAGACTACTTTTATTCATTACTTATTTTGTGTAGACTGACTTATTTGAAAGTCTACAATAAGTCACCTCACGATGAGACTTATTGTAGAGGTTCTTGACTTATTTTGGAGAGTTTCCACACAAATGACATTACATATATTTTTTGTTCGTAATAGAGTTTAGCCGTGATAATACAACAACAATAGAAAAATAAATACTATATATACTGTTTATGTTGGAGGTTGAACCCAGGTCGAGTCAACTTGTAGTTATCTTTAGGTTAACCTTGAAGTTAACTTCTAGTGTTTATATTGGAGAGTTACCTTGAGGTTGAGTCGAAACCAGGTTATAACTGACAAAATCATTCAAATTTTTTTCTTGCTAAAAATCATTCTAACATTTTCTTTCGAACTTTCAAAAAATAAAAAATCGCAAAAATCACAAGAATATGCTGCCGAATTTAGATACAGACGTGCTGGTACAAGAAAAATATGAAAAATCGCCATTTTTATTTTTTTACTTTACTGGTTATTTTTTGTTGTTGTTTTTCGACTCGACTCTGGGCGTTTATATTAACCAGAGTTAACTCGACCTAAGAAATTTTTTGGATTGAGTCGAGTTAACTCCAAGTTAACCTTTGGTGTTTATGTTGAAGGTTCAACCCAGGTTGAACCTAGGTTCAACCTCCAACATAAACAGTATAATACATATATGATTTGTTGAGAAACATTATAAGTTATATTTCCGTTTGATGGCATGTACCAATTCTAGTATTTTCTAAACGTAATAAAACTGACTCTCAAATGTTCTTTTACCAAATTGGTATTCCCTCTTATAATTTTAGATATAATCCCAAATCTAAAGCTGGTTGTACAATATTTCAAACCCTAGACCAAATATGAACTAGACAATATACGAATCAAATAATAAATACTTTGAATACACAATCTTCGCATAAGACGCGTTTCCAAATACTTCAGTATTTCTACATCATGTTTGATGATTTTGGAGTAACGCCATTTGATGCCGACGATTTTCCATTTTAATAAATTTTCAAATGTGTAATTTATATTTCCACAAACAGTAAAAAAGACCAATACATATTAGAACTGTGAACTGTCAGTTGCCAATTAATGAAATAAGTCACGATTTGAATTGGACCAGCAGATTACTTATTTCAAGCCGAAATTTTGAATAAGTCAAATAAGTCGACTTATTTAAAATAAGTCACGAATTGGACCGCAGCCTTAGTGTTTTTTTAATTTCTGTCTTTCTGGCAATTTGTATTAAATTAGTAGTGTCAGAAAAATTAAAGCACAAACTTTCCAAACATAAACTATTAAAAAAATAGAACAAAACTGTATACATATATCTGTTAAAATTTGCTGAATACAAAATTACCACGCTTAATGTAATTTTACCTTTTTGTATAGCCAGGGTAACTTGAGTAACTTTTGTTACCAACATTAGAAAAATTAAAATTACTCAAAAGTTACCATGGGATCTATCCGAAAACGCCTATTATATTGATTTTATATGGCAAAAAAAACAATTGCAGCTCTTCTTAGTGTAACTCTATTCGCAAACCAGCAAAGGTGTCTTCAAGCCGACTGTTCGAATGCGAATTTTTGTACATACATACATACATATGTATATGTATTTAAGCCCTGTCCTAAAGACCGACTTACAGAGCATACCCAATAGAATTCCTTATGACTTTTTACACTGCATCCCCAATGAAATTCCTTTAACTTTTTCCTTACGGAATAGTATGAAAAAAATTTTGAGAATTTTTTTTTTTTTGTTACGTTGGTTATTTCCTTATGAAAAATGTTATCAAACTTTTAACTTTTTCCTTATGAGACATACAATGAAGTAAACCGCATTTGCAAAATTGGTTGTTGTTGTTGTTTTTCTGCTTGTCACAAATTAAAAAATATTGAATGCATATTTGTATTTTAACAATTAGTGTTGTATTTTGTGTCCTGTGAAAAAGTAATAAATAATATATAATATAATAATATAAAATAACAGGGAAACAAAAAATAATTTTGTAAAATGAAGTTAGCTTTACTTTGACTTTTCCCTATTCATTGGGTATGCTCTTCATAAGGAAAAAGTTAAAGGAAAAAATTAAAGGAAAAATTATTTTGCATTGGGGATGCGCTGTTACTTACAGAAAAGTATGAAAAAAAAACTTGACAAAAAAAATTTTTTTTTCTCAAGTTTTTTTTTCATACTTTTCTGTAAGTAAAAAGTCATAAGGAATTCTATTGGGTATGCTCTGTTATTTGCTTTAACCGCAGAGCATACCCAATGAATTCCTTATGACTTTTTACTTAAAGAGAAGTATGAAAAAAAAAACTTGAGAAATTTTTTTTTCTCAAGTTTTTTTTTCATACTTTTCTGTAAGTAAAAAAGTCATATAAGGAATTCTATGAGTATGCTCTGTTAGCTGTTTTAGTACAAGTTCGAAAAAAATCTCGAAAATCAACTCAGCTGGTGAAAAAGTAAAACTAAATTTAACTGTTTCAACTGTGTAGTTGTTGTCAAACAAAAAAGTAAACACAACGGCAAATTTTCGAAAAAAGTTCGAAGGAAACGACCAAAGTGACACCTGTGACAGAAAATCTAATTACGAAAATAAAATAAGATAAGAGAAAAAAGAACGCGTATGTCATATATGTGTATAAGCTATTTAATATATGGTAAAACCAATAGTCATTAGCTGTGTTCCAATGGAGAAGGCAAACTACTTACAAGTACTTGTATCTACTCGCAGCTACTCATACTCAAACGATGGTGTAGATGTTGAAAGCTGTTACGCATAAATTTTACGGTAGGTATTTTAGTTAAACTTTAAAGGATGAAACACACCAAGCAGCAGCAGCGAGCAGCAAACTTAAATTTTGTCCTATTCGCTTATGTAATGATACAAAATCATAGTTTGAGTATAAATATAGGTATTTCCATTAAAAGAAATTAAGTATTTTGTATTTATAATTGAAAAATTGAAATTTAAACAAATTATATTGAGTGAAGTTGCATCTGTCGCGGCATCAATAGGTTCCACACCCAGCAGCATTAATTTGCTGCTACTCATAACCTCAATAAAATTTACACAATTCAATTTTACTACTAAAACAAAACAATCTGCTGCGCTGCTTGATGTGCACGCCCATACGCAGCCGTTAGTGTGGATTGTTTGGAATATGTTGCGCTGCTCTTGGTGTGTTTCATCCTTTAGGCTGTTTTCCAAACGAATACTTATTTGTGGAACCTAACTTATTCAAATAAGTAAGCTAGCGAGGTGACTTATTTTCTGTCATTTTCTAGCCAAAAAATCTAAATTGGTTGTCAATTTTTTGTTGTTATTTATATCAATTTATTATTTTTAGAATTTGGTCAATAACTATTCTAGATAACGAATGGATCTTTGTGGATTAAATTCAAAATTAAGATAAAAAAATGATTATCATAAAGATATAGCATCCTAATTACGTAATGTATGCATGTCGTACACAAATGAATTGAGGTCAGCTACGGAACTAGCAAGACCACACGGCATATTAATATATTCTGTCTTTACGAAACAATTAATACTGATTAGACAGTCATGAAATATATATTTTCCTATTAATTGGGGCCCATTCGAACTTCTTTCATTGTCTAAACGAAAATTGAAATATAAAAAATCCATCCGAATCGTACCTAAAAATTATATAAACATTTTTGTAGATTTAAACATTATTTCTAAGATATTATTTTTTAAATTGTCGCCAATCCTTTTAATTGCACAAACATAATTGTTAATTTATTAAAATAAATAATTAAATTAATGTAAACGAAAATATTATGCCTTGAAGAATTTTGCAATGAAACCCCGTTAAAACATTGATTTTTCATGTCGCTGTCAAAATAAGTATGCAAACTCAATTGGAAAGGGTTTACGTACTTATTCAAGATCTCTTCAAATAAGTCAATAAGTCTGAAATAAGTATCCGTTTGGAAAACAGCCTTAGTTCTTCATCTTCAAATTGTTTAACTGCAAGGACGTGGATCGTCCTCAAGACTACAATTGCCATCACGAAATCTTGCAAACCACTTTTTTACTGTTGAATGACTCACAGAATGTTCACTAAAAGTCGAATTAATCAATTCCATAGCTTGAGCAGTATTATTTTTAATTTGAAAACAGAATAAAATGCAATGACGTAAATGTTGCTAATCAACATCCATCTCTTACAATTAAGGCACATGCAACGGCAGCTTGTAAATGACTGCATTTTTTTTTCATAAACACAGCAATGGCTAATCTACATATCCATAATGCAGGGCAATTTGGCTGTGTACAAGTATATTTTAATGCAATAAACTTTAGAGGCGGGTTTCTACTTGCACCTAATAATTGTTTTTACGATATTTTTCTCTTCTCTTATTTAAATTCTAATTAATAGTTTGCCAGAAACTTCCTGAACCGTTCCAAAATATTTTCAGAACTTTTTGTGGGAGCAGACATAATAATGGAATAATAATGGTTTTGGTAATAAATTTGATATTTTAGCGGATATTAAAATTTTTGGAATTACAGATAACTCTGAAAACTAGAAAATAAAATTAAGATCCAGAAAAATATTGCTTGGCCTTTTTTGTGTGTTTCGGGGTACATGGCATATTTTCAATTTAATTTTTTTGGTTGTTCGGAAGAGTATAAATTGGTATGGTGGTTTTTGATTTTAGGAGGACAGGATGCTTGTATCAAACATTCATTATTGTCATATTATCCTACAAATTCCTGATTTATTTATTTATTTATGTATTTGTTCATTGACATTACAATTTTGGTAAAGGAAAAGCACATATGGAAGCAATATAAATGAGGAACAACAACCACAAAAAAAAAAAAAAAAATACTTCCATTAGGCATAAAAACCTCAGATTTTTTCAAAAAACAAATCCACTCCATGCTAGTACCCTCCGTATTGAGCTCAAGCTCATTTGTTACAGAGAACACTGCAAGAAGTGAATACTTACATACTACATACAAAAATAATACAGGAAAAGAGGAAGTATTTAAAGATTTTTTATAGATTATAATAGACTGGGATTTACTAGCGTTAAGAGCGAGTCGGTTAGATAATGACCAACTATAAATACTTTCCAAATCATCGTTAATTAAAGAAATATTAGAGTGAATGGAATCATTATCTAAGCGACTACTCCTATATATTTGGACATCATCAGCAAATATATGAAAAGAAGAATGACGAATGGAACATGCAATATCATTAATGTACATTGAGAATAGTAAAGGGCCAAGAACCGACCCCTGAGGAACGCCAGAAGAGACAGGTAAAAAGTCAGAAAAGGAATTGTCATAAAAGACTGCCTGAAAGCGACCCGAAATATAGTCTAAAATCAATTTAGCAGCAGAGAGAGAAAAATTAAAGTTTGAAATAAGCTTATTAAACAAAATTTGATGATTAATCGAATTAATCGAAATTGATGATTAATGATTAGTTATGTTTGAAACCAGATACCGTTTGGTCATTTTTTATTTTTATAAATAAGCATATTTATATTAGATTAGGGAAGGCAGTGTCAAGTGACCATTATATAAAAAAAATTTAATTATTTTTCTTTACACTAGAAATTAGGTTAATTTAGTTAATACCAATCATTACATAAAATTCAGTTTATTTCAATTATACATATATTACTTTACTTTAAATCGTGAAATTTTATTTCTTATAATGAAAGTTTTATTTCAGAAAATTTACTGTTTTATAATGGCAACTTAAATATTCAATTTTTTTTAGGATGCTATATTTGCTGAAAACTTACAAAATAAAAAACGAAAATATTTGTGCTGTCTTGTGTTAACCGTCTTACAATACATTTTCAACTAACAATTTGTTAACTATTGACTATTTATAGGTGTATGAAACCGGATCAATTCTCTAATAATTAATATGCCAACCCCATTCCTCCATCTTGTTTTATATAAAAGAGTGTGCGGATGGGCCCTACATCAATCGTCTTACTTAGGTTTGGCCACACACTCAAACCAATCATACAACCAAACAAAATGCGAACCATTGGAGGGACTAGTAAGAGTGACAAAAAATGGCGAGAGGAATTTGTTGCAAGAAGCATTCCGCCTTTAAGGCGAACTAAAAACTCCTTACGTTTACTTCTCGCAGTATTTATCAGACCAGCTGTTTGAGCTACTTGTATTTTTTACTAACTTATATGCATAAAAAAAATATGGCAAAACATTCAAACTTACAGAAAAAAATGAAATGAAAAATCTCTTCGGATTACATATCTTGATCGGTTGCATGCAAATTTCTAGATTGTGACTATCGATCCAATTTTAGGAGTTAAAGCATTCAAATCCAACATGACGTGCGACAGATTAACACAATTGAGGAATAAAATACATATAGTGAATAATCTCGAAGAATAAGGATAACACCGCAAGAAATCGCTGCTTATAATTACCCATTGAAGAAGTAGTATCTATTGACGAGCAAATAATTCCGTACACTGCTGGTCAACGAAAAAATACATGAAAGAATACATACATCCTTGTATCAAAGATCTATGTCAGAATTATCAGCTGATTGCCAAAGAAAGTATATGGTTTTGAAGCTACAGTTCTTATAAAATTAGTTGGAAGGCTTCACCAACCAGGGCATAAGATCTTCCTCGACAACTTTTTTACAACGTATCAATTATTGAAATAGCTTCGACACAAAAATCATATTACTATCGGAACAGTCAGAGTCAACAGATTTAGCAATTTTCTCTTGTAACGGACAAGGATATGTCCAATAAAGATCGGGGTTCATATGACCTGGTAGTAAGTCGAGATGGCGAAATTGTTTTGGTTAAACAGATGTAATGAAAAGGTGGAACAAAAAACTAAAACATACAACCAAATTAAGTGAACATTGAGATTACTGGGTTGAGTAATAGGAGAAATGCAATTAAAATGGGACAACCAAAAAATACAATTTTAGAACTTTTACACTTTCGACTACAAGTATCCAATGCGTTATTACATGCAAGGCAACAGTTGTATTCATCTAAGTGACCATCAAGTTCTAGGGAATCTTCTCTGTCTTCACCAATACCCACTAAGCGAGATATGGTGCGAGATACTAGATACGACGAAATTAGTTATTTTCCTTATTATGATGGAAAAAAGAAGTATGAGATAAAATTAACTGTCAAACCAGCGAAGTTGTTTTGAACAACCTTCCTGAGTTCCTATTTTAGTTCCTTTATTTATATTTATTTTATTGAATTACTCGCAATTTTTATTAATGTATTATTTATATTTTTTATTTAGGAATTGTTTTTTTTTAAATTTGTATAATTATTTTCATGATATATTTACAATAAATATATTCAGAAAGAAATTCTAAAAAAAGCTAAAATAATTTAATGGAGTCTGATTTTTTTCACAATTTGAAACGGTTTCTACATTAAAATGTACATCTCAGCCTGCCTACCGCAGAGTCTGTGGGATATGACACAAGTTTTCCGAACATTATACTTATGTTTATAACCAAATTTTGGGCAAACATAATTTTTCGGTCTCCCGTTTTAATTCCCGTCGTAAATGGCGTTCTTGAAAATAAATTTAAAAAAATCAAAAACGAGTGTTAGAATAAAAAAAAACTTAGTTGTTTTAATATAAAATTTATCTGTTACAATTTGGCCGAGTAAAATTTTGATGTGTTTTGCAACCGCTCGTGTAAACGTGTGTAAATTGGAAATTACGCAATCATGCTCGGGCCACCGTGCTCCCAGATGAGCATAATATGTCCTTAACGTTCAGATAAAGTGCTGCCTATACCCATTCCCCGACAACTTTTAAGAACGTTACAAACATTTATTTTCAATGGCGTGCATTCCAAAAATTCCAAATATTTAACCTTTTCTCACCGTTGAAAATGAACGATGAAATATAATAAAGTATAATAAACTTAAATACCGACATGAAAAGTAGCAAACCAGCGAAACTCTTTTAAAACACTCCAAATATAACCACGTCTTCCCACTTAAACTTTTCCATTTTCAATGCAATCGGTATTGTATCTCCGTTTTATACAAAAGTAAAAGAAAAACAGAAACTTTATTTTTAAATCCCGTGCTACTCCTAATTTCGCAGTACCTACCGTACATATCACATTATTCCTGTTCGTCGTCATCGTCATCGGCTGCAAAAAAAAACTGTAATAAAGAGAAAAACACATAACAAAAACAACAACAATATCAACAATAATAGAATTCTTTATTATCATTACGATTTTCTTGATTTTCTCCCGTTTTTGCCTTAAATATTTACAAAGTTTTTTGTAAAACAAAAATAACAATAGAAAATATAATATAAATAATAAAATACGTAAAATAGAAAAGAAACGCAAGCAAAAAAAAAGTTCGTAACTAAAAATGAAACTTTCTGTTTCACAACAAAACTTATTCCAGCGTTTTTCTGTGCTTTTTTGCATTTCTAAATGTTAGAAAATTTTTATTTCTGTTATTTCCTTTATTATTTTTTTTAATCACTTTCCAAGGGAGAACATAAATAAAAATAAAATATGTATACACAAAAAAAAATATTAAATAAATAAACTTTTTATTCCTTTTTTTATTATACAGTTTTTATTCTTAGACGCTCGTCCGAGGATAGTAGAAAGAAGATGTGAATGATAAAACTTTTCTTACGAACCCGTATAAATTGTTTTCTTTTTTCATTGTTTCTTCCGTTTCGGTTTTGTCTTTGAAAAGCGGACAAAAAAAAGAAAAAATAATTAGATATAAAAATAAATAATAAGAGTAGAACCAAAAACAACAAAAAAATAATAATTAAATTGTTTAGATAAAGATAAAAAATATTTTAAAAATTAAAAACAAAAAAATATGCTTAAACGCCTAAATTTATGTTAACCATATGTTTTGTTTTGGGTCTCCCATAATCTCGTGTAAAAACCGTTTTTCTGTAAAAGTTCTTGATGAGTACCCCGTTCTCCGACTCGCCCATTTTCTAGTACTAGAATTTCGTCAGCGTCCATTACGGTCGATAGGCGATGGGCGATGCATATGCTGGTTCGTCCCTTGGTCGCACGTCGTAGCGCCTGCAAGATATTCTATAAAATAAAACAACAGATACATTAAAATGATGAATCGAGTTTCAAGTTACTTAAAATTAATGTATTTCGTAAAAAACTGATATCTCAGCTTAGAATCAATTCACATCGTAATTTAGTTCCAACATAATTTATTGAAGATGCTGAATAAAAGCATTTTAATTAGATTTACTATATGTATTGTACATACTTTATTGTCGAACTATTAGTTGAGTTGACCAGTGCACCTACACACTAATGGCCATATTGCTTTTAAAAATTTTGCCATATGACGTCATTTTATGTCGACGGTTCTAATCTTTGGCTATAGATGGCAGTATAATCAAATAAATGATTCCATTTGCTTCTATAATCTTTATATCGTGAAACGTTAACCGCGTTGAAAAAAGCAATAAATTCCACAATATTATTAATTAAAAATGATAGTACGAGCTATTGGTAAGATTTAATTTATTAAATTATTATAAAATTTCATAAACGCTTGATGACGTATCAAGCAGTACTGCCTGGTACTCTAGATGCATTGCTAATACTCTACGTAGTAATTACGCTTAATATTAACCAAATCCCGTCAATAAGTTGAATCTAGAACGTTTACTAGAAACGACCTACGAGTTTTGACGTGAATACGTCTTTATTTTTGCTTTCATAGGGGGGCAATCCAAGGATCAAAAGGATCAAAGACTTCGTTACGATGAGTGGGGACTGTGACGCATCGCTTGCGGTGGAGGGGGAAGCACCGCCATTTTAATGTTTTCCGTTCGTATTGAACTCTGTATTTTCTTCACCGATTAGGATGAAATTGGGTATGTTAGGTGGAAATAGGATTCTTAAATGATTTTTGGAGGAAGTTCTGGAATATGACTACCTGGGACAGAACTCGGCCATTTCCTAACCGATTATGATGAGATTGGGTAAGTTGGGTGGAAATGAGATTCTTAAATGATTTTTGGAAGAAGTTCTGGCATATGGTTATCTGGGGCGAAACTCTGCAATTTCTTAACCGATTAAGATGGGATTGGATATGTTGGATGGAAATAGGATTCTTAAATGATTTTTGGAAGAAGTTCTGGCATATGACCACCTGGGACGGAACTCAGCCATTTTCCTACCGATTATGATGGGATTGGATATGTTGGATGGAAATGGGATTCTCAAATGATTTATGGAAGAAGATCTCTAATATGGCTTGCTGGGCGGAACTCGGTAATTTCTTAACTGATTATGATGGGATTGGATATTTTTTCATGCTAAGTGAGTTCAATCTTTCTTCTAACGTCCACCAGAAATCTCGATGTACCGCGTAGGCCATTTCCTTCCCAAATCATTGCACGTATTCACGTCCTATGTCTGTACACGTGGTACAGACACTCACTTTTTTAGTATTTAATCTCGGCCGTTTGGTCGGTACCTCTACGAGGCTTGACTGAATTTTATTTGGAATGTTTCTCCAGATTTTTTTTTTCATTTGTTAAATTAATCTATCAGGCCGAAACGCCACACCAAGGTAACTAACCTATATTGGCGTTTCTATATGCTGCTGGCGACTATGTTCCTCTGTACGCTTGTATATACATATATATTTAAATTTTTCAGCCATGTATTTTAGCCATATCCATGCACCAGTGCGTGGATGTATATCCTTCACTATAAATCGTAGAGGCATGCATGATCTAGACAACAGTAATGCGTCTAGTCTACTATCGTATTTTTTGATTGCATGCCACGAACACAAAAGTCCGTGAAACTGCAAATCATATTGTTGCTTACAAATACAGTTTTATCTGCCGACCATGTAATATTTGCATTAGTTAAGCTAGATTGAAGCCTTCGTCTCTCATTATGATATAGTACACATTCAAATATTATGTGGCCATAGGTGATTCTATACTTGGCACGCAAGAGCAGAGTTCATTTTCCTTAATTCTAAATCTAACTAGGTAGCTGTTGAAGTTACCGTGTCCAGTAATGCATTGTGATAAGTAGTTATTTAGTGAGATTCTCGTGTCTAGCCTTTCCCTGGTGTTTGGGAAGAACTCATACGTGCATCTTCCTTTCGTAGAGATATCTCATCTTTGTTGCCACAAGCTAATGCATTCTTGTTTCGTTCTCCTGATACGGAATTTCTTGTCAATTGTTTCCGCAGTATCTATGAGGCGGTTCCCTGTCATGGCCGGGCGTTCCTTCTTAATATTACTTATAGTTGCACACCTGCAATAAGGTTTAGTGCTAGCTTGGGGGTAGTCCTATAATAAACCGTTATTTTCAGCAGAGCATGTCTTTGTGCACTTTCCAAAGTCCTTATGTGGTGTACATTTAACTTGTCCACCCAAATAGCGCACGCGTACGTTAGTACAGGCTCTATTACTCCCTTATATAAGATTAACAGCGTACGGTTACTAAGTCCCCAATCCTCGAGCGAAATTCTTGCAATTGTATGTAAGACTTTTTTTAGCCTTTTCAGCGAGTTTAGACGTGACTTGTAATACCAAGACCTTCTTCAATACTAACGGCTCGATATTTTACAGTTTTGGCCAATTTTATTATCACAATATTTAATTTTACTATAGGCGGTCTATTCGCGTCCGATTTACCTTTTAGTAATAACATTACTGTTTTTCCGGATGATAGAGCTAGTTTATTTGGCATACATCATTCCCACATGCGATTTACTGCCAACTGAGCCTTATTTTCAAGATTCTGTCTGGAGTGCCCATATATGATTATAACTTTATCGTTAGCGTAGGCAACAAACATCGTGTTAAAGACGATGTTCCAAATATTAGGTTCCATTGATTGAGCCTTGTGGGCATTCTTTTGTTAAATTTTTCCATGGCAGTCCTCAATAATCGCTGTTCGATCTTTTACATAATCTAATATTATTTTATAAATGTTTTTTGAGGTATCAATAGTTTTGAGGTGCTTCATTATACAAGGTCACCAGATCTACTTTGAATTTGCAGCTTTAACTTTGTGCTTAATAAACACATTTTTTATTAATCACTTGTTTTTTGTTTCGCAGTTATTTTGAATAATTTTCAAAAAGTTTAAAAAATCACTCAAGATTTTTTAAACTTTTTGAAAATTATTCAAAATAACTGCGAAACAAAAAACAAGTGATTAATAAAAAATGTGTTTATTAAGTATAAGTGTGTTTCGCCAAGTGCCTACGGCAAATAGCGTAAAAAGTTTTAACTTTGTGCATGCTTTGAGTCTGCTGGCTTTAAATTTTTCTATCCTCCTTTCTGTTACTAATTTTTCTAAAAGTTTGCCGGTAACCGAAAGAAGGACCAATGGTCTATACGCTTTCGGGTCAACTTCGTTTCTATCTCTCCCTTGTACCCTATACGCTTGTTTCTTAATTTCCCTTAGCTCTGCTTGCCTAGTATTTTGGAAGTCTTTCCGATTTTTTACGTTTTCTGTTAAGGCTTGGAGTCCATCACGCGACTTGCCGTTTGGAGCGCTTTTGTCTTGGTATCGCAATTTTACAGGCTTAAATTATGCTGTCGGTGACTGTAGTAGCAAGTCTGTTTTCAGAGTCTTTGCTGTTGCAGTCTTCCCTATTTATATGATCCCATTGTCCAGAAAGATAATCGTTTAGAAGGGTCCAATTTGCACTCTTCAGAGCAAACCTTTATTTCTCCGTTGCTAGTATTCGCCTGTTTTCCAGATATGTGATCACTAGATGTCCCACTTGTTTTGACATTCCAACTTCTAATTTTGTTTAATAGCCCACTGGTCACTAAGGTGAGATCAATATTTGATTCGCCATTGTAGGTACTTGCTTCGCCTTCTTTAGTCAGTAAGTGTAATATCTATGGCTAGATATAAAATATTCAACTTCAAGCCCACGATCATTTGTTGTTGTGTCAAACCAGAGAGCTGACCTAGCGTTAAGATCACCACATATCATAATTTGCATTCCTTTTAGCGCATTAAGTATAACCTCTAATCTTTGCAGATATTGTTCCATTTCATCACTAGCCTGGAAATAGATACTTACAATGTAGAAAGTACCAGTTAACGTTCTCAATTCTACACAGACACAGTGTGAGTCACTGAATTGGGTGAGCTTCGTGGCCGTAAAATTTTTGTTGTGAATGCTAATTGCAAATTTGTAATCCGCATCTATGCCAGTTGCCACAATAGCCCTTGTCGACATACCTCTTATTCTACCGTTTGCCGAGTACGGTTCTTGCAAACATAACAAATCACGCACATTGCATATTTATTTGCAATATTGTAATTTCTTACATACTTAAATTTCTTGGAAATATATTAACCATAATTAATACGTTTCATGAGTGCTGTTATAGCTCTTAAGTATGCAGGGAAGTTTCTATTTGTAACCTTGTGCGAATG
The DNA here is from genome assembly GCA_947310385.1 of Nephrotoma appendiculata. Taxonomy (NCBI): domain Eukaryota; kingdom Metazoa; phylum Arthropoda; class Insecta; order Diptera; family Tipulidae; genus Nephrotoma; species Nephrotoma appendiculata. The sequence goes on along the minus strand of OX371225.1, from coordinate 283,684,241 downwards.
TGGTTTTTTGGTTTTAATGCAATTGATGCACTTGTGCATTTCATTTTTCTTAGGGCACTCATTGTACTTAAGTCCCGTTTCAAAACAATGGCCACAAACTACCGTCTCTGACTTGCAGTGCTTCCCTATGTGTCCAAACATATGACATCTGAAACACCTAGTAGGCAATAGGAAGTCAGCGATGTTGCAGGAGGACCACTCCAGGTAGATCTTTTTCTTTTGTATCAGCTTTTTGCGTATCTCTGGCTCAGCCTCAATGACCCAATGACCCGTGTCTTGGTCTCTAGGACCAGTTTTAAAGCAAGGTTTTATCCCTTTCGGATCCACTCGAGGCAGATCATGTTTGACTATAAGCGCTGGAAGCTCTTTATGCTTTAGTTTTCTGCTAACATCATATATGATCGTTCTAGGTGATCTGGGACACTAGTTTCTAGCCCAGCGTTTGTTATTGTCTATCAACGCGGGGTTATTGCATTTAGATTAGAGTCTTTTGCAGCTTTGATGATATTCTATTTTCCTTGATCTCCCTAATTTTTTTAATTTTTATTTCCAGCTCAGCCTTCATTTCTGCTTCCAAATTTGGAAGCGTCTTGTGGCTTAACAATAATATATTGCATTTTTTGGTGTTCAGACTTTTTAGACGGAGTCTTAGCAGTTCTTTTGATTGTGTTTGCTTGATTAACGCACGATTGATGTTTCCCCAGTGATTCCAGGGACACTTTAATCGTGTGAATGTCCTATAAATGAAATCTCTTCCATTATATTTATGTTTAGTTTCCATAGTCTCTAAAATACTTACATCTGCGCATTTGCTAACTACGCTCGTCATTTCTAGTAGTGTTTTTGTTTCAGTTTTATTTAGTTTGGACTTAGCAGTGTCCAGGTCGTTTAGACCCAAACGCTTGATCTCATCCTCAAGAATCTTAATTGTAGTGTGAAAGCTTTCCACATTTTTATTGTCTATAAGTTGTTGACTCGTTTGTTGACTTGTTTGTTGCCTTACCCAGGAGTTTTATTTCACCGATAAGGTGTAACCTATTTAGGCTTCGTTGCCTCCCCTAGACCTCGCTGAGGTGTACAGCTTCAGCCGCGGTATAAATTGTTTTTATTACTAACTGTAAAATAATTTTTTTTTTGCGTCCACTTATTAGCTACAAGTAATTGTCTTTTCTATATCTTCACGTAATATACGTGTAATTCAATATGTTTAATTGTATCGTTATTCACTTTGTTAAATTTCGCAACTATATAAGTACTATTCAACAATGAATTCCTTTCTCATAGGGGCTCCTCTAGTCTAGTAGAACAGCCCATAATTGTTCTGCATTTTTATACAATTTTTAAGCAGCTTTCTTGCAATCTTGACAGCAGCTTCTGCTTTACGCTGCTGGTAATGAGGTGCGGATGTTATCAGAGAAAGCCCTCACTCTCCAACATCGTCTCTAAATTCCTCATTTGGATAGCTTGGTATGCTATGTGACAACATTGATGCCTTATATTTCTAATCTGCATATTTGCTACATATTTTACACTTTTGATCTTTCTCATAATTTGATTCGATATTCCTGGCCAAACAAGATTTTGACGAGCTAATTTTAGTGTTGCTTCAATCCCATTATGTGATAAGTGAACCTTATACTATTAGTTATAACCTATAACCTTATACTATTAGTTTACGAAGTGATTGTGAAATCATTATAAATTCTTATTGGCCTGCTAAATCGTTTTACGTTTGACTTCATCAGGCATATTTCTAATATATTTAGAAAATCCATTAATAATGATTCTTTTCAAAGTTTGGGGTCGTCATTATTATCAAATGGATATATATTTTGGATGACTTGCTTTAATATCTTTGGAATTAATTTTACAGACCTTTCCTTTGATGAAGTGAATGTCAAGGGCTTTTGATCTGTTTTTAAAACGCACCGGCGTCTCACTGCCATTTGATCAAATCAAGTATTTCACTACCATTTGATCAAGTTTCTGTGGCTGTTAAAGTTCTGGATGTGTAACGAATGACATTATTTTCCTGAATTATTGCTGCCCCCAAATCTGTACTACTAGAATCACACGCTACTCTAACTGGCTTCGTATTGTGAAAATAGTTTAAATTACCGATGTCACCAATAATATTTTTTATTTTTACATAATGGTCTTCTTCAGCTTTTGGTCAATTCACGGTGTAATTTCAAGAACTAATTTTCGTGAAGCACTGGTCGTAGTCTGCGCGGTCTTTCAATTCTACGTTAGCTTTTCTACGTTTTTGTGGAGATGCCGTCGAGCCCGGATGCCTTCCCATTTTTCATATTATTCATAGGCAGCTTCTGCAAGCAGAGCAATTGCTCTAATAGGGATCACTTCATCAGCCCGATTTAGCAGATTTTGGAAGTAGGTTTTCCATACTGAGAGACGGTCAGCCACGTTTTGTTCTCAGCTCTCCCCGCCCATTTCCCTTTCTTTCCCTTAAAAAGTCTCTTTAGTTTACCTGTTACAATTGAAAGCTGAAGTTTTCAATGCATTTTATCATATGTTCGCATTTCTTTTGTCGGATATATTTAATCTTAACTTAGATTCTACGACATTCTGCTAGCGTGCTTCCAGTATTACGAGCCAACCATTTTCCGGGAAGCTTGTTTATTTTCACTGACCACGTGGCATTGGTCATCGGTGGTCTCCACCCGATGGTATTTTGTGTCGCGGTAGCTGTGACTGAGTATGTTGGTGGAGATTCTTCATATTGCTGTGCTGATTAGTAAATCTGCAGTGATACTTGATCTGTTAAAGCATCGACATTCCAACGGTCTTTTATGCTTGTCTATTAAATGTAGATGGCAACTGTTTATGTCGGCATGTCTGTGTCTGTAAGATTATCGGATATGATGGTATAGAATGTCTCTCAGAGATCATCGATTTAGTTTTCCGTCATTCAATCTCTGCGTTATTTTATGAATTCTGTTAGGAGGAAAAAACAAACTTGATACAACAAAATTGTACATTATTGCCAATTCGGTGACGCGTTTATTATTGTTGTTACAGGTGAGATGGAAGCTTTTAAGACCGATGTGCGATGTATTATCTGCAATCCTACCGATTTTTGCAAGTTGCCCACGATAATTTCAATGTCATGGTGCGGATGTTAAAAAAAAATATAGGTGCGGGATGCTATTGATGACCTCTTCCAACTTAACAAAGAATGGATCTTTGGCATAATGGATATATCTTTGGTTGGTGTCTGCACGTTAACGATCGTAATATAAATTTTTTTAGTGCGGAGTCTGACCATGTCTATCCGCATATTGATATGACGGTGCTTGCTGTGTTGCTTACATGCCGGTGGATGAGTAAGCTAACTCCAAATTCTCCTCCGTTCATGTCCGCTGTAGTGGAGAGTGTAACCTGGTGAACAGATGCTGACTAGGTATTGGTTTTAGGACACCAATGATTCGCCGTGTCATCATGACTATAAACAGAATTTTCTCTGCTCGTCTCTACTACACCGCCTGATTATTTTAATTACACAAGTGGCAGAAATGAACCTAGGACTTTGCCGCTCAAAATCTCTATCAAAATATATTATTTATATGATCTTTTACCAGTAGATATTTGAATCACTTTCGAAATGTGAAAAATGCAAATTAAGTGAAATTACTTAATATTTAATCATTTCACCCCGGGAAATTTATTTTTAGTGGCAATATGTCGATTAATACATTAAAGAAATTTTATAAAGCCCTCAAATGAAGGAAATGTATATATGACTTAGTTATTTGTTATAACCTTAAAACGACCATGCGATGCCATTTTAATGGTAATTTGGTTATTTTTAATATGGACCTAAATTTATAGTTTTTGCGTATAAAATTATCAAACTCGTCTCAAAATTAAAATTTCTTTTCACCCATAAAATATTTTAATTTGAGAAGAACATTAAAAAGATCATTACGATCAGTTATGCGTGCAGCCTCAAAAATAATTCATTCTAAATTCATAAGTCACAAATCAGTAGAATTAAGTTACTTGTTGCAATGATATTCACAAAACAAATATAGCAAGAACAATTTTTTACCATAAAAAATAAAATCTACTTACATGTTCAGTAATCGAATCCAAGCTTGATGTCGCCTCGTCAAATATCAAGATAGGGGCATCCTTCAAGATAGCCCGTGCAATTGCAACCCGCTGCTTTTCACCACCCGACAATTTCAAACCACGTTCACCAACTTGTGTGTCGTAACCTTTGGGCCACGTTAAAATCGCATCATGCAGATCAGCCATTCGTGCCGCCTGTTCAATATCCTCCTGAGATTTTTTAATATTACCGTACCCTACATTATGCCTTATCGTGTCATGAAATAGTACCGAATCTTGAGGCACAATCGCAATTGCCTTACGTAAACTTGTAATATCAATATTTTGTATATTTTGGCCACCGATCAAAATTTCACCGCTATTTGGTTCAAAGAACCTGTACAGTAATCTAACCATGGATGATTTCCCGGACCCACTACCGCCAACAAAAGCGATTTTTTTACCCGCTGGTATCGAGAAACTTAAATTTTCGAATATTGGTTTTCCCGTCTCATACTGGAATTTAACGTTACGAAACTCAATGTCAGAATTATCGAGTGTGATATGTAATTTGATGGCGTCCGGGCGATTTTGTATTGCGGTTTCGACACTCATTAGGGTAAACATTGATCTCATATCGAGTAAGGCCTGACGAACTTCTCGATAGACACTTCCTAAGAATCCGAGTGGGACTGATAGTTGGAATAGTAGTCCGTTCACCATGACCAAATCACCGACCGTTAAATTTCCTTTAACGATTTCGTTTGCAGCCAACACCATGATGGTACTTAGCGCAACGCTGAATATAGCGTTTTGTCCAAAATTTAGTACAGCCAAACTTGAGGTCGTTTTTAAATTGGCCGCCTCATATTTCTGTAGCACTTTATCATAACGCTCCGCCTCGTATTTCTCATTATTAAAATATTTTACAGTTTCGTAATTAATTAAAGAGTCAACAGCTTTATTGCTCGCTTCGTTTTCCGCTTGATTCATATAAATTCGGAATTTGGTACGCCACTGTGTAATACCCAAGGTCCAAATGGCGTAAACAGCAACACATCCCATTGATACGCCGGCAAAAGCGGCACCACATTTAATTCCTAAGATGCTGGACACTAAAGCCAACTCGACTATAGTTGGTACAATATTAAATATCATTGCGGAGAGCACGAAATTTATGCCACGTGAACCTCGATCGATGGTTTTTGATAGGGCACCAGTTTGTCGATTCAAATGGAATGCCAAATCGAGGTTGTGTATATGCAGGAACACATTCGTTGCAATTTTTCGTATAGAATGTGATGCGACCTTTGCAAATACAGCACTGCGCAGCTCATTGAAACCGGCAGCACCGGCACGTGCGATACCATCTGTAAATATAAAATAATAAATGGTTAAAATTTGTGAGTTTTTAACAATTTAGCGAAATATAGTTACACCCGATTAAAAGCGATGCTGTAGTTGCAAGAGCAGTGTCGGCTGGTGTCGCTAAACTCAACACGTTTAAAGTGTCCACGGCCGCTTTGAAGAAAAATGGAATGCAAACGTTAAGCATTTTTGCGCATAGTAGAATACCGAGTGATAATACAACCCTAGAAAATATAAAAATTACATATACAGTAATGTATTTACGACAGTTATAAATTTAATTTACCGTTTCCTAATGAACGCATCATCTTTGGGCCAAACATACGCCATCATAGCTTTTAGCATATCCTTTGATGTAACTTCTGGCCCATCATATCCAAACGATTCCGATGGTAATCCTGATGACGCGCCTGGATGGAAACAGTATCGAATTTGCTGATGATAATGGCCTATGGAATTACTACGTTTTAAATAGTATACCCCAAGGGTCACGCCAAAAGCAGTTAAATCAAATTATAAAAAAGTTGTTAAATAAAACCGAAATCTGCACATTTAGTAACAGAGCGTATTTTAGTACAGTTTAGTAGTGGTAACATAAAAGGATATTACTTAATAATGGATTTAACAAAAAAAAAAAAAATAAAAAATCATAAAACATTATGCTATGCTGCTAAATCATAACCATTCGATATTTACCCCAAAAAAATATGATAAATTCACGTTGCAAAATATTTAAATGGAACACCCTACCCTTTCTAAGAAAACATTCTTTCATTTCAAGATAATTAGTCTTGTATATTCGGCTACGAGTCACTGATTTTTCAATCCGAATATAAAATCGGTTCACTGAATAAGGATTTGCCAATACTTTCGATTATTATTAATCGAAAATCACAGCATGACGATTTGTTCTTTTTATCGTTGGCTGTATACGGTTCGGGTTAAAACAGTCGATTGGTTATATATTTATATCGGTATACATAACTTCTATATAATCATAAGAATCCCATGCTGGGAACACCCTAAACGATAGTAAAAATTTGATGCTTGGGATGTCCTAACGGACTGCGATAACCGCAATTAAAAAAATCAGTACCATATTCGCGTAATGAAAATTTTTTATTTCCTTTGATATGATACTAAAATACGTATAAAAATGGTCATTGCTTCCAAACGGAAGGAAGTTCTCACGACTGATGATTGTAATTCAAATCACTCTGCTTAAATAAACATAAAACGACTTTTCTTTTTCGATTGGTCAACTTACGTAAATTTAATTTATCGACATAAAAAACAAAAACAAGACAATTTCTTTCTTATCTGTAAAACGTGCTGCTAATGGTTTTCCACCACATAAACGGGTACTCCTAATTTGATTTTAATTAGATGAAATGGTTTTGTATCTTATCCGACTGTTATCCCCTAAATACTATTCAAAAATCACAAAATCTTAATAATCGCACAGTGGATGGCTCCTAGCGGTTGCAACTCTCGGAGATTTGCAACTTTTGGATACCAAGGCTAAACAGTGGATACTTCGAAGGCTGCCAACTAACCAGATATGATATATAGCGGGATGAGGAACAGATGATCAACGGGACACCATCATTGTTCAACAGAATTTTTTTTGGTGATGTATTAATTAATTTTAATTTTATTTTTCTCAAATCTAAAATTTATATAGTTAGTGCTTTCGCACGATAGTTAATAGCTCATATTTTTCTATGATAATGTAAATGGATTTTTTTTGTTCTGATTTCATTTAATTCGTTTTGAGTTACTCCGCCAAAACCTTCTTAAACAATTTTATGTTTTGATTTTGATTTGTTATATTAATTCTGCCAATGAAAATGGTCGGCAAAATTTATTCTTATTTTAGTGATTTGAGTACTGAAAAACCACTGAGCTAGTTACATTCTTCTTAAGTTTGATTTAATTTAAAAACACTTCATTTTCGTTTGTACTCTTGGTTATTTTATATCATGTGTGGTAAGATGAACCGGAAGAGGCTACCCATCGCAAAGAAGTGTTCTACCACACATTGTTTATGCAAACAAAAGTTACAAAATGGCGCCCGAGCAGGGACCTGATGAGTCCACGTGTTAAATTCATTCTAGAAACCAAATGAATTTCGTTAATACTAATCATAACATTACATTTATTTATTCAAGTATAATTTAACTCATAATAATGACATTATTTTCAGGAAATTTACTGCTACTCAATTAATTATAAATTATTAATTATAATATACATTTTTTTAGGATGCTGATTGCTGAATATATAAAAAAATTATAATAATTGTGTTGCCTTGTGCGCTAACCTTACATTATATTTCTACTAACTATTTACTAACTATTGATTCTAGGGCTGCGTACCAATCCAAGGGTAAATCGTTTACTAGGGTAAAAAATCGATTTTAGTACAGATTTTTCGATCAGTTTGCCTTATAGTTAACGAAAAATAAATGAATTTACCGAAAAATTTACTTAAAATTGACTTTTACCTTAAGTTTGGCACACAGCCTAAGGCCAATAGTCGGGTAAAAGTTAATTTTTACTAAATTTTTCGGTAAATTCATTTATTTTTCAAAAACTCTATGGCAAACTGATCGAAAAATCTGTTCTAAATTCGATTTTTACCATAGTAAACGATTTACCCGACTATTGGCCGGCAGGCGTAAGGCTGCGTACCAATATACTATAAAAGAACTTGAGTTTAATTGAACACGCAAACAAAAATAAGGCAAAATCAACATTGGTGTCTTGCCGACGCTTAAGTTGTAAAATTAAAACCTCGTTCAACGTTTTGTGACTACGGTACTTTTGTATAGTTATAATAAGCAACCATCGACAGCTGCATTAGTGACGGTGGCCGTGTAAAATTATAAGCACGTTGTGTGTGGCGATTCTTATAAAACCAAGAAAAAAAAAGGTTTTGCTTTCATATTGTTGGAAGAGTCTGCAGCAATTTATAGCCACCAATTATAATTGGATATTCAAAGGCACAAATCAAAGGAATTAATTCGATATTGTGTGGGTCAATCTATTACAATCAAGAACATTTATTCAGAAATTTTAAAGTGAATTACGTTCCATTTGGTACGACTTGCTGAAGCGGATAGCTAAATTGGATAACAGACTGTTTTCAAGGAGTATTCCGTGTTATTGAATCTAACGGAGAATTTGGATTGCAGTATTGTAGCGGTATCAAATTTCGACCTTCTGCAAACGAGATTAGTAAGATGGTGCATTTCGACGCTTGGTGACTATAATAAAAAAGACGAGCATCTTTAGAATAATTCAAATTTAAGTTACGTAAACTATGCATTCACATATAAACCGATATAGTATTTAAGTTTTGTTTCGTTTTCTTTTATTTTAGACTAACAAAATTTATAACGTAGCTTTGGAATATAATAAGATACTGATTTTGATAATTTGTTGGAAACACATGGTTAATCAAACGATATTGTAAACGTCCTTCGCAAAACTGTAATACCCTTGACAGACTAGGGTTTAGCTAAACGCGTTTAGCTAAACTAGTTTAGTTAATCTACTACAAAACCAATTTGGTTGGCACACTATGAGGTTTAGCAAACCCTGTTTCAATAATAAAATACGGTAGCGCTATGTTTGTCCGGAATCGGTATTAAAAAAATGTCATTGACAGAACTATACAGAATAACGATATAACAAGAAAATTATACAACTTTTATGATGAATTTTTTTGGTCATATGTACATAGATTTATATTAAATCAAAATTATTTAATTTAAAAAAAATTAAATTTTTAATTTTAAATTGGACCAATTTGAAAATAGCTATCGCGAACTCTACTCGATTGTTTAAAAAAAAAACGCAGCTTTTATTTGTCATGGTATCCCTTTCGAGTTAAAAAAAAAATTTTTTGCTTCAATTTAAGTTCACCATACACAAATGAGTATGTAAATCATGACAGGCTGTAATGTCCTCCGTATTTTAACGGATTTTAATTAAATCGAAATTCTTCTTGAAAACAGCATAATAATTTGATATCAAATTAATTATATAACATATTAATAATTTGTTTTTGATAACATATTAATTATTTTATCATTATTATAGTTACTGTTATTTTTGGGACGAAAACAAAATTAAATGGTATGCACAAATGTGTATGCTGGTCTTCAATTACCATCTAATTCTATGTTTGACATCTTCGTTTGTCGTAATCGAAATTTACATACACAATTGTGTATACAGGTCAGGAAAGGGGTATTATAATACGCAATCTACGGTAAGAGGAAAACACATATGTGTATGTTGGCCCTAGGGAGTGCATTACCGTTTACCGATTTACCGTATTTACCGTATAAAATATATTTCCAATTTATCGGTAAATTTTTATAAATTTATCGATTTTTTCGGTAAAATTATATTTATAATTAATAAGGCGCATTTAATTGTAAAAAATGGAGAGCATATTTTAATCGAACGAGGGATTTATTTAAGCTATAGAATTCCATCAGTGCTTATTTTGAAGAAAAATGTAGGTATACTGAAGATTTATGTAATGAATTTTATTTAATGAAATGAAATGAATTTATACAGGGTTTTTGGAGCGTGGACCGGACATTTTTTGGCAGATTGGTGGAGGGGGGGGGGGGGGTCATTTGGAAGCTTTTATCTCATTAAACTGATGTTCTAGTGGCAACTGAGATATCATAGTTTTAATTTAGTTTAAATTATCCAAAATGTCGTCTTTAAATTTTCATAACTTTTCCTTTGTAACGAACTAACTTTTATTGTATTCTGCAATGTGATTTTATTCTAAATAAATCATTATTTAATACAATTTATTTTAGAAAAATGACTTATGAGCTTCTAAATCCTAAAAAAACGTCCTTATGAAAAACGTCACTATCTTGAACTTAGCCTTGCTTTAAAAAATTGTCTACTGCCTGTATACTGCCATGTCATAGAAATCACTCATTTTGTGGTCAAAATAGGAGAGACTATTTTGTTAGAGTTATTTGGGCTAGGGTTCAGAAAATGTTTTTTAAGTTATTGATAGATTTTAAAAAATAAGTAAACTGGGTGATAATTGCCTTGTGCTGTTTAATCAATATGTCAGCAATTGTTAGATGTTCCTGGTCTCGAAAAGGGTCGCATTAATACCTTTTTCGAGACCTGGAACAATTAACAATTTAACAAGAACAAAGTGAAACACACGGGCACTTTCAGTAGCAGATTTATATATTGACTGAACAGCACAAGGCAATTAACACAGAGTTTACTTATTGTTTAAAATCTATTACTGACGGCTGGAGTTTTGTAGACAGATATTGAGAATGATAGCTTTTTGGAAAGGATTTTGTGGACAAGGGAGTCTAACTTCAATCATGAGGGAGTTGTGAATTTAAACAATCTGCTTCATTGGGGCAGAAAAGACCAAAATCCACACATGAAAAAGCAGGATTCTTTACAAAGTAAGTTCAGCATTAATGTTTGGGCTGGTGTTATTGGTCGAAACCTTATCGGCCCATATTATGTATCAGAAAGCTCATCCGGAAATAGTTATCTCGAATTTGTTTAGAAGGAGCTACCTGATTTGATTTTACTAGTTTTGGAAGATGTGCAGTTTGTTTCTGAAAATGACGGCTGATTCATTCCCAAAGATTGAAATTGGTTTCCCTATTTATTGGTCCGCGCTTTCCCGAGACCTCACACCCCTGGATTTCTTTGTCTGGGTACCTGCTAAGGAATTTGAAATGAAGTTGATTACAAAGTTATTAATAACTCAAAAGGTATTTTCTTAACCCTGGCACAAATTACCCTGACAAAATAATATCTCGTATTTTGATCACGAAATTAGTGATTTCTATGACATGTGAATATACCATTGGAAAGGGCATAAACTAGAAAAATTTTTAAATTAAAGCTGATTTCAAAATAACTATTAGTTTTTTTTAAATGAATTTACATGGTGATATTTTTCGTACTTCTATACATTTTTTAGGATTTGAAGCCCATAAGTCATTTTTCTTAAAGCAATTGTAGTAAATAATGATGTATTTAGAATAAAATCAAATTGCAGAATAGAATAAAATGTATGTCGTGCCTTTACGACTACAAACAAAAAAGTTACGAAAATTTAAAGGCGGGATTTCGCGTAATTTAAAAAAAATTTATCATATCCCAGTTATAACGTGCCACTTAGAACATCAATTCCATGAAATGAAAGCTTCCAAATGATCCCTTTAATCTGCCAAAAAAATTTGTCGGTCCACGCGCAAAACACCCTGTATATAAACATATATTTTGTGTTATAATGAATTTATTTATTATTTTATTTTATAAAGTATATTAATTTGTTTCAAGCACTCGTTTATTAATTTTTTTCTGGTTTAATACCTAAGTCATAGTATTGTTTCAAATTTTTATTTAAATTCAATTTACCGGTAAATTTTCGATAAATTACCAACCTTATACAAAATTTACCATTTATCGGTAAATTGAAAAATCGGTAAATTTGCACTCCCTATTGGCCCATATCACATGCAAAAATCAATTTTTGACACGATTCGTTTTCGTTACCCACACAATTGTGATGGTAAGCAGATATAACCTTGCCTGGCCAGTATACACAATTGTGTATGCAAATTTTGATTACAAGAAACGAATGTGTCAGAATAGAATTATGTGTAAATTGAAGGTCAGTATACACATTTGTGCATACCAATTAATTTTTTTGTTCAAAAAAATAACACTAACTATAATAATAATAAAATAATTAATGTTATTAAAGAACAAAGAATTAATATGTTATATAATTTATGTGTTATCAAATTTTTATGGTCTTTTTTAAGAATTCCCATTTAACTAAGATCCGTTTAAATACGCAAGACATTACAACCTGTCATTATTGACATACACATTTATGTATGTTGAACTTAAATTGAAGCAAAAACAAATTTTTGAACTCGAAAGGAATAACTCAAAAAGTAAGCGGCATCTATCATTGTATCACAGCACTAAATGACATTTTCCTAATTATAAATTTTAACCTTCATTGTTAGATGGCGCACTCGCTAAACCCATCTTTATGCGATAAACTTCAAAATATTGAGAGATTAGTGCACTAAACCGGTTTAGTTACTAAACCTAAAACAAAACCCGTTTAGCTAATCTCGAAGTTGACATATTAAGAGATAAACGCGAAAAAATGATTAAACGCGTTTAGCTAATCGCTAGTCTGTCAAGGGTATAAGTTATTTTATTTATTATTTTTATTTTTCAACTATATAATTCGTGAAAGCATCTTTCTATAATTCTAACATTTCCATTCGTACTATATTAGTAATTTGTTAATTATATGGTTGATAATTATTTTCGATTTACTTTTGTTGATTCTTATAAAACAAATTAAAGGAAATTTGTGACCTTGTCTACCAGTTAATATCATAAATCAAGTGACTATATTTTTTTCCGTGGAAGTGATTAATTATCAAGAGTTTTATTTTTATTCGGTTAATTTTTCACACCAATTAAAAACACAAAAAAAAAATTATTTTGATAATTCACGGATGTTTGTGGTTTTCAATCAATTACAATGGCAGATCAGGAAAAACCAAAAGACGAAACCGAAAATGCTGATGAATCGAATACGAATAACAATACAAACGCATCAGAGCTATCTCATATTCGATCGCAACTTAAAGTACCTCTCTTCTGGAGTAAATCTTCTCCTAGTTTATGATTTAAGCACGCGGAACTAACAATGGAAGCAGCGTGAATTACTAAAAATGAATCGAAATTCATTTAGATAGTGCAAAGTCTAGATCAAGCTATGAATCCTCCAGCTACAAATAAATATAATACTTTGAAACAATTACTCATAAAGATATCAGAGGAAAGTGAAACGCTTAGAAACCCTTTTCCAAGATTTAATTCGTAAATTATCGATTATTCGCTTACCTACAACAATCGCAGCGGTACTTATGGCTGGTGGAATTGACGATCTTAGTAAAATGCTCGATTCAGCCGATAATATTTGGGGACTTCGAAATCCTTCTACTAACCCATTTCGTAGTTCGATGAATCATGATCAACCATCCACAACTAGCCCAAATTTTAGTGTAGAGAAACTAATGGCTTCTATTAATGAGATTAAATCTCGGTTAAATAAATTCGAGTCTTATCGAAATGAAAGAAGTCGATCAAATTCGAGAGCCCGTTATTACCACAATCGACCTCGTGTTAGGTCTAACCGAATACAAACTCCACGAAGACCTCACGCTTGTTGGTATCACTGGAAATTTCAGAATAAAGCTCGCAAATGTAATGGAGGTTCTTGTATACCTATAAAAATCAGTTTTCGTCATCTCAAAATAAGGAGACGGAAAACTAGATCCGTCCGACGCTGTTGCGGCAAACGTCGGAATCAGCAGTTCTCGCCGTCTTTTCATTAAAGGTTCAAATACAAAAGTTACTTTTCTTATCGACACAGGAGCTGATTTAGCAGTTATTCCTGCGAGAAATTTTAAAAATCTTATTCAAGACGAGCATTACAAACTTACGGCAGCAAACAATACAATAATTACAACTTTTGGTTCAAAACTTATTTAGGTTTTCGGCGTCAATTGCGCCATGCATTCGTGGTAGCATCGGTTGATAAACCTGTAATAGGGGCCGATTTTTTAACAAAGTTCGGTATTATAGTTGATCTCAAGAGAAAGCGACTGATCGGTTAAACACAAAGTAGTACATAAAATAGTTATACAAGGTCAACTTTTAACTAAAATTAAATATAATATTGCTAAAAATGAGTTCCAGTATATGACACAATTGGGTATTTGTCACCCGTCTTCCTCTTCCGTTTCGTCGCCATTACATTTGGTCCCGAAGAAAGAACAAAATTACTGGCGTCCGTGTGGGGACTATATCGTCGATTAAATCAGGTAATAGTGTCAGACCGATATCCCATACCACATTTACATGACTTCTCTTCCAATTTGGAAGAATGTACAATATGTTCGAAGATGTACTTAGTAAGGGCTTACCATCAAATTCCGGTAGCCACAGAAGATGTACATAAAACCGCCATAACCGTTCCTTTTGTGCTATTTGAATTTGTACGTATACGTAACGCAGCCTAAACTTTCCAGAGGTTTATGGATGAAGTAACGAACGGATTAGATTTTGCGTTTGATTACTTAGACGATGTCTTATTAGGAAGTAAATCAAACGAACAGCATAAAATTCATTTACGTATGCTTTTTAAAAGATTAGCGGATTACGGAATTAATATCAAAGTATCTAAATGCGTTTTTGGGGTACCTTCGTTAATTTTTCTTAGCCATAACATTTCGAAAGATGGAATTCGTCCGTCAGAGGACAGAATTGAAGCTATACGAGATTTGCCACCACCAACATCTTATCGTCAAGTGCAACGGTTTGTATGCATGATAAATTATTATCACCGTTTTGTACCACATCTAGCTGAACATATTTCTCCTCTTCACGAGCACCTAAATGAGTTGGGTAGAAGAAAGAAAAATATTAAGTTCAGCTGGACTCCAAAATGTGAACAGGCTATGAATAACGTTAAGGCAGCGGTGATTAATTCAACTTTCCTGGCATTTCCTAAAGAAAATGTATGTGAAATTTTAGAACAAAGTAGCAATGGAAATTGGGAAACGCTTGGGTTCTTTCCGAAAAAGTTAACGCCAGCTGAATGCAAATACTCTGCGTTTGATCGAGAGCTTTTGACGATCTATCTAGCTGTGAAACACTTTCGTTATTTTGCTGAGGGTCGACAATTTGTAATTTATACTGACCATAAACTATTGACAACAGTCATGGCATCCAAAACTAAAACAAGTCCTCGTCAAGCGAGACATTTAGATTTTATAGCCCAATTTTCCACTGATACAAAGCATATAAAAGGGTCGGATAATTTAGTAGCAGATACTTTATCACGATCTACCGAGAATTATATGCTGTTCAATTAGTTGGACTAGACATGGAAAACCTCATCAAACTGCAAAATCTAGATAATGAATTTATTGAGTATACGATACGGAACCATTTCGTTCAATAGGCTTTAAGCGAGTGTTGAAGCAGGTGACTTTTGATAATGTCCATAAACCTATTTGATGTGAGACATCAACGGG
This sequence comes from Nephrotoma appendiculata, assembly GCA_947310385.1. Taxonomy (NCBI): domain Eukaryota; kingdom Metazoa; phylum Arthropoda; class Insecta; order Diptera; family Tipulidae; genus Nephrotoma; species Nephrotoma appendiculata. The sequence goes on along the minus strand of OX371225.1, from coordinate 283,668,646 downwards.
TGTTAATCGTCCTTATATTTCTGAGAAACTACGTCGCCAGGTTTTTAAACCATATTATGATTTGGCTCATCCTGGAAGACCATCAGAAAAATTATTACTGCGAAATGTTTCTGGCCTTCTAAGAATATAGACATAGGATTTTGGGCAAAAACTTGCGTAGCGTGTCAAAAGTCAAAAGTAACGCGTTATATACTCATTCGGAATTCGGATGTTTTCAGATTCCTTCAGGCAGATTTGCTGACGTTCATTTAGATTTGGTTGGTCCTTTACCACCATCAAATAATTATACCTATAACTTAACTATCGAAGATCGGTTTACTAGATGGCCAGAGTCCATTCCGCTGACCGATTGCACTGCGGCTACAGTAATTAGAGCATCGAATGGTTTAGTTGAGCGATTCCATAGGCAACTGAAGGCTTCACTTAAAGCTCAGGGTAATACGATAGATTGGAGCAATGAGTTACCTTTAGTTTTATTAGGTATTTGAACTGCAATTGAAACCGACCTTGTATGTTCACCGGCTGAACTAGTCTACGGACAATGTTTGACGATACTAGGTGACATTATCATAGAATCAATGCCAAATTTAGGAGATCCTACAAGTTTTGTTGAAAAGTTAAGACATAATATGCAAAGTTTAATTCCGAAAGACACACGTAAGCAACCACAAGGCAACATTTTTATATCTAGCTGATTTGTAGGAATGTGAATATGTATTCTTACGAGTGGATAAGATAAAAACTGGATTAAGCCCACCGTACGAAGGGCCATATAAAGTAATTATGAGATTTCGTAAACACTTTGTTATAAACATAAATGGAAAAACGGTATCGGTTTCAATCGATCGATGTAAACCAGCTTATTTGGCGGAACAACTGAAACTTTATGAGACCACAAACTACAAAAAAACAAATAGAGTTCATTTTAACGTTTGAAAATTTTCAGAAAATTTAAAAAATAAATAAATTTGTATACTTGATTATTGATCGAAGTTGATGGCAAAGATACACATTTAACAATTTTTTTTTTTGCGTTGAGCGGGAGTATTGTAGGGTCTATACCTTTTAGAGATTTACCCTCGCATCGTGTACAAAATTTCAAATACCTACGCCAATGCGTAATGATTATATACTAGTCGAGATTATATAATGTAATACTGCAAGATGCAATTCCGAGTATATAATGGCAATAAACAAATAAATAAATGTTGGCGATGAGATGTATTTATTTATTAGGCTATGTAAATGTGTTTATATACCACATAAAATTATAACTATAATATTTTATAATGCAATCGATTTTCAAACCAACATAAATTCAAACAAAAATGGATTATTAAATTACGGTTAGGAAAAATCCGTCAAAGTGGTTTCATGTGTGTAGTGCGCATTTTGATGAAAAATAAGTAATTTTGGTAAGTTTATCATGACGAGAGTGAAAAATTTGAACGATCCTTTTGGGCAACTGTAATATTTATTTGTTTTGTAGGCTATAATAAAGTCTTCAAACCAGATTCAATACCATCAAAAAATATTCCGCCCCGGCAATTTCAAATAGCTAGACACAATGCAAAACAACGCGAAAGTCGGTATAGTCAGAGAACATCTGGTTTATTGACACATCCAACGACAATTCCATTCCAAATATCAAATCAATCGACATCAGTGCCGATAAAGTAACTTCAAATATACATTAATTTATCAATAATATTGGTACATGTATAATTTTGTATCGAATATTTTAGGTAACTCCGTGTGCAGAATTTATTCGAAAGGGTTAACTTTTTATCACGCTGTTTCTTCTTACCACATCAGACTGGAAATTATATATAATTGTGCGATCGGTTCAAAAAACGGTAGCTTTTATTATTTCGAATAAATTTAGGATAAGTAAACTTTTTTTTTATAACAAACACAAATATGTCATTATCATTATCTCCTTGAGTCGAAAGTGCTGCCATACACGGAGAGAAATTTCTATGTATAAACTATTCCAAACATAAGAATAAAATGTAAGTTAACAGTTCGGTTTAATTTATTCCATTTTATGATAAACTAATACTTTACTTATTATATTATTCCCTTTAAGAATAAATACAACTTCACAAATTTTATAATTTGAAATTATTAATTAATCCTTAAAAGAATGAATCATAAAATGTAAAGTTAGTGGAATCTTCAAGATATCGAAAAGCATCAACTAACTATATATTCCTATTAAGCATAAACTAAGCAGAGTTTAAGATATTTTTATGATTGTAGTTGTATATCATACACTCACATATGTATTCGTATTTTAAACCTTATCAAATAAACTTCCGAACGGGATCTGTATTTATATATGTCAAAAGCATCTTCCCCTAAAGAGATTCATCGGAATTGGTATAGTTCAATTCTAAAACATTACAATATGCAACACATTAAAATTTAATTAAGATCAATGTATTGCACAATTATTCTTATTATGAATAATCAGCAATACTAAGGACTATATTATTCCTATTTTAGTAGAAACATAATTATTCCTATTAGGAATAGATCAGACTATATAGTGAATATGGTTCTGTTTAAGAATAATAACAAAATTCACATTACAACAAAACCAAATTTATTCTTATAGTGAACAAACCATGCAGTGGTTAGGAAGATATTATTCTAATTACACTTGTATAACTTACAATCACCTTTAGGTAAAACCACATCAAATATATTTTAAAATGAAAGCTAAACGTCAAATATATCTTTACATAATATAGCTCCTTAGACGTCATAATATGGTATATTAAACCATAGACAAATAAATGAATAAAGATCCCTAAACCAATGGAAAATTTATGTTTAAATCAAATTCTCGATGTCGTTACAAATGGAAAAAAATTTCTAGCGGCTGTTAGTATAAATATTAGTTAATACTCAAACCCTATTTTGGTCTACATTATGAGCGCAATACATATTTCTCGCTCAATATATTTTTTCAATACGCGCGCGACAAATAAAAAATTTTATATTTGTGTATACAGTAAAAAAAGAAACAAACGGAAAAATAACAAATTCAACTTATTTTTTATTTTCGTTTGAAAGTATCTTTTCTCTTATTCTAATATATATGTATGATTTATGTTTTAATAAAACAGAATGAAATGAAACTAAAACGCACGTATTATGTATATACATACTCGTATATACATATGTACTATTTAAAATAATGTTTATGCACGATCGATAATTTCTTGTTTAGATATATGGAATTTAAACACGTGGTGATCATGAAAAGGAAGAGGATCTATTTTAGATGTAAGTATGTAGCTACGATGATTGTTTTGGTGTGCTGCATGAAATATAATTTAAAAAACGAATATTTGGAGGAGATGATAAGAAACATCAAAAATTTATGAACGAAAGTATATTTGACGAAAGGGAAAAATATTATAATTAAATGGTTTTTTAATGATCGCAGAAAACAATTACATATACATATTACATATTTGTGTTTGGTTACATTATGTATATTTTATATGCCTATCTATACTGGTTTGTCCAAATTAAATACATTCATGACTAAATTTTCCCTAAGTATACTTTTAAGGATGATGCATGATTTAAATTCGATAATTTTAAAATACCTAATAATTTTATAAATGATTTTATTTTTGAGAAAATGAATAAAATCAGCTTACACCGGAAAGATGTCTTTGGGAAAATGTACTATGTATTTGGATTTGTCTCCAAAAAATTGGTCAAGCATACAAATTTTTGTTAACGTTTTCCCCTTATTCCATATTATCTGAAGCATGGTAGGACTTGGTTTGTTTCAACTAGCTTTTGCAAATATTTTAAGACGTCGAAAATAAAAGCTAGTTTTTGATTTTAACTAAATTTGCAAAAACATTAATATTTCGATTGCGGTTGTGGTATACATATATAGAATTATGAGTATACACAATATCCGTGCAATTCTATTTTTAATCTGCTAACCCCAAATTAAAATCATCCTAAGGTTTTAAAATGACAATGTATAAATATGTATTTCGTTGTTCGTTGTTGTCAATTGATTTACAAGCCCACATTAAAAGTACACTGCAATTTTTCAGATACCAACCACCCCTTATCATGAAAACTACCCCAAATTTCTCTAGAATAAATGACCACTTCTTTGAAAATTTCAAAAATAGACTATTCAATATCGGATAATGGGTATCGCTTTATAATCCTCATCAGAAATGCAATTCGATTGTTAAGTTGTAACTTTAAATCATGGACACAAATTTATTTACCCACCCACTTTATTTATTAGGTGTATAACAATTTCTACAGATTTTTTCTTCGCGCTTAAAATTATATTTAAAATAGAAATATTTTCACGGTATTTTGTGATATTTACAGGATCGTGAGTTACATTACCTCTCAGAATAGCAGAGTTTACAATGGTAACTGATAATCAGCATATTCGGCACTGCATTCTATACGAATTCCAATAAGGAACAAAGCTTCTAAAGCACGGGAATCAATTTGTAGTGTTCTTGGTGTCGACCTTGTGTCTTATGAATTTTGTAATTATTGGTACAAACATTTTAGAAGTGGTGATTTCGATCTTAGCGACAGCCTCGAAAGTTTGAAGATGTGCGAGCTAACCTGGAATCTACAACAGCAACAGACATAACTCAGAAAAACCTAATACCTAAATAAAATAATGCGTAATAATTGGATTCACATTAGTTTTCAATTCCTATAAAAATGATAAACATTTGATAGTTTAAATTCTCCTAAACTTCTGAAAATTTAAATGAATTGTAAGAAATATGTACTATGGACTTGAAGGATATAAAAATTAACTAAATAGAGTAAAATATTTTCTGGACAGTTATTTTTCAGTAATTATCTTCTCCTGTACTAAATATTAATTTATTGCATTAATATGCCCAGTACCAAGTGAATTTTCTAAAACTGGTTATGTAAATGTATTAAATTAATGTGTAGTAATCCATCACCATTAGTCATACATACTTTAATCGTATATAGTCCAATGAGTTGTCACAGATTTTAGTGAGGCCTCATTAAACCTTATATGAAACATGTCTTTGTTTTCGGTAAGACTTCAGTGGGCTGAATTTGCTCGACATGCTTAAAGAGTTCGTAGTATAAATATTTTTTGTATATAAAATCAATAAGGACTTCTGCCTGATGACCTAAATCAAGGATCACGAACGCCGCACGGAAGTCCCAGAAAATATTCGAACCCAATTCAAACAAAATTTATTATAAACGGAACACGCAATCTATATTTAATAAAATAAAAAACATTTCGCACTAACATAAAAGGTGTTTTTTAGAGATTGACAATTTAGAATTAAAATAGAACAAAGAAAAATATTTTGAATATCAGTGAAACTAGCTTTATTGGATAGATAATTTTATGCCATTAATGCTTGAATATGATTTCGGCCATGTGGCCACAGCGTCTGGCGCGTAGATGGCGCAATCTGGATGTTCAATTTTTATACACTTTTCGCAGCAATTCACAATTTTTCTTTTCGCCGGATGTTGTGTTTCAAGAGTACAATCGTCTCTAAATTACCAGCGTTGACAAGTGACTTAACATATCCCCAAAGAAAATAATCTAATGGAGTTAGATCACACGATCTCGGTGACCAATTAACAGGACCATTACGTGAAATTAGTCTTTAATCAAATATTCCGCACTGTGTGGCATGTGGCACCGTCTTGTTGGAGCCACATATCAGCAATAATTATGGCAGCCAATTGGGGTACAACAAAGTTAGAAATCATGTCCCTATACCGTTCACTGTAACATTCTGACCTTCATTGTTTTTGAAGACATGTAGACCAATGAATCCGACCGCCCATAAAGCGCACCAAATAGTGATTGTCTATGGATGTAATGATGTTTCGGCAAAGGCTTGTGGATTACAATTACAATTTTTACAGAAATTATAATGTAAACATTTGTTTTTAGCTTACCAAAATATGGAGAATTGAAAAAGCAATGGTTGAAACAATTGGCTTCGGTAAACAAGATGTACTAAGTGCATGATTATTCCATGCCACAGACAAAAGAGAACCAGAGGAGTTTTTTAAGAAAATCAGCCATTCTCATCTTGTTCATTTACGAATCAACGTGTGGATTTGACGTCAATGAAAATTATCTTAAAAATACATGCGCCCCCCAATATTAATCAAACCGTAATTTCATATCATACTGAAAAAACATGTTTGTTTGAAAATTTGTTTCCCAAGACGTTTATTCAACTTCTATAAATGATGCTAACGATATTATCGGGGCCAATTTAGAACTTTCTTCTCAAGTTGAGGTAGATCCAATCTATGCGTTGAACTTATTAAGTGAATTGGCATTCAAGTCGTTGCGTTTAAATAAAACTAATAAAGACCATGACCAGGATTATTTACCACCAATTGACTAAGTACCTGAACTGATGGTATTCGGAACTAATATAGATTTTATCATCGTGGATTGATAAAAAAATTTAATGACGATAATATATCCGATTTAAACAAAGGTCCTTTGAAATTGCAAACCATTACAAAAATCTCAAATAATTCACCTCTTGGTGCTAGCAATCGTAGTGGTACTACTTCTTCTGATTTTGTTAATAAAAGTATAAAACCTTCTTACATATACAAACAATTTAATAAAATAACGTTAAAACGAGCAATGGCCTCATCACGTGCTGATCTTTCTACGATTTAAAGAAGGACTTCTTTAAGGACTAAATACAACAAACACAAAATAATAAGAATCTACGACAAACAAGTATGAGATAAAGAAGAAAAAAATATTATTTTGGGCCACCTGATAGACGAACTTGAAGAAAAAAATTGTATTAGTTCTTGCCAGAAGGATAATTTTTTAAACCATTCTGACTCAAATTCAATTTTTTGAGATAAAACTAAAAATCAAAAGTTAGGCAGAAAATATTCAGAAGAAATACGAAAGTTTGCTTTAAATTTAAACTTTTAAGGCGGTGATTCATGTATAAATTTTAACTGACAGACATAAATAATAATCACTCTGATTGGTTGAATGTCGGCCATATTGTTTTATCGTACGACAAAAATTAAAAATTGAACATTGCTCAATTCTGTATAAGATTTATAATAAAAGAATAGATAATAAAAAAAAATTCTAAACGAACAAAAATAAAAACACTTTTTTGGTTGCTTGCTTTTTAAAATGTCAAAATATATCCATACGACAAAATTTTATACATGTATCGCTTACGTGTGAATTTCATTTTGATCGTATAAGACAAAAAAATATTAACCAATCAGAGCGATTATTATTTATGTCTGTCAGACAAAATTTCTACATGAATCATCGCCCTTATTCTCCGAAAGCATAGGCCATATGTTCGAAACCAATTTAAAAACTGCTTGCCTCATTCTGATACACTTGCTTATTGGTATAAAGTAGTAAATGGGCATCCAGGTTTTACTTCAGAATCTTTTCATACTTTAAAGTTGCTGGTCCGATCAAAAAAGGAAACAGATGAGGTTGTTATTGAAAATGTATGCTTGGATGAGTTGTCCATTCATCCAAAATGCGAGTATGATTTCCACACCAATAGAATACAGGTAACCATCCAAGAACACGGCGTTCAAAGAACACGGTTTCGAAGAACACGGATACCCATTTCCTCAAATTCCACGGTTTCAAACAACTTGATTTTCGTAATTCTCTTTTATTTTGTGTTTTGTATATCATAACAAAAAAGAAAACGTAACGTTTTTTTTATTTTATTTTTTGTAGTATTGAACAACACGATTTCAAAGAACACGGAACGAATTAATGGTGTTCTTGGAAGGGTTCCAGTACCTGGATACGCCTAGTTTGAAGGTAGCGACCAAAATGATAATACTTTAGCTACCCAAGTAATTGTGTTTATGTTTGTCAGTTGTACTGCTCGTTGGAAAATTACTCTTGGATATTTCCTTATTAGTAGCTTAACATCTGTACAAAAGAAAAATATGATAGAGTTTCATTTGCCTTTATTACACAATATTGTGGTTGTAACAACTGAAACAAGCATAAAATTATCTATCCAATAAAGCTAGTTTCACTGATATTCAAAATATTTTTCTTTGTTCTATTTTAATTCTAAATTGTGAATCTCTAAAAAACACCTTTTATGTTAGTGCGAAATGTTTTTTATTTTATTAAATATAGATTGCGTGTTCCGTTTATAATAAATTTTGTTTGAATTGGGTTCGAATATTTTCTGGGACTTCCGTGCGGCGTTCGTGATCCTTGATTTAGGTCATCAGGCAGAAGTCCTTATTGATTTTATATACAAAAAATATTTATACTACGAACTCTTTAAGCATGTCGAGCAAATTCAGCCCACTGAAGTCTTACCGAAAACAAAGACATGTTTCATATAAGGTTTAATGAGGCCTCACTAAAATCTGTGACAACTCATTGGACTATATACGATTAAAGTATGTATGACTAATGGTGATGGATTACTACACATTAATTTAATACATTTACATAACCAGTTTTAGAAAATTCACTTGGTACTGGGCATATTAATGCAATAAATTAATATTTAGTACAGGAGAAGATAATTACTGAAAAATAACTGTCCAGAAAATATTTTACTCTATTTAGTTAATTTTTATATCCTTCAAGTCCATAGTACATATTTCTTACAATTCATTTAAATTTTCAGAAGTTTAGGAGAATTTAAACTATCAAATGTTTATCATTTTTATAGGAATTGAAAACTAATGTGAATCCAATTATTACGCATTATTTTATTTAGGTATTAGGTTTTTCTGAGTTATGTCTGTTGCTGTTGTAGATTCCAGGTTAGCTCGCACATCTTCAAACTTTCGAGGCTGTCGCTAAGATCGAAATCACCACTTCTAAAATGTTTGTACCAATAATTACAAAATTCATAAGACACAAGGTCGACACCAAGAACACTACAAATTGATTCCCGTGCTTTAGAAGCTTTGTTGCTTATTGGAATTCGTATAGAATGCAGTGCCGAATATGCTGATTATCAGTTACCATTGTAAACTCTGCTATTCTGAGAGGTAATGTAACTCACGATCCTGTAAATATCACAAAATACCGTGAAAATATTTCTATTTTAAATATAATTTTAAGCGCGAAGAAAAAATCTGTAGAAATTGTTATACACCTAATAAATAAAGTGGGTGGGTAAATAAATTTGTGTCCATGATTTAAAGTTACAACTTAACAATCGAATTGCATTTCTGATGAGGATTATAAAGCGATACCCATTATCCGATATTGAATAGTCTATTTTTGAAATTTTCAAAGAAGTGGTCATTTATTCTAGAGAAATTTGGGGTAGTTTTCATGATAAGGGGTGGTTGGTATCTGAAAAATTGCAGTGTACTTTTAATGTGGGCTTGTAAATCAATTGACAACAACGAACAACGAAATACATATTTATACATTGTCATTTTAAAACCTTAGGATGATTTTAATTTGGGGTTAGCAGATTAAAAATAGAATTGCACGGATATTGTGTATACTCATAATTCTATATATGTATACCACAACCGCAATCGAAATATTAATGTTTTTGCAAATTTAGTTAAAATCAAAAACTAGCTTTTATTTTCGACGTCTTAAAATATTTGCAAAAGCTAGTTGAAACAAACCAAGTCCTACCATGCTTCAGATAATATGGAATAAGGGGAAAACGTTAACAAAAATTTGTATGCTTGACCAATTTTTTGGAGACAAATCCAAATACATAGTACATTTTCCCAAAGACATCTTTCCGGTGTAAGCTGATTTTATTCATTTTCTCAAAAATAAAATCATTTATAAAATTATTAGGTATTTTAAAATTATCGAATTTAAATCATGCATCATCCTTAAAAGTATACTTAGGGAAAATTTAGTCATGAATGTATTTAATTTGGACAAACCAGTATAGATAGGCATATAAAATATACATAATGTAACCAAACACAAATATGTAATATGTATATGTAATTGTTTTCTGCGATCATTAAAAAACCATTTAATTATAATATTTTTCCCTTTCGTCAAATATACTTTCGTTCATAAATTTTTGATGTTTCTTATCATCTCCTCCAAATATTCGTTTTTTAAATTATATTTCATGCAGCACACCAAAACAATCATCGTAGCTACATACTTACATCTAAAATAGATCCTCTTCCTTTTCATGATCACCACGTGTTTAAATTCCATATATCTAAACAAGAAATTATCGATCGTGCATAAACATTATTTTAAATAGTACATATGTATATACGAGTATGTATATACATAATACGTGCGTTTTAGTTTCATTTCATTCTGTTTTATTAAAACATAAATCATACATATATATTAGAATAAGAGAAAAGATACTTTCAAACGAAAATAAAAAATAAGTTGAATTTGTTATTTTTCCGTTTGTTTCTTTTTTTACTGTATACACAAATATAAAATTTTTTATTTGTCGCGCGCGTATTGAAAAAATATATTGAGCGAGAAATATGTATTGCGCTCATAATGTAGACCAAAATAGGGTTTGAGTATTAACTAATATTTATACTAACAGCCGCTAGAAATTTTTTTCCATTTGTAACGACATCGAGAATTTGATTTAAACATAAATTTTCCATTGGTTTAGGGATCTTTATTCATTTATTTGTCTATGATTAAACTATTATATAATTATACATTACATTACCATATATTTAAATTTAATAAGTACAAATTAAATGCAAAATTATTCTTATTATGAATATATTAGCAGTGCTAAGGAATATATTATTCCTATTTCAGCAAAAACAAAAATTATTCCTACTAGGAACAGATGAAACAGTGCATATAACATATTATTCTGATTAAGAATAAACAACAAATTTCATTTTTCCAATTAAGAATAAATTAAGCAGTGTTTAGGATGATAATATTCCGATTAAGAATAAACGCATAAAGTTATTCCTATTAGGTATATGTTAAACATTAAGTTATAACCAATAATATAATTATAAATTAAATTGTTGATCAGTCGACATTTAGATTTTCAATTGTAAATACGTGTAGTGAAATCGTAGAAATTAAACAGTGTCATAAAAAATAAACAGTGATAAAAGTTATATATAATTTTAAACTGAAATTTCCTTTTTTATTGGTGAGTTTTGTAACCTTACTTATTAATAATTATACATTTATATACACTAAATAAGTTCAGTAACTGAGTACTTCTTATAATATAATTTTATAAGTTTTTACTAGACAGACAAACAGCAGTTTAATACAGCTCATTTAGTGATTGTTTCATCCTTTTTGGTTTATTTTGTTATTTTTTCATATATGAAAAATTACTACAGCTAGTTTATTAAACCGCAATTTGTCTAAGCTTACTATATTACAAATACCAAAATCTTCATAAATAGAAGTCATGATATGTATCTTATAGCATTTAAATTTGTGTATATTTAGGTGAACACTTGGATGAAACTGAAAAATCGTCAGAGAACAACATCGAACTATATAAGGGCGATATGGACTGGCTGTATTACCACACATCTCCATGGACCACAGTAGAATAAAAGTGGAAAAACACATTCGATGTAAGGCCCACGGAAATTGAAAAATCATTCTGATTCCCTGAACAAAATATTGGATATGGCTACTTTTCCGTCACGCCGCTGCGAGGGCGAGTAGTAAGTTAATTTTTTCGATATTTTTGATTTAATTTTGGGTAAGGCATGAAGACAATTTTATAACTTTAATTATTTTAGATTGAAATCGACTAGGAAATCATTCAAATTCTTTTCGAAAAACTTCAAATACAAAAAATCATCAAATACGCACCGAAAGGAAATATTCAAAAAATTATCGTTAGTAAAGGTATTTTTAAATTTTATAATAGCACTCAGTTTGAACAACTAAATAAATTAAATTGTAAAATTTTTTGTTATTCTGGGTGATAGCCAATTATTGGTTTAACATCGTGATGGCCATCACCCAGAATAACAAAAAATTTTAAATAGAAATAGGATTTATGCCTTAAATACCATAAACTTCTAGATTACGAAGAAATTAACAAATGTCTTAGTGAATTATGATGTGTTGAAGTGAAACATCACAATTCGCTAAGGCTTTTTGATTATACTTTGAATATAAGTTCAATATTTATGTAGCTTGGTCACCACAGTCTGATGGGACGAGCGAATTTTACATTTAAAAAATAATCTCGATTTAATTAAAATTGGATGAAACATTGGATTTCATCGTTCAGCAAATTACCACATAAACTAAAAATATTAATTTTCTATGTTTTCTACTACTATTTTTCAACGTTTGTTCATACAAATAAGTATAGCTAATAGCTTAAACACAATTTTGCACTAAAAGTTATTTTAAAAAATAGACAATTTAAAAATAAAAAAAATAAAATGAAGTACACAAAATACATCAATTTATTGTTTTATTTTTAAATTTTTAATAAAAAATTCGTTCGATGTAAACAAATTTTTAAAATGGTATGCAATATGTGCAGAATAAAATGCAAAAATATTATTCATTAATAAAAGCACTTTTCGTCGATATTTTATATTATTTGGCAATTTTATAAAATACTGTACACGATATAAAGTCAGTTTTTAGTAAAGAAATTAATAGTAAAACATATTTTTATTTTTTGATTTTTAGAATACCGTAGATTGCAGTTCCTACAAGTATTTAATACAATAATAAAACCTACAACCAGAAAAAAGTTGACGGAGTTTTATGGAAAGTCAGCATCAGTGACGAATGTGATTCTTTTTTAGTTTTTGCTGAAAACATCGAATAATCAAAAAGAATTAAATAAAAGTGACAAAAATTATGTAAAACGGAAAATTACACTTCAACCAGCCATAATTGTAGAGATGAAGAAAATTCTCCACAATTTATGGTTTAAATAAATTCGGCCGATTAAATTTTACTCCATTTTAATATTTTTTAGTGGCTTTTGACATCTTTTATAAATTATTTTTTTTGTACTAAATATTTCATTCTCTTTTGAAAATTTTCCTTTTTTTAATTTTATTCAGGATTTTTTTCGATATAGTTTACTAATTTTAAAACTTTATTTAATTTAAATAATTTAAACGATGGCTAGATGTGTTTTATGTGAAAACACTTTTGCCATTATTGAAGTATTAATTAATCACTTTAGTAAGTCATTTTGACAAATATATTCAAGATTATTTTGTTAAACAAGAAACTTTAAATATAATTTTTTAAATTTATAAATGTTAAGTTTTGATAAACCATTTGAAATGCTTAGATTTAAAAATAAAAATTATTTTATGTTAAGACATATATAAAATATAAAAAATATATAAAAAAAATTAAATTCATCTTTTTTAAAATAAAATGATGTTTGATTTTATTTCCCCCTTCTGTCCAAGAAGAAAATTATTCTGTTGAAATTCATTCATTGTAATGATCAATTTAATCCTTATCATTCACATTTATTCCTAGTTTTATGATTTATCTGTTCCTTATAAAGATTAACTTATTCCTTATGATTGAATATTTTATTCTTATTTTTTAAACTTAATTATTCCTTATATGATCAATTTATTCTTTATCATTGAATAGCCTATTCCTAATATGTGATTTAACTATTCCTTGTATTAAACAATTTATACCTAACTTAAATTTAAATTATTCCGATTTGTGAATAAAAGTATCAAAAAAAATATTTAATTATTCTTTTTAAGAACACAACTAAAAGTTATTAATAATATTTTTTGTCTTTATTCGGAATAATGATAACTTTTGTTGCTAAGAATATATTGTTCCTAAATATGTTTTATTATTCTTTAGTTAAGTTGGGTTAAATTGTGAACTTCATTTTGGAATAATAGATTCCTGCAGCTCGATTCTGGTTATTCCTATAGGAAAAGGAATTAGGAAAAATATTTTCATAGTATTTTTGTCAAAAATACCATTTTCTAGCCTACTGAGAAATCATGTTTGATCTAAAATTTTATAATTTAGGAATTATTTTTTCCGTATCGAAATTGGATAGGAAAAATATTTCCAATTTAATTTTGTTTTTGAAAAAATTTACACTAATTCTGTACCATAGTATGCCAGAAAAATAATTTTTGTGGCCAAAATACTATGAAAATATTTTTCCTAATTCCTTTTCCTATAGGAATAACCAGAATCGAGCTGCTGGTAGGAATAATGTATTCTTCGATTTCTCTCCGGGTAAAGATAGCGGGAAACATATTTACTCTAAGATGCCCCATTGCGGCCGTATCTCGCTAATAACTCGCCGAATGTTGTGTTCAAAGTGTTCAATCGTCTCTGGTTGATTATTTATATCCCGGCTAGGGCTCATCGTGTTGGGGTGGGGTTTTCGAAATGTACAGGATTCAGTATTAGACCGCGTAATTTATCAAACAAATCACCTTGAATCATTTCGTAAACTCCACCCCGACACGATGAGCATTAGCCGGGATAAAAATGGCCGCTCGAAATCTCTACAGGAATATTCAGTTAACGTGCATTAGTTTCCGAACTGGTGTTCGTTACACACTGTTGACATTATAATCGTAATGACAACGTGTATAAATCATATCTAGTCGTTTATTACAATATAATTTTCGATTCTATTCACCTTTAATGTAACCAAACACCGAATGTGTAATAACAACATAAAACACCATACATTTATAATTCATATGTGAATTATGGTTTCCTTACACACATAATGGTTTTCATATTACAACACTGTGTACCAAAAAAATTTATGTATAATAATGAGAAAAACCAGTGAAAATATTTTTTTTTTTTTTTTTATTCACAATAAATTAATTTCGCGAATATTCATCGTTCAAATGGTTGTACACGATGATGGTACATACAACAAACCAGAAAACATTGTGTAATGTTGCATATATGTATCTCTATACATATATATGAAATATAACCACTGTGCAGAGTATCACACAAAACCAAAATAAAATTATGAAACATAAAAAATCGTAATAAAAAATATTTCAATCGGATATAGAGTCGATGCGGAACTTGGGTATAATATCTCGTGCATATGTAGCTAAACTCAACGGGTCGCCCCATCGCATAATATTCGTGTACACATCTAGTAAATGGAAATATATTTTTATTATGTAATGGCAACGGAAATATTTCAACCAAAAAAAAGCATAATACATATTCCATCTTATAATAATATGTGTACATACAATATACATACATAACACATATAAAATAAGCTTTCGAAAGAACTTTATATGCGAGTTTTATCACAAAAAGGGATAATATTTTGATTATGGATGAAGCTTAACACTTTAGACGAGGAAATAATCCATGGTTTAGAAAATGTTTTCGCTTGTTTTTCCTTTTTTTTTTTGTTGATATGATTGATGGGTGTTTTTGTATTGTTTTTTTTGTATATTACACACGACATAAGATGTGTATCTCTCTGGTTTCACAAACATACGTACATGGGTGTGACATTGATTTTTCTCGAATGGATTAATAGATAAGGCCCGTAATGTAATCAAATTTTTTGATAACATCCATGCTATAGATTGATTGAGGTTTTCGAATATCTCTACGCATACACAGAGTAAATATTCGATAATTGGAGTGATGTTGTTTACCGTAATTTTGATTTCTTCAACATTCCTTCCCCTAAAGTATGATATGTGCGGTGAAAGAAATTAGAAACATTTTACATTAAATATCATACATATTTTATTTGATTTGTAACGCATCCATTCTATTTTCAATTTAATCGTAAACCAGCAGAGACATGTCAGATGTAACGTATACTATATGTGTGTACGTAAAACGTAGTGTAGGTTTTCTTTTTTTAAATTTGTTGCGCCAGCAATACGTAAATAAATAAAATTGGGAAAACATAACTACTTAATATGAATTACTAATGTCTTCTAAAAGTTTGGTTGAGTGTGTATCGTGTGGGGGTGGTAAATGTTAATATCAACTTTAATTTCCGTCTAACATCTCTACGCTCGAACAAATCGACATACATTCACGAACATTTTATTTTGCCTCTTTTACTTTTTATAATCTTGTGAAAAATTTTGTTTTTATTTTATTTTCCCCATTTCAATACAAATAAAAGATTTTTATAAAAAAAAATAATAAAATGAAAAATCCGAAATCTACGAACAAAAATATTTGGTAAAACGCTGATGTTCACAAAAAATTACACGAAATATAAAAATTCTTACATTTTTCGCTAAAAATAAAAATCAATAGGAAATTGTAATTTTTAATTTATTGGAATTTAATGTTATTATTTTAATTTGATTTTTATGTCCGGAAAAATTGAAAAACAAAGGAAAACAGAAATCGAAATTAAATTGTTTCTGTTTGTGCTTTAAAATGTAACACACAAAATTGAATTTCGATTCGTTATGTCAACCAAATAAATATTTACACAGTGAATTTTAAAGGGAGATATCTGTGTGTTTCTTGAAACATTGAACCGAATAATTGCCAAATATATGTATGTAATATATTTTAACGAGGTACTATGTAGTGCAAATTGCAATTTGGAATAGTAAGGGACTAATGGATTTACTAACTCTCACGAGCAAGCCGGGAGCTAATTGTGCCCCTCACGTCGCTTAGCCCTCAGATAACGAATAAATGAAACTACGAGGATGTAAGGGGGAAGTACAACAAACACTTCGTAACCATCGGACCTCTGGTTATCGGTTTTTAATCGTACAAATGAATTTAAAATATTAAAATTTCGGACTTTTACCGATTTCGGACTTTAACCGTAACATATATAGTATATACCGGGTGAGTTTTTTAAGCTGAAACTTTCAAATATGTCGGAAAATAAGCCCTCTACGATAAAAATGACCATTAACAAAATTAAATCATTCTGAAGGGGAAATACATTAGTGTTAAAATTAGGACCCTCGGCCCGTTTAGTTAGGGTGGTGGGGGGCAACTTGGAAACTAAGCTTGGAACCCCTACTTTTTATTGCAGATTCGGATTCTACAGCTAAAAGTACGTAGGATTTCCTTGACACATTTTTTTCGATTCATGATAGATGGCGCTGTAATAGGCGATATTAATTTTTTTCGATTTCTCCTACTGAGAACATTATACATACGATTCTGCAATATGTTTGCATTAAAATTAAAACTTTTCAATGTAAATACTTGTAAATAGTTTTAAACAAATTGTTTTTCTTAAATTTTAAAAAAAAAACTACTTTTAGCGTAACCCAGGAACAACGACGGCGATGATTTTGCATAGGAACATGGGACTAAATTTGTTTTCAAATAAATGATATTTTTTGTTTTAAAAATATCGATTCAGTTCAAAGATAATTTCGAAAACAATAAGACCTGTTTGCGTAACGCTATTACAATTCAAAATGGAGTATTTAACTGTACAAGAAAAAATTGAAATGATCCTGGTTTATGGAGAAGCTGGCCGTAGTCTTGATAATGCGGTCAATCCCTACGCTTCGCGTTTTCCAGATAGGATTCGGTGACGTGCTTCATTTTACCGGACTATCAAACAATTCACTGCTGATGGAAGTGTTCGACCGAAGAAAATGACCCGTCGAGCAACAGTCACTGAAGAAAATAACGAAATTGCTGTATTGGCTGCAATAGCTTATAATCCTCATATAAGTACACGAGAAATAGCTAGCGAATCCGGATTATCCCAGACCAGTGTTTGCAAAATTTTGAACCGACATAAGTATCATCCGTTTCATATGAGTTTACACCAAGTTCTTCATGGCGTTGATTTTGAAAATCGGGTAACATTTTGTCAGGCAGTAGAACAAATACAGCAAAATTTCAATTTGTTCGCTATGTATTGTTCTCCGATGAGTCGTCTTTTACAAACCATGGAACGGTTAATCGACACGTGTGGTGTGGAATAATTGGCAACCAACCCATCGGCCCCCATATTATTGAAGGCAACTTGAATGGTCAAATGTACCAAGACATTTTGGAAAATGAACTGCCAACATTATTTGAAAACTTGAGCTTAGAATTGCGACAGAACATGTGGTTTCAACATGATGGATGTCCAGCACACTATTCGTCGGTAGCACGTGAAGTACTTGATCGTGATTTCAATGGTCGCTGGATTGGTAGAGCTGGTCCGGTAAATTGGCCTGCCAGATCACCAGATCTTACGTCGCCAGATGTCTTTTTGTGGGGCTATCTCAAAGACAAAGTATACCAACAAGTACCAACAACACGTGAGAATATGATTGAGCGAATAAGAAATGCTTGTGCCGAAATTCCAGTACGGATTAATAACTGCATTGAAGTCGAAGGCCATCATTTTGAGCACTTAATTTAATTAAAATATGATGTCCACGTCGTTGTTCCTGGGTTACGCTAAAAGTAGTTTTTTGTTTTTTAATTTAAGAAATACAATTTGTATAAAACTAATTTCAAGTATTTACATTGAAAACGTGTTAATTTTAATGCAAACATATTGCAGAATCGTATGCATAATGTTCTCAGTAGGAGACATCGAAAAAAAATTAATATCGCCTATTACAGCGCCATCTATCATGAATCGAATATAATGTTTCAAAGAAATCCTACGTAATTTAACTGTAGAATCCGAATCTGCAATAAAAAATAGGGGTTCTTATCTTAGTTTCTAAGTTACCCCCACCCCATTTACAAACAGGGACGAGGAGTCCTAATCTTAGCACTAATGTATTTCCCCCCAGAATGATTTAATTTTGATTTGGTCATTTTTATCGTAGAGGGCTTAATTCCGAGAAATTTGAAAGTTTCAGCTTAAAAAACTCACCCGGTATATATAATTATGAGTTGTGTACTCATGGAATTAAAAAAGAACACTTTTATTTTTCAACTTATTTATTTCATATTCATGGTCTTGTTTTGGTACAAGCAATTCCCATTCTGAATAGGAATTAATATTGAGCTCAAAGAAACAACCAAAGATATTTTTTATTTTTTTTTATTAGTTGGTAGCAATTACAATTTGAATTTGAAAACAACGTAAAGATGCAACTAAATATATTCAACTAGCATAACTCGGCCCGCGTTGCCGGCCCTATCGTTGCTTTCGATTATATTTGATTTCTTAACAATTAAGGTGTAAGTGTGTGAATGTGCTTCAGAAAGAAATTTTTGAAATTTCAATATAGTATGACCCTAATGCTGCACCAGCACTTGTAGCACAATCCAATAAAAATGGTACTGGAATTTTTTACAAATTAATTACAAATTTGTTACACAGTTAAAAAATTTTTTACAGGTCCCGCTATCCTGCAATTCATGTGTGGGCTGGCATTAGACAAACCTACACCACACTTTTCGTATTTTCGTTATCGTTGTTAATATTTATTGTATCGTACTGGGGGTGGTACTGGAATTTTTAACAAATTATTTACAACATATTGGCATAGCTCAACCCCCCAAAATTTTCCCCTACGGTGTGCAATTTTTAAAAACGTTATTTTTCGTCACACCACGCCTTTTGCATTTCTGTGATTTTTTGCTGTATATAGTACTGGGGTAGTACTGGAATATTTTTACAATAAAATCGCATAATTTAACTTATAGAAAACTACCCCAAAGGAGAGCAACCATTTAAAATCATTGTACACATCGTACTGGTTGATACAAGAAGTTTTTACGAAATAAATTACAATATATTGGAATAGTTCAGTTGCCAAAAACTGTGCGAAAATAATATTTCTCTGTAGAGGTAATACCTCTCAAATAGATATTCATGTATTTATTACAAAATCGATGAACGTGCCCACAAAAATCGATCATACCGAATTGAATTACATTCCTATGCAAGAAATAAGTATCCCTGAAATTTGCACAACAGCACCCACAAAAATCTATCAAAAAGTGTCAGATTACCTTCCTATGGAAGAAACAGGTACCCATGAATTTTTACAACAGCCCACACCCACAAAAATCGATAAAAAAAGTATTGAGTTACATTCCTATGCAAGAAACAAATGAATTTATTACAATAGCCCACACCCACAAAAATCGCCCAAAAAGTGTCAGATTACATTCCTATGCAAGAAACAGGTACCAATGAGTTAATTACAACAACCCACACCCATAAAAATCGATCATAAAGTATAGAACTTCCTTCCTATGGAAGAAACAGGTACCTATGAATTTATTAGAACTTCCTTCATATGGAAGAAACAGGTACCCAAGAATTTATTACTACAGTCCACACTGGGTGTGGGCTGTTGTACTTAATTCATTGGTACCTATTTCTTGCATAGGAAGGTAATCTGACACTTTTTGATCGATTTTTGTGGGTATGGGCTGTTGTAATAAATTCCCTGGTACCTATTTTTTTCATACCAAGGTAATTTGATACATTCTGATCGATTTTTGTGGCTGTAAAAAATTTTCTAACTGTGTAACAAATTTGTAATTAATTTGTGAAAAATTCCAGTACCATTTATATTGTATTGTGCTACAAGTGCTGGTGCAGTATTAGAGTCATATGGTGGCACCAATTTTTAATTGTAAAATGTGAGGTGCTGGTGTTGATCGTGGGATAATTGGTAATGTTTATCTGAAATCACCTGCTAATAATATAAGATCATCCCCAAATTATTGTCGGTTGTTGCGTAAATCTTTTAATATTCGATCCAAAGCTTCCAACGATTTTTTGTGAGCCATTGTACACTCATCCCATACAATAATCTTGCATTGTTGAAATACCTTTGCCATTCCAGATATTTTGGAAATATTGCATGTTGGTGTTTCTGTTAGGTGCCATTCTTCCACCATCTAACAAAGTGGCTTCAATTCCAGGAGAGGCAATGGCCAATGCAATAAAGTTGTGTTTTCGTATGGAAGCTAAAATTAACGAAATTAAAAAGGTTTTGCCCGTACCTCCGGGAGCATCCAAAAAATATAATCCACCATTGTCCGCATTAACTGATTGCCTAATAGTTTTGTAAACGTATTGTTGCTGTTGATTCATGATTGGTTTGTTTTGCTGAACACGCGATGAAATATAAGTCACTAATTGCTCGATTTGGTGATCGCATTCCTAATTGACTCAACACTTTGTTTACAATCATTAAATAAATGTCCTCTATGTGAATTAATGTTTGGTTATACGTGTCCTCAGTGTAATGTAAATCCGGATTTGTATTTATGTTGCGAGCTTGACGTACTATGTCTTCTGTCATCGCATCTTTATACTATGTCCACAATGATAAGAGATTTGATGGGAAGCATGTTGAAAGTATTATTGAGAATAATGTTCTAATTTGTTTTGCGGACGCAGTAAGAGTTGCATCTGCTAATGAGTTATCCCAATGTTCATCGTTCTCAAGTAAATCTAAACGTTGGCATGCTTCGCGATATGATTCGCACAATACATTATTTACAATTCTCAAATGCTGAAACGATGTTGGACCACGTACATTTATCAAAAGCAAACGCAAATAATAATATTCTACATTATTTGGATGCACAGTGTATATTCTACCTAATGCATCGCTTGAATAAAAACATTTGGATGTCCAAGTACTACTTCAAGTTAATGTTGTTTCTGGTGGCTCGTGCGGCAACATTTTCTGTGGTAAGTTATCCATTTTCCAAATGAACAGCCAAATGTACTACTGTAGGATACCTCTCATGAATTTGAAAAGTGAGTATGCGCCATACTGCTTCATTGTTGCTGAAGTATCTTCCCACTTGATATTGCCTAATTTCATCTAAATTATTTGCAGGTGCTACCCCAAAAACGGCCATATCGCTTCCTTTATTTACATATTTGCAAATGTATTTTATTAATTTAACAGAATTGCAATATTCAACATTTATATGAGCTTTGTATATTTTCGATAATAAAGGTGAATAAGGTACTATCCAACTGTTATCAATTTCAGCGTTAATATTTAGTACTTGCATTGATATGGATGTTCCATTGTCTTCAAAAGATCGTCAGGAATTAATTGTCTGGGATACTTTTTAGAGCATTTACCATCGATCGTACATGGCGAATTTATGTTTAATGCTCCGCATGGGCCATGTACCATATTTTGAGAAACAATTTGGAAAAGTTCTGGATCATTTGTTGAGTCGGGTATTTCTGCAGATATAATGTTGTCGATTTGATTTGACTGAATTTTATCCATGCACATAATTGTCCATAATTGCGGACGTATGGCATCGCATCCTGCGCATATTCATGCGTGTGTCTCGGACGTCCGGTGTAAGTTGCTGGTAAGGTTGTAATTCGACCAAGGTCATTTACGTTGCCATCGTTATTAATTGCATCTCGAAGATGAATGTATAAGTCTTCTGATCGCAATTGTCGTTGATTTAACCGAATGAACAATAACCGCTCTGTTTCTATTTTGGTATACATGTCCACTACGTACTGATGATATAATTGGCGAAATTTTAAAATGTGATTGTCTTGATTTTCGCGAATCATTAATCTGTATGCATAGTAGTTCATGCAGCTTATCTTTTTGTTTGTTATTGTACCTGTATAATTCATAGAACAAAATATAAATTCTTTGTAATTTTTCTAAGTTTTAAATGCTATTATTTATTTTGAAAAAAAACTATTTACCAGTTGTAGGATTAATCTTCAGTTGGAAGTGATACCCATCGTCTCCCTGCCAGAACAATATTGGGTATTGAAGTGCGTCATAAGATCTGTGAGTTTCAGATACACGTTGCAATTGATCATTTCGACGTTGTAAAATGATATCTCTTGATTCGAATTGATCGCCAACAATGGCGACTTCATTTATTGTTGGAGTATTCAATCGTCTGTAATGCTCACCAACCGATGTTTTATCAGCCCTTATAACTTTTTTGTGACTGTCGGAGGGCATTTGGTCAATTGCAGTTTTGAATAATTTTACTAATTCATTGTGCTGATGAAATAAATTTTGCAAAGACTGAACAATGTCGCGTTATATTCCTGAAATAATTGTATATCTTGTGTCGATTTCGTGATCATCATTTCCCGAAAATATATTTGCAGAAATTTGTGTTGTTCGTCTGGTATTGGTAATAAGGAACTTGTAGTTTGATATATCTGTCCTTGGACTTTAAATGTTGGCATAAAGTGATCATTAATGACAGTATCTGCTCCAAATGAAGTCATTTGGAAGGAAGTGTTATATTTTCGAATATTGTTTAGAAAAAGTCTTGATTATGTCGTCGTTTCTGATACCAAATATAATAGCGGTTCTGGAGGGGCGTTTAATGGTGTCAATTTTACTTTGCAATAACGCAACACAACCCTGAATCATTCACAACTGTTGAATCAAATCGAAATGCAAGTCGTTCAACATTAATCCGATTAGTATTGTGTATCACGGCACATACTTGCATTTGTCTATTGCGTTGTTCTTCATTTCGTAATACGCACCTTTCTTCGGTTAAATTAGCATGTGGAAATGGCATCCCTCGCCGAGATCCTTCTATTTGTGCTGCTCGTTGCTCTAGTGTTTGTTGTGACCGTAATGCACGTAAGTGGTTTGTTTGTCGTGTACGACGACCAATATTTGCACGACGCCTTGGCATTTTGATTAAATCAGTTTGTAATTCACACAATGGGTGTAGTTTTGCTTTTTTAATAATATGACTTTTTAATAATTTTAATTCAATGCACTTACATGTGGTTATAAAGCAATTGAACTGTTTTTTATGTTCAAAAAATTAACTATGAACGATGAATTCAATGCAATTCGAGTCGTGTTTATTAAAAAAAAAAAAATTTAATTTGTAATGCAACGAAATTCGTGAAAAGTATTTGTGTGACGGTCAGATATACCTACACGATCAAATATTTTGTATACAAAATTTCAATACAAAATTCCAGTACAAAAAGCATTTTATCGATTTTTCGGTTTTCCTTTGGGTTTTCCCGAATTTTCTTTCCAAAACCGTGCTCACGATCCATAGAACACATGTATAAATTTTTATTAAAATCGATGCAGTAGTTCTTGAGTTTATCGCTTACAAACAAACACCTATCTTTTATATATATAGAGATTAAATAGTAATATGCTAGAACAGTGGTTCTTAACCTTTTTTTACTCGCGACCCACCAAATAATTCATAAATTTTTTGTGGCCCCCATTTTTTTAATAATAATTTATATTTGTTAATTATCTATAATACCAGGTGTGGAATTATGAAACCGGAATTTACCACTAAATGGCGCCACCTGTCAATGTAGCTTTCGACAAACCACGTCATCAGTGCAAATATTTTCTTTTGACATCTGTCCACAACATCTAATTTATATCCTTACAAGTTTCATACAATAACGCATGTTTTTTTCGTTTTAAAAATGTCGAGTTGTTTGCCTACATATTAAGATTTGGGGACATCATTAATTTTTTGTTATCATTTGAAGAAAATTGCTGCAGAACCAAATAGAATGCTTGTCAAAACTTACGGTGAGCATGCTCTTGGTATAATAAATTCAAATGTGGTGATTTTGACGTGAGAAACGAAGAACGTGAAAGACCACCAAAAAAGTTTGAAGGCATTAGGCATGAGAATGACGCTCAAACGCAAAAACAACTCGCGGATCATTTGAATGTGTCACGAGAAGCCGTCTCCATACGTTTAAAAGCCATGTGAAAGATCCAAAAGCTGGGAAAATGGGTTCCTCATAAACTGAATGCAAGGCCAGGGGAAAATAGAAAAACCACTTGCGAAATTTGCTCGCCAGATACAAAAGAAAGTTATTTCACCATCGAATTGTGACTGGCGATGAAAAATTGATCTATTTTGATAATTCAAAGAGCTAAATGTCTTGAGTTGATCCAGGACAACCATCGACATCCACTGCAAGGCCAAATAGCTTCAACGGAAGACAATGCTCTGTATTTGGTGAGATCAGAAGAGTGTGATTTATTTTGAGCTGCTAAAACCTCTCGAAACCGCAAATATTGAAAGCTATCAACAACAAATGATCAATTTAAATCGATCTTTGCGTGAAAAACGAGCAGAATATGATAAAAGACAACACAAAGTGATTTTGCTTTGCATGATAATGCTCCACCACACAAAGCAAAACCAGTCATGGAAACGTTGGAATCTCTTAATTTTAGTAAAATTATCACTTACTATATGTAGTACGTGACTTATTTTTGTTATCGTGTAGTTTTATTATTTTTTGATTGAATTTCTAAAGTTAATATCCTAGCTGTGAATTAGCAGGACATAATTTGTTTATAACACTTAACGTTTAATAAAAAATAAGAAAAATAAAAGTTTGTTTTATTGAAAATTTGGAAATTGTGTTTTTGTTATTTCAGCTTTGAATATCTTCCGTTTAAACTTTACAGTGCCGATAGTACGAGCAAGAGCTGCCGTAAATTAGATCTAAAATAAATCGCATGTGACTCACATAATAAGAACATAGACTTTATGCAATGAAATTATTTAATTTTTATGATTAATATATGAAAGAAGCAGATCCGTATAAACAAGACCCGAAAAAATATCCTAACAAAACGTCAACGAGATTCTTATACTGTCGGTATTGGTACATTTACCTTATACATCAATTTTATTTTTGTATTCTGAAGGAAATTTTGCAAGGCCCCCCTGCAAACTTCTTACGGACCCTCAGGGGGCCGCGGCCTACCTGTTAAGAATCACTGTGCTAGAACATTATTGAATATTATTAATTGAAAAATGCGATGTCAAAATACCAAAAATCACTATTGAATACTTTTATTTTTAACTGTTGGCAATATTTTTATTGCCAACGGTTAAAAATAAAAGTATTCAATAAACCTGTCCTGGTGGTTAACATTAAAACTACAAGTAGAATAGAATTATTCTATACCAGCAGTAAAGTCGGTTTAAAACTATTCCAATTTGGGATTGTTGTTGTAAATTTCCCAAAGAAAGGCCACAATTATTCACTAGGCGTTTAATTTACATCTACAATCACAATCAGAAATTTTTAGATATTGTATTTAACTGAACTAATTTAAAGGCGGGTACGGAACGCCAGAGGTATTGCTAAAATGTTCGCATACTTTTTCAATCAGTCTATAGACGAAGCGGGTCCTATTTGAAACGCGATATTTTAAAACGCGAATTATCAAAATGCGATATAGTACAAATCGGGTTATATCAGGCGGGTGAAGGGGAAATTTAATTTCAGTTTATAGGAATTTAAAAATCGATAGGAGCGGGAGTATATAGGATCGGTATAAATCGGGTCGCTTCGCAATGCACATTCTGTACCATATCCCGTTTTGTACCATATCGCATTTTGAAATATCGCGTTTCGAAATATCGCGTTACTAGGCGACTGTACGAACAAGCCAGCATTAACGACACATCAATAACATCTTCTATTATTTTTGAGGACAACATTTTATCGGCTTTAAAGGGATCTGGAGACGGTTGTGGTCTCTCTTCTATTCTGAAGGAGTACGCTGAAATTTGAACAATTCCATGGTATTACCTATTCAATCATTCCTTAAGTACCACCGTGTTTCCCGGAAAATCAAAAATTACACTAATTTTTAAATTGGGTAAACGAGATGACATCACATGCTACAGACGAATATTAACCTCATCATCAATTTCAAAATTGTTTGAATTAATTATATGCAACAACTTTAAATCCACAATTGCACATCATGTATCAATAAACCAGCATGGACTTTTGCCTGGCAGATCCAAATCGAGTAATCTGGTTGAATTCACCAGTAAAATAATTAACGAGATAAAAAAAACAAAAACAAGTAGATGTAGCGTACACGGATTTCAGTAAAGCATTTGATTTCAACTGCCATCAAAAAGCAATCCAGAGTTTTATTCACATTCGGGTTTTCACTCGATTACATAAATTGGTTCAAGTCTTATCTATCAAACTTGGGACAATTCGTAATAATGGGAAATGAAAAATCAAACGTTATTAGAGTTAAGTCTGGTGTTCCGCAAGGATCACACATCGGGTTGTGGATTTTCATTGTTCCCATAGACCGAATAACCGAGATAATCAAAAACGAACAAATTAAGTGAGTGGTGTGATCGAAACTCACTATACTTAAATATAAAGAAATGCAAAATCATGTCTTTTCATCGTAAAAGAAATACGGTAATTACTTCATACAAAGTCGACAGCGCGAAGTATTACCAAAGATATTTCGCTTACGTTCGACCTCAACTGGAATACGCTGTAACGGTCTGGAATCCATACTATGCTGTACACATAAAAAGAATTGAAAGCGTCCAAAAGAAGTTTCTGGTTTTTTTGTTAAAGAAAAGTGACTGGGATTATGGCCAAAATTTACCATTCCATGAAAATATCGCTCGGTTATTTCCGTACTCAACGAGATGCAAGAACTACAAAATATGTACGCTTGAAAATAGGCGATTTCTTTCGTGCGCGGTTGTTTATTGGTAACCTTTTGCTTGTCACGTTGATTTAGCTTACATCTTGCAAAACTTATGAATGCATGTGTCATGCAGAACATCTCGAAACGTTAGGTTGTCTAAATCAATCAACATCAACGATGACCTATTTGATTTTAATTTACCAAAGGATAACTTCAAAAAAATCCTGAAGAATTATTTTTAAATTTATTAATGTTAATTAAAATTTGATTTCTATTTGTTGTTCAGTTTGTTTTGGGGTTAAACTTTTTTTTTTTTAATTTTTGTTTTAAACTGAATCTTCGTTTTAATCTGAAATCATACATGTAGGTACTCACAGAATAGACTTCTTTAGAAATAAATAAACAATTGAATTCAAACGTATTTCTAAAATTAAGTATTCTTAACTAAAAATGCTTATTTTGCTAAGCGCCTGGGCAGCTATTCCTCTGTAGTAGTCCTGATCTGACTTCGTACGTGGATTGGTTACTAACATCTTCCGTCAGGTTGCTTAGGTCCTGGCAGACGCTTCTGGCTGTTTGAAGCTGCTACTTTTTGGTCCGCCTCGGATATTTGATTTCTCCGGTACCTGCCATAAATGGCAAGCTTTCTCCGATTCGCCATCTGGAGATGCGGCCAATTGGGAAACTAGTAAGAAAACCCCATACGAGTTCCCGGAATTTTGCCATATTTAATGAAACTAGGTCATTCCTTCTCAATGCTAAATTATGCTAATGCAATAATGCTAATGCATTACTCAATACTAAATATTTGAGCTACCTAGGCAATTTCTTAAAAAGTCGTTGTTAAATTTAGGGTGTTAAATTTATAGGTGAAGTTTTGGAATTTCACAATGCTACATGGAGTTTGAAGCCAAATATGATTGTTTTTTTTAGTTCAATAAAGAAACGACCTAGGGAGTTTCATGGACTATATTTTTTTATTAATTCAATAAACCGAGATTCAAAATCGGACGAAATTCTGATTTCCAGATTCTTTATAGCGAGCTTTCGTATTCAATCCAAAGAATACATAGTCCAAATTTACTGGCCAGCATTTTATTTACCATAATATTAATAATTTTGTATCACTTTTTGTCTTGCTTTTGCTTCTTTAAAAATATCAAAAATTAGTATTAAATCTGAAAATTTATTAAATTTTAAAATAATTAACCTAAACGACAGATACACAGTATTAATTTCAGAAACACCAAAAAGGTTGAGCCATTATATTTTCTCATAATAAAATTGCTGCAATCCTGCAGGATATAAGAATATCCAATAAATGCAGTAAATAAAACATGAGACATTTTTACACTTCGCCAATAAAAAATTAAGATAAAACAATGTATCCTGTTTCGTAACTAGTAGCTATCTATCTAAAAGTAGCAAGATATAGAAGCAAGAAAAATTTAATCGACTAAATTACACAAAACTACCAAACATGAATTGAATGTATAATTTCCGATTTTGCCCTCCCAAAAAAGGTATCCTATTTCGCTTCCCCATTTAAATTTGGCTTTTCTTTTTAAAGTTCCTTCTATGTTCTTTATAATAAGATATACACTGTCGTGCGAAAGATGATATAAACTCGGAGAAAAAACTGTAACAGAGGCAGCAGCATTACAACATAAACGTGAAATGCTACCCAGCAGCTAACGAATAAGAAAAATTCGCATTTCATGATAAATTGCGCCCGAAGTATGTATGTTGTGGAGAAAAACATATCCGCATATACAAAAGAAATATTTGGTGAATAAATTTTCCATAATTTCTCCTTCGTCGCGTTCCCTACTGCTGAATGGGATATGGATACATGACGCAACAAAAATATTTAGTGTTGAAATATAAGTAATAAGAAAATGTTTTTCCTTTTATCTTTTTTTTTATTTTCCCGTTCGGTGGTTGTTGTTAGTTTTGGTTTGGAATTTCTTGTGAAATCATAAAAAATTACTATCATTAATTTTATTTGTGCTGTGCGCTTTTAATACTCAACAGTTTTCCTCGTATCGCTTGGGTTAGGTTAGAAGATGCGGAACGAACGGAATATTTACTAAGACGTGATATATATATATATATATATATATATATATATATATATATATATACGAGAACCTCAAATATTTCGATATATTTTGTCTTCTCTGCTCTAAGATTGTTTTTCAATATATTTTTTGATTGTGATGGATTGCAGATTAAATTACAAGTCATGATATTAAATGTGAATTGTGTATATAGCGAGGAGCCAAATAACAATTTTTTATTGATGGTTCAATTTTGATATCTCAATTTTTTATTTTCATTTGATTTTTAGTTTTATTTTGGTATGGTTCAAATACTCTAACTACAAATATTTATTTTTTAGATCAATGCAGATGTGCGTATCCAGACTATATTGAAAAAGGATTTAACCCTAATTTACATTTCCCTAAAAATCAAATTGTAAATTAAATCGCTCAATACATTAATCAATTATGTAGCATGATATACAGAATAAGAAGCAATTACTTATCCTAAGCTCTTCAAAGTAAAAATTCAATTAAATTCGTCGACTTTATGCAAATAGTGTTTTCGACATTATGTCCACAAAGATTGTTAAGCCGTAAATTATTTTCAAATAATTATGCCAAAATACAGATACAGATACATATATGACTACGAACCGCTTAGGCCCCATTTTCGTAACTCCGCTATACACTTTGAAAATACCTTACGCAATCAAAAACTCGTTAGAATCGCTTAGCGTTTAGCAGAAAAATTTCTATTTAGTGTTTAATTCAAATGTTCCAACCATATGTCGGCTGTTACAAAAAGAGTGTCTTAATAAAGTTATATTCCAGATACCTAATCATTTTTTTTTTCAAATCTTAAATCTACATACTCGTAATAATTTTCAACAATTTTTTTTTATTCCGTACAACAAGATACAAGAATTTCATATTTTAATCCACATGTGGAAAAGCTCTGTATAATACGATTATATTCTGTGCTTTGGCATATCCCATATGAAACAAGAATTACAATAAAATTAGGGCGCACCATTAAACTGGAATATAATGTGATTGTAAAACTAACACAATGTATACGACAAGTATGATGTACAGGGTGTTCTAATCATGAACTTACTAAAACAATTTTGTTAATATTTGTTTATATTTGCCATCATCTTGACGGGTAATGCCAATCTCATATTTTATTGGAATATTTTCATTTAGGTTACCCTCGGATTGCCGGATTTTAAAATCTCGTTTACAAGTCCCAGAAATAATTTTCCCCCCGAAATGTAACTCCCAGAAATATGGAGCATAGTCTTCATGGAGTTTTTACAATAAATCGGGTTCGTAATTTATTTGGAAATATCAATTTGGTTGAAATTCCAATTGGTGAAATAACTAAAATTTTAAATTTTGGAAACCATGATGAAAACCATCGTATGTTCGTCGTTTTCACAAAATTGATCGAAAATTAGCTGACCTATTCGAATAAATAAAAGAGAACCCGTGAATATTTTAAGATAGAATAACCGTAGCGATATAACCGTAAACGCGGATATAAAAAATCC
Organism: Nephrotoma appendiculata; assembly: GCA_947310385.1. Taxonomy (NCBI): domain Eukaryota; kingdom Metazoa; phylum Arthropoda; class Insecta; order Diptera; family Tipulidae; genus Nephrotoma; species Nephrotoma appendiculata. The sequence goes on along the minus strand of OX371225.1, from coordinate 283,637,655 downwards.
CGGTTAACACCTCATTGCAAAAAAATCATACCGTTTTCATTAAATTTCGTTACGTAATCGTTGAGTCAGGACTGGTCAAAAAATTTTCAAGAATGAGTAATTTCTCATTGCGAAAAAACGAAATCAAAATAAAATTTCAATAAAAATTCAATAAATCAATTTCAATTTCAATAAAATCAGGTTCGTTGCTCATTTGGAAATTTTATTTCACAAAATTAACAACAAATCTAATTGGAATACGTATTATTTATACATTTTCGTTTGGTCATACAACGCAAAGATTTATTGCGAACATTCGTTAAAAACCCTTTTCCACAGGAGTCGAAGTATTCGGGTCTGAAAAATGACCAAAATAATTATTTTATAAATTTAAAGATCGGAATCGTTTGGTCAACTGTCAACTGTGATTGGCCACTGGTTATTTTCATTTGGTAATCCCATCATTACGAAATTTGTGAAAAACTCATATTCTCATCAGAGTACAGATTTTGGTCGAAAACTGAGACTTGATAGTTGGGAGTTTTGCTGCTGTTTCACTATCCTACTAGATGTACAAAATTAATAGTATTGTTGATTGATGTAAATAATAATCAAATTTTAAATTTACATCTAGTATGCTGATGAAACAAATTCGGAATGTTCAGGTCTGGAAAGTTTACCAATTCAATTAATTTTATAAGTCCAACGATTGAAATCATTTGGTCAACTGTCATTAAAAATTGGTCACTTAGCTTCACTTTCGTAAGGATTTATTGTGAAAATTAGATTTATGACCAAACGAATACAACAAGTGCCAATCCTCAAAGACAGTTAACCAAACGATTTCGATGGAAGGATTTATAAAATTGTTAGAATTAGTCAACATATTATACACACTCAAATCGTGCGGGAAGGTGAGTTTTAAACGAATTTTCGCAACAAATCGTTTCGTAGGAGTAACCAATCCTAAATGACAGTTGCCCAAATGATTACGATCGATTCGTATTATAACATAAATTTTGGATTAAATTCAAGAATTTAACATGACACTTTCTTGGAAATTGGGATTGGGGTTCTCATGTCAATTTTATACGAAAGTTATATTACTCTGCTGGATGAAATTTAATAAATTATCGAAATTCTGAAATTTTGTCTTCTTAAGTGGAATTCGGCAATTTTTTAACCGATTATCAAAAGAGTTTATAATTTAGATGCGTATGGTAGGACCGGGATAATTGCATCAATTTCGAATGATGTCCAATATAACGGAATGGAACTTTCTTAATAGATTTAGGGCAAATTCAGATTGTTGGATATGTTTGGAATACTAATTTCCATTATTGTAAAAATTCTAGAATTTGCTATGCTGAAGTAGCTCGATCTTCTAAAATTTAAGGCCCATTTAAGGTTCGTGGAAAAAACATTTTTTGAGCCGGAAATATATAACCGAATTTTTATTCGTATGTATTGTAAGCATCATAAAAACACAATACCACTGCAAATCTGCGTGAGTCGCTGTGCTTGAAGTTACACAAAAATATAATTTACAAATTTAATTTTTATTTTCATAAAGTATGCCATGCTAAAATTTCATGGAAAAAATTTCATTTTTGTAGTTACAGCGCCATCTATCGCAAATTAAACAAAGCTTCAGACATAACCTACTTGTTTCACCCGACAAAAAGATAAAAAAACTAACGCTTTTCATATTCAGTATCACCCTGTATGCATGCGAGACAAATTATGGTTAGAATATAGACGTTTGATTTTTTTTTTTTTAGTTTTTATTACAAATTTTATCTATTCCTTATCTCTTTGAAAATATTTTATGCACATATTTTAAAATATGTACTCAATGTATCAAAAATTGACTAATGGCGGAAAATTTCTAGTCGAAATATTTTATTCATACGAGTTATGGATGAAAATGTCTCTCTTATCTAGACAAGCTATATATATATATATGTATATAATTATATAGGACTATAGAGACAAGATAAATATACAAAATGATATCATATAAAATTTACAATATATAGATTTTATGTAGTGTAATACAAACTTATGGTTAAAAAGGCCCCAAGAGCCAGTTCATCGCCAAAAAATATAAAGTTTACCATTTTTTATAAAGAAAATTAAAATTTCCCCTGTTATACTCTTATAAGAACATAAAACTTTTCCGATTTATAGCAACAACACCGTGTAAATTTTTTGCCAAAAAAGATAATTTTCCGACTAGAATTTTTATTGACATCATTAAAATATTTATATGTTCATCTAAAATAATTTTACCGCAACAAAAATATAAAATTCGAATTTAATTTCGAATAAATAATATCGGTTAGTTATTTTGGTGAATAAATCACGTTATTCAAAAAATTATATAAATGTGGCCTAGATTTAGAAATAGCAGTTCATTTGTAACGATATTAATATTAAGATTACTGATTTATTAAGGCTTTATGGTACTCAGAAAACAAATTTCATTTTGGTATCGATATTTATATGCCCCTAAATGTATGTAGATTGGTTTGTTTCTTTAGTAAATTTGATTACCAAAATTTTGGATATGTAATTTGTTTACTAAAGTTTACATATCCAAACAATGGATATGTACAATTAATTATTTAATTTAAATATTTCATATTATAATAAATAATTGTCTGCTGTGGACACATAAATTATTAAGTGATCTAGAGACAGTAAACCAGTCACCAAAATAAATCGTCATTTCGGCGTAAAAACAAACAACTAATCGTTTCACGTAATTGTTGAATAGATAAAAATCGAAAAGTTTAATATTTTAAAACTATGTGTCTATACATTTAACTTCCTAAACATCCTAAAGAACAACAAAGGACAATTGGCAGTTTTTTGTGTTCAAAAATAGGTTGACATCATCTTTGACAAGTTGAGTACCATACAGCCTTAAGAACGTTATTTATGGAATTTGGTATTATTTTAGCGAGTTAGTAGTTTATGCTTTGCAAGTTAGTGCTTTAATTTTTCTGACACTACTATTTAATACAAACTGACAGAAACACAGAAATCAATAAACAACTAAATGTAAATTACCGTAAAGTTACTCTACATGTTCGGAAATAAATTTCGTAATTTTTGTCAGCAAGTTACTTTAAAGTTACCATGGGATATTTCAGAAAACGCCTAATATAAGAATACAATAAATTCGTATTTGCCAATTTTTGCAGGTGAATTTTGACCAAGTATCAGTATGTAAATTTTAGCGAATAAATTTTTATTCGATAAAAGCTTTCTTTTGTCATAAAAAATTCAATTTTATTATTAATGCTTAAAAAATAAATAGCTAAACAGTTTAAATTAATAACAAAATATTGGAGTTTTATTTAAAATAAATCTTTTGGGACATACATTACTTATATATAAGTACTACTTCTAAGTACTTTTTTCAAACTGATGAACTTTTTCCCACCGTCCTATCTTTTTCATAAATAATGAAGTTCTTTTGTTCATTACTTCTGCACCATTTCTGGAAGTACTTCTACGTTTGCTGAGTGTCTTTGGAACAAAAACAAATATGATTCACTAAATTAGAATGTTAGCGTAAATGTGTTGATTTTCACAACAAACAACTGAAAAAACTCGGAAACTTCTTCCTTTGCCACAAAATCAGAAACATTAAATTATTTTAGAAAACCCAAATGTCCACAGTAATTTTTCGCAATCTTTTTTATTTAATTATTTATACTTAGATTACAATTTTTTCATTCAAAAAGAAAACAAAACATGCTCACATTAAAATACAATCGTCCAATCGGGCTATTTGGGAATTCGATTCGATAACGAGAGTACACGATTCATATTTGATTTGAAATTCGAACGATTCTTATTTAAAATCAAATATGAATCTTGTAATCTCGTTATCGAATCGAACTCCCAAGACAGGGGGCTGTCTGCTGCATCAACAACAGATATAGATTTTATCTTCGTCGACGAATTTCCCAGCTTCCTTGATTATCCATTCGATATCAAAATTTGACTAAACGATTTTGATCGGTAGAAATTAACTTTTTTCCACGGTTTATGTTTCCCGTATCTATGGTTGATGTTTGTATAGTAAAAATATCGTTTGAAAAATACCCCAATTTGTGGGATCCCACTATTGCTGTTGGAGGAAATCTAGTCAAATCTAATTTGAATATTCTAATATGAATGATGGTTCAATTCATTCTATAAGAATGAACAATTGATGTTGTACCGTGGGAAATGCAGGAAATGTCGTGCTTCAAAAAATAAATGCAGCCATGAAACAGTTAGCAGCAGACACAACGATGGAAAATCCGGCGCAATTAAGAGCATGGGTTATTGAAGATATGCCTACTGCAGTGCAAAGTATGTTTCCAAGTGACAGTGCTATGCGCAGAAATATCAAAAGGAGAGTTAATAATTTAAGAGCGAGAGCTAATCCCGAATCTCGCGAAGACATTAATATACCTGATGAATATACACGGTACGGGTATAGCCCGACCAATTTTAAGCATTTCTTATTAGGGGATTCAATTAGAGATCAACAAAATCCGCAACGTATTCTGGTTTTTGGTAGAGAATATCACTCAACGTGGAGTGGACATATGAAGGAGTTATATATGGATGGCACGTTTTTGTTCTCTCTTCCTCTTTTTTCTAGAAAGAATAGAAGTACAGTTTTACCTGTACTGTTTTGCTTGTTGTCGGATAAAAGAGCTGAAACATATACACAATTATTCTACATGTTACGCGAAATTTAGTTTCTAATTAATCCAGAAGGTATATGTTTATTTCCAGAAACCAACGTTAATGGTTGCCTATTGTTCACCTATAGTGAAAAATCTACGAAAACACTTGGCGTCTTGTCTGCTTCTAGGAAGATATAATACCGATATCCATTTCGCATTGCATGGCGAAATGATCACGTCTATTGTATTTGTTCCTGAAAAAGATATTAATTTTGCTTTTTTTTTAAATTTATCGATGAAAACCCATACACTAGGAATAGAAAAATTACTTGTTCTGTCGCTACTCGCTACCATTTAGTGTTCGTTGACATTTAGTGTTAAATGTTGTAGGGGAATGTTAGTATAACTCTGGTGCCATTATTCCACAGGCGTCCGTTATATGTATTAGTACACCACGCTAAAATTGGTTCTTACTCATCCGGTAAATAATTTGCCAGGCTTGTATGGTGTGGAAATTGACATCTGTATTATATCTTCCTAGAAGATGACAAGATGCCAAGTGTTTTCGTAGATTTTTCACTAGGTGAACAATAGGCAACCATTAACATTGGTTTCTGGAAATACTGTACGAAAGGCTTGATGAATTTCGAGCTCGTAATCCACATGTATACCTTCTGGATTGAGGTCAAATCTCGCGTAACATGTAGAATAATGTTGTATATGTTTCAGATCTTTTACCCGGCAACAAACAAACCTGTACTGCTATCCTTTCTAGACGGGTGTGAAGTTTGTCCTAAATTTGTCCTAACTTTTTATATTGAGAATGTATTAGTTAATCTCTCGCTATAATGAATTTTAATATTCGTAATAATTGTAAATATTAATAGAAAATACAGAAGCAGTTAAGGAAAGTAAAAAAAATATATTTAAAATAACTTTTGAAAAAACCACGCTTATATTTAAAGGCTCTAAAAAGTAGATTTAAGGCTTTGAAAAGTAGAAAATAAAATTTTTCTTCCTTACTCATATCAAGGTATATTTATAACAAGTAGAAATTTAAAATTAATATGACTAAAAATATAAGCATGGGGCGCTCCTGTACGGCATTAGTAATTTAAGACTACTAGACAGACGAAGTAAACTTTTAGTAAAGTCTTTTAGTAACACTAATGGAACAGTCTATTCTGATGTATCCTAAGAATAGATTTTTTGCTGGAGCATTTCAGTATTAACGTAAAAATGATATATTGAGAGATAGTAACAGGTTATCCAATTCGAGGTTGATAAAGTAGAAATCTGTATACCGACATCTGTCAAAGATAAACGTCAAGTACGCTGTCATTTATTTAGTTGACATTCTGCCATTTAAGAATATGGAGCATTTAACAATCGACCAACGCGTTAAAATTATTAAATCTGCTGATGCTGATTTTTCGAACAAAATTTTCTTCAGTGATGAAGCTCATTTTTCGCTTGGTGGATACGTTAATAAGCAAAACTGTAGAATTTGGGGCTCAGAAAATCCACAATTGATTGTAGAGAAGCCATTACACCCGGAAAAAGTCACTGTTTGGTGCGCATTGTGGTCTGGTGGTGTGATTGGGCCGTATTTTTTTGAGAACAACCATGGACGAACCGTTACCGTCAATTCTGAGCGCTATGGCCGCATGTTAACCGATTATTTTTTTACGAAAATCGAAGATTATGATCTTGACGATATGTGGTTCCAGCAAGATGGAGCAACCAGTCACGTAACACGAGCAAATCGAGATCTTTTGCAAGAGAAATTTCCTGGACGTTTAATTTCGCGATTGGCTGATGTCAATTGGCCTCCAAGATCCTGTGATTTAACGCCTTTGGATTTTTTTTTGTGGGGCTACGCGAAAGATCGTGTTTACGCAAACAATCCTCAAACTCTTGACGAATTGAAAACGAATATTCGTAAGGTAATGGCCGAGATACCGCCTGAAATGTGCCGAAAAGTCATTGAAAATTACCTCAAAAGAATCAAGGCCTGTAAGAAGTCCCGTGGAGGACATTTGAATGATATCTTGTTTAACTAAAAATGGCAAGGATCAATCTGTAAAATGAAATAAAAATTACAATACATTCCGAATATTTTGTGTGTTTTTTTTAAGTTTACTTTATCAAGCTTGAATTGGATAACCCTTTATATACATTCAGAAGGAGCGCACCACGCTTATATTTTTAGTCATATTAATTTTAAATTTCTACTTGTTATAAATATACCTTGATAGAAGTAAGGAAGACAAATTTTATTTTCTACTTTTCAAAGCCTTAAATCTACTTTTTAGAGCCTTTAAATATAAGCGTGGTTTTTTAAAAAGTTTTTTTTTAAATATATTTTATTTTCTACTTTTTAGTCATCGAAATTTGCAATTAATTTTTCGACCATGTTAACATTTGTCAGGAAGTTGCAAAACGATAGATGGTATATCTATCTTTGGACCTTACCTTTTAGAGTGCGATCCGAGATCACTATGTCATATGATTGTTTTTTATTATAGCCAACTTTTATAAGTCTCATGTGTTTTTTGTCAGTTATTCGCGTCTCACAGATGTCTCACCATTTCTGCGAATGCCTCATTATTACATGGCTTCTTTCCTTTCAATTTTTGACAAAGGCTTTGAAAAAACAAAGGTGGTTTTTTAAAAAGTTTTGATAAATATACCTTGATAGAAGTAAGGAAGAATTTTATTTTTTTTTATGTCCAAAAATGTTAGAATCTTGTATTGTCATCGGAATTAAGTCTGCATGCAAAATTTCAGCTCAATTGGACTATCGCAAGTTGTTGAAAAATTGATTACAAAATTTGACGATACAAACAGACACACAGAGTGAGCTAATATAAGCGTGGTAATAAAAAAAACAATTATCAGAAACAGATTCAACGAAAAAATAATGGTTTGTGAAGAATAAAACCGTTCAGTTGATAGCTTGTAATTAGCAGCAAGTCGTGGGTTAGTAAAATTCCAGCAAACTAAAACAAACATTGTATCCAATGTTAGAGGCGATTAACGAGCACTTATATGTCGTTAGATTCGTTTAAGTGTCTAACTTTTATGAATATCAAGAAAATTCTATGATGTTGAAAGGAAATATGGTGATTTGAGTACGACCCTATAAGCGATTGACTCATGGGTGTCTATTGTGTAACGAAGATTTAATTCAAAATTTCTATGTTAGAGGCGATTAACGAGCACTTGTCATATGTCGTTGGATTCATTTAAGCTTTTTGTCAGACATTGGCTTCAATTGCATATAAGGTATATTTCAAATCATTTTAGTTTCGGTATATGTCGGAAAATTTTCCTGATTTTCCTTTCTGATAAATTGATCGTAAACAATTTATAAGTTTTAACAATAAGTGAATTGCGACATTATGATATTTGGAATTATTTCTATTATATATGTTACAGACGTTTGCAAGTCCGGTTCATAACTAAGGATTTTAATTCCAAAATCCCACGTCCGAGATTTTTTCAACATTTTTGTATGAAAAGAAGCATGTCTTTTGTATAATTTACGAGGTTTTATTGGGTAAAACGATCGGCTGAAAAATCCAGGATTTATATCCATAATTATGAAACGGCTGTTTAAGCTTCCATCTAAGATGCACATCGTTGCCGAGTTGACCGTCGCCGAGTTGACCGTCGCCGAGTTTGTCGTCGCCGAGTTGGTTTCGCCGAGTTTACCGTCGCCGAGTTGTCCGTCGCCGAATTGTCCGTCGCCGAGTTGGTTTCGCCGAGTTGTCGCGTACTGGAAGAATCTATAGCTAATTTCATCTTGGGATCCGGAACTCATGGTTCCTGGGAATCATTAAGAAAAAACTGTCTCGACTTGGAATTTTTATGGGGTTAGTTGTCATCATTAAAAGACGATACCGAAAAAACAGTGGTTTTGTGAAACTGTTGAGATTTTACTGGCGCTTGATAGATTTGACCTGTTTTTATCTTTACTTGGACTTTCCATCAAGTGACATGATCAAATGGCAGTCGTTTGATGATTTTTTTTTGTGATTGTGTTATATCAGTGCTAACACTTGAGAAAGCATTTCGATATTTTAATGGTCTATTTTTAGATATAACGGATAAAAGTTGAATTTGAATCCTGAGGAGAATCTAGGTTTGTTACGAATTTTTAGTCGATGGTCGGATATACCAAATTCCTTCTATTCTAAGTGTGTTTTTGTACTCTGTTTATTTAATATCACCTTGGATCGATGAGTACTTTCAATAATTCTGGATAACGGTCATCAGTAAGAGCTTTTTACTACTATCGATTTGTAATGATGTAATGATGGCCAACAATTACCATAAATATTCCAAGTCAATTTTTATAAAATTCCAAGTGATATTTTTCAAAACAGAGAGCGAAGCAAGGCGGCTGAACAACTTTTTTTATATAGTCGAGTAAATTTCTATAAACGGATTATTATTTCTAATGAGATTAAGGTGACGGTTACTCCGCGATGAAAAAGGGGAGTTTGTGGATTATCCCCTTTTTTTAAATGTTCATAGACCTAGACTCATTTTTTCAGATCTGCGAACAGGTAGTAGTCGCTGGGGACCAGATCTGGAGAAGACTGTGGATGGGGAAGCAATTCGAACTTTAATCCGTGTCATTTTGTCGTCGTAGCCAACGACTTGTTACCCAGTTTTGTGAAAGAGTATTTTTTCTTTTGCATTTGGGGCCGTTTTTCACAAATGTTTCCTTCAAACGCACTATACTAACCCCATATATTATTCGTGTTAATGGTCTTTCCTTTCACAAGATATTCCAGACGATTAAAATATCGTGCGCATCCCTAAATACAGAGATCGAATTCTTGCCAGCTGAAAATTTGTATTTTTGGTGACAATTTGATCCCGAAGTGTAATGGGGGATCTATGTTTATTGCGGTTAACCAGCTTTAAACATTCTCTGAATTATTTATGCTTTGCTGGTTTTGGTTCAATGTGGGCAAGCGCGGCAGCCACTTTGAACAAAGCTTTTTCATGGATAAATGTTCATTTAAAATAGTGTATTTTGATTATCCTTGTCGAAAGAAGAAGAAGTGAGTCCGCGGAACTAACAAGAATCAACAAGCCGTTTGAAAGGAAGGAGAAACAAGAGAAATCATACTTGAAATTTATTTTTGATAACGATGCAAGCATTGATGAGAGAAAATCCTATCGAAACCCGAACGTAACTATTGCGTGATGCGAAAGGAATTATTGGCTATAGTGAAATGCGTGAAATATTTTCATAAATACCATCTATATGATCAAAAATTCCATTTGCGGACAGACCATGGGGCATTACATTTCTTGCTACAATTCAAGAATCCAGAGAGGCAGGTGGCACGTTGAATCGAACGTCTACAAAACTATAATTTTGACATCGAACATCTTCCTTTTGATGTACGCACATAGAATTGCTGATACATTATCAAGAGGGTCATATCAAGTTGAATCATGAAGTACAAGTTGACTGTATAAACACTGGGGACGAATGGAAGGAAAGGAGCACAATATTAATGAGTCGCTATGAGGAATGGATGTATGAATCAATCCGAAGCAGTTACAAGACCCGAATTAGCAATGATACTGCGTTATAAGGAAGAGGATCGTCCACCTAATTGAAGTGAAATTTTAGATAAGACATCCTTAGTGAAGGCCGATTAGACACAGTTGGAAAGCCTTCGTTTAAAAAATGGTACGAATGGAATAGTTAAAAAATTATTAAAAGTGGTGCCGAATTAATCAAATACTTGTGAAATATTATGGTAAAGCAAGTGCAGTCATCTCGGAATTTAAAAAACACTCACAAATATTTATCAAAGAATTTTTTGACCCAAATGTAGATAGTCTGTAGTGGAATGGTATAATAAAACGACCTGCACGAAAAATGCAACAGACTAAAGTTGAGGCACCATTCAAGAGACTTGCCCTACGCGTGGTGGGTCCATTTCATATTACGGAACGTGGTAATAGAGATGTATGTATTAGTAATAATTGACTCTTTCAGCAAACGGCCGGGGTATACCCAACCAAAAACAACAACCATTGTTCATGCCACAATTAACAAATGGATTGGCCACTATGGAGTCCCGATCGAAATTCACTTGAACTCTGGACGAAATTTTGGATCAGTGATATTCCAGAAAATTTATCAGTTGTTTGGCATAAATAAAAGAAGAACAACACCATTAGCATTCTCAATCAGACAGTATGGCGGAAAGGATTAATGGTTCACTTGGGAAATATTTAGCAAACGTTATGAATAAAAATCAGTGCGATTGGGATCAACATATATTAGTAATATAATTGTTCCTAACGGCTTGTCGCGAGCGAATTACAAAAATATAGGAAAAAAATTTTGAGCTTGTATTCAAAATATAATCATAATGCCTTAACTAATTTTCGCAAACTCGAATTTTATTGAATTTACTGCCAAGGCGTTATCCTTACCTTGATGTAAAACAATATCTGGCTATCATCAAGAATAACCCACAATTTCATAATCTATACGATTACCGGCTGCTATTAAGGTTGGTGCTGAAATTTGCATCAGGATAACAAGCGATCAAATGAAGGCTATATATGACTTACATGCAATCAATAAAACTTTCAAAGATAACTGGTTTAGCTCTACCATCCGCAACGAAGAAACGGGTTAACACTGAAATTCCAACCAGCGCGGGAGGGGCCATATGCTGTTGGTCATCGCCAAAATAAACAATGTGGTTTACAGAATAAAGAAAGGACAGCGAGGGCAGCCCAAGGCAGTGATTTTGGAACGGTTGCCACTAGACAGAGGTGGTAGCTTGGATCCTGAACAGGCTTAGGGGAAAGGGGAGGTACAATTATGATTCAGCCTATTTTACACTAATTCAGAGTGGATTAGTCGGTTGGGTTCGGTTCCGGTTCAACGCAAGGGTTGAGAATTTAATAATATTTATGAAATAGTGACATCTAGATTTAAACATTGGATGTATTTTTATAGCAAATTACTCTAGAACAGAACCGTTGCGAATGTTTTCGTAACATATGAAATATTTCAGTCATTCAGGAGATTCGGTACGCGATAGTTTAAAAGCGAAAGTGAACGGTGCGAACAATTATTCCGGAAATAAGAGGTGTAAATTACGAGAATTATTGTTGTAAACTATTAAATTTACAGCTGTCTCTACAATCTAGTAATACGAACCGGATTGAACAGAGCAAATTCGTAACAATTTTTTTAAACTTTTTAAACTGATACTTTTATAAATGATGCAATATGAGTCGTTTAACTTACTAGAATCGCGGAAGATATTGACATAAAAAATTCCAAGTTCTTTAGACAGATCTCAAGAAGTATTTGGATATGCAACATCAGACTTCCGACCAATGCTGAAGCTGTCGCTTTGTTGTGGTTCTTAATGAATTGAAGAAGTGTTTCCTGTTAGCATCAGAAATTTAATTTCCCTTATTTCCCTCTTGGCCTGAATAACATTGGGCGATAGAGTGGAATATGATAAAAACTTTAATTCATGTCCGAAAAATGCTTGGAACAGGTCAGCTCGAACCAATAATACTTGCATCTGACAAATACGATTGCTTTGAAATCTATTAAAGGATTCACCAACGATTCTAATTCAATAAACATTTAACTCATGCGCCCGACATATGTTTAGAAGAAGCCAGGTTGAACTAGAAGTACTACCGTCTGACACATACGATTGTTTTGAAATGTTCCTAGGAATAAAACAATTAATTAATCGCCGGCAAATGGTGGAAACACTTCAGCTTGAACCATTAGTACCACCATCTGCCCCATATGATTGCTTTGAAATTTGTTTAGAAAGTTCTTTAAGGATTCTACTACTTCAGCATAGTATTCAGCCTTCCCGCATATCTCCAAACACGCAGTCTTCGCTGAGTATCTGTGGCAGTTCACAAATCTCGTTCTCGCAGTTACCAAGCTTTGTAATGGCTGGTATAATTGCGTCCGTAGTTTCCATATTGCTTTTGGAAAAGCAAATACTTACTAGATAGACATAATCACTAGGTATACCCTCCATGATTCTGATTATATCAAAACTTTCGAATTCCGTATTCCTAAATAAATACACAGTGAACGCTAAGAATGCAAATAAAAAAAATATTTCTTTGTTTGAAAGATGATAAGAATATAAATTAATGTCGTATTCGTTGAATTAAAGCAACTTTTAGAATAGTTTTGGTTGCACCCAAAAATAGAAATTTGCTTCAGTCGCTTGATACCCGCCATAATAATGAGAGATAACTATGTGACGATTTTACGTTATATGCGTGTATATAGTAAGGGACATAAATATTAAAAAAACCAAATTAAACATTTTGTGGCATTTCAGAATAAAAACTAAGAAATGAATACCAACAAACAATTCGATGTCATTAATTTGATATTCCCAAACCAATAGTTTAACTTTTTTTCGTACACCCCTTGTGCTACAAAACTATTTACTACTTGTCATGAATAAGAAACGACTAAAATTTATACAAAACTACTTGACAGCTTTTTATGAAATAACACACAAAACAAAAGGAAACCAATTTATCTCACTCATTTCGTACAAAAATACAAAATTAATACTCGGAGAAGATGTATAGTACAAATTCCAATTAAACAATTAATCACCGCAATTACTTAAATATCTTCTTTCCCCCTTATATACTACGACCATCTTATTACACTACTTTAGGAACGCTCCATATACTAGATTAGTATACAACATTTATTTCTATTTATAATAAATTTACTGTGAACGTATACAATAAAAATGATTTTCTTGGGTACGTATACAAAAGTCATGGCGGACTAATGACTAAATAAATATCATACCTAATATTAAGATTAAGCCAATTTTTTGTTTTGAAACTCGTCGTACGAACATAATGCGCTTAATCCGAATTATATAAAATTATGATGTTTTTTGTTTTCTCCCTGTCTCCCAATTTTTGTCATGCCTATAATATATACCTATTCAACTGTAAGTAGTAGCGATTCAGGCGAAAAACGATTTAACACAATAATGCTTAAAGGAAAAATCAAAATTAAAGCATGAATTAATTTTTAATTGATTTTCTTTCTCTCTGCTGTGCTCATACCGCCCGTTCCGTATTTTGTGTGTTAAGATTTTGATATTAAGATAATTTTGTTTTTTATTGTCAAACTCAAAATTAATTGATTTGCTACAGCTCTAATGGAAATGAATATTTAATTTAATTTTTTTTTTGTTGTTGTTCGGAAATGTTTTAAATATTAATTAATCAATATTAATGTGTACGTTGAAGCGAGGAGCCAAATTAATTATAGTTAATCTGCAATTTAATTAATTAATTCGATTTTTTGTTAATACCGAAAAAATGGGATTTTGTAGGGCTTACTTTACGGTGATTGCTATAGACGTACTCTACAAAGTTCTTTTTCCATTATTTATTTTTTGGGTGATCTTACCACCAAGCAAGTTAAAGTAAGTTAAAAAAGTTTTTTTTACAATAATATTTTTACATTTATCAGAAAAGAGATTAAAGAAGAATTCATATTCATATTATAATTAGGAGTGGAAACCAACTTAAACTGAAAATATTTTGCATAATTTTGTAGATTTGTATGATTTTTTTGGCCATCACAGAGTTAGGCTCACCTATTAGTGGTTTAAATTTAACAGCCAATAACACAAAGTCACAGAGTTTTTATCAGAACTTAATTTTATATAGATGTTATCTATATGGACTAAACCTTTCAAACCATGTTGGTGTTATCCTCAAACGGATTGACACATTGACGTACAATTTTTACGGGTCCCGGTCGAAATGGCATGTTTTAAAACGGCATTTTTCAAAACGGCATTTTTCGAAAAGGCATTTCTAGAAACTGAATATTTCAAAACGGCTAATAGTTCAGTAAATGAAGGAGGAAAAAAGGCCAACCTGTAAGTTATTAGTTGCAATTTTCATTTTCTGGTGATAAGTGGCATTTGGTACCTCATTAAAAATGAGACCGAGTTTTCAAGAAAACATTCTGTTGTTTAACGAGAAAATGGCCCCAAAAGACCTGGAAAATCGGTTTTCGGCGAATATTTCCCAAAATATGTCAGTTAGACATTTTATTAAAGATCAGTTAATTTTCTACAAAAATAATCCATATGATTTTTTTCGCAACATTAATATTTTTTGCAAAAAGTCGGGTTGAAAAATCCAAAATTTTGAGACTCATGAAATATACAAGTTTTTCAGAAAATTTGAGATGGGGGTGTTGCAAATACATTATTTTCAATGTTTTGAACTGTGATAACCAATTCTAGAGGGCGCCACAACAATCCATCCACTGGCAAAATCATCGGGGCCATAAATGGGAAACGCCGTAAACCACGTAATTTTCAAGAATTTTTATGTTCCCGAGCGTCTTGTTTTTCTCGGAGATGAGGACTCAAGTTATACCTATTAGGAAAGCAGACCATAAGATTAATTACAGCAGGATGGACCCCACCAATTGGCGAAAAACTAGCGAAAATCAGTCTTGCCCATATGACAAACTATTGTCCAATGAAGTTTTTCCTAACGAATGTCAGGGTAGTAAAAATTGTGTCCTCGTTACTTGGCGAATAATTAACAAACGGCAAGCATATAACATTACTTCGTAGATAAGGCATATTTTCGGTTAGTTTCCCCATGAACCCGTTCTACCCTGATGTCTTCCAAACCTTAGCTCTACCATACATTCACAAGAAATCCGCATTATCAATATTGGCAATACTGAAATCTGGAATATCAAGGACTGCGGCAATTATATTTTTGTACCCAATTTCGTTGCCCTCATCATAAGTTCTGAAGCATATTTTATACTCATCAATGACTTGCTCATCGACATTATCAATATCGCGTATTAAGGGCTGCTTGGCCTCGTAACAATGTTCGGGTGTGACAGCTATAGAATTCCTCCCATTCCATGAAAGGTATTTTTTCCGTCAACCGTATTTGTGTTAAAGTCGCAATTGTCAAAAATGAATTGAGCAAAGGAACCTTGCTTGATTTTTGGGGGCTTAGCGTACATTATACTATTTTGATACTTCACAACCTCCGAATAAGACACGCAATTTCCCAATTGAGAAAGGATATCGATAAGATTTCGAGAACCAAATTTCCGGAAAAGCATTACACCCAAACCGAGCTGCAAGTGTTACAAAAAAACCTCGGTCGAGCTGACACCATTATTGCATGACTGATGCTAGTGCATTTTCGTTTTAGAGAAGCGATATCTTTGTTTTTATCGTTCAAAACAATCTTCTTAACTAAATACTATTCATTTTTCCCTCATAACTTCATATTCTTTATCCTTGAAGTACATCATTGTTCCACTACCATTCTCAAAACAAAAACCTATCCGGTCCTCGCCGAATTCTTCTTTCAAGCATGCAATCAGCGAAACACTCACCTGAAATTTCAAGCAAATCAGGTAGGCGATACAGTTCTTCATTCTTCATTAATTCCTCAATATACTTCAGAACTCTGCCCATTTGGACCAGAATATGTTCCTGCTTCGGACATCCAGGCTTTGAATGGACAGGTGGAGGCTTGAAAAACTTTGCGTAACATTTTTTGTGGTATCTTGCTTCAGCACTCACAAGATTCATTGTTGAAATTCTATCCAATAATGTTTTACAGAGTTCATCCTGGATTCGAGTTTTGATTTCTGTCATAATGCGTGTGTGGAATTCTGTTTTTTTAATTACATAAAACGGGTCCTCTGGACGTCCTTTCATTTTTTTATATTCTTCGGAACCTGGCAGGCCACAGAAGAAATTGTATTTGCCCTGAAATCAAACCCATCACTCCTGCGCTTTTTCCTCTTGGTGCTGCTCAAATGGTCAAATCCTTTGCTCTCGTCAGCGACAAAATTTTGGCATTGGAAAGATCCGTCATTCCGTTTGTGAATGTAGCGTCTCCTGCACGCTTTGTGCATTTGCAAAGACGACTGTTTTTCCAAAAATAAATTATGCTCATCCTTCCTTTCCTTGCCTACAATAATCAAATTTTTTGAGCTCCGAGTTACGGTGACGGTATCATCCCCGAAAACATCTTCTTTACAAAGGAAACACACCGGTGTAGTGGAGTTAACCTCCATTTTTCTATAACCAAGATAGAGAGTAGATTTGAGTCAGACTAGACCAAGATTTGAGTCAGAATTTTAACTTGTAAACAAATTTTCTTGAATAAAAACAACATAAACAAATGCTCACCTTTTGCCCCAATTGGACAAGATTTGAATCTTCACTTTCTATGTTTTAGGTTGGTGATGTAAGTTAATTTAAACGAAAAACCTTAATATTTCTTCAATATTCTTGACTTTTATCACTCTTTTTTTTCTATAATTGACTATAATATTTATCAAAATAATCACGTCGATTCAATGAATTCTTTTTGAAAAATCTTCTTCACTAAACATAAGAAATCAAGGATAACTAGAATAATCTTCTATTTTGCTATTCACTGTAGCAGTGGGATTCTAATCTTCTATTTTTACTATCGAAAATTCGAAATCGAATTTTTTTCTTCTATTTGCTCTTGCTGTTATGTCAAAAATGTATTATTTCCCAAAACTATAGCATCACGTTTAGACCTCGGGTTTTTCCCACGTATCAATGAGATGACTTTATATACATTGATGGAAAGGTAAGAATACCATCTTTACACTAATCAAGGTGTCAAAACGTCAAAAATAAAGAGCAGGGAGAAAAAAGGCACGAAAAGAAAATATGCGCTTTTTCCATGAGTACGCGTTTTCCAAATTTATTGGAAAATGGCCGATTTTGTGAAAAAAAATAATTGCACAGACGAAAAGTAAACGTTCTCAGCTTTCAAATGATATGTCCTAGAGACCAATCCGATCATGTATGAATTTTTAATTGTTTACAAAATTTCCCCGCGCTCCAAAAACAACAAAAAATTGGGATTAAACAAAGAAAGTTTTATTCAAAATGGAAGAAAATTAGATTATACAAATTTTACAGATGACAAAGGACCTTTTGAGGACCCATAATCAAGAAAATTTGGAGCAAATTAGTGCAATACAAAAAAAATAGGAACAAATTCCTGGCGAGGTCAAAATTGCGCGGGAGCAGAAAGTTTGACCCGTTTTTCCGATATGGCCAAAAAGTCAAAACGTGACTCAAGTCACAGGGTATGATAGCGGTAGATTTCCTCTTCCACATGAACTTTGAATCATGAGAAAATATGCATTTTTAACAAAGTTATTGAATAATTTGTCCGCCCGCTCATGTGTAAATGCACGGACTGTGCTCTTCGGCATACAACACAAAAACTCAATATTCTAAGTGCGCTTGTGCCATTTTATCTTGGAAACGGTCAATTTTTTGGAAAAAGTCATTAGGACCATTTTTGTAGAGAATTAACTGATCTTCAATGTTTTAAAAATCTGTAACTGCCATATTTTGGGAGATATTCGCGAAAAAATTTTCAAGGTCTTTTGGGGCAATTTTCTCCCCCCGAATGTTTTCTTGAATTTCTAATGAGGTACCAAATGCCACTTATCACCAGAAAATGAAAATCGCAACTAATAATTACAGGTTGACCCCTTCATTTACTGGACTATTACAAAATAGCATTTTTCAAAATAGCATATTTCAAAACGGCATAAGATACAAGATATTACATATAAAATCGTTTAGAAATTTTTATTTATCCAACAGGAGTTTGTCCGTAAAATTTTCTCAACATTTATGAAAGATACTTTTCATAATTACATAAAATATTAATACATTTTAAATGACAATTTCCTCGTCAATAATTAATAACCCACCATAACAAAAATCCTTATATACCTTTTACCTTAAAAGCATTTCTTCTTAGAAAAAAATCTTAAAAAAGTTCAAAAAACAAAAACATCCTTTTTCACAACACAGCAGCAGCAGCAGCCGTTAAAAAATATTTTCAGTATATTAGAACTTGGTAAAAAACATAAAAATAAAAAATCTATAAATCAACATTAGCTTTTAGCAACGTAATAATAATTCTGATTAAAACGGAGAAAAATAATAACAATAGCATGAAAATATTTCAAAACAGCAACACACAACAATAAAAAAAACAAACCGGGAAAATGATAATAAAATTATGGAAATATAAGCGTAAAAATAACACAGAACAGTTTTTTTTTATTAAGTTGAAAAACATAAACTGGAAAATACAAGTGAAAAATACTAAAATTTTCACAACAAAATATTTTTGGAGGTTTATTTTAGTTTAACTACTTTAGTCTGGATATAATATACTATAAGCATTATGTGAAGAGATGGATATACAACTCTTATACATTTTACAGAATTTATTACCTTTTTATATTCCAAAAAAAAAGCAAAATTTGTAGACAGGACGTAATCGTATTTGCAAATAAAAATTAGATTACCTATGTATAGTTTACGATTATAGTCCAATTTGGTTATGTATAGCGATTCGGCTCAATTCTTTTTCGTTATTAAATTAGAATTTATTACTATTCACACACGCTTAAATTGATGATTGAGTTTAATAAACATCGGTTTAATTGTTTAGATAAAAGCAAACAAAATTGTATCATTACTTTTCATAGAAACCATCTGTTTTAATAAATTAACTCGTAGTACTATTTGGCAACATTTTAAATTTGCCAATATTTTACTTTATAAAGTTTGAGGTTCATCTGTTTCTTAACAGATAGATGTCGGCGTTTTTTTATATTTACTACTTTTTTTTATTACTAAAATAGTTGTTTATTGAGAACTATAAATGCACGGGGTCAATTGAGTCAATAGCAACAAAACAGAAGAAAGTGATCGGGGCTGAAATAAACCCGGACAATTTACGGGAAATTGTGAAACATCGCTCATTTTCATTAATTTCATTGATCGCAAAATGACTCAAAAAAGTATACACTCAATATAAAGATCAATGATTTTATTTTTAAAATTTATGAAATTTAAAATAAATGTACTTATAAAATTTTATTAATACATATAAAATTAATTTATAATAAAAAAAAAAAAAAATATTATATATAAGTTAAATAATAGCCGTGTTTTATTATTCGAGCACTATCCAGCGCCAAATGGTAATTTTCTACTGAAACGGCAGCTATTATTCACTGGTGTCGCTGTACTTAAAAATTAAAACTAAATTCATCAATAAAACAAACATTTATCACCTGAAATATAGTATACTAATTGACATTTATTTTGACATGACGTTATAAACAAGAAATCATCTTGCTACGTTTTAAATTTTTATTGTAAGATTTAGTTTCTTATGGTTTCATGGGTTTACAAAATAAAACCTTTTCAAATTTCCTATTGAAATGGATAGCGCTCCCGATAGCGGCTCCCAATAAATAGGTAGAACAAAATATTTTTATATCGATTTTAACTAAAAAGTTGAATGAGAAATTGGCTACCCGAATTAAGAAAAGTGAATTAAAAAAGTGGTATTTGTATGAAAAAGTTCCACTTATTTTAATTCGTATTTTAAACAAATTTCCTGTATAGTAATTACAACAAAAGAAACCCAATTCAAAATGAATTAAAAAATGCACATCTTATTTCATTTTTTAGAAAATTTATCTTAATTCATTTTCAAATTGATTTAAAATACATTTATTTTATTTCATGTTTTGCCCACTTTTCTTAATTCATTTTCAAAATAAATAGAATATTATTAGGCTAAAGCTTACTTTACGTATACATCGAGAAAATCAGGTAAGGAGTATCCATTTTTAAATGCTGGATTGTTTATTAATAGTAGGAAAGCTACAAAAAGCTAAATTTTTCCGGAAAATTTTTATTTGTTTTATTTTTTCAATATTTGTTTTATTTATTTTTATTAATAATAATTGCATCGTCAGGCTCCCTAAATTAAGAAAAGTAGAATCAAGAAAAGTGAATTAAAAAAAGTGGTATTTGTGTGAACGTTGACTTTTTTTTAAACGGTTGGTACGTATCATCGTGTAAAAAAAGGTTTGGTTGTATTTTATTTCACATTAAAACATAAAATTTACATTTGTTTTTAATAACAAAGAAATGCATGCGAAATTTAATGTTTTTAAGAAAATGTTTCTTCTTATGGGCTAGTTATATAGACGAAAACGAAACGGACTGAATCGAAATGAAACGGAAAGACGAAGGAGGCATGGTTATATAGACGCATTAGTGAAAACGGTTTTGATATTTTCATATTGGTTTCTAATTTTATATTATTTGAAGTTTACTTCTCGTATCTATGAAAACTAACTTGGAAAATCCATTTTATATTTGGCGAACTAAATAGAAATATACAAAATACATTATAAATACATAAATTTATACAAATTATAAAATATTTTGACAATTTGACATAAGTGCTAGTAAGCATAACAAAAAAAACATAACCGATAGTGTATAACCGCAAAGACGAAACGAAAGCAAAATGAATTGAATCAATTTCATCGTCCGTTTTCGTTTCGTTTCTTCTATATAATTGGTTTAGTATGTTTTCATGTATTCAATTCGTTCGTTTCGTTGCGGTCCGTTTCGTTTTCAGCTAATTACTAGCCCATTACAGTTTTTTTGTTGTATTGAAGAGAAAGGTAAAAAACATGCATTCCATAAATTTCATTTGTGAATTATTATTTATTATCATTTTGATTAATTGTGAATTAAAATATGAATTTTTTAATTCATTTAGAAATTTGCAATTTTGCACATTTTATTAATGAAAGGATTAGTTGAAAATTTTGAATGGCTTTAATTTTCACATTACAGTGAAAGCTCGATTATCCGGCATACAATTAAGGTGGATTTACATATCCGACGATTTTTCGGCGAAGCTGTTCGCCGCAGGAAATTCGGCGAACACTTTATTATGGATGATTTACATATTCGGCGCAGTTTTTTCACACATACATACACAATATTTTGACACATAATTTTTTTTTAATTTGTAAGTAAATATATATTGTAAATAAAATGTGAATAATAAAACTTAAGGCCGATAAAATCAAATATAAACATAAACACAAGTTAAATATGATGTCAAATCGTAGAAAAAAAATCAGATTTTTTTTTATCCATGTGTGCTGTGTCGTAGCGCCGAAAAGATAAATTTTGTTCATGTCTTCGCCGTGCCGAAATTTCGGCGAAGAAGTTCTTTCTGATTGGTTGAATGTGTCACGTGATGTGCGGCGCAGAAAAATCGTCGGATATGTAAATCCACCTTTAATCAGAACACTCAGTTAACCGGAGCTTTAATTCTTAGGAATTGTTTTGCTTTTTTCTCTTTCTTTTCTCTTTCATATTCATTTTTTAAATCATTTTGAAATTTGCAATTGTTATTTGCACATTTTCATTAATGAGAGCATTAGTTGAAAATTTTGAATAGTTTTAATTTTCATATTACAGTAAAAGCCTGATTATCCGGCATCCAATTAACCGGAACAGTCAATTAACCGGAATTTTAATTTTTAGGACATTTTTTGGTGCAAGGGAGAATTCTCCTTCACAAGAGAAATTATTATTTTTATTATTCGGGAATTCACAGAAAATATACTTTAGTAAAAGCTCTGTTATCCGGTATGCTTGGGGATGAGAGCCTTCCGAATAAATGAATGTTTCATTAAAACTAGAAATATTACAAGAATTTCGCTTGATTTCATTATTTTTTAGGATTCTCGTTTATTTATTTTAAAATTATGTATCAGAAAACATTTTTTATACATCAGTTCATTGAATTTATTGCAAATAAAAAATACATACATATTATGAACACGAGTACACCCATACGAGTACCCAAAATTTAATAATATATTCAATATTTCACTAACCTAACTGTAATAACACTTTACACATTCAATTCAAATAGAATAATGCATAAAACAGCAAAAAAAGTAGAGGGAAGTATATTTTCTGTGAATAATAAAAAAATCATTTCCCTTGTGAAAGAGAAAAAAGCAAAATAAATTCCTAAAAATTAAAATTCCGATTAACTGAGTGTTCCGATTAATTGGATCGCGGATAATCGGGCTTTTACTGTAATATGAAAATTAAAGCCAGTCGAAATTTTCAACTAATGCTCTCATTAATGAAAATGTGCAAATAACAATTGCAAATTTCAAAATGATTTAAAAAATGAATATGAAAGAGAAAAGAAAGAGCAAAAAGTAAAAGAATTCCTAAAAATTAAAATTTCGGTTAACTGATACTGTTTTCAGTGGCACAAAAATCTACATTTTTTGCTGATTTGAATTGGATTTTTTTATATTTTTTGTCTTTTTCTTTTTGAAAAAAATCCAAAAAAACAAATCCAACAAATTTGTTGGATTTTTTTTTGGATTTTTTTCAAAAAGAAAAAGACAAAAAATATAAAAAAAATCGAGTTCAAATCAGAAAAAAATGTAGATTTTTGTGCCACAGAAAATAGTATGAGTGTTCCGGTTGATTGTATGCTGGATAATCGGGTTTTTACTGTAGTACATTTTTACGTTTTATTTCGATTTTAACACAAGAACGCTCTTCGGGTGAAATTTCACCCATTAATGATTTTAAAGTTATTTTACCTTTTTATTATGAAATTTAGGATGGTTAAATTTTTTGAATTCATTTGTATTATTCGTTTGTATTACAAATAAAATATTGAAATATGTGATATATGGATGGATAATGTACATATATAGATTTTATATAAAATATATTCGGGTGAAATTTCACTCGAGCAAGCATGTGTAATTTTTTTTTGAGAGTCGTATGAGGGTTAAATACACATTTTATTTCATTTTCAAAATGACAAATTTTAAACTAAGTAAAAACAGAAAATAGAAAAAATTTCAAAATTTTCAGGGAAAAATTTAATTACATATTAAAATAATGTAAAAAAAACATATTCTATTTCAGTTTTTTTTACTTTTCTTAAAATATTTTGAAAATGAATTAAGAAGCGCACATATTAAATCAACTTTTATTATTTCATTTCTATCAACTTTTCTTAAATCATTTTCACAATGAATTAAAAACACTTATTTAAATTCAGAAAAAACATTTTTCTTAATTCAGCTTTTCTTAATTCGGGTAGCCTGAGAAATCTTAGTTTAGAGTTAAATAAATTAATTGCATGCAATAATAGCGCGCTAAATATAAGTTTTAACATAGAAAATTGGGTGCTCCAAATAAATCTATCGGGCGCTAAAAAAACACGGCTAATAACTCTCCACAGCTCGAGAGCAGCTGATGTAATGTGTTGAGAAAAGGAAATAAGCACCATAACAATTAAACCGATTCGCCCGGATCGCGTTTTTTTGGTACTGTTCGTCATAGAAATGACACAAAACGAACAAAAGAAAATACAAATACAAAGACGTATTAGATTTTTTTCACTCATTTTAAATTAGTAACTGACGGGACAAAATCGATATATGTACTGATCTTTGAACGCCATCCTATTCGATGCAAAAAATCTCATTTCACAAATGGGTTTTCGACATTCTCCAATTCACCATTTTCAAATTTTTTGGGTGCTTTTCCATGCTCTTTATCTGCAGTGCCAAAATCACCATTTTTAAATCGTCGACATCATTCTTTGCCGTTGTATTTGATGGAGCATGCTTACCGTAAATTTCACTTTTTCTAATTTTCAGACAAACGATAAGTTTCGAATAAAACTCGACATTTTCAAGGAGGTCAAAATACTAGTTGTTTACACTTTAACAAAATGTCACATACTGCGTTTGATAGCTGACGTCAAGTACTATAGAATACCAGGAGGCGAAAACGACTGCGTTGTCGAAAATTTACGTCACCTGGTGACGAATATCGTTGCGAATATATAAAATATGTATTTATAAAATTATACACAAAATATTAAATGCTAAATGCGTTATCTCAGCTTAACTTCATTTATTTTTAAATGTTTTAATTTTATATTATATAAAAATACTTTAAATAAAAACAGCTTTCCAATAATTTCCAAAAAAAACTTATGAAATCTAGCTCAGAAAATTGCCGATAGGGGATTGTTTGGTATGCAAACAAGGAGTTTTTCGATAATGTAGGTACGAATGGTAAAGAAAAACTGTATAAATTTACACAACGAAATCTAGTTTTTAGGTTAGGTCCAACAACAAATTTAATTTAGTAAAGAACGCTCTTAATCGGCTCTTCTTAATCGAAACACATGAAAGAAAGTATAATGTATAAAATTATTATCATTTTAGCTATTAAAATCCCGTTTTCATAGAAATATGCACCTATTGCGAATACTTTTGTGTATCACTGTATATGTCTCAAATTAGATTATTATAACATGCACCTTTACTAGCACTATTAAGGATGAGATTATAATTGATTGGTCTTGCTTATTGGCAAGTATAAATTTAATTATTTATATTCCCAATATAATTACAACTTCAGGCTGCCTTTATCATTAATTTTCAATTATATTTAAAGTTCGTTAGATTTTAAATAAAAATTACACCAAATAAGGGTATGATGCATAGTTAGTAATACAATAAAATGGTACCACAATGGTCGTTGATTTGGACTTCCTAATCTACGTAGCGATATTATGATTTTCGGTCGTTTTGAAGTACTAACGTTAGTATGCTCGTACGAGCACATATAGAAAATACCACAAACACACAGAATTCCAATATAAATCAAATCATAAACCATTTCTCGTAAAATTCGCATTGTTAATGTAACAAAAACTGTGCGGTATCCAAAATATTTTCAAATCACAAAATTTTTTGTTTTATATTTGAGATGATATCGTATTCGTGTTTATACACTTCGTTACAGCAGATTAAAACCACTAAAATAAAAATGGGAATTCCCAATACTCATCTCTTTTGAATTCTATCACTATTTTTTCTATACTGAAAGGTAAATAATTTCATCAGTATTGAAATCACAAAAAAAAAATTTCTAGTTGGTTTTGGAAATGAAGAGTAAAAAATTCATTTTTACTGTCACACGTGAATAAACCCATTTCATTTACCGTTCTTTTGTTTAGTTTTATTAAAATAAAAAATATTAAATAATTAAATTGTGCTGCCTATAATAATTTAATGTTGACAATTGTTTTTTTTTTTGGTTAAATAGGAAAAAATAAAAGCTTAAACGATGTTGAAAAGGGAAAAATTGATAAATAAACGTAAATTAATTTGTAATACCTCTAACTTTGCTCTATCTGCTCGCAGAATCAAGGAGCAAGCCGGTTTGAATGTATCTGTACAAACCGTTTGTCGCACCATACAGAAAGCTAAACATCTAAAACGGATGAAAATTAAGAAAAAGCCACCATTAAACCAAGCTCGAACCAGTGGTACAAAGTCGTGTTTTCGGATGAAATAAAATTCAATTTGGATGGACCCATGGTTATAATAACTATTATTTCCATGACCTACGCAAAGAAAATCTAGTTCTGAATCGACATCACAGCAGGGAAGGAGGGATTATCGTTTAGGAGGCTATTTCATAGTGGTGCGATTGAGTTATCTTTTCAAAATCAAAAAATAACTGCAAATTCGTATTTGTCTATTTTGAATTCAGCATTTTCAAAGTTTTAAAATTTGTTCGGACCACTGAAATGGATTTATCAGGAAGAGAACACCCTGTGAAGTCATCATCATATAAAATGCATCATGTAAATTACCCACCAAAATATTTTTATTTAACATAATCAAAACCACTATAATTGGCCGAATAGTGGAAAAAAACAAAAATATTATCCTCTGTTTTCCCATTTTTCGTTGGACAGAAATATTCTCCTGGAATACGTAGGGTTTGACTTAATACTAATTCTGCCGGAGATGCTTTGAAATCGTTTTTGTATATGACTCGTAATCTCAACAAAATCAATGGTACCAAGTTTGCCCAGTCATCGTTTTGATGACATTTAATGGCAGTTTTTAAAGTCCTGTGCCAACGTTCGTTCAATTATCTCGTTGGCTTGCCGATGGTATGGTGTGGTTCTTAAACATTTTACGCCTAGAATTTCGTTCAGTTCCCTGAACACCTTCGAATCCAACTGGCGTTACAAATTCGAAGTAATTTTTATTGGTACTCTGAAATGTTTAATCCATCCTGTGATAAGATGTCTACGATTCCTTTTTTTTTTGCTTAAAACCAAAGAAAAGTAGTTTGTGACAGGTATAAATATAAAACTGTCTTCTTTCTAACAAATGCCGGAAATATTTTACGGCTTGGTATACCGCAGTCAATTCTCGGTCGTAAGTATGACGCATTTGCTTAGATTCAGGTAATTTCTTCGAATAAAATCCTAAAGGTTGGAGGCTCCTAAAGGCTGTCATTACCATTTACTGATTGGTTAAGGACCGCGCCGACTGCTTTGTCTGATGCATCTGTGAACAAGAACAAATTTTCAAACACTGGATGGCCTTTCGTAATTATGTGATGAGTTTTATTATTTTTTGATTAACTTCTGTGATCGTGTCTGTGAACATCAATTTACTTAAATTGCCCCCGTATCTCCTGATTTAAATATGTATTATGGAAAACGTTTAGGGCTGGCTTTCACGCAAGATTTGTGAAGGGGATAAGTAGTATAATGATAATGAGTCGCTTATTGAAGCCATCAAAGCTGCTTGGACCAACATTGTCCTTGAATTATTTTCGGTTTACGATTCATGCCCAATAGTATATTTGACCTGAACGCAGATTTTGTTCGAAAAAAAACGAGAACGAGAGTTAAAAACCGCAAATTCATAGTAGTGGTAAATGTATGAGTGTGTGTTTATTAGTAATGGGCATGTGTGTCATTTTGTTTTGATGTTGAATGACATATTTTCGTTTAATGAAATTTCTCAAGTATTTTGTTCGTTTGTTTTTGTCGCTGCATTAAAAGCGTAAAATTATTTTAAAATAAACTTTAAAAACTTTTATTTTAACTATAAAATAATAGTTAACTATTAACTATTATTTTAAATTAAACAAAAACTTGTCATACATAGAACTATCATTAAAAATAAATTTTATGTGGTCTAACCAACATTTTTTCAACAAAAAATACCAATTCAATTATTTTTGGTGCTTATTGCACTAAATATGAAACAATCACAAAGAAAAAGAAAATACAAACACAATTATGAAAATGTATATTGTGCACTATATACATATACGAAATTTTCAATTTTCACTCTCGATTTTTCGAACAAAATCTGCGTTCTGATTTCAAAAAATGGAGGCAGCACTCATTATTAAAATAAATAAAAAAAATGTTGTTGTGTTATAAAAAAATAAAATTAAAAATTAAAAAAAAATATAATTCCCCAAAAATATTTTGTGTATTTAATCATGTGTAGAAAAGAAAAAAACATATCCCTTTTTCAACCAAGAAAACAAAAAAATTGGCTCAGTTTTAGTCCAACCCACACAAATGTGTGAGTAGAAAACCATAATATGTAATGGCGTTGTTGATAAAAAATTTCGCTTGATTTGAAGTAAAACCAACACAATTGTGTGTATAGATATAGTGTTTTTTTCGGACGAAAATAAGTTAAAAAGGAATTCACAAATGTGTAAGTTGGTTGAAAAAACATACAAAACTAAATTTTTGATAAGGTACTTTTGCCCTACCCGCACAATTGTGTTAGTAAATCACTAAAGGGATATAGATTAGAAAAAATAGCGATAGAATTCAAAAGAGATGAATACCGAGAGTTCCAATTTTTTTTTTAGTGGACTTAATCTGCTGTAACGAAGTGTATGTACCCAATGTGTGTATATCCACAAGAAAAAAAATTGTTCTCAATATTAGATACTATATCGGAATTTTTGGTAAATATATTTTGTATTCGATCGAAATTTTATTACTTTTATTTAATTTTGATGTAATCCTTGAAATTTTTTTTTTTATGTGGATGCTGTGGATAAATTATATAGAGGTTTTAGAAAACATCAAACAATTTTATTTGTTTTTTATTAAATTTTGGTGTGGTATGGTTTTAGGATTTTTTTGAAAATTTTCCACCACATCGTAAATGGTATAAATATCTAAAACTGATATAAAATTGGATGGATTTTGATAAAAATCATTACACAAAATTTTATTATACGTATTGGTAAACTTGTTAACAATAACTGTATATAAAGCTAAACGCCTCTAGCGGTATCCTATAAATATCCTTCTAAATACACTGTGTACGAAAGGATGACCCAATTACATGCGATAAATCATCCTTTCAATAATATTTTCGTTTCTTATACCGTCATAAACCGAATCCATAACATAATTGGATGACCTGAAGCCGTGGTCTTGACGATGACAGTATAAAAGGCCATAAATATAATTTTTTTTTTTGTAATCTATTTCCATGTATGTAATAATAAGCTCACCTAGAAAAAACTTTAATATGTCTTTAACAAATATTCTAAAAAGGACTTAAATAATTTCGTACTAAAAGCTTTTTTGCACTCGTACATTGTGGTGTTTAGGAAAATATGTGTGTATAGAAACCACAACATTTGTCTTGGATAGTCTTAAAATTTGGTTTTCTTTTATATAAATTTAACAAAACAAAATTTTAATTTTTATATTTCTTATATAGGGTCAGTCTATGTGGTTTTTATAATTTTTATAATTTCGTGGCTTTCCCAAAAATTTAATGATAAAAAAGTTTACGGTTTAATATTAAAGCCATAATACCAACTTTGGTAAACTATGTATGTATACGTTCCATACATAGCTTTATACCATGAACAATATAATTTTTGGATATGTATAGAGGTTACATGATAAAAATTAATTTATATGGATATCATTTATTTTATCTGGGGAAGAGATGTTTTGATTTATGTTATATTATGTAGCTTACGTAATTTATAGTTTTCTCTCGGTTAATTTTATCACTTATTGGATTTTCATTTTGTTATATGTGTTGGGCACAACTAATTATCAAGATCAACCCTATGCTATATATCCACACTACATATATTATCGGTAGTATAAAATGTCAATAACTTAACTAAAAATGTCAATAAGGTATAATAAATCCTTAGATGTAATAAATCATAAATATTTTTTTTCTTAATTAAGTTTTTTGTTACACAGGATTTAATTTATTTTTATTTTGGTTGTTTATGACTTAGTTTAGACACTAAATTGTATGTCATCTGCAGCACTAATATTGATACATAACTTTGTCAAAATTAACACCAATAAAAGCAAATTATAGACAAAATGCTATCGAGACTCGCAAAAATAAAATCCAATTCATAAACTCTCGTTTTTTGTCTGAAATTTTTTTTGTCAATAATTTTAGAATGGATTCATGACGAATAAAATTCTGCAGTTTCTTCTAATATTCTAGGACGAACTGCCTTGGTCAATCAACATACTTGGTATAACGTTTTAATGTACCAAATTAGATTCGTAAGAAGAATCCCACTATCTATTCGAGTTCCAAGAGGAGACTGGTAGCATTTGCATCACCAGCACTCGTAGAGAACTCGTTAAGTTCAAGTGCGATTTGAACTGGATCAGATATTTATGCAGCCTTTTTGATGAACGATTTCTCTAATTGCAACTGGATCAGGCTTTCCGTTTATTATTTCGCTAACTGTTTTCCAATTTTTACGAGCATCATTACCGTTGTTGATGAACTTTTGAGAATAAAAGCTTTTTTATTAGCAAACAACTTAATTGAAGTGCATTTTTTAATATGACCTTTAAAGATTTTAATAAAATTATCGTAGACCTTAGAAGCATCTAGGCAAGAATAAACATCAGTCCATTCTTCAAACAATAGTAGATTCTGAAGCTGGTTGAAATCGATCGGATAAACTTCAGAGGTTCTTCGAGATGTAGATTTTGTGTTAAAGGCAGTACCTGGTAATTTAATTTTGATTAGACAGTGATCAAAAATTTTAAGACTAATACACTGAAAGAAACTGCCGGAAAATACCTTTGATCAAACCTATGGAGTACATGAACATTGGTTCAAGAATATTATCTAATCCATGTTCAGATAATAAAAGCAGCAGCCTATCCTTGAAAAAGTCAATGTTAAAGTCACCCATGATAATTAAGTTAGGGTGGGACAGATCCTCCAAAAGCACACTGAATTCATCAATAAACCTGGAGATATCTGTATAACCAAGACGACATATACAAAAGGACGATATATACAAAGTCACACTGCGCTATTGGCATAAGCAGCTATACCTCTCGAACTTTTGTCATGCAAGCAAGATGTGAATAGATCATACCCCTTTAAACTAAAATTCGCGACGTCATTGTCGTAAATCCAAATTTTAGACAAGCCAATAATTTGAGGCCGAAGATTACCGGAACCTAAGTGTGCAAGCAGCTTACCTAAATTTTTTCTTATACTACGTATATTTTGATAAACAAAATTAAAGTTCATTGAGCTGCTCATTGAAAAAAAAATCGTATTAATGTAAACATTCGTAATAAGTAAAATTGTTTCGCGCCCCTTAATTAAATTGTATTGTATGCCATTCAATCATCTACGACTGCGTCGAATACTTTATTGCTCCTAAATTTATATTTTTTTGAGGTGATCTTTCGCCTAAATGTCTGTTTTTCGATCTCGATTGCCCCCAAATTTTGATTTTTCAAATATGTACTACTACGTCTCCTCTTTCTCCTAAATGAATGCTATATATTTCATAATGTATGTTTGTCATTTGAAATTGAACCTAAATGTATGCTCTTTTTAATCGTCTATGGCTACGTACAACTCTTTCTCCTAAATGTATCTTTTATTTCACCTAAATGGTTGCTTTTTATTCGAAATTGGTTGCAAATTTGGGTTTTTTTTGTAAACTAGTCGAATTTCCTTCTAAATGTTTGCTTTTCAATCTCGTTTGCCCCTACATGTATGTTTTTTACGCCTCTACAAATACGCCATACTTTTGCTCCTTAATGTATGCTTTTGATGTCATAAACGTAACGTCATTTTTGGGATTGGGATGACCCAGGACCGGCCACTTTACACTACTACTATGCTTGCTGAGCGTTTTCTATTATGCGCATTTTCTCTTTTCGTCTGCGAGTTTTATATTGATGCGAAGGATTAATAATTTTACGAATTTACACTTACTTATCACTAATCTACCACCCACCTACCCAGCACCCACCCACCTACTACCAAATTAAAACTATCTACTCTCCACTATTCACTATTATTATTATTTTCCAAGAATACTTTAATTTTTTAAATTCGATTTGTCCAGTTCTTCATTAACGAAGAGAAACATTCTTTTAAGGAGCTCCCTGTTTTCTTAAAAGTAAGAATTCCAAATAAGATTTAGATTATACAAAAAATGATTTAAGCAGTTATTTGGATCAGATTAGAGTAAATGAAAAATTTAAATCTCATTAATCCGTTTTTCTTCAACGTCTTCTTACATTATTATCACACACACACAATTTTTTTCATTGTGGCTCAAACAAATTGATCTATTACATTTCGATTTTTCTTTTATCACATAGATTTCCCATTTTTTGTGTTCTGGAAAATTTAAGAGGAAAAATTAAATTGAATTAAAAAAATTACAAAGAACAGAGAAAGAAAATGATTATTATCATTAGAAAGTATATAGAAATGTTCCATTAAATAAAAAATCAATATCGTTTGTACACAAAAAAATAATATATTTAGTATAAT
The DNA here is from genome assembly GCA_947310385.1 of Nephrotoma appendiculata. Taxonomy (NCBI): domain Eukaryota; kingdom Metazoa; phylum Arthropoda; class Insecta; order Diptera; family Tipulidae; genus Nephrotoma; species Nephrotoma appendiculata. The sequence continues at coordinate 283,605,285 of OX371225.1, read as the reverse complement.
AAATAATCGAAACGAGAAGAAAATTATAAGAAAATATATGAAATTTCATTAATAAGTCAACACTATTAAAGATCGTTTTTAAAACTGAAAAATTTAATGCAGTTGATACGAAAAAAAATCCTCTTTTTACGGAGCTTTCATATATGTAATAAATTGCATGTACTAAGCTGTAGAAAAGTGGAAAATCTTTCTTCGGTATATTGAGAAAATAACTAAAATACCAACATGAAAATTCTTTATCGTATATAGAGGTGATGGAAAATATTTTTTTTGTTTTTTAATAAATTGTAGGTTATATCGAAGAAGTGAAGCATTTTAGAAGCTTACAGCAACAAATAAAAAGAAAAACTGTCAAAATAAAATTTCGGAATTAATTAAATTCTTAACAGAGTGAGGGAGCGAGAAGAAGCATGCACACAAAATACCGTGTAATAAAAATTTTAACGTCTCGACCATAAATTTTATTAAATACATAAAAAATTGTTGACTAGAACGTAAAGCTGTAAACAATTCGCCTTGTAGTAAGACGATAAGAAAACAAAAAACGCAAACCGTTTTACTTTTAATGCGATCGATTAGAACCAGGTATTAAGTTTATTTGTGTCGCTTTGTTGTGAACAATGAGCACTGGCATGTGACATTGTTGAATTGAAGAAAAATTGTTTTATATGTAACACCTGGGATCAACATAAACTTTTATTTAGAATATGGTGAGATAAAACTTTTTAATAAATAAACGATTCGCCTTTAGTTAGTTGTCGATATAATTTTACTTCATAATACTATCACCAGCTATTACACTAGTTTTGTTTCATGTTGTGCCGAAGGTTTATGTCATAAATTCGGAGACACTTCCGGATTGTCTATTCTCATAAATTCGGAGATTATTTAGGAGCTTCTTCATTTTTTGCAAAAATATTTAAATAAGTTTAGCACTTACAAGAAAAACGCTTATGAACTAAAAGATTCTAAATTAAATTTGCAACAATACCGATCCAGATGAGTTTACCCAAATTTAAGTTAAAATTAAACCGACCAAATGGCACAGTGATTAAAGTTTCGGCGTTTGAACCATGAGGTACCGAAATCGAATTCCGATAGGGGCAGGATGCAAAACGAAATTTTAATCAACAGATTACGATCTGTGATAAAAAGTAACACAACAACGACACCCTATCGGCGTGCAAAACTCATGAGCCGAACCATTTTCCATGTCCAGATGGTAACGTAAAAATCGGACCTATAGCCGTACGTCTTCGATTTGGCATAACTGCGTAAGGTAGGACGGGAAAAACAGACCGCGAAAGAGTTGGGAGTGCTTCGACCCTAGAACAGATTGCAGGGATTAAAAATTAAAAAAAAATAAGAAAAACAAGTTGAAATTAAGATTTTTGACAAAAACCCGTTTTTCAAAAAAAAAAATCCACCTCTGCACGGCCCAGATGGCCCTTACAGCCATATGTCCAATCTTATAAATTGGGAGATCCCAGTGACAGCTTCTATAGGAGCTTTATTAGTTTTTTTGCAAATATTTTGAAAAAATTACCATTTACAAGAGAAACGATTATGACCAAAAATTTTTTATTGATGGACTTATTGATTGGGATGAAACTTCATGCCTAAGCTTTTTTAATAAATTAAGAAATCCTAGCGAAACCGATCCACCGGAAGTGGTAACTTCCAAGTAGATTTTTCGTTTTTATAGAAATATTTTGAAAAGTAAATTAATAGTTATGAGAAATTCAACTAGAACTAAAAGATTCTAAATTATGTTTGTAACAATATTGGTCCAGAATATTTTCAAAATTTAACCGGAAACAACGATTTTTGACAACAAACTGTTTTCCAACAAAAATTAGGCCCTATACAGCGCTCAGATGGACTGATTGATCGGGATGAAACTTTGCGCCTAAGACTTTACCACAAATTGAGAGATCAATGTGTTTTTTGACCGAAATGGATCCACCGGAAGGTGCCCAAAAATTCGACCCCTATGCTACACATACGGATTAATTGATCGGAATGAAACTTCATATTTAAGCTTTTCTTAAGTGATATTTGGTCAAAATAAATCCACCGGAAGTGGCACTAACAGATTCTAAATTAAAATTGCATTAATCAATTTACTAAAATTTTGGCAGCTTGTTATATTTTTGTTTTTTTGTGTCCTCTCTACAGCTAAGATGGATTGAATGAAACTTAATACTTAAGCTTTTCATAAATCGAAAGATCGGTGATTTTTGGGTGAAATCTGTCTACCGGAAGTAGCAGCTTTCAAATGAGCTTTTTTGTTATTTGCAAATATTTTGAAAATTATATAGCATTAAGAAAATAATAGCAATTAGAATAACAATATTAGTTTAGATCATATTTTTATTTTTACCGGAAATGACGAGTTTTGGAAAAAAAAAATTATTTCACCAAAATTCGGCATTTTTAAAGTCCAGACGGATTGATTATTCGGAATAAAACTTCACACTTAAGCTGTTTTCTTTCATTTTCATTTTTAAAATTTTTTGAAAACCAAAGTTGCCAGTAGCAGGAAAGTCTATGTAGCTTGCTTACAACTTGTTTGCACAAATTTTTGAGAACCTGACCTGAAATTTTAAGTCCTCCACGTTGACAAAGTTATGATCATCTGTTTCGAGAATAACCAGAAGGATACTCCTTGGTTTTGATAGACATTTAGTTTTGTTGCTATTCCATTTCAGAACCAGCCGTTCGCGTGTACGATAAACAGTATTAAATTATCGTTGGTATCATTAGGTCTCCGGCCAAGAAGCACGATATTATCTGCATATCCAAAAATATGATCTGACTTAGAATATTAAAGACAATAAAGCCGTAACTACTATGGCTGTAAATTTGAAAATCTGAAAATGGACGAACATACATAAATAACATATGACACGTTAAAAACACCCAGTCGCAACTTTTTTACTAGTTACCACCAGGAATCGAACCCGGGACCCCCAAGTCACAGAGCAAGCACACTACTTACTAAGCTAACGAGGGCGACTTATTGAATATGCAGCGCAAAGATTCAATACAGTTTTTTATTACCACAGGCTCAAGCGCCGGATTAAACAGCACAGGGAGCGCATCTGTCAGTCACCCATACCTGATGTTATCTTCAGCGAGCTAGATGTTATTAGCTTACAGCAAGAAACAAGCTTATCGTGAATTCGGAGACATATGATCGAGGCCCAAAGGTTTTCATAGTTGATGCTGTCATATGCCTGTTGAAAGACTATATATAGAGCTACTGAATGTTATAGTATACAACATTTTTCCAAGATCATTCTCAAAATAGCTCCTCAGTGTTTCAATAAATTTGTGCGGATTCCGTCAAGCTATGATAATTTCTACTTAAATTTCAACAGAAGAAGCATATGATTACTGTCGATGTAGGCGCCTCTTTAAGATCTAATGTCAATTATGTTATGCGTCGAACATTCGATCGCAAGGTGACGTTGTGGATTTTCTTATGTTGAAAGAACGTATTTGATACTATTAGATTATACATTATAGCCAGTTCCGTGACGTGTTGGCAGCATGGACCAAAATGTCATGTTGTAATCGCGCTCCCATACCTATTTATGCGTTGAACTTGCCCACGAACGTGTTGTTGTCAAGAATACATTTTCGGCATCGATTGATTTGAGCAAAAGTGCTGTAGTCAGCGGTGGATGAGAAACCCCACTCCAAGACCATCAAAGCTCTGGCTGGTTCAAAAGGTTCTGGAGATCTGCAAGTCCTAAAAGGCTCAGCACGTTCAATATTCCCATCTGGAATTGCATCAATTATACACAACGGATGACGCACAACATATTCAACACTGAAACACTGAATTTGAATCAAGGAGAAATTATTTTGCAATATAGCTCGAATTGTCCAGTGTTAAAAACATGCAAATTAATTACTTACAATGAATATACCAAGGCACATAAAACAGTAATGGGTGCGCTTGAGTACTCTGTGCGATTTGCAAAGAAATTACCGACCAATGGGAGGAGCCCTTATAGTGATTTGGCAGCTTGATTTTTAAAAATTAGAAATTAATATAAAAATTTCCTTACCATCGAATAATTAAGGCATTGCCATTTACCCTGTGGCATTAACACTAAAGTTTAATCGGGAATGGGCCATAATATGCTGTATTATGTATTTTTACCCACCTTTATTGTATTACGTAAACGTCGAGAAAATTGTGGAGCGAGACCAACGTGTACCTTGTGCGTGTGTGTGACTATAGATAAAATATAAAGCAGTATTTTTTTATTTTGTTTCTCGTATTGGTGTGTGCGATTGATGCACGTTGTGAAAGGGTGTGCAAGTGACGCTCACGAAAAAAACAAGAGAAGAAACAAAAACGAACAAAAAATATTCTTCTAGATTTTTTTTGGGTGCGAAATTTTTTTTAGTCGAGTTTTAAATTTGCATTAATACAGTCTGATTTTGGAATGTGAAACACAAAACAAAAGTTCGATGTTTCCAAGGGGCGCCGCATTTATGGGCGTTCCATTCGCAAATTACATCCTACGGTTTTCCGAGACAACGCCCAACCTTTGTGGCGGCCTATCAAGGCCAATTTTTCGGCGAAAGGAGGAAAGACGCCCAACGTGGTTTTCGGTTTTGGTGAGACAATGCTCAACTTTTTTGGCGGCCTATCAAGGCCAAATTTTTGGACAAAGATGGGAAGACGCCCAAACGATATCTACGGTTTACGGGTGGCCAGTTGAGGTCATTTCAATTTACGGTTTACGGTGGGAAGACGTCCAACAGCATTTTTTGTTGGTCAAACGCGAAGGGACGTCCAACCCAGTTGCAACAGCGGGCTAACCGGCCCTTTGTAAATTTGTAACGGTGAAAGGCACCGCAAGCTACAGGCGGCCAGTTGAGACCATTCATACAGAAGTTACAATTTTTTTGTTTAAATTTTTGTATTAATTTATACTATGAAAATCGAGTGCCAAATAACGGTTGTTTGACGCGCACTGTTAGTCTCGCCTCACAATTTTGGGCTGCTCACTTTATTTTATTTTTTTATTAACCCTGTTATTCAGCCATTTCTTCTTTTCCGTCTTTTCTCCTTCTGTCTTCGTGAAAATTTGTTTTATTAAATAAAAATACAGCAAGGCGACTTATTCCCGCCTTTAGGTTTTATTTAGGGGGGGGGGGGGGGGGGGGGGGGTGCGGTGGGTTTTTCATTTCGTGTCGGTTTCATATTTTGCAGGCATGGCTAGTCACTCCCCAGCATATCCCCGGGACATCCACAGGGTCGGAGTGGCGAGTCCAGCATATATCAGCGAGCTGTCTGAGTGTGAATTGTGAGAGAGAAAACCCTGTGGTCTCTCAGAGTGAAGAGAGGCTTTGTCTGTTTGAGAAACGTACATGCTGCTTCGTTGTGGCTGGTCATCGGCCTCAAGGGGGCTATGTGTCATTCGGAGGTTTCTTCAGCAGACATTGTACTTATCGCTCTGGAGATCCGGTCGTTCCTGGGTGGGCACACCCAGTTATTATTAAATTTATTACGTTCCTCAAGTTTCGGTCGACTGATTCTAGTGTCCTTTAATTTAATTTCAGTTCTTAGTTTGCTTTTCTTTTATTTTATTTCCCGGTGTAGGCCAAGAGCACGCAAGCCTCAACTTCCCTAGGAACGAAAACTCTGAGATCTAGTCGGCAAAATCACCGTGAATGAGGCCTGTGCGTGTTTAAAGGAAATCTTTGGGCTGGCTTCGTACCACCCGTACCAAAATATTAAAAAGTCGTATTGACATGCATCAATTGTTACTGAAAATTTATCCTTATTTACTGTTGAGATTATATACATAGAAAGTTAGTACGAAGTTTAACACCATTATAATAAAAATCATTCAGAGGAAAAGCCAAAAAAAATCCATAAAATCTACGACAAAACTTATAAATTGAAACCATTAATTTATATTTAACTATAATATAAAATAATATATGTAATATAAATTTTAATATCGTATTTAATTTTAAATTCAAATATATCATTTTTATAATACGAGTATGACTATATAGAAAAATGAGAAAACCCCTTAAAATGGGAAAAATAAATTATCGAATACTTATTCAAAAACATAAAAATATTTCTTCCCAGTAACGAAACCAAAAGTTATAATAAAATCCTTCTTTCGCATTTTTTATTATTTTGTGTTGTATTAAGACAATAAATGTGAACAGGGTGTCCCACAAGTGGTTGACATCGAAACTAAAATAATTTTACTTAAATCACTTCACACGTGGAGGGCACCATGTCTAATTAAAAAAAGTTTCTCTTTAAAGTTAAGTCCTCTCCGCTTTATACAATAAAACGAACCACCCGTGACAACCACTTGCGGGACACTCTGTATAAATATTAATAATATAAATTTTATTACACAATCAATGTAAAAATATCAAATAAATAAATTTTTATCATTTTATAATAAAATAAAAATATAAAAATGATTTAATTATATTTATTTAAACATTAATATTAAATAAGTCGATTTACAATATAAAAAATAATAATAATCGAAATAATAATTCGTTTTACGTTCGGATTTTGTGTAGTATGTATTAAATAAAAATTGAAAAATATTTCTGTGACAAAACAATAAAGTTATTATTTCATATTATTTCAACATATACATTTTCCATATGTTGAACAAATAAATATTATTATTTGATTACAATTTTGATTAGAAAGGAATTTGGATTTTACTCAGCATAGACAATAACGTTATTGAATATTCGAAAGTTTTATTATTTTTATAAAATTGTTGTTATAATTGTAAGGTTTAAATTGGATACATCTAGTTTTCAAAACAATGTATGTTTCTATTTATTATTATCCTTTTTAACAATAGCAGTGTTGAGTTTAACAGTTCAATGCTCGTCATTCCAGATGCCGAAAATATTAATATTTTATTGTCAAAAATATCTTCGTTCTCTGTTACTATTTGTATTCAAAAAGATCAACTGAAACCTATCCCCAGAACTCTGGTAGAACTTGTTCTGAATATTGGATAGGTTTGCTACCAGACAACCTGCAAAATTTCAACCTTGATTTTCATAAGTAAATGACATTCTAAAAATTCTTATACAACAATAGAACGTGTTTTCCCAAAGACGGCAAGTTGTTAGTGATGATAGTTATTAAATTTTCCGCTTATTGGCGCTACCAGTTAGCATTTAGAGGTTGGGTAATTTCGCAAAAGATGGCAGTAGGCAAAAAAAATTATCAATGTTTTGATTCGTGGTGAATGAGAAAAGGTTAAGAAACAAACACTGGGAAAACCGAATAATGTAGGTGTGGAGAATGCTGGCATAATAAAACAATACAAACACGAGAGAACATTACCAGTTACGAGTATGTATAAATACGGCCGTGTCACCATAAATACGACATAAACAAAAACTTACTGAAGATGTGTTGGTGTTACTAACTATAACACAAATAAAAAAGCATAAATGTGTTGGTGTATAGAATACAACAAAAAAGTCTACGGTTCAACGTATATTAACCAGATGGCAGATAAATTTTAAAAAGGAAAATTACATTATAAAATATATTTAGTTGTAATTATTACATCGAAGTACAACGTTATTCGTTTTTATTTTCGTTTTCCAGTTTATTCTATTTTTTGTCTCCGTTTCGTTCTCTTAAAACCGAAATAAATTTCATCATACAAAATTACAAAACAATAATAATATTATTTCTTTCTCCAGTTGTTTTGTAATTTATTTTGTTAGTGTCGAACAAACTTTTGAAGCCGAAGGATATTCGTTTTTTAATTTTTTTAGTAATACCTGTACATTTTTATTTTAGATTTTGTCATTTTTTTGACATTTTTATCCAACATAAGTCGATTAGTAATATCATCCAATTCGAAATGGTTATAATTGGTACGTAGATTCAATAAAAATAGCAAAAAAAGTACAAATATCATGTAAAATACAGAAAAATGCGTCGTACGGCTCGATTAATTGTGTAACACTAAATAAAAAAATACACAAATGAATAAATATAAACAAAATGATCACATAATATTCCCTGCTCTCTCTTATTTTTGTTGTGGAATGTGGAATACACTGAAACTTCGTATTACGTTATCTAAATAGGCGCATTTCCTTAAATTCTCACTTCTTGAATATGGATAGGAAAAATTCAATTTATAAATTAAGAAAATCAATTTAAATTGTTCATAATTTATACATACAAACTATGGTTATTTACATACATACACATTTGTGAGTAGTGGGCTTAAATTGCAGCAAACAATTTTTTTCTGGCCGGAAAAGGGATATAATAATTTAGATTTTTGTTAACTTTGTGAAAATTATTTCCGTCGTAATAAGGAGGCAAGGTGAATTGTGTTCACATAATTATGCTGCCCTCTAGTTGTGAACTTACAGTGACGTCATCAGCAAAAAATTAATGTTGTCACAGGTCGGTACTATAGAAGGCACTGGTGTAACCAACACAGACTTTGGTAGATTTATTATAGATATCTGTCAATGAGAATTTGCACAGGACTTTTAAAGAGTGGAAAATTTAAAAGTGTTTTTAAAAATGCTATAAAATGAGTAAACATCTTTATGTTGTGGAAACTTGTTTTTTATTGTGTAGGTTGGCGTCTCCGATTTAAGAATGAAAAACAATTTTGTTCAAGTGGCTCTCTCTGCTATCCTTCCAATAAGCCATCCTGTGAGTCTAGTTTTTAATTGCGCCATCTTGTTGAAACCAAAGATTAATCATATTCATAGCGTCGAGCTATGAAGAAAAATGGCCCAATTATGCCACCACTCCAAAATCTACTCCAAACAATCACTCTTGGTGGATGCATTGGCTTCTCTACAATTACGTGTGGCTCTTTCGATTCCCAAATCTGGCAGTTAGGCTTGCTTAGATAGCCCCGAAATGGAAATGCGCTTCGTCCGAAAAAATGATTTTTCGATCATAATCGACGACATTATGAAGCTGGTTGATGGCCCAAGCAGAGAACTGATATCCGAATAATTCGAGGTATTTGTGCAGTATTCTCCTCAGACTGATATGACTAATGACCAGTTGCTGCGATCGGCGTCGAGTTGCACTGTCCGAGCTCGAGAACCACTTCTGTCATCCAATAGCAAGACTTTCTCACGAACTTTCTTCACCAACTTCACTACAGTGGTTCCGCTTGGAGCTCTTTCACGATCCATATATATCTTTTCAAAATTCACGCGATTTCAACTACACAACCCTGACTTTCAAAATACGATTTCAATATTACGAAACATTCCTCAAGCAAAAACACGATTATTTCGTGACGCGGAATATCAGACGGATGAGCTGTTTAAATTTCAAGCAAATCATTCAAAAAGTGTTGCCATCGCCTCTGATTTAAAAACAAACCAGTAAATGGCCCACCCTGTATTTATTTATGTTTTACTGCTTAATCAAAAAGTACACTCAATCAAAACGATTTTCATCATAAAAATAGCTAAATTTTCAAGTGCCAGAAATTGAATGCGATGGGTCTTGGTTTCGGAAAAAATTATTTAGGGGCCCTCCAGTGGGGCTCCAGTTTCTTTTTATTTTCAGTTTTGCATGAATTAGGTTTAGGGGTCATCCGGGTTTCTTTTTGGTTCATACGATATTATCAAAAATTGGTTAAGAGGAGTTTCCATTTGCCAGGAATCGATTGCGATTGGTTCAGATTTAAAGAAAATTAGTTCAGAGGGTCGAATGATGGGTCCCAAGTCCCTCTTTCCTTAATTTTTTTCGGTCAGTAGGATTTTTATTTTAATTTGGTGAGGGAGGGTTTTTGAGTGCTGGGAATCAATTGTGATAGGTGGTAATTTCTGAAAAATCGGTTCAGAAGGTCGGGCACGGGTCTTTCTTTATTTTTTCAACTCGCACGATTTTTATAAAAATTGCTAGAGGAGCGTTTCCGAGTAGCAAAAGCCAGTTGTGATGAGTCCGGATTTCGGGAAAATTCATTTAGCGGTTCCTTCTTTCGGGACATTTTGAATGCCAGGGATCGATTTCGATGGGTTCTAATTTCGGAAAAAATCGTTTAGAGGTCTTTCGATGGGGCCCGCGTCCACTTTTATTTTTTTTTCGGTTCGATCGATTGTAATAAAAATTGCAGTAATAAAGGGTTTCTGATGCCAATAATTGATTGTGATGAATCCTAATTTTGGGAAAATCGGTTTAGAAGGTCTTCGGGTCCCGGGTTCCATTTATTTAAAAAAAATGGCCTTAACGGTTTTGATACAAATTAGTAAGGGGAGATTTTCCGGTGCCACAATCAATTCCGATGAGTCCTTATTCATGGGGTTGCAACCTTATTTCTTGATACTTTCTACGCTGTTTGCCGTAGGCACTTGGCGAAACACACTTATACTTAATAAACACATTTTTTATTAATCACTTGTTTTTTGTTTCGCAGTTATTTTGAATAATTTTCAAAAAGTTTAAAAAATCACTCGATCGATTTCGACTTGTTAGGTCATCATCAGGAGTATCTACTGATTTGTATTAGTAAAAATTTTGTTATATAGCAGAAAGAATTGGTGAGAACCGAATTACAGATCCCGCCCTTTTCTATTCTCACGTACGCAATAATATACCTTGAATTTTGTTACTCAACCTATGACTCATCGCCCACCTGCGCGATCCGTAGATTAATTTTTATTGCTTATTTTCTGTCCCTCCTTCTTTTATTTATAATTTGCTTTTTTCTGCTATATAACAAAATTTTTACTAATACAAATCAGTAGATACTCCTGATGATGACCTAACAAGTCGAAATCGATCGAGTGATTTTTTAAACTTTTTGAAAATTATTCAAAATAACTGCGAAACAAAAAACAAGTGATTAATAAAAAATGTGTTTATTAAGCTTATTTCTTGAGATTAGAACCTTATTTTAGCATTTTATTCGGCTTGGATAATTTTAATGAAATTAGGTTTCAGAGAGAGTTTTTTTAATGCAAGAATAAAATTGATAAGTCCTCGACGAATGAACACACGGTTGTGAGCATAGAAATAGATTATATAGAATGAATGTCAGCAGCTGTCAAGTGAGTCAAATTCGGAGGGTAAAAGAGAAAGCATATAAATCAACGGGCCCGTATTTAGAATTTGTTCGATCGAAATTAAAAACTACACAAATTGAAAATTATTGTTATTCCAACGCATAAACAGTTTTTATTTTCGGTAAAAAATTGTACTTATAGAATTCCAAAATAAAAATAAATTTTAAAAAGCAAAGCAAGTAGCACATGAAATAAATAAAAAAATGCAGCCCTGATCAAACATATGTTTTCAAAAACCAAACAATAAACAAATATTCACTAAATGATTTTTTATGATTTCTAAATTAAAATAAGGATATTTTTACCAAAATACAAATCACTATTCTTTAAACATAATTTACATATTATTTAATATAAACACTTTTTAAACCTACCGATGATAAGAAATTTCATTCTGAAATTTTATAGGCGTGTTTTTCACACTTCATTTTAATTAAGTTTTTAATTTTTATCACCAAATGTTGCACTACTACAATTCACAAACTATTTTATAAAATTTTATTTATTTTAGTTAATAATTTTAGTAATTTTTAAGAACACTAAATTTTTTTAACACATTGACAACAAACATATGTTTTTGAAATCGTTTCGAGAAAGAGATATGAGTAAGGCATACACATATTTTATATAACCATCCTGCTCTAACTTGTACCATATGAAATAGCAAATTTTATATGGGTAAAATCTTTACACCCATTCTATAGTACATAATTCTATGGTTGTGAGTTGATTATTATGTTTACATTTTTTATTGTTCTTTCTTTGAAAATGAAATTTTGTGTTAATTTAAATTGTTTTTATGTGTTAAAATAAAATTATATTAATATTAAATGTTTAAATAATTGTATTTTAGGACCTCGGCCAAAAACTTTGAAATAAACAAGTAATAAAACTCAACTTCAGGGCTTCGACTCGACATGTACATATTATCGATGACGTAAACTTTTGATGCTTACAATCTTCTTATGTTTTATTTTTTTATGCTGCATAAGCGGAAGGATTGCATGCGGTAAAGTGTGTTAAATTACTACAGAAATTCTTTCCAATTTGGAATTTTCTCTTTTTAGTCGGGATTCACACCCATACTGGAATTTTTGTGCCATTTTTCTTTGGCGAGAAGTATGGATTTCCATGTACTTCACATGGTTTTTTTTAGAAAGAGTTTTTCGAGAGAGAATTTTTATTTCACTTTTTATTATTCATTTCTTATTCCATTTTCATCGTTTAAAAGGTGTTTACATTCTAATAACTCAATGTCAACTATTTAAATCTAGAAGCAATACAACATAAAAGGCTAAGTGAGGAATAATAATATCCTTAAAATTTAATCCTCTCTCTCTCTCTGGCACTATACATCCCATCAAGGGATTTGGCCGCCTCAAATGAGGTTTCATAATCATACTTTCATTTCGGATAATGAGTGATTAATTCATTGATCCTAAACCAGCCGTGAAATTGTTCCTTGTCACCACCGGGAATCGAACCCGGGACCTCCGGTAGCTGGAGCAAGCATGCTGACCACTTTGCCACCGGGGCGGCAAATTTAATCCTAATTCCTTAATACTTTAGCTAACATAATCGTGGAGCTAACTTTTACAATAAAATAACAATCACCACTCTCACATTTACTTCAGAAATTTCAATTCCATCGTGAGTGCTTATGAGAGTGTACACAGTATTGTTAAGTGATAGCATTCACCAACTGTACAATTTAATAAATTTTCCAAATAAATTAAATTATTCATCTCATTCAGTTAAAGCTGTTTCCGGGAAATACGACAATATCGTTTCGAAAATTGGAAAGCAATCCTAAGAAATACATGTTATATCAAAAAATACGTTAAGAAAATAAATATAGGAAACCGAAATTAAGTAATTTGTTAAGGGGCTGTCCTACTTCGTTATTTATAAGAACTCTTACGTTACATTTAATTGAAAGATAAATTCACATGAACCATCGGACTATAAAAATTTTGAAAATTATATTACAACAATAAAATTTAGATCGATATCGTGCCACGTATTATCAATAACTTTTGGCAACATGTTTAGATTTAGATTTTTTTTTTTTTTTTTGGTACAGTCAGTACGTGGTCTAAATACTATATACTATGTAATATGAAATGTGTTATTGATTCTAAACCAATGCGATACATAGCCAATTTGAGTTATTACATATGACGGGCTGATATGTGAATGTGGTATGCTGCATTTTTTTTTTGTCAACAAAGCAAATGGGTTAACCACAATTTTTTTTAAATCTCTATAAATATAAGTTAATTCCACATCTTGTTTGTGAGGATGCTGAATGTACAAATGAACATCAACATCACAAACAAACAAGAGAGTTAATGAAATTTTACGGAAAATAAATTAATTAACTTTTTTTTTCCTTTAGGAGGGCATCCAACCAGAAAGCATGACATAAAATAAATAAATCTAGTTGTATGCCAACCATGTCTATATTGTGCCCTTGTGAACATTGAGATTGGATTAGAGACACTATAAAATTCGATTCCAACTTGTCATGTATCCTAGACATAACTTGTGTGTGTTTGATATTTTGACATTGTTTTCGTTCCGTATGCTCGCTGTTCACCCACTCGTACGACAATGATGATCTATAATCTAATAATCATTCTTTTTTAAATTAAGCAAGGTGAAAAAATATGTTTGTTTATAAATAACCTCATCTGCCAGCATACATGAGTACGTGGTAGTAGCAAACAAACAAAAATTTAGGTTTTCATGTAGACATAATGAAAAATTATAATGTTTTCTCAAAAAAAAAAAAAATCAAAAGCGAGCAACTGAAAATTATAATTTAACGATTTTTCAGGCATGGCTGCTGTCATCTTTTATGTTGTATAACGGTTACATATTGTTGATTATGTTGTCTGCAAAATTGTCTATATTAAAAATACATACGGTAAATAAAAACAAAGGGAAATTCTTTATTTTTTCTGTTTGACTAGTCAAAGGAGATGGAAAAATTTTAGGGTAAATAATTAAATAGAATGCTAGAAATGTGTATAGCTATATGGAGATAAATCGATGTAAAATGTTGATGAATAGAGCTTTTAGAAATATAAAGGGAAAAAATATTAGGGAAGACGTATTAGTGCTTAAAATTTTAATTTTGTTAAATAAGGGTCATTTATTTTCGGGCGTATCCCTAATGAATAATTTTCATTTAATAAAAGTTGATTATCATTAAGCTGGTAATCTACATCAGTTAAACAATAAGCTAGTTAATTATGATTTAACTATCTAAACAGCATGACATTATAATACTGGTGACCCAACTGAATGTTTTCTTTTGATTAAGTATAAAATGTTTCGTAAGGCAGAGATCACTGAGGTCGTGGCCACTGGCCTTATGGCAAAAGTTTACATTTCCCTACCAACCAAACAAAAAATCTCTATTTTTCTGCTTTTCCCTACAGACAATTTAGGATCAAAAAATTCATTAAACTGACTTTTTATTGAGCATGGAAATGCGATTTTCAAAATCCCGAATTTCAAAAGTCCGATTTACAAAAGCCCGATTAAAAAAAAATTATTCGGGCGCCGGCGGGCTGGCCGGCCTTTTAAAAATCTTTTTGTAATGAGTGCAATGTAAAGGCAAATATAATCTACAATTGTAGTCGCATTCAACAATACTTTCTCTATTAGATTAATAAAAGAAGCAATATTTTGTTAATGCAGCAACATTTTGAAATGCAATAATTGTAGAAGAGAGAGAGAGAGAATCGTTCCCGTAGTGAAAAATATATTTGTTTTCATATTTTAAAACAAATATATTTTTAACATAATATTATGTAAGTAATATTTTCTAAAAAGTTAAAAAGGATTTAAATGCACCAGATGTTTTAATATAACCGTAACAGATGGCGCAATAGTGGTAGTAGCCGTTACAGGCAATTTTAAATTTAAATATTTTTTACGACTAAATAAATAATAAAAACTATTTCAGGCAATTTTACAATTTTTAAAATATTTTTTACGACTTACTAAATCAAAAAAAATATTAAATATGTTGGAAAATTATGAAAAGCAAAAAAATATAAAAATAGGAATCTGTACCATTGACGTTACTCCCACTAGTGCGTCATTTGTGGGTTGCGGTCGACCCCATCATTTGTGGTGCCAAAATGACATGTGACATTATGATGACTCACAAAAATCTACCTGAAACTAGCAGTTGTTATTTTTTTATTTTATTTTATAAATATGGCGGGATCTTAGTTTTCTGACATTAGTGAATTTTGTAAACCGTATTATCGATACAGTCTATGGAGTTTCAATTGTGATAAAATAAATTTTATTAAATCCGTGAATAAGTGTTGTTTAGTAAAAAAAAATTTGTGTGAAATATTTTAATTTTTATAATTATAAAAAAATATAATTTATATTTATAATACTATTTATAATTTATATTTATAAATTATAATACAAATAAAAATAGAGCAAAAAAATGAAAAGAGCAAAATGAATATTTCATTGGTCAAACGAACAAAAATAAAGACAAATTGATTATTGAAGGTTACGCTTACCATCTCGAAAAGATGGACGAGAATCAAATTTATCGATGGTGTTGCGATCAACGGAAAAACCTCTTGTGTAAAGGAAGAGCCACGACAACACTAAAAGAAGTAAAACATGAACTAAAAAAGGAACCATCAGATCATAATCACGCTCCGGAGGCTTCCGAAGAAGATGTTTTTAAGACAAATGAAACAGTAAAAAAGTTGGTTGAAGTACTAGGGTTGCGACCTTCACAAATAATAAGAGAAAGTATTGTTGAATGCAAATTCTAATGTTGAAAAGCTTAGCCTTCGTACCTCCTCAAGAAGTTTCCGAGTATTTTGATGCGATTATAAAAGAATTTGATCCAGACGCCAAGCGAATTGCCAAATGGTTCCAAGTTCATTTGAGCAGGCCCGATTCCAAAAATTCTAGAATAATTCATATTAAAATGCAAATTATATCCGATAACCCAAATTTAACCAAAATCGGCCCAAAAACGACCGAGTTCTTAAGAAATATGAAGATAAAAAACAAAATTTAATATTTTTAAAAAATACCGACTATTATCGGGATTTTTAAAATTTCAGTAAAATCGGGATATTGAAAATCGGGATTTTGAAAGTCGGGATTTTAAAAGTCGATATTTGAAAGTTGAGAATTTGAAAGTCGGGATTTTTTTTTTGTCGGGATTTTGATATTTCGAGATTTTGTGATTCGGGATTTTGAGCCGAACTCATAAAAATTATTGCCAATAAAGAGCATCTTACTTTGGTAATTTTTGCAATAATTTTCAAAATTGCAATAATTTTCAACCAACTTTTAAACCAACTTCACGGCACCGTGATTATGGCGTGAAGCTTTGGCATTTGGATGGGAAAGTACCGGTTTCGAATCCTGATAGGGCCAGGATTCAAAAGAGATTTTGCAGGTGGTTCTACGAAACTCAGACGTAAAGACGTAAAAAGCGAAATGCGAAAGAATTGGGAGTGTTTCGACCCCAGAACAGATTGCCAAGATTAATTAATAAAAAAAACTTTTTTGCTGGATAGAATAATTCCATTCTACCTGTAGTTTTTTTTTTTTAAATACCTATTGGGAATCAAGAGTAACCTCTAAAAAAGGAAGAAAACTGTTTGCAGCAGGACGACTATGCAGTTGCGATTTACATTCTGGAGATCAACCCACTTAATGGCCTACGGATAGCAACAAAATACCCGATATCATATAATTCTTTATCATCTAGAAAGCAGCAAGAGGATTATGTTGGATCATACGCCTGTTATTATGGCAAACACTACAGCACTTGTTAAGAAACCTAGTCCACCTTGGCTAACTAATAACAAAACCTGATGGGAAAATTCCAGGAACTAGTTGACGATAATATTAAATTCAGGTGTAACTTAAAAATCCGATACAGCGAGAAGAAGAACAGAACAGAAGAACAGTATACTAGGTGCGGCGTGGAATAGCACCACCTCAAGTTCAAAGGAAATGCGCCGAAATTATAATTATTCTCTGTAAGTTAGGGAACTGGTTGCAGCAAAACGAAAAAACCCTAAATTTTGTATTCTAAACTAAAGTTGCTAATTAAAGAAATCAAGAACGAATCTAATAATTAATACCTAAAGGCGGATTAAGTGTTACGTTCTTTCGTTCGTTCCTTTCTTCCGAAATTTTTTTAAACCAATTTCATTGGTTACAAATGACGTTGTTTTTTTGCGAATTTTTTTCAGCAACTTAGATAGATTTAAAAAAAAATTCAGAAGGAAGGAAGGAAAGAACGAACGCAACACGGAATTCTTCTTAAGTGGCATACTGGGGAAAAAGATACCGAATATTAATTTAGGAAAGCGACAAAAAATTTAAAACGACCTAAACTTCAAATTTCACCAGTTAAAAATTAAGATGGAACATGGGCCATAAGTGCAAAGCACTTCGTTGTTTGCAACCCACAAAAAGAACACGTTCCAGCCTCTACCTAGACAAACAGCAGATGAAAACATACCGCCAGTAAATAAAGTTCCAAGAAATCTCCATACGACTTAGTTACTAAACCCAACAAACCACTAAATGATAAAATCTCGTATAGGCCGATTTCCTTACTTCCAACAATTTCAAAAATATTCGAGAAACTATTCAAGGGACTCAAGCCAATAATAGTTGAAAGAAATCTTAATCCTCCACATCCGAGGCATACAAATAAGTCTCGCCCGTTTTTATAAAAAATTGGGCATTTATTGTGAAAGAACAGTAGGTTATGTTTTATTCAAAGTATTGTCCATCGCTAGCCACTACATTTCCCCATCTTTCTGATAGCAAACGAATACCACGTCAGAAGAACGCTCCATCTTTTGGGGCTATTCATGAATCAGCACAATTTTTGGTATCTTCATATGATGTGAAGTGCTGTTCAGACAGGCAATGCGTCATCAATCAATACATACAAGTGGTAATCAGACGGGGCAATGTCTGGTGGATATAGCGAATGGAGTAAAACTTCCCAAATCAGTGTTTCCAAGTCGATTTTGACCGGCGCCATAACATGAGGGAGGATGAGGATTATCATGCAGAAGAAAAATTTTGTTGTGTTTGAAGTAGAAGTGGAGGTGTTTTTAGGAGCTCTAGTAATGGTTTCGTTCAGATTTAGCAACTCATAAACCACGATACCAAACTGATCCCCAAATACATAACATGAGTTTTTTTCCATGAATATTCGGCTTGATTGTCAATGTTGATGAGGTCCTCATGACCTTTTCTTTTTTGGGTTATCGTAGTCGATCCATTTTTCATCTCCAATGACTATGCGATGCAGGAAAACAGCGCTCAACATCTCTCGGCTTCATTTCATATGGAATCCAATTTCCTTGCTTTTGAATCATTCCCAATGATTTTGAACGATGTGAAATAATGTAAGAGTATTTTCTTCTTGCGTGTGCTACGAATTTTCCGCTATGTTCTTTGTCTTTGACATAATATTCACCATTCTAAAACTTTTGAAACCTCTCTCGACACCTTCTCTCACTTAGGGCAGCCTCATCATATACTTCTGCAATCAATCGATGCACCTCATCTGCAGATTTCTTCAAATTAAAGAAGTACATCGAAAGTTCCCGCAAATGAGGCGTATTTGTCTCAAAACTGGGCATTTTTACAAGAAATATTATAAAATATTGCTGTTAAAAATCGCTAGAAGTACTACAAGGAAGCGTTCTGAGAACAACTTTATATGTTCTATATGCCTCAGACCTGCCAACGATGGGGGAGCCTACCATAGAAAGATTTGCGGACGATACGGCCATCTTAGCAGTCGCTACTATCTACTAATATGTCGCTACCTGGACGAAGAGATGGTGAATAAAACTTAATGAAACAAAACCTGTTCACCTAAACTTCACCACCAAAAAGGTCAACTGGATACCAATAGAACTGAGCTCCCAACAAATGCCCTATGCAAACACGGTAAAATATCTAGGCAAAGTCATGTTGATTTTTTTATGTTTATGTTGCAAGAAAAGTAAAAAAATGATAAAAATGTTTAAAAATTGAAAAACTATTAAATTTATCAATATTTAGTGTGTCCTCCTTTATATTCAAATACCATCTGTAATCACCGCGGCATACTTTTAACTAAATTTTCGAGGTAAATTGTTGAAATGGAAGAATACTCTTGTTGTACAGTCGCCCAGAATTCCGGTAAGTTAGATTTTGTACGGATCGGGATTTTATCATCCAAAATCATTCAGAGGTGTTCAATAGGGTTTAGATCGGGTGATTGAGTGGTCACTTTAATATTTTTTTTGTACAAAACGATGGATATAGCCCGATCATCGTGATGTGATGTTTTCCGTGTTCGACAACTTTTGCACAATTTTAGATATACCCCAGATATGTACTGTATGTACTGTGGACTAAGTGGTGTATTAAGAGCTGAATAGATTGCCCTAACTAAAATAAATGGGCAGTATGCTCTGAATGAACTAGACGAATTTTATTAGCGCGACGACGATCTGATTCATTCATGTTGAAATGCTGTGTGAAATTAGAATGAGAAAACGTTACATATTACAGGACCTTTCGCCTGTTACTTCCGTGCCACTGTTCGAAAATTTATCAGAATAATTTGTACACGTACCAAACTTACTTCTCTGATAATAAGTACTTTGTGCTTACACTTTACGTTTATTTTCATTGCACCAGCTCCAAAAGATAAAAAAGATGAAAAGTTAAAAAATTACGAATGATGCAATTTGAATGAAAAATTCAAAATGTTACTAAACCTTCATCTGTTACATAAAAAACAGTTGTTTGTGTCTTAGCTCACCTTTAGTATACTAAACGAAAGTTTAACAGCAAATTTGTATTCGAAAACTCGAAATAGAATCGAAATTGAACATATTCATCGCTCTATATCCATTTAGCCTATGATAAGTTTATATTGCGGGACATTAGTTCGAAGCTAGAAAATTCAAAAAATTCACTTAATTTATAACAAATATTACATCGCGGCTAACAACTACCTATAATAACGAATAAGTTAGGGTATTTACTGGAAATGCAAATTTATAACCTAGAAACATTTCTTGACGTCATGCATATAACATATTAATTCTTACAGCTAATGCTTCTATTGACGTACTCCTACGCCAATCTTTTTAATAATTAAGGCGCATTGCTCTTTTTTATACGAGACAACAACATTATTTATCTTAATAAAAATATAAAAATATTATCCATTCAATCATGCTTAAATTATCCTGACTAGATAATTATTTTGAATATACATACACTACGGTTCACTTAATTAGGAGCGCTTGCAATTTTACTTTTAAATGTAAATTTAAGTATTATGTCTCGCGGAGCAATCCCCACTTATTAAATCCATAATCGATAATTATTCTGAGAAAGCAAATTAACTTGTTTTCAGTCTCAATTAACTTGGTTTTGTTGATTAGACGTAACTCAGAAATATAATGAAAACATAGTCATTTATAGAAAAGTTAAAGAAATTCGTTTATCTTTCTAGCTATTTTTAGTAATGTGTAATACACTTCCCTCATTCTTTAAAATTACTTCAAAGAACCTGTCCTTGAAAGAATCATATAAAGATTTTAAGTAGTCCAACAAAATCACTGCCTCAGCAGCTTCAATTCACCTTCAAAAACTTTGTGAGTAGCCAGCCCAGCAATTAATTTTTAATTGCATTAATTGTAAGAAGGAGTATTTTTATTTATGACATTTGTAGTACAAACAAATCGAGAAATCAACTTCAGTGCATTTATTATTGATTTCGTCAATACCAGTGTATGTAGCCAATTCATGAGTGACGCGCGCTTGTGTGCGGTTGAGTATGAAAGCTGATTATTAAATGAGGATTGAAAATGTTTAGTTTAAAGGTCGTTCCAGCTTTAACAATTTATTCCACCAGACCGCCATCAGATATTGGGTAAAATGTTACTAAAATGGATCTTGTGGAGGACAGGTCAACCTTATCTAGTGCCGACATGTTGTAACTATTACATTTCTCGTTTCGATGCGTTTTCGGTAGAATAACGATATTTTAGAAGTAAAAATATTTTTTTTGTAAAAATATTACTTCTAAAATGTCGTTATTCTATCCAAACCGCATCGGAACGAGAAATGTGATAGTTACAACATGGCGGCCCAGGTGTATAGTAAATTATTTGTGTCAGGTTAGACGGAATTGGCTTCAAACGTGAAAGGCTTCAACTATGTCATTTAAAGGTCGATTTTACCGCTTTAATAATTTATTCCACTAGGCCTCCACCAGATATTGGGTCAAAAGGAAATACAACCTTTTCCTTAGTGGGTAATAAATTATTTTTGTATTAGGTTATAAAAACTTACCGCTTGCAAGTTTTGTTCCGTTTGAAATTAAACAAGAACTAAATCGAAACCAACTTTTGTGTCGCCATAATCTGATTCTGAGGAGCACCAATTAAGTGTTCACCCATTGAGTATTCTTAAAATATTAATTACTTTTAGGTGAAAAGGGGAGCCTTTGATCATGAAAAAGCTCACAAGACGAAGTTTTACTGCTTAAAGTTCAGTGGCGTCTGACAGAATAAATAGAAAAATATATTTAAGTTTATATCAAATATAATTTCGTTAAAATTTAACAAAGTCAATTAATTCTTCCTCAGTTTCTTTACAATTTCCTACATTTTTATGAAAGTTACTCAGACTTGAACGTGGTCAATTTGCCCCCTACAAATGCTAAAAAATCAAATTCGAGTGCATATCTGGTGGCGCTCTGGTGTAATGGCGCTGTGGAAACTTGTTTCGTTTCAGGACATGTTTGCGTAATATGACTCAATAGTTTATTACACACAAAAAGCCGTCCATGGGGAAATTTGACTCAATATCTGGTGGCGGTGTCTAATGTAATAAATTAATGAAGGTGGTAAAATCGACCACATGCATAAGATTGACCTCCCCTGGACAAGACTTTTAGAGAAACATTTGTCCCAAAATCTGGTGGAAATGTAGTGTAACAAATTATTAAGGTTGGTTAAATTAACGTTTTCGAAATAAATAATTGTTTTGGGGTGATATTTACCCTTAACCCTTATGTGAGTGACCGGGTACCCGGATATCTTTTGCACTTTTAAACGTCTAGCTTTGTATGTTCCAGTCTTAATAAAAAGTTTTAATTTTATGAGAACTTCTAGTTCAATTGATAGATTACGATCACACTTAAAAATGAGAAACTTTACAACTTGGACGCACGTGAGAGCAAAAAGTAGTTTAGTTGTACGAATTAGAGCACCAAAGGTACCCGGGTACCTTTATACATTTTACTTAGTATTTTAAAGAAATAGTATGTAAATATTTTAAAGTGTTGTGTTATATGTCGTTGTATTTCATTGTTTGTATTTCTGTTTATTTATTTCATTTAATTTATGTTTATATTTTTATTTATTTCAAAAAAACTAACCAATATTTTTTTATTAATATCGTACATTTTTTTCACTGATGTGACATGTTGGATTATTTACGTTTTTTTACAGAATGTTTTTCAAAAACTGACAAGTTGCAGCTAATGCAAAATTGTTTTCAATTTATGTAATTTTAGCAAAATTAGCTATACATTTCATAATTGCAAAAAACAAAAAATGTAAAAAAATTAGTTTCCAGAAAAATTGCATGTAGGGTACCGAGGTACCTTAGTCACTCAAATTAAGATATTTTTTTCTTCACTCACATGAGGGTTAAGCAAGTTATTAATTTGTAATAAATTTTGGTTCAAGAAGCATTCCGATATCACCGCTACTTCAAAAGTACCAATTTTGTCGGTGCAGGTTTAATTGTAAGCTAAAACAAGCACTCGTTCCTCAAAAACAGTAACTGTAATAAAATTGGGATTTATTGTAATAAATGTGTTACAAATTACGGTTTAGATTTCATTAAGGCGGGCTAATTTGACCGGTGGAGGTTTAAGCCGTCTGCATACATCGGATGGAAATCTGGGATTTTTTACATCTCAAACGAGAAGTTAGTAACATATCGGATTTTTGTTCTGTATTTGGTCTATTTCAATTGTGACATAACTGTCAACAATTTTTATTTCATTTTTGGTTTTGCTTTTCTTAATTCATCCAGTTATTTTCGTATTTTTGTGGTAGTTTAATACTTTTGTATGCATTTTAAATATAAAATCATATTAGTTTTCCTTTTTCCTTTTAGTTTTTCATTTTTTAATATATTCATAGTATTTCAGTTTTTATAAATTATTTTTTTTCCATAAATTTTGTTTAGCGCTCTCTCTCTGGTGGTGGCCATTCTAAAAAAATACACCATAAATTAAAATACTTCATTTTTATTTATGTGCCTTCTCACCTTTCGCATATAAATGCTATTTATTTTAATTATTAAAACTAAACAAATTTAATTAACAAAACTTTATTACACCTATATAAACAATATTATATATTTAAATTTTAACTAAAATAAATGTAATAAACTAAAAATAAACACAATAATCTCAAAATAATACGAATTGGTAAAACGCTTTACAACACAACAAATTCAAATGTCATCCCGAAGAACGCATTACATAACACAACAAAACTAGCAAAAAAAGTAAAATAGTCTACAAAATATTGCTCAAAAATCTCAGTTTTGTTTTTTAGGTTGGTTGTTTGCAGAATTTTTTCTCAGAGTTGAGTTTTTGTCAACTTTTTGGGATGAAAGGGGGCGTGAATTTTGTACTATTTCTTTCATTTGATTGGATAAAACGGCGAGATGTGAAAATCCCGGATTTCCATCCGACGTTAGTATACGGCTTTAGAGTACTGAAATAAGGTGGTCATGGTAATAACTTAATGTTTTGACTCACAATCAACGACTTTACAGCACAGGCATTATGTATGGGCACATTATCCTGTTGGAATATTTATTGGAAAGAAAATTCAATTGAATAGCACCACAATATGAAATTGCAGCCCATGTTATTGCACCTCCTTTTCTGCGGCATGATGGCGAATCAAAAATGTTCTTCTTTGCGAATGCCATAAAAATAATAATTAAAGTCATCTGGTCCATCTAAGGTAAATTTTCTTTCATCCAAAAAAACAACGTTTATCCAATTATTATTCATTGTTTGCGGAAGCACATTTCAAGTCAAGTGTTGCTTGATAAATTCCAACCTTTGTTGTTTGCGTACAGGTTTTTTTTTATTTTTTGAATTTTAAAAATGAAGCATTTAAATTAGTTCTGATAGCATATGAATTTTCTTGCATCATGCGGCGGCAAAAATGTCGCCGATCTTCCTTGGTAGTTGCTTCCATATGATGAACAGTCTTTTAAATAATTTCGCACAACATGCTAACTTCGCTAGATTTTATGAGCTGTAACGCGGTTAGAAAATCCCTCCAAATGGTAGACATCGATTTTTGCTCTTTCTGCCGTATTTAACATATTTTTTTCTACCGATTTTAATTCTTGATCAGTTATGAATACTTATTTTCAAAATCTTGAATAAAATGTTAGCAACTTACACCGAAATTTACTCACAAATACTTAAATTTTACAATGCATCTAATCAAGTGAACCGATAAAATACGTTTAATATAAACTATATTCCAAAAAAAACGTTGTTGGTGAAATGTTCCTTTTTCGTAGACAAAATAGTCTACCATTCAAGATTTTGACCAAAAAAATTATTTCAGCCTGGCTAAGCCTATTCTATAGCCAATGACCCTAGATGGATTTTAATTTAAGTTTAGGGTGGGTTGAGGAGATGAGAAGATTTTTCCCATGTTTGTCGATAAAATCGTTCGTTATTCGAGAATCAGATAGACACCGAGCATAAATACCCAATTCAATGGCCCATGACCCTAAGAAGATATTGATTATAGGTTTGAGGTGGATCAAATGAGTATATAGAGGTGAAATTATGATTTTTGTCATTTTTTGTCAATAAAATCGTTCAACATTTGATATTTTGCCAGATAGACACCATTGTAACTATGCCAGTTCGATGGCACATGGGCATAGGTAGATTTTGATTATTGGCTTGGTGTGAGTCTGAGGAAGGTATAGATATGCTTAAATTGTCCCCATGTTTTGTCGAGAAAATCGTTGGTCATTCAATAAAATCGATCGCCATTCGAGATTCTGCCAGACAGACACCAATCTGACGCCGTGCTGATTCGATAACCAACGACCATGGGTGACTTCTACGAGACTACAGGGATAAACCCTGATACTGATTATCCCCATTGTTTTAGCCCACGATCATAGGTACAACCCGACTATAGGTCTGATGCAGTTCAGGGGTGAAAATTTGACCATCCCCATGTTCCGTCGACAAAATTGCTCGTCAAGAGACCCCGCCCAGACAGACTACAAGTCGACCATGCCGATTCGAGAGCCCATGCCCACAGGTAGACACGGATTATATGTTTGGAGAAACCCCGATCCTCCCCATGTTCCGTCGATAAATCGTGAACCCTCCCCAAACCTATAATCAAAAACTACCTATGATCATGGGAAATCGAATTAGCATAGACAGAATGGTATCTATCTGGCAAACTCTCGAATGATGAACGATTTTATCGAATGACGAACGATCCCACCGATAAAACATAGAGAAAATCAAAGCTCATCTTACCCACCATAAATCCATAATCAAAATATAGAAAACGGCCTTGAGCCATCGAATCGGTACAGTCAGACTGGCGTCTGTCTGTCAGCTTCGTTTCTACAATCTCATCAGACCCACCCCTAAACATACATAAAAAATCTACCCATAGTCATGAGCCATCGAATCAGCACAGTCGGACTGGCGTCCATCCGGCAAATCGTCTAATAACAAACGACTTTATCGACATACCCTGAGGAAAATAAAAATTTCACTCTTACAACCCCATAAGACTCACCTCAAACCTATAATCACGATCTATCCACGATCACGGGCCATCGAATCGGCATAGCTTGATCGGTGTGTGTGTTTGTGTCTGGCACGACCCCGAATCGTAAACCATTTTAAGGACATTTACAGGACGGTAAATGCTTGATAATTATTCAACTTTTTTATCGATAATTGTCGGCTGTATGAATATATTTGACATTCTTTTTGATTATCATAATTTCAAGTTAATACTCAATACATTATTTGTAATCCAGTTCATATTTGCTTTTCAACTTCTAGTTAGTAAAATATATACATATTATAGTTATTGTTGAAAATATATGTAAAAAAAATTATATGAAGCATTTTATTGATAAAATATCAGTATATAGATATACAATCCGTAACCATTTGAAATTCACAAGAGGCTAATTTCAACCTAAGTTAGGTTTCACTCCCTTCAGTTTTCCTGAACTCCCAACATGAAACTTGATCTGGAAATTTTTCAGCGATACCAGCAACCGATTCAAATGAAAGACCTTTCCCAGACATAACACTTTAAACGTTACGTTTTCAGAAAATTTTTGGAATTTGGCCGTATGCTAATAAGCACATGTGAAACTCGTAAATTGAAATCGTTTTTTTTCAAATTTTATTTGTTGGTTTTTGATACATATGTTTTCGGCTGATTTTGTCAGTTACTTACTTTCGGTTGGGATATTTCAATTTAATACATATATAATTTTTTTAGCTTTTGACCAGCTTTAACAAGGTATGCACAATAGGTAACTTGCACAATTATAAAATAATGAAAAACAAGACGTACGGCTGGCTATAGGCCTGATTTAAGACCATCTGCACATTACATAGCTCCATGAAGATGGATCGGTCCACGAGCTTTGCACACCGATAGGGGGTCATAGATGGATTACATTTCACCATAGATCGTAATCTGTTGACAAAATTTCACTTTGCATCCTGCCCCTATCGGGATTCGAATCCGATACTTTCCGATCCATATGCCAAAGCTTTAACCACTGTGCCATTTGGTCGGTACGAAAAAATTGAAATTAAACAAAAATAAAAAAATGGTTTCACCAAAACACATATTGTTGCGACCACCGGTTTCTTTTGAGCCTACCTGATAAAGAAATTTTTCATGTATCATGTACATTACCTTTTTTTACTGAGAACTCTTGGTTTTGGTGGAAATTAGAGTAAAATTTACATCTAAAAGTAAAATTGCAAGTGCGGCCTAATCAAGTGAACCGGAGTGTATGTACGTGTGTATTTATGTTCAATGTTCATACTTTGATTAAAGAGTTTATAGAAAATAATAATAAAAAGTATTATATTTGACATTTTGAATGTTATGTAATGTATAAATTATGCTAAATCTGGAAAAATACCATACATAGACGAGTACGAAAATATAAATAAAAATTAATTAAAAGGTCAAATATTTAAAATTTATTTTATAGATTTATAATTAAACCTGACAATATATTACTCGTATATTTATTTTTATTATTAATATTATTATTATTTTTAATTTTAACATTTTCGGGATAAATATTATTATAATTTATAAGCTCGTATAATAAATAAATTGATACATATTTTTTGTGTACGGTAGATTATGGATTGATAATTATCAAAATATATCAACAAAACATATAAACATCCTCGTATAAGCCGGTAATATAATAGGGTGACAGTTAAGCTGTTTTTTCACATGACACGATTATAGGATGGGAATGCTCCACACGTCTTTAAATATTTAAATAAATATTTTATCCTAATCGACATTTTGGCACAATACTTAAATTAAATGTATATCAATGTCAAAAATAAATTTGCCGGATTAAGTAAAACAAAAAAAATATTTTTTTTTAAATATTTTGTGTTGTTGTCAGATGATTTTTGATCTAAATTCATTCGCACATATCACCCCGGGGGAATAATTTTTAGATTTATATTAAATCGATTTCGTTACGCCTTTTACAAAAATATTGTTCTATCCAAAAACTAGGTAGGTAGGTACTCAAAAGCCAATTTATCAACGAAAATGTGAAATCAAATCTGTGAAAAAATTAAATCGGGAACGAATTTTATGTATGTACACAGGAGTAGATTATATACAAATACCGGGGACGACTCAGAGAAAACGTTACAGATAATTTTTGT
Organism: Nephrotoma appendiculata; assembly: GCA_947310385.1. Lineage (NCBI taxonomy): Eukaryota > Metazoa > Arthropoda > Insecta > Diptera > Tipulidae > Nephrotoma > Nephrotoma appendiculata. The sequence goes on along the minus strand of OX371225.1, from coordinate 283,577,099 downwards.
GATAAGATAAATTGGAATAAAAAAAAAAAAAAAATAAATTGTGAAAAGCTAAAAAAAAATAAAAACTCGTCGTAATAAATATGATTCTTTTTTCCAATTTTCCAATATTATGATATCGCATCATGGGCTTTTGGGAAATATAATACGTAACAGACAAATTGATGTATTTATTTCTCGTAAATATATTATACGAAGATATTTTTGTGTATTTTCCATTTTCATTTTTTTTTTCAGATTTGGGGAAAATCTGGTTTTGGGGCTATATATTTAGTATTATTACAAAATTAAGTGTTTTTAATTTACTTATTTGATTTCTATCGCACAATACAAAATATTCGTCTACATAAATTATTATTGTAAAATAACAACTTAAGGCCATCAAGTTTAAATTAAGGAAGGAAAAAATTGAAATGGTTTATATCTATGCCGATTAATTTCTATTTTATTTTATACGAATAATAAGATGAATATCTAAAGATGTTAGGCATTAAATCTAAATAAAGATTCAATGGGAGTGATGAACATCTCCATCGATCGGAATATTTTTTTTTGTATATAGTCGTTAAAAATTTCATCAAGTTTAATTTTATAATCATTAAAATGTTGGAGGTAATAAATAAGGTAGAATAAAATAATATATACATTTTAGGAAACGTGCGTTAAGGTGTATCTAATTAATGACCAACCAGGAACGTTCGAGCATTTAATTACAAGTTTGTGTGTACAACGGGTGCCCACCTTCTTCACTAGCAATATTTTTTTAAGTTAAAAGTCAATGAAGAAAATGAAGTCTTGATATTCACGCTTATGGGCTAATATAAGAAGGTTCACCAGAAAACCTGCGAGTGCCAGGTATTAAAAGCATGAAGTTCGCTACATAAGACAAAAAAAAAGCGAAATTTGGTATTAGAAATCAATTGAGACACTGGTCGAGTAAACGTTTATCAGGCGACTTGGTACTCGGCTTAATGAACTCAGCGAAGGCTTTCCGCAAATACTCAACATTCGTTCTATCGAACGGGTTTTTTTTATATTTTTAACAATATTATTTTATTTTAAAGTGATTAATTAGCATATAAGTTTAATCGAGATTTTGTTTTTTGTGTCTCACAAAAATATCACCATGCCAATTGAAAAATGTGTTAAATTCTATTCGCGGGTTGTAGTGATTTGTCTCGAATGTTTAGATCGGTTAAACGACTAGGAATATTTAAATAGTTCTCTTAAAACTTAAAAGAGTTGAAAAAGTAGAAGAATCATTGAGAAATGCAGTAAGACTGAAGCCAGAATACAAAATGTAACTCAACTAACACTGGCACCGGTTATGGAAATTGACGTCAATCCGGAAAAGCACTGTAAGCCATCAGGAGATACAATTATCGAGCCTACGCACTTACCGGCATCATCAACAATAGCTGGAGATCTTGAAACAAAATCTTAATTGAATCGTCGCCTCTAAAAGAGATTAAAGCTGTTTCGCCCAGACGATGGCTTTTCGTGAATAGAATAGCTGGATCAGTCACTAAATTTGAATTTAAAAATTTTGTAAGGTTAAAAATGCTGTGAGGATATGAACCATTAATTTTTCTTTAAATCGAGATAGTTAAGGGTTTGCGTTTTAACAAGTTTAAAAATAGTGTGGATATTTTTCTGTTTAAATAGTTTCGTAAAGTCATTGAAAAATCAGCATTTTTCATTACGGAAAGTGACTTATGCCACTTTCAAAATAAATAATTTAGAAAAACTACTAACTTATATTAATTTTGACCAAAGTATTTCAATGAAGTGATGTTTTGAATCGACTAGTTTTTGAATGCGGTAACACTGCTCTCTCTCTCTCTCTCTCTCTTTCTTTCTCTGTAATGAAAGAATGTGCCGTAAAAAATTGTATCTATATGCTAATCCGCGCAAGAACTCATGATTCCGATCTCAAACTTCGTTTCTTTTCTCCTTTGCATATAAAACCGCTTTGTTGCGGATGCATTTCTTAACCTACTATGTATATAGAAATTTATCAAATACATAGAATTTTTTCAAATTCATAGAAATGTATCAATCATTCCGGACTCATGTGAGTTGAGCATGCGGCCGGAAACCGGTCTCGAGTGGCTGTGGATTCACCCGCTGTAATTTGAATTCGTGTGTGTGGTATATGTACATGCATTGATGGGTGTTGATATTGTTTGTTGTTAACTGCTTTTAATGTTTGATTATTTTTTTTGTGGTTTATTTGATTAAATTGAACGATGGAAGTTTGTACTTAATTTCCAATTTCAAATTATTATTCCTAAATAAAATTCGTTCCTTACTTTAAAGTTTAAACAATTCTATAAATTGAAATTTTGTCGAATGCCCTGACTTAAAACAATAAGCAAAGCAATTTTCTCATTGAATTCAGGTTATGTTTTAGTAAAGTGTGTGAATGTTAGATATAAATCAACCCTGCTTTTAGATGGATGAATTTAAATATAGGTAGCTGAATGACAATACCGAATTTAGATATATTTGTTTACAATATCAACAGTATATTTAGGTCGGAAACGGAATATGTATGATAATGCTGAGTCATTACGAACGTCCAGTCGCTCGGTTAGATGGTGTTGGGTGGGAAGATAGGGCAAAATAAGGTTACAAACAGCATATGATGAGATGACTCGTAGATGTGAATTAAATAACCTAACCAGTCTATTAGGACTCATGCCGAATACATATGATGAATATTAGTATCCTTTACCTCAACCACAACTAACCCAAATTACTATGACCCCCTGTCGGAGTGCACAACTCATGAGCCGACCCATCTTCCATGTCAGTACAATAGGCTGGCATGGTGCAATGCAATGTGCAGATGGTTCTACGTAAATCGGACCTATAGCCGTACGTCCTCGATTTGGCAAGTAATGCGTAAAGTAGGACGGTAAAAATGAAATGCGAAATAGTTGGAAGTGCTTCGGTCCACATAAGGATTTTACGTAGTGTTTAGTCCCAAAATTGTCTAGAGCCTAGAAAAATGCACCAAATTGAGTATTTTTTTTTTAAATACTCTTTATGAGATTCTTAAAAGATCCCTCATGAGTATTTTGTCTGAAATTTTTTTGTATGCATAGAAATCAGTACATATACTCTCAGACCCAAGAAACGTACTAAATGAGAATAAATTCAAGATTTATAACAAGTGAAAGTGATTTGACTGCTAATTGACAGCTGTCAACTGTCAATATCGAAAATCTAACTCCATATTTGAACGTAGCGACCGCAAAAAACAATGTGTACCAAATTTTAGAAAAAAATATTAAACACAAAAATATATGCTTCAAAGGGTTAAGAAAAAAATGATGTTTTTAAACAAATATCTGAGTATGTTTTCTATGCATACAAAAACATTTCAGACAAAATACTCATGAGGGATCTTTTAAGAATCTCATAAAGAGTATTTAAAAAAAAAATACTCAATTTGGTGCATTTTTCTAGGCTCTAGACATTTTTGGGACTAAACACTACTTAAAACCCTTATGTGCGGCCCCGGAACAGAACATAAGAAAAGAAGAACAAAAAAAACAAATTAATAAACTAACAAAATCTAATCAAGAGTGTGAATTTAATTGAGACTAATATTTTAATATATTTAAGTTTAATGCACGATTTACATGTTCCAATTTTTTTTCCAGTAAAAAATGAAAGGTTAAGTATATTACGATTTTCGATGGCGAGAGGAGCACGAAACAAATTCCAGTAAAATAAAATTGGATTTTTTTCTTTTTAATTTGAGCAAATATTGACATAAAACTGGGAATGTTGCCATAAAATATAGTTTCTGCGAGTATTTTTATAGCAGTAAAATAAAAAAAATTCAAAAAAGTTTCAAATAAACATCAAGCAGCCATAAACATCATTCAAACAAAACGAGCAAACATGAGCGGTAATTAAATATTTTATTTTTACTTGCAATTCGATGTTGTTCGTTATCTAATTTAAACGCAAGTTGTTCGAATTGTCAACATTTATGGGACATACAAAAAAAATTATAGCATTGCTTTATTTGTTTCTATTGCTGACTCTTTCTAACTAGTAACTTTTTTTTATATGCGTGAAGCTCTATTTTTCAGTAAAAAATTTGTTGGGGAAAAAAATTGGAACTTGTAAATCGTGCATAAAGCGCGATTTAAGCGCGATTTACATGATGAAAAAATATTGGTCAGCAAAAAAAGAAGAGTTTGGCATATTAAAATTTTCGTGTGTATGACAAGAAAAGAATACCATCTGCAAAAATTTTGCTGTGCGTTTTTGCCTTTTTTTTGAGCAAATCCTGCCATAAAATAAAAATACTGCCATAAAATATAATCGACCCGAGTATATTTTATGGCAACAAATATTATTTATAGCAGTTTATATTTCTTTCTCTATACAAGTAATGCGAAAAATTTAAATTGTGTGCAGCTCTAAACACACAGCAAATATTTTGCTGGGACAGCATTTTTCATCATCTAAATCGCGCTTAATTCTGTTTTTACGCGATAGATACGTTCCGCAAAAACTCGTGCAACAAAAAATTCGCGTAAAAAAAATGGCGGAAAGATATTGCATTATATGGAAAGTAGACGAATCAAAAATTATGATGACATGCGTTCATTGTTTTTTCGTGCTTAAACACACATTTTATTTCATGAAGCTAATTATATGTATGTACATTAAACAAATTCATAAACATTAACATACTTAAAAAAATTAAAAAGAGTAAAATATGTAGTATCTGTAATTCATTCAAAACCGTAAGTCCATTTAAAAAAAATTGCCATAATATGTAATTATCTCGGTAGCTATACCCATCAATAGTTTTAGCTCACGCTGAAACTTTGTAGCTCGTTCATCAATGTGATCATACTTTCGAAAATGGTTGCTTAATGAATTAGCTAAGTTAAGAACTTCTTTGAGTTGATCTGCGATTATAGACAACCTCTTCGTCACTTCCAATATTTTCTTCAACGTCGTGCACCTCAAGCGTAACATCTATAATTTCATCCTCGCTAAGCAGTTTATCCACTAGCAATTCTTCGATATTCACCGATGATAGATCGTCGAATCCTTCTCCGCCTACTTCATGAGCTGTGTTATGATGTTGGAATACTTAACCGTATTAGAAAGCACTGGCTACTCTGGCCAAAGGGACTTCCAACATTCGTTTAACGTTGATGGCTTTAACTGGGATAAAGCAAACCCAGCATGTTTAATGCACAGTCATCAATTGAAAATTTCTTCCAGACGTCAATGACAGTTTGTTCTTGTCGCTCATCATTTTATTTAAAATGTGCCTAAATGTTTGTTTTACGTAGTAGGTTTTAAATGTTGCTATTATGCCTTGATCTAGAGCAGCGGTTTCCAAACTGTGGGTCGCGACCCACAGGGGGGTCGCGTAATAATCTCAAGTGGGTCGAGTTTTTAATTTCTGTTTTACATATTTTAAAAAAAATACTTACAAACATCTATTTAATCATTAAATTTTAATGCAAATTTCTTGTTGCGATATTACTTTATTAAGAATCCCTGTAAATGCCGATAATATCGACTTTTTTCTCTATTTGTAAACTATATCAAAAACAGTCCTTTGAAAGCGAGATTATTTGGAAAGTTGTGTGAAAATATGGGAGCTGAATATAAATCACTCTTGTAATATAATTATGTGAAGTACGTTGGCTATCTCGTTCAAAATTTATTCAAAGAGTGTTCGAATTTAAAGACGAGATTGCGATCTTTCTTGCTGAAAATTCTAGTAGATACGATGATGACCTAACAAGTCGAAATCGATCGAGGGATTTTTTAAACTTTTTGAAAATTATTCAAAATAACTGCGAAACAAAAAACAAGTGATTAATAAAAAATGTGTTTATTAAGTATAAGTGTGTTTCGCCAAGTGCCTACGGCAAATAGCGTAAAAAGTAATTTGTGAATATTTGAGTTCTCACCCATGCCTTTTTGTTGGCAATCGAATGAACCGGTAGTGTATCAAAATTCACGCCTTTCATCGAACGTGCGGTTTAAGTGCATGGTTTACAACTAACGGTTTCAGCATGCGATCCCCAGAAGGGTTACAATAAAATAAAAACGACACCTGTGGCACAATTCGCAATGGAAAAATTATTCCCAATTTACAAATATTTACATCAAACTTTTTTCTCAGTAGGCCAGAAAAAACTTATTTATAGATAAAAGCTATGTAAAATTTTTCCCCGGTTCCCTATTCCCGGGGAATTACCAGAATAGTGCCACTGGGGCCCTATTATGAAGCCGTTTGCATTTCGCATTTTTTGCGATTTTGCGAATGCGATCCGCCCGTTGCGTTTGTATTATGAAATGAGATTATCGCATATCGTATTTCCCAAAAGGGAAATTTTTATTGGGAATTTTTTTAATGTCATTACAACATCTGTGAATTCTTATAACCAATGTACATATATAACGATTCGCAGTGTTTTTGCATTTATTTATTCTATCAATAAACAAAAATATTAAATGGATTGTGTTGCCTTATATTTAAATATAAACTGTGAAGATGATGAAGAACTTGATACAACGCCAATATTAAAAAGAAATATTTCACGAAACACGTCAAACTCCATTGAATTATGTGGGAAAACATAAGTTCCTGTTTAAACATTTTTAATTATACAATGCAATTACAATAACATATAAAAGTAAATACTATCTTTTTAAGATTTAGAATCCTTTTTAGGCTATCTAAAGAGTCATTTAAATTTTTATTAGATCAAATCACTCCAAAATTGAAAGTGGCTAAAAATAATCGATGTATTCCACCGATTTTAAAGCTTGCTGCTACAACACGATTTTTAACTCACGGGTCTTATCAACAATCTGTTGAACAGGACTATTATATAGCAATGGGTCAGCCAACCGTGTCCGTTGTCATGTCTGAAGTGTTGGCTATTTTAGAATAGTTGTGCCCAAAATATATAAATTTTAATCGAACAGAGAAGGAAAAATCTGAATGTAAAACGTATTCTATGCAAAAACCGGATTTCCAGGTATTATTGGATGTATAGACGGAATGCAAGTTAATATCATACGACCTGCTCATAATGAACATCATTATTATAATCGGAAAGGAAATCATAGCATAAATGTTATGGCTGTAAGTTGTAAAATATATATAGAAATTTTAAATCTAAAATTAAATTAAATTCCTGAATATTAATTTCTTTGAAGACATGCAACCAAAACTACTGATTTTGGTCGATCAGCGCAGTTAGAAAGTTCTTGGAAGAAAAAAATAGAAGTCGCAATAGATCATTATGGATATTAGGATATTGCCACTCCATACACGCCGTCGAACAATCTACTAAGTGAAGGAAAAGAAGTTAGAGATAGAATAAAAGATACTTTGTAATTTTAATTCAAATAATTATTATTAATAAAATAAATATCTCGTGTACATAAGAAATAATTCATTTTTAAAATTGAATAATAAAAATTCTTAAAATTCATATCGCGTTCAATATTATTATATTAACGTATTAATTTATATCACTTCATGTAAGTATATGTATGTCGTATTTACTAAAATTCTAAATTTTTTCTCGTTAGCTCAATTTGTAGCATTTATGCCTTAACTTCCAACTTACTTTGGATCAATTTTCGTTTTCGTAAACGATCTCGGTTTTTATCTTCATGTTCTTGAATTAATAAATTAAATTTTCTTTTCTTTGATCCTTCGTATGTCTTTAAGACATTTTAAAGTTTCTTTCTGGATTTTTATTGATTCTTCATAAGATTCGGCAGATTTTTCATGAAAGTTCATTTGAGCGTTAATTTGTTTCTTTATTAAATCAATATTTGATCGTTTTTTTTTCTTCGGCAAACAAGTTAGTATATTATTGTTCTATTTTAAATTCAAATATTCGATCGGTACTTAAGGCAACTAGAAAAATAATTAAACGACTTAGAAAATCATATGTACAAAATACAATTCTTCAACAATATGTGGTTGCACAAGAAAAAAAAAAGATTACGGCTATTGCTAGACTGTCGAACACGATGGAATTCGCTAATTCTAATGCTAAACCGGTTTCTTCTTTTACAGAATTGTATAAAAAGGACTTTATAGGATTTAGTCATCACGTTTATCTCGAATGAAGACCTAGGACTAATAGAAGAATTAGTTAAAATATTAAAACCAATATAGTCTGGTGTTAAATAATTAAGTCCAGAAAATGCCACATTAAAAACGCCAGAAGGTGCGTTTAGAATTTATTTCAAAAAATTCAACGAATCAACGGTGAAATAAGTCTTAAATTGGCAACAAATTAAAGAAAACGGATGAATGAATGGCGAAATAAAACTTTTAACCTTGTTATATCTAGATACGGGGATTTACATGCGATTTTACATGCAAAAGAGATTATATGATTCGAATCTGGATCACGTAGCTTCAGAGTCTGAGAAGCAAAACAAAGTGATAATTTGATAAATGTTAAAAATAACCTCATTTCAGCTGAAAATTTAAAGCAGGATTTGCAGGAAGCCATCAAATCCATTCGGCAGGCTCCACAGAAGGAGAACACAATTTTTAACAAACTTAAAATTTAAAACGTTGGACTGGGTCTTTTGTAACGAAAATTCCTTTAAGATTAAATTTTAGTAGAATAGATGCATTAGTATTTCTAAAATACTATTTTTTGCATCAAAAACCAACAAAAAAGATGTTAAAATTAATAAAATGATTCGAAACATTTGTGAATCAATTATTTTGTTTGAATAAATGAATTAAAATTTAATTTTTTTTGTTTTTTTTTTGTTTTATTTACTGAAGCTCAAAAAAAAGAATTTACGTTTGAGAATAATCATGGTTAATCGGTTTTTGAGGTAAATCGAATAACCGAATAATGAAAATCACGTATAATTGTAATTCCGAATTCTAACCCAACTTAATTTTTCGATACTATTCACGAACGCCGTTCAATAAGGTTGGTAAATCAATATAAAATAATGGTACATTTTGCCTGCCAATTCATTTCTACAAACATCAAAATAAAATGATTTCGTCTATTCTTCAAAATACTCTTGTATAGCGGATGTGTATTACTCCAACTATTATTCAAAAACCTTAGTCCTCTTAATTGTTTGGGGTCAGAACTGGTGGATGGAGATGGTTCAACCTTAAGCATTTTCCGTTGTGGATTTCCTTGTGCTATCCATGGCATGGATTCTTGTTTCGACTATAGATCATAGTGACGAATCCACGTTTCATCATCGATCTATAAATTTAAAAGGATGACTTCACTCTTTTCTAAAATTACCAAATAAGTTTTCAATCGATATTTGTTTTGTTCCTTAGTCAACATTAGAAGAACCCATTTTGCACAAACTTTTGACAGCTTAAGATGATTGAGGTCAATGTGCTAATACTGCCGCCTGTCTCCCAATTCATAAGTAACACCGTCTGCCGGTCGTTCGCTGCGTCAAACAATTTCAAACACCGTTGTTATTTCATACTGAAATAACAAATTTATTGAATAAAGACAAATCTAGAAAAAAGCACAACTACTTCAATCATTAATCTAGATACATTTATTACTTTATCACTTTGGGAAGTATTTGACATATTTTAAAGATTAAGTCTGTGACATTTCAAAATTTTCAAAAAACTTTCATTAACAGAAATCTGTATATGCTATATCGTAAGAAATATTAAGTTTACACCCAAAACTATTATCTCTGTACGTTCTAACCTCCTTAAAAACTATTGTTACAAGCGAAACGTGGAGGCAAATTAGTCAAACATAATTATCGAATATAAAATTTTATGAAACGTTAAATAAAAATTGTCTTCAGGCGTCATTACTAATACATACATCTTTGTATAAATGTATATGTGTACTGTAAGGAACCGCTGCTGTGAAACAAACATCCCAAAAATGTATAATTTTTAGATATTAAAACTTATAATGTACGAAAGTATAAGGAATAGAATGTTATAGTAGATTATCCATTATCAGTTCATTTTGTGAAGATAACTTTTTCAATAAAATTTTATTCGTGTACTTAAAAGTTATAAAACAATCTTTTCTAATATAATTACCAAAAAAATAATAATAATTTTTTATATTATTTATACATCTTTTTAGTGGTGCTCCAGCTACTACTACATTGCTCCTCTAGCATGCCTATTTTATTCATTTCTTTAAAGAGAAATATCGCGTCTTTGTACTATGTGTATAAGACAACTTTAGTAATATTATTATTATTAACAAAACTTTTTCTATTTTTTTTTGAATTATTAATATTTTTTTTTCTTTGTGTTATCGATTTCGCTTAAGTAATTTTCCTTACATACCACCAACAACAGTACACAGTTTATTTGTTAAATAAATCTTTATATTTATTCTAAGCAGCGCTTTTCGTTATTGAGAGAAAATTTTGTATACACAATAAATATAATATAAAAAGCAACTTAGCACGTTCTTTAAGCTTAAGCACCAACAACAACAACCAAAATATAAAACTTTTAATTTTATAACGAAATTTTTCAATAGTTATTTTAAATTATGTATTGAAGAAAAACTTTTTTATGTGTACATTGGATGCATAGCAAAAGTAATTTATTTATTTTTAACTATTTAATACGAAAAAGAAAAGTTTTTGTTATTATTAATTTTTTTGAGAAGTGATAGGGCATGAAAAATATGATAGAGATTTGATTTTAATTGAGATTTCCTCGTTAAGTAGGGTTAAGGTTTGGTTTAGTTACAGCAGCAAGTTAAGTTACAGCAAATTTGCATCCAGCTGTGGGTAACACCCGATAGTTTCAATACCATACTACCGCGAAGACGAATCTAAATTTTTACAAGTTTGTTTCTCAGAAGTTTTCGTACACAGTTGCTAATCGATCAGTACTCCATCTCCCAGGAGCGTAAATTAGAGACTGTTTTAAGCAAAATCTATATATTTTGTATCGAATAAAATCGTTGGCTGACAAACAATTTTCAGTCAACGTACTTACAAAGCTATGGTTACAGAGCTATGGTTGCGATAGTATGAGGGATGATTTGGTAACAAGGCATCCAAATGCATCACACCATGCAAAATAACAATGTATCCAGCAGGATCGGCAAATACCGGTTCTTCAAACCAATAAGTCTTAAGGTTGCAGCGGTACCTAAGATAACCGCGCTTATTTTTACGGGATTCGGTAAACATTATCACATTTCTGATAGGTAATGGTGCTGATTTAAGCGTAATCTCGTATCACAAATATTATAGTTCCGGAACAAATCGCAATCCCGATTTAGTTCTATAAGCAGTAAACGGAACCGTAATAAATACTTACAGTACCAAATTACTAGACGTTGAAATTGGATTAAGACGTTCATTTAAATAGGGAATTCTTTAATTTCATCCTTTTATTGCTAATGTGTTTGTTAGTAAATCTGAAAAATCACAAATTGGTTGATCGATCCACTAAACTCGCAGTCAATGAATCATCAACGCACATTGAACACCATTACCATTGTTTTACATAATCAACAATGGCTATGGAGCAGGGCATGTTTGATTTAAATCATTGATTCAAATCAAATTAAAATCAATTGATTTTTTTACAAAAATCATTGATTTAAATCATTATGGTAAAAAGTATAAGAATTAATTCAAAAATCAACGCACTGTAAAACATAATGAAGAAACTTAATTTCGTAAATATGGTAACACTAAAAAACCTCAAAACTTCGATAGCAATAAAAACTTAATTTCATATTATTTGGTGAATCACATAGCTTAACAAAGTTGAAGGAAAATAAAAACCCCCATTTGCGGGACCAGTTATGCAAGAAGAAGTCATAACAAATATGATGTCCTTTGAATGGTGGAAATCGATATTTGCTTTACACTAAGGATTTGATAGCGACATTAGACGAATATAAAATCCAACAAATAACAACAACTACTGCTTCATCAGCTGGAGTCGAACGAGTTGTTTCGACCTTTGGGTTAGTTCGCTCAAAATTAAGAAATATCCTAGGGATAGATAAGCGGCAAAATTAACATTTTTGGCAAAGCAGCTGAATAAATAAAAACAGTTTTTCTTTTTATTCTGTATATGATTATAAAATACTTGGCTTTAATTTTTAAATAACTTTCTAACTTTGTAATAGATTTTTTACTCAACATTGAAACATGAAACAAGCAATAAAATTTACTAAATATCATAATTCCGAGGAATATCGAGATATTAAAATTATTTGATTTAATTTATAATTAAATGAAACTGTTTCTGTATTTTATATTAACTTCCTTTCCGTGAGTATAAAATATTTATTTCTCAACTACAAAACTTACCCTCTAGTGCTACAAATCGGTGCCATTCTAATTCGCCGGTTTAACACTTTACAGTGAAATTTCTACAGGCAGCAATAGCCCAGCCCGTACATTCCAGAGACATTAAGTCGAACTATTTTCGATACTCTGGATAACATTTCAAAATGTAACCCTGTGGGCGAAATCTTGTTTATCCTGCCAAAAATGCAAAGTGCAACACCACACAAAATCACCTCATGGGAATTTTAAAATTTCACCGGGTAGATTTGAGCACATCAATTTAGATATTGTTGGACCACTTCCATTATCTAAAGGATACACATACATTTTAACGTGAGTAGATCGTTTTATGTGGGAGGCCTAATGTATCACAGATATCTCGAAGATTTGGCGTATCAGTCAACATAACGAACGATCAAGGCACACGATTCCAAGCTATTCATTCTATATGCAGCTCTTAGGTTCACATTGAATAAGGACTACAGCCCACCATCCACAAGCAAACGATATGTTAGAGTGCTTTCACCGCCAACTTAAAACAGCTCTTAAAGCTCGTACAAATACCGTTAACTATTGAGCTAAATCATCCCAATCATCTTGCAGTTGCTACTACAAAATAAAAAATCGTTGCATTGTATTCAGTAGCGTACATCTATATGGTTAAAAATAATTCGGTAACTAGCTACCATCATACGTCAACGTATGTAGACAAATCGCTTCAAAGATTATGGAAACATTTTTGTTCAAGTCAACAAATGTTCACAACTTCCACGCAGCGGTTCAAAGAAGCAGCTCCATCTTCGTCTCTTTCCCCGCTTACCTATAAAACCAGTTTACATTGCGACTTCTTTTTCAATAACAATTTTCGGTGAAGCAGCTTTAACATAAATAGTAATGTTATAAAAAAAAATTAAGGAAATTTTTGAGATGTAGATTTGTTTAAATTATATTTTCGAGAGAGCAGAATAAAACAATACAAACAAATTTTGTTGCTAAATATGAAATTAGGTTTTAAATTAGCAATAAAAATCTATTACGGCTTATTTTGAAGATATTGAAGTAAGAAGTATAAATCAAAAATAATCGCCTGTGGAACGGGCCATAGACATTTATCTATAACGACTTATTTTGGAGCAAAAACAGTGCTTCAAAGAAGCACGATGTGGAACGGACCAGTCATTGAAATGTTGCATTTGTTACATTTGAACATGTTTGTCAACACACGTCGACAGGCAGCAAAATATTAGCATGATGATTATAAATATATGAACACATTACAATCATTTTATATTGCTATTAGATATAAATCGTATAGAATTTTTATAATAAATAAAAATATGTGCATGCGTAATATTTACCATCGTTCTATGACGAAATCGCATCATACACAAATCAGTACGCGACTCAAAGAGGAGCCGCAAATTTTAAACAAGCGACTCCGGAAGGAATAGCCAAATTATTTGGTATGCATTTAATTACTATGTGTATAGTTGGTCTACCTCAACTATATATTGGAGTCACTGCCTCGCAATGAGGTCCAAGAACTAATCTTCACTTCGTAGATAACAATGGAATTCCCAAAAACCAAGACAAATTTGTTAAGGTTAAGGCGACCCCTTATTACCGCAGTTAAAAAACGTTGCCACGAAGTGCCCATTGCAGAATCGCTCTCCATCGAAGAACAGATGATTCCTTTCAAAGTGCAACTCAATATAAAACAATATATCAAAGGAAAACCAAATCCATGGGGATAAAAGTGTTTGTCTTATGCGGAAAATCTGGCAATCAGTACGATTTCGTGTTGTATCAAGGCTATACCACAGAGATTGACCAATTCGACCGGTCTTCATTAGGATTTGGAGCGGCTGTTGTCACAAACTTAATCGAGAGAATCAACAAACCCGGCCATTCATTGTATTTTGAAAATTATTTCAGTTATTTGAACTTTTAACTTTTTAACAACTAAATGAAGCCGGTACTGTTCGAATCAATCGATTCAATAACCCAATGTTTACGTCCGAGAAGCTAACCAGTCAGGATGGAAAAATTGCAATGGTTTAATGACAAGACAGCCGATCGGTTTATTTAGCTTCTAATTTTGTTGGCCATGGTGATGAACGGCTTATTAAACGATGGGACAAAAAAGCCAAAGCGTATATCGATATAAAACAACCGGAGATCGTTAGAAAATACAACGATTGTATGGGAGGAGTAGATTTGCTCGATCAATATATGAGCTTTCATAAAATATTTATAAAATCTTGTAAATGGACGTTGCGCGGTATTTTCATTTTATTGATTTTGCTGTATATGCTTATTATTTAGAATATAAGAGAAATTGTCGTACAAATAAAGTAAATGAAAAACATATTATGCAATTAAAAGATTTCAAATTGAAATTGGATGGTGTCTCAACAAAATGAGTTTTAAGAATTCTTCAAATAAAAGGAAAAATGATGAACTATCGGTTACAACAGCAACACCTGTACGATTTACGAAAACTGATTTATCCAGAAAATGGTGCCCGGTTTGATGGAGTGGACCATCTGCCTTTGTTTCAAGCAAGACACAAGTTCCACCTTAAATAATATATGATTTAATGTAATTTTAAGATATATTTTTATTTGTTTGTTTATGATGTTAACGTTCTTTTTACTTGTGAATTTGAATAATGTGATGAAACTAGTAATTAATTTAATTTTTGTATGAAATAAACAAGACCATATTTTAAACTATAAATAAACGTTTTTTATTAAATTAAAACTGGGATGATGCCTAACAAAGATTAGTTTAAAAATCTACGAATAAAAGAAAATACGAAGGGACAGTTACAATATCATCACCAACAAAGGACGTTCGACCAGAAATAGATATCCGCTACGATAGGGTTGATCACCTACCATTATTCCAACAAAGAAATATATATATATATATATATATATATATATATATATATATATATATATATATATATATGTACATACTTACCATATTTCAGTATTATACTATACCAGATCCTATTTTAAAAATTTGCGACAAAGTGTTTGTCCTACTATAACTTTTGATATAAAATGACAGATTAACCACGTCAAAGCAATATTTAACGGTTAAATAGTTTTTTATGAAACACATTAAAAAAGATGAGCAAAAATAAGTGAATAAATAAGGAAAATATATGTGGGACATATATGTCCCATTTAAATGGAAATGGAAACCGAATCCCTTTAATAGCTTTTTCGACTCAAATGATTTTGATAATAATCTTAGATAAGAAGAGAGTATTTCAGTGCCTTTTATCAACCAATTTGTATGAAAGTCGCTTTCTACCACGAAACTAGTATTACAAAATAAGTGATTGGAATGTGAGTACAGAATGACCTATTTCTCAACCGATAGGGTAAAATTTCAGTTTGAACGAATTAAAGAGGCTTCCAATATGAGTTTCAAATGTAGTTAACGATCCATGAATGAGTCGTTTATTACTTTTTTTTTATTTTAATTTGAAAATTGACAATTAAACTAAATCATTTTTTTAACTTAACACCGATGAGAAAAAACTCATTTCTCTTTTAAGTTTTTCGAATAACTTTGATAACAACTGATAAGAGGATATCGAGTGCCAGAAAACACCTGTGTTAATTTTTTTATTTTTTTGTTGATTTTCGATTTTTTCTTATTTTGTGACGTTTGTAATTTTTATAGGATCCACAATTAATTCTGGGTATGGATCGGTGGTTCTTCTGGAAAATAGGCAATTTGAACAGAACGATTGTCAAACAATTTAAAAGAAATTTGTTTTTTTTTTACATAAATGGTATTGCAAAATGAATGTTGCAATGAAGTTTGAACGCGCAGAAGAGACTTTCAATATTAGTTTCGATTGTAGTTGCAGAAAACAAACATTAAAATGAAAAATTTAATTAATTTAAGTAACTAAGCACCGATCAGAATAAAACATGGTTTCTATTATGAAATACGTTCCTTTATGAAATCCAGGCGTAGTTCTGGGAAATGGTCAACTTAAATGTATTAAACCGGGCTTTCAGTCGATTGGGGTGGAACTACGCTCGAAAACCGAAATTTCAATATGAGTTTCACACTTATATATGATTATGACAAAAATGGCATTGCTTGAGATCATAATAGAATTCTAACATTTTGGAGTTCCGGACGCGGTTCTAGAAAATTGTTGATTTGAAAGACAAAAAGCTTTCAGTCGATTAAAATAATATTTTGGAACAATAAATAATATCAAGATAAAGAAGCCATTCATTGTTGTTGATAATTTTCAACGTTTTAAAAATTTTATTTTGCAATGATCGGTCCTCATCACGCCAAATTGCTAAATACGAGGGTATATCAAAAAGTCTTGCAATATCATATGAAAAAAAAGAGTGAGTGAGACAACAATATATTTTTCAAAACCATTTTTTGTCGCGATGAAACTTCTAGAAGAACATTTCGATGTAAATTTTACAGTTCGTTTGTTTTTGTCAATTTAGTAACACGTGTTTTAAATTTTTCTTAAAATGAATGAAATTGAATATCGCGCCATTATTAAATTTTTCTGTAAAGATGGACGAAATGCAATTTATATATTCAACTATATATCAAAAGTTTACGGCGAATCTGCACCATCATATGCCACAGTAACAAGGTGGGTAAAATTATTCAAAAGTGGTCGGGAGTCATTAGTAGACGACAACCCCTCGGGTCGGCCAGCAGATGCTATTAGCCATGAAAACGTAATTTTGGCCGAATCTATTGTATTGGAGGACCGGCGTATTTCTGTTCCAGGGTTAGCGTGGAAACTTTCCCTTTCAAACGGTACCACATATACTATATTACATGACCACCTTCACATGTCGAAAGTAAGTGCGCGATGGGTTCCCCGTTTGTTGAATGCAGAACAAAAAAAAATGCGTGTTCAAACTTCAAAGGCGATTTTAGATATGTACAAAGAAGATCCAGAAAATTTCTTGGATAACATAATAACAGGCGATGAAACATGGCTTCATCACTGGGATCCGGAATCCAAACAAGAATCGATGCAATGGATTAAACGTAGTGAACCACCACCAAAGAAATTCAGAACTCAACCGTCTGCTGTTAAGGTTTTGGCAACAATTTTTTGGGATTCTGAAGGAATTTTGATAATCGATTATATGCCACCGAAAACCACAATCATAGGCATATATTACGCAGAGGTTTTCCGAAAATTGAAAAAAGCGATCCGGGAAAAACGGCCAAGGAAAGTTAGGAAAAAAATCTTGCTTCTTCACGACAATGCACCAGTGCACAAGGTTAATATTGCTCAAGCTGCATTAAAAGACTGCGGCTTCGTGGAAATTCCGTATCCACCATACAATCTAGACTTGGCACCCAGTGACTAGTTTCTGTTTCCCAATTTGAAAAAAATACTAGGGGGCCGGAAATTTTCCAGTGACTATGAAGTACAGTCTGTTGTAAATTAATATTTTATGGAGCAAAAGAAATCTTTTTTTTTAGAGGGTTTAGGCAAGTTAATTGATCGATATGACAAATGTATAAACCTTAAAGGAGATGATGTCGAAAAATAAAAATATGGCTGTCTCACTCACTCTTTTTTTTCATATGATATTGCAAGACTTTTTGATTTGCCCTCGTACCACGAAAGTAGAATAAAACTATTGTGAACATAGAAGAAACACGTACTAATAAGTTTAAAAAAGTTTTGTTGTTACCATAGTGAAACGAGAAAGATGCACCCATAAAAGCACTATGTACCATAAAAGAATTACGTGCGTTCATCAAACGTGTTGGTATCAAATATGGCTGATAGGAATAAATAAATTAGATTGTCAGTAGATAAAAAATAAACAATTTAACAGTTGCTGGTCAAATTATAAATTACGGGTAATGCGAAACAGACTTGCCGGGAAATATGTTGAAAGAATTCAATAGCTGAGTCGGATATAGAAATCACCACACCCAGCTCTGAACGATTCTTATTTGGACCAAAATTTCAAAATGATGGCTTATTCGCTCACCCCATAACTATATCACTTCCCCCATAGATAAAGAGAAGTAATCACCGACGTTTTCATGCAGGCGCGACCAGAGAATCCCAACAAAAAAATCGTACGCACTTATGAACTGTTTAAATAAAGTAGCGGAAATGGTCATACTTAACTAGGTCTGTCTCTATTCGAACATATTCCTGATGAACAATTCGGATGTACGGTGCAATGCTTAAAATTTTAGGGTTTTCAATTTTTTCACGAAAATGCCGGAAATTAAAAATAAAAAGTGGGTAGAGTACTTACTCTGTTAGTGGTAGCCAAAGGATGATACCCTGAGGGAGGTTGCAAGATATTTTTGACATGCATATTGTGTGCTATTTCTCTGCAGTTGTCGGAGTTCATTTGGAATTTTTAACATTTTGTGTTTGATACTCATTTTCTCATCAGACCGTAAACCGAAGTGCAAACAATACATATAGGCCTCATGATTTTAATAAAAGTTTAATAATTGTAATCTGAGTATTAGTATGTTCAACAATCCATTCATCTGGTTGAGCGATTCGAATAGGCTATTCAGAACGTACTTTGATGGTTTTTATATTCGAAATATAGGAACAGGTTGCTAATTTTATTCCTGTTATTCCGAAAGACCTAGCAGCCACTTGTTTATGGAATCGTACACGAAATCGCGGATATTCATATCCTGCGGAGCACGAGTTCACTGCCAGTTTTACCCCAAGAGGATAATTTTGTTTCAAGGTGTGAACTTTCCCATGCTGATTGCGAGATAGTGTTGTTGAATACTTCTTTTAATCTTCCAGCTGCACTGCTGTTGTAGTTAGTATCCGGAATTTTTTGCTCTTCTACTAAATTTTGGAATAGATTATTAAATTTTTGTATACCATTGTAGTCATGATCCAAGGTGTTTGGAAATCAAGAAATCAAGAAGATTTTATATTTTAGGATAGGGCAATAGGCCAATAAGTTGGTTTACCCCAGAGTGGAATTCACAGTAGTTTTCGCGAGCTGCATTAAATATTCCTTTCCCTTTAGAGGTTGTAAGTCTACTAGATCATAATTTTTGCATTAAAATCACCACCTTTAATAAAATTCGGTCCTAGTGAATTAAAAGTCGACTGTAACCTTCGTTTTTTAGCTGATGGTGTGGAGGCAGTAAACAGAACTGAGGGATTAGAGTTGTTCCTTCTTTCGTCGAATATACACTCGATTCATTAAGGCTTGAACTGAAAATTAAACTAATTTGAAATTATATTCTGTGTGGATGAACAGCAAAATTAAATAAGAGATATCGAAGATAATTATGTTGAATAGTTTCAGTTAAGCGTGCATTAACAATTACAAACCGTCTCAGAGGCACATGGATATTATAGATAAATTAGATAACCCCGATAGTACAACATAAATAATTCAACAATGAAATCATGACGCTGCCTTACTTTATTTTGACAGTTTCAGTTAAACAAAAATAAAGATTTATTTTCATTTATTAGATACGCAGTCAGTTCTTCCGAAAATGATTTGTTATTTAAAAATTTGAATATTAAATTCAATATAAATATGAGATACAACCTAAACCTATATAGTATGTATACATAATATACATAGAGGTAATATTTACAATATATAAAATATATTATATAAAATTTCGAACGAAGTATAATATTATGAAGTTTTCATAATAAGCAGAAGCAATGTATTTTTTAAATAAAAAATAATATTATGTTAAAGATGAACATGTCTTATTTTATTCCAGATACGGAAAATTCAATTTAAAGTAAAATCCTCATTTCTTATCGTTCATGTGCGTATGAACCATAAATGAGACCAAAAAAATGAAACGATACCGCACGAGGATATTTTGAAAAAAAATTTAAATACATTAAGATTAAGATGTGAAAATTTTATTTTGTATCTATAGTGTAATAAAAATAATTGCAAAACGGTGTGGTAATAAGAAAACATATAAAGTACAGGAGAATCAAGTGATACGTTTTTGAAAGCAGTTTACTGGTTAAGATGTTAAGTTTTGTGAAAATGACTAGAACATCCCATTTTCCATGTGGAAAATACTGCAAGTCCTTATCTTGGTAAAATTACCATGAAATATAAATTCTTATGTATATAAATAACACGAGATTATCAAGGAATAAAATTCAAGAAAATTTCATAAAACTACATGATACCCGTAATACAAAAAAGAAAGCATCTTTAAGAAGACCGTGAAGTAATCTTCAAATAAAAATACCGCAATGATGTATATAGTATACATATATGTATGTATACACTAGAATCTGATAAATTTCTTAACTAAACATGCTATACAAGGGAATAGGATTAAATTAAAAAAGAAATCCGATACCCAGATTAAAGATTATGTTGTGTTATTAATTGAAACGACATCTTAATTACGGATACGCTATAAAACCATTGTGCAAATACAATTTTCTAAGATTTTATCGGTCGAAAATCTGCTGCTTACGCCACAACACATTTTCTCAATTTTGTTTACTTTACAACAACAATCTCCAACAACACTAAATGTTTAAAAAAAATCAACTTGTCTCATCAAAATAAAAAGTTTGGTTGCATAGTTCAATATAATATTACATACATAATTATTTATGCATAAAAAATTAAACTCGACGTCATAAATTAACTGAAATTTAGACAACCAATTTTAAAACTAACCATTAATTTAAAAAAATAAACGAACAAAAAACTGTTCTTAGGTAGAACTTGTTATATAGATAGGTATAATATTTATATGACTACGACCCGACTAACCATAGAAGAAGAATTAAAAATGTCTTTAAATTATCAAATATTATTGATATTTTTTTAAATATGTATCAAAATCATTACTATTGAATACGCATTTTTTTTTTTGTATTTCGCCACGTCTCCTTACTCAAGTCGTGTAACAAATATTAAGGGAAAAATTACATTTTCCACAACATTAATTTTACCATCACATATGAGTTATAAACATTTTGATACAACGGAAAAAACGGAGTTTTAAATAAATTTTAAAGATAATATTTTAAGAACTATTATTCATGTCAGATGAATACACATATGAACATGTCTAATTTCCATCACTGCCATCTTCACATTTTCCAAATCATTAATTACAAAATTCTAATTTCTAAGTAACGTAAATACATGTTATATGTATAAACCAAATCAATCTATGTCACTTTTACAAAACCCACTTAATACCAAACACGGAAAAACAAAATTTAATTTCTTTCAAAGAACAGCCGAATTTTAATCTCAAGTGTAGATATTATTAAAAAGAAATAAATCTCTCCCATACATAATTTTGCCGTCGACTTCGAATGTTGTCGTCTTGTCAACATGCTTAGCTTATAAACAAATTAAAATATAAGCATAATACAAACATATAAGTATATGTGTATTTCTACTGCTAGTAAAACTCCTATAAATTTTTCCATTTTCTAAGAATTAAACTGAAGAAAATTCGACATGCAATAACAACAACAGTTAAACTGGCTTTATCTTAGCTGTTGTCTTTATACAGCCAAAACGAATTTAAAATAAAAAAATCATCATATAAAGTTAGAATTTAAGTCTTAAGTACATAAGACAACGCTAAAATACTAAAAGAATGAAAAACGCTAATTTCCATCAAATATTTTTTGCAACGTGAATTTTTCTCTTCTATAGCTATCACCATATTATACTGGGAAATCTATCTCCCTTTCCTCAATTTATTTTTTAATATATATTATTTTTAACTACATAATATAATTCCGTAAATCCTATCATCAGGAATAAAATAAAATAAAAATTATAATAAAATATATATCTATAATAATATAAAAAATAAATATTTTCGTTTTGTTTAAAAATATTCACCGAAGTGGAAAATAAATTACGTGAAAATATCACAGAAAATGTAAAATAATAAAACGAATTAAAAAATTTTAAACTCTTTAAAAGCCAACAAAATATATCGCAACGGAAAATACTAAAAAAAAATTACTTACCTTTTGGTGGAATTTTCTTTTTGAAGACATCACCCAAAATATTTGTGCCAAGCTGTTGGGGTTGAATTTTTCCATGCTGAGTTTTTTGGTGATTCGCGTTACCGTCAATATGAAGTGTTTTTGTTGATAAATTCTGGAAAATAAAAGAAAAACGTATGTAAATTTTATTTTTTTATTTGAGTTTTGCTATAGCACAGAAATTTTTCTATTTCTTATACTTGTATTCAGAGTGATTGATGTCTCGAGAGAACACATATTTTCTTTTGAATTAGCATAGTTTACGCGAATTAAGCGGAAAGAGATTTTTAAAATATTTAATCGTCGCTTGTAAAACGATTTCAAAAGTCGTCATTAAAGTTTGTATTTTAAGTTGTCATTCGTCGTGGAAAAAAAGGATCTGTTTCTCGCTAAGGTTGGCAGTTGAAATTTTCACGTCTACGAAAATTTATAATTAACTGGAGGATGCTGTATAAGACAGCAGAAATTTGAAGCTACTCACCACAAGTGGCAGCACTATCACAAAAGGGAATTTGTGTTTTATTTCCTAACCAGAGGAAATTTTTTAGTCTTTTTGTATCTGTTTTTACTTTCTTTTACATAGTAAAATATATTATAGTAATCTTGAAAAATTGAATCCTCGAAACTTTTGCAGGTTTACCATTCACTATATCGCCGAAGTCAAAAAAGTACTTTTTGAAATATCTCTGTGTGTGCGTGTGTGTGCGTGCGTGAGTGTGTGTGCGTACAGACTAATCGCTAAACGTTCTCTCTACAACCCAGACGGTTTATCTGATCGAAGTGAAACTTCATATAAAAGTTTTTTTTGTAAATTTTAAGATATCAGATATAATCTTGCAACAATAAACATAAAATGTTTTTCAGTATGAACAGATCCTAGAATTTTGGCAAAAACCCATTTCAGAACCCCAACACTACTAACCAAATTTCATCATAATTCGTTAAGCACATAATGGTGGAGAAAGATGGAACATTGTAAAATTTCATAAACCATGTTTCTTTACTTCCGGTAAATTTCCACTACTTTGTTTCTGGAAAACGTAGTTTTTTACTAGTTTCTAAGTGAAACTGTAAAATTTCAGTTTTTTTATGCTATTTTAGATTTTTTTTTTTATCAAATCGCATCGATATAAGAATACAGCCTTGGCCAAAAGTATTGAGCACTCTATTTTCGGGCCTACACGATAAGTATAACAAAAAACAACCCCTTTTGTTTGTTTATTATTTTTTCGACATCTAAAAAGGCCTAAAAACAGTGACTCACAAGGCAGATGTGGCAATAAACCATCTGGTGCAATAAAATTTGTTATTTTTCCATTTTGTATTTATTCGTCAGTTCGCTACTTTCGCTCATTGTGTACACATCCAGTGATGTAGTCCGCTTTTGGTGTTTTGATTTGTTAAATTTAGTGATATTATTGCAATATGCCGAAACAAAAAGAGTTATGTTTAGAACAACGTGTGTAGATGCAGCTTCTGCATGAGCAAGGGAAATTACAAGTAGAGATTTCTAAGGCTGTGAAATGTTCACGCCGATCTGTACAATATACTGTTGAGCGATTCATCGCTAGTGGATCACACAGTAGATACAGAACCGGACGCAAACGCATCACCACATACCGTGACGGCCGAAAGTTAGTGAGAGAAGCTTAAAAAAATAGGAAAAAAAACTTCTTCAAACCTCGCTGCTGAGTTGTCAGTAGAAATTAAGAAAACGAAGAAGATTGGCCAAATATCGTTTGATCAGACGAATCAAACTTTGAAATAACTTGACAATTCTATGCCCTAATAATATTAAATAATATGATTTTAAAATAAAATTCATCGTTTCAAATATTTTAATTTTCCGAAGTCTACATTTTCTTTATTTCAGATTTTTGGCACACTTGGTGTGTCTTTTGTGCGTCGCCGGGTAGGCGAAGCATTTAATCCAGAGTGTGTGGTACCTGAGGCTGCATGAATAATTCTGGAGTTGGCCACATGAACTCTTCAAAATACATAAACGTCGCAGAATCTGCATTGCTGCCCTAATTTTTAACACTTTTTGGTGATACAAACATGGATAGCGTTAAATTCCAGCAGGATAACGTGCCATGTCATAAATCTGCCCGCACAGTAGCATGGTTTCGAGAAAATGGCATTGAGGTTCTGGAGTGACCTGCCCAGTCCCCGGACCTGAACCCCATAGAACATTTATGGAGTTTATTAAAACGCAGAGTCAGGTGCTACACAATAAATAACAAAGAAGACCTAAAACGCTGTCTGTACCAAGAATGGAACGCCATACGTCCTGCAGAATGTAAAAAACTTGTAAGCTCTCTACCCAAAAGAATTTCTGTCGTAATTAAGGCAAAGGGTGGACTCACAAAATATTAATTTTATATAAATAAATAGTAATGTGAACCTATAAAAATTGTTTCAATTTATTTCAAATTGATACTCCCAAAAAAATTGTAAGATGTCATGGGTGCTCAATACTTTTAGCCAAGACTGTATAATAGGATACTTAGATCGAAGTGTAATTTTTGTGGCTTGTAAATCTGTCAAAATATATTCAAAGATTGTCAAAAGACGTTCAATCAAATTCGAATCGTTCAGTACCACCCAGAATATGGAATGTTGGCAAAAAATGTTATAAGCCATGTTATTTTACAACGTCAGGGCAGTCCGAGCCATCTGAGCTAGTACATACAAAAAACAATCCAACAACCACGCAATTGCGTGACGCATTGTGTGACGCAATTACCATCAATCAACTATGCGTTCACGATAACAGTAAAATAATTTTTTCGGCACAAGGGCACATGTTTCTGTACTTCCAAAGTATCATGCTACACCATCAACAAAAATTTTATACGCAGCGGTTGCAATAATCGCAACTCTTAAACCTGTTTATACCTGCCACAAGGTCCGGAGCCGGTGCTACCTGGAACGAACGTTTTCGGTTGCGTTTGTGTTCTATTGTTATTATTATCCCCGCTTTGAACAGACAATACGCTCACGTGGTATCATTGGATAGGTGATGAAATAATCTTTAACTTGACATACTTCGATTCAAAAAACGGTTCGTTTAGCGAGAAAATTAAAAAAAAAATGCAACTGTGCGAATTTGTTGCACCCAAGCGTATTTTGTTATTACGTCACAAATAGGTTAGAACAATGAATTGGAATGACTTACATACAATTATTGTATTTAGGACTAAAGTGTTTTCCAAACACCGACTTATTACAGACTTATTGACTTATTTGACGCCATCTTGAATAAATCGGTCAAGTCATTCCAATTCATTGTTCTAACCTATTTGTGACGTAATAACAAAATACGCTTGGGTTGCAAGAGTTGCAACAGTTGCATTTTTTTCGCGCGAAACGAACCGTTTTTTGAATCGCATTATGTCAAGTTAAAGATTATTTCATCACCTATCCAATGATACCACGTGAGCGTATTGTCTGTTCAAAACGGGGATAATAATAACAATAGAACACAAACGCAACCGAAAACGTTCGTTCTAGGTAGCACCGGCTCCAGACCTTGTGGCAGGTATAAAAACATTTAAGGGAATTGCCATTATTCGCATATCAACGCTTAGCCTGAATGGCTTCTAACAATTACGTCTTCATCCAGAACAAGAAAATGAATACCACACCAAGTGAAATGGCTCAACAAAATTTGAGCCGATTCTCCATACGTAGAGAGTAGCAGAGATATCAAGAAACTGGCGGCTACAGACGATGACAAGGATCTGGCCGACCCCATGTTGCAATACAGCTAGATGATCGCTTTGTTGTGACGACTTCGTCGTTTGAATGCAACTCAACTGGGACAGCGGGTCCAAGATGTTCGTGACGTCGAATTCGGTCGGTGGATAGTTAGAAAACGACTTCGAGAAGGTGATCTGACTGCATACAGACCAGCAGGTGGGCCTAAATTGATCCAAGCCTACAGAAGAGCCCGCGTTCATTTCGCTCGGGAACATTTGGATTGGACAGAAGAACAATGGACAACAGTCCTGTTTTCTGATGAATGCATTACAGATCTTTTGTTCATCTCCTGAGCCAATACTGGCCGTCGATCAAGAGGATTGACTTCCCAAAGGTACATTGAGGAAGTTCTCAAGGACTACATCGTATCTTTTGTCGAGTTTTTTGGTAAAAACTTCCTGTTCATGCAGGATAATGAGAGACCGCATACGGCTGGTATAGTGAATCTGCATTCAAAAAAATTAAAGCAACATTGAGTTTTTTGATATTTTTAACTTTTGTTGATAATTGATCAATGTGCGAATTTTTTGCACCCAAGTGTACAAAACGCAATTTCTATTACCTATATGGAAGAAAAAAAAAATTCTTGACATGTTGGTCGTTGTCACTAGATTTAAAATAAAAGCTGCATGTATCACATTTTTTCAAGACACAATTTTGGAGACATTTCTGTGTAGACGTACTTATTCAAATAAGTCTTCTTGCGAGATGACTTATTGAATAAGTCGGTGTCCACAAATATGATAAGTCGGTGTTTGGAAAACAGCCTTGGGCATTATTTTTTTTCGTGAACATTCATCATTGCTGAGGTTAAGCAACCCATAATTGAGTCAGAGTTTCTGTATCATTACACAATCTACTAGTGTCACTAATGGCAAACTATGGCGTTAGGGCATTTGCAGACCATCAAAAAGTCATTGGTCGTCATCGCTTTACATGATGGTTAACAAAGTTGGCTCGTGAAGGCAGTGTGGCGATTTTAGAGCGTTGAATGCCATCACCAAACCAGATCGATATCAAGACAATATTTTCGAAAATTGATTTACAAAAGGCTTATCATCAAATACTCATCAAACCAGCGGATGTGCATAAAACAACCATTAAAACAGCATATGGGTTGTACGAATTTTTATACATGACCTTTTGATCCTGTAACGCGGCTCAACCGTTTCAAAGGTTCATCGCTGATATTTTACGCGGTTTGGATTTTTTTTATATTGATGATATTCTGGTTGCATCAACAGACAGCTAGCCTCATCATCATCAATCCATCCATATATTTCAGTGGTCCACTTCCACAAGTGCTCATACCGCCTTCTTGCGGCGGCCACCTATAACTACGTAACTGAGTTAACCTAAGTGTGAGGACTGTGGTCCTTTTGGAAAATTAATCCGGATTTACAACAATGACCTTGGGCTCGAATTGAGGACAACGATTTAAAATTTAGAATTTAAACCACCCCGAGAGCCTCCACCAGCCTATTCGTTTCTGTGATTAACAAATCCTTTTCTTATATGCCGTTTATGTGAGTATGCACTGGGCCCGTATAATTCTGGAGCGCGATTAGCTTTACAAATATAAATTTGATATTACATTACCTTAACTCCAGGAATGTGCTATACATAACCTTTATCGCGATTATTGTTGGCCTGATGTTTTTTTAATTAAATGATTTTTTTTAAATTATTCTTTAATTAAAAATATCTCTCCGATTATACTAATACTTTTAACGATAATCAATTATTGTACGTATACCGGAAATTTTATTTTATTACGTCATATATGAGAACTTTTGCCCTGAGGTGGCTATAAAAAATATTTTCTTTTTAAAATGGAAATTAACGTTTGTTTTTCACCATGCACCGTCTTTTATACGTATAAATTACGCAAAAATGCAAACAGAAATGAAAATATACATTAAATTTTTTTTTTTTTAAACAATGCCAGTTAGTAAATGAAAATGCATGACAACAGCACCTATATACAAAATGTAATATGTCTAGGAAGAAGCAAAAAAGTAATTAGTTTACTATCTGATATAATCGCTTTTGTTCTAGTGCATACATTGTGCGATTACTATATGCATTCAATCATAGTGATTTTCACACATTTTCATCTCTTCTGTGCTAAAAAAAACTGGAATGAAAATTTAAAATTATATCGCATGTCAAACGAAATAATATAAAGCCATGGCACATATGAATTTTAGTTAGGTGTGAAAACAGGAATATATAAAATGAAAAAGATAATATGTGTTAAAAATGTACTTATATTAAAAAATTTAAATAAAAGAGGTTATACCATGCATAAACCTTTCAACGTTCAACGTTAATAATCGCATAGTGCTGTAAAATAACAGTCAGACGAAAATAAATTGTTAACCTGATTACTTGCATACAGGAGATTATTTGTGTTGAAACTTGGTACGCGACAGCAAAAAGGACTTCTAAAATCGTTTTTGGGGAAAGATTCCAGATAGACCTACTATGTGTAACTTGGTAATTTCTTATATTTTCTCCTTGTAAGTTTTACCAGGTGTAATTATCAATCCCTTAACGAAGGGCGTACAGAAAGAGAAAATTGACCTGCAGACAATTCGAGTTGGTATTGCTTCAATAAATATGCTACATAACGAAAATGTTATATCAGAACAAATAATGTCGAGGAAAACTGGAAATTATATGAGGAGGCGCTTGATAAACTTGGCGAGACATTTAATGTTCCCTCTGAAAGCATCACATACCTCGGTTGTTTATTAACGAACTTAAAAGTAAATCGGACGAACGTTCTTAGGTGGTTTAAGTATCAGTAATATCACCACAATTCAAAGGATGTAAAAACAATGCTGTCTATTCGAAGTATGTAGGCAAACACTCTCGCAATGAGGATGCATCTAATCTGCTAAACTGCCGTTATTATTGTCTACATAATACGAAAGTTAACTCATAGCATGTTTAAGTTAGCCGCAATGTAGGTAGTTCTGAAGGCCGAGTGTTCCTGCTAAGCTCTCCATATTTCCAATACTATTAGAGATTTACGATTAAAACTATCTTCTTGTTATTTTGAAGATCTAACTTGTTATTCTGAAAAATGTCACTAATTTATGCTACAGTCTTGTTTGGGATTAAATTTAATCCACCAAAATATACGAAGCAAGTGTGCGAAAATTTTGATAAATTTGTGTGTTCATCTCGCAGCGGATAAAAGAAAACCAGCCAGGATGTATGTATTGAAAAGTTTGACCATCCAAATTATAAATGATTTACGGTAAGTGTAATCATATTCAAGGCGCGGGTGATAATATATTTTGTTTAGTTTCTGCTTACCTTAGCCATTCTTTCAGAACTAAGTATAGCAGTCTTTTTGGATATCTGCAAACCAAAAACCTTTGAATCAATGTTGATATTATACCCGATCCTTCTTGGGTCATTGATTACTTGATGCTCATGGCTTCTCGTCGAATTAAGCCAGTAAGTACGTCGGCCCCAGACCTGTGTGTAGTGGCTTTTCTTGCGGCAAAATATCTCCAATATCCTACTCTACAGGGTTGGGTTTCAGACTACGGTATTTATTTATTTATTTGCTTATTTCTTACACAAATAAATTACACAAATTCACGCAAAAAACTAACAAACGTGTTTATTTACAATGGCGTGTGCACCGTGCGTCAAACAATTTTATAATTTCGAACATATCTCACGATAGTTCTTCTAAACTGAGATCATTCCTTCATTATTTGGCACCCTGTGGCATTTCAAATTAAATTTTTGAAGTTTCCTTTCTAATCAATCCGCCCCACATCTTGGTGAATGGATTACGATACTTTCGAAATAAAATTAATTTTTTTTAGATATATCAGAGATCATGTATTAGTTTTCATTGAATTTATTATTTGTTTGCCGTAATCAAAACGATGAACGCCCTAGAACAAAAACTGATTTTAATTCGTTAAATTGTGACCTCGCTAATGAGACGTGGGGGTTTATTATTTAATGGATGTAAATTTGAGTGTCAATATTTACTGAAATATTCTTTCTAATCCCATCATTAACTGATCAATATAAGCAAGAAACTAGCCGGAAAATAAAGGTTACCTTGAACCATAGTTATGGATTTTCAACCTCAGCCGATTAAAAAAAAACACGTGCAGACTAGCTCAGATGACATCAAGGTCAACCGAACTGACAAAAAGGCGGTTACTAACCTGTTCAATAAGTTCTTGGTAAATATTCCAGATCAACGTTCATATATTATAGACCTAGTGAGTATTCATGTAACGATTTAGTAGGAATGAAATTTGACCTGAAGAACACCAACCCTATTGGCTGAAAAAAAGATTTCAACTAGCTTGACTAGCTGAAAGTAGAAATAGTTCTGCCCATAATCAAAAATGTATCCCCAATCCTCTCAAGTCTTCGCCCTATCTCATTGTTGCTAGTAGTTCTAAAATGTTTGAGCACATTATTGTTCCAGCTCATGTGTAAAAATTGATTATGTTGATTCCTTCAAATATTTAGGAATAACTTTAGACAAGAACCTAAATTTTAAAATGCATATCAACATCTTACAAAACCATTTATTTCTTACAAAACGTATCTTTTTAGATGGCTTTAATCTGTCCTTTAATGTCCACAGATTCTTCTTAAAAATTTGTATTACTCCTTAGTTCAATCTCGACTTAGTTATGGAATTAATTGTTGGGGAGGAATATACAATAGTAATTTAAAGCGACTGCATATATCCCAAAAGTTTATTTTACGAAATCTATATAATGCATCAAGACACATGTCAAGCAAACCGTTATTTAGGAAAGCGAATATTCTAACAATAAGGAATTTATACATTTTTAAGGTGCTAAAATTATTTTTTATTCGAAGTGGAAATCGTCATTTTAAAGAATCATTGTATCCATTAAGAAATAAATATTGTGTGGTTCCTGCTTCAAAGAAAGAATTCTTCAGGCGATTTTATGTGTACACCGCCCCTATGTTATTTAATCAGCTACCAAATAATATGAAAAGTATGAATAATATCAATCCGTTCTTAAAGTCCTTGCGCACTTGGTCAATAGAGTTGGATGATTCCGAACTTTTATTCAAAATAATGAAGTAATTTCGTTTATTATTATTTTTATTAAAATATTACACAATTTTGTTTATTTCGGATTTTTATGAAATAATTTAATTAGTATAATTTTTATTTTATATTTGACGCCCCTCATCAAATATATTTAATTTTAAAGTTTTTAATTAGGAGCAGGTAGTTCTAAAAATTGATCGTTTAGTCGGTCACAAGAACTTCCTAATTTCCTCTTTATGCAATACAAATATAATTTTTGTTGATATGAATACTACTTAGCGTTAACTATTATTATATTTTATATTATATTATTATAATTATTATTTGTTTGTTAATTATTCTTAAGTATACTCAAAAATGATCTGATATGTAATTTAGTATGTTTGTCTTTTGTATTGATTTAAAGGAAATAAAATAAATAAATAAAAAAATAAATAAAAATAAAATTATTAAAGTTAGTCTTTTAAGATTTCTAAACAGAACACTGACTTCTTAAATAGTCTCCCGGTAAATCAGTAAGTCAAAAATGTTAAAAATGTTAGTCGCATGACTGTGGTTGTTTCTGAAGTTATTTAAATGACTTCTGTGCCTTTTAATTGTACATCTATAAGGAACGTAAATGTACAGTTTGTGGTTTAGTCTTTGATGTTAAAAATATAACTAAAATAGAAGTCATTTCATGAAATCCTGACTTGGAAGTCGCCTTAAAATAAGATTAAATAACTTTTTTAGAATGTCAGCTTGCAATTGAACCATTTGACATTCAAAGACGCGACTTAGAGAACTTTGGCTTTGGCGTTCGTTAAATGTCAATGTTTGGTATTAGATTACAGAATACTAACATAATCGGCATATTATTCGATGAACTCAAAAGTGATTTACAAAAATTTGAGTTTAATGTTCAATACTAAGGATGAATATTGAAGTCAGATACAAACAAAATAATAACTAATCTAAATATTGGTTTTGGGGACAGTCATATGATAAAAATCGAAGTAAATTCCAAGGCACTGACGTAGCCGCCTTCTCATTCAACGAACTCTGAGGTTAGTTTCATAAAATTGAGTTGGTGGTTAGTATAGTTCGATTGAACATTGAAGTCAAATTCAGAAAACTGTAACAATATGCTGAACTTTGACTTCAGGGTCGAAAACGTATCAAATTGTAGACTTAAATGTCACTCCTAAAATAGCGACATACATAATGAGAATTTCCAGAAATGACTGATTTTTTGATATAATTCGCCAAATCGATAAGTTCTTGTTTTGTACTATAGATACAAAGCAAGAGTTGAATTTTTGCAGTTTAGTCGTTGCAACCTGATGATGAGTAGACCAACTTTTTATCAGTACGAAACCAAGCAAGCTGCTAAGAAGAGCAAGAAACCTAAGGAAATTCTAATTTTTGCAAGGGTTTGTGTATCTTTATTCTTTGTGTACACAATTACCCTGGAGTGGAAAATGGAGGGAGTGAATTTTTCTACTTTTATGGTAGATATGTTGTGGTAAATGGTTTCTTTGTTTTCTATGACTATAAAAGTTGTAAACATTGGATAAATGCTATCAAAAATAATATTTTGTCCGAAAATCCGAAAAAAATCTTAAATATAAAACGTTATCGTCTATTTTAGGAGTGACATGTAAGCCTACAATCAATGCCTCCTAAACTACAGGCCGCATACACCAAATGATGACGACACGCTATGTCTACTACGTTGTTGTTGCTTTCTCTAGTTGTTTTGTTAGTGTAAATATTTTAATATTATTATTGCGCAGTCTCGGTTTAGACATAAATTGACGTCATGTGCAAAAAATGAGAGTACTAAGAGGCCTGTAGTTTAGGAGGCATTGCTACGGTTTGATACTTTTTCGCGTTGGTAGTTTGTATATTGTTACTTAATCTAAAGTCAGACATGAACGACTTGAATATATTTATATATTTATAACAACCGTCTGTTTGACGAGTGGCGTCAAGGCCAGACATTTAATTATTTTTGAAGTTTGGAGTTAGTATACTATTAACTTTGTCTACAATCAGACTTTGGAGTCAGAAATATAATACACTTAAACGGTTTAATTTGGTTAAGCAGTTAATTGACACTAAAGTGACATCTTGCACTGGCGAAAGCCTGTTATACGAATGGAGCTGACCTACTTTTAATATATCCTTATATATGACGTGCCTGTTCATTTTCCGACTTGGTTCTTCGACAATTGATATTTTTAGTTTTCGAATATCTCGGCGAATAAATGGCTTTTGGTTTACCGGGCTAGTAGAGCTTTCGACAGGATCTTCAAACGGAATTCGCCACTCTAAAACATTTTGCTGTGCTAAATCGAAAATAAAAAAGGTGTGCCTATTTATTTCTTTACATCACAAAGATCTTTCATAATGGTAAACCATGAATTATTCTAAGATAAGCTATAGACGACTGGTTTCGTGGTTCTTCTTGCATTATTTCAATCACATTTTTGTCATATGGAGTCCCTCAAGGTTCACAATTGTTCCTGATTCCTATTAATTCTCTATTCAACACTGGATGAGAAAGCATCAAGTTTTAAATACAATGGTGTTACAATGGACGCTTTCCTTCATCTCGCGCATCTGGTCACTCTGATCGCACCTTCAATCTTTCTTACGTAAATTCTAACTTTAACGTGTACTTTCGCCATTGAGGCTCCTAAAAATACATAATGTACTTTTTCCTAGTTAATTCAATATCCGAATATGGAAATTCGCTCTTGGGAGGTGCATAATCTTACTATCAGATATCTTCCGATCAGGTTTCTGATTATTTAATCGTTACTAAGAATGTTTTACATAATGGGTGGACATAGGAAAGCGAGTAATTAAGAGTACTCGTTGTCTAGTGGGTTTTATAGTGTAGTCACATAGTACTAAATATTTCTCCTGATTTTTGTTTTGCTATTATTCCCCATTTTGGTACTAAGATAAGCGACGCCTATAGATTCCGATGCGACAAAATTGTAATTATTAATAAAGAAAAAATATTTTATAATGCCAGGCTTATTTTATCTTCTTGAGGACATTGTTATTTTATTCCAAGGGAGAATGAATTGTAGTAAAGGAAGTGGCAATTTGCAGAAAAAAGTCAATTGACGACAGATAAGCCACAACATGCGTCGCTTGATGAGGACGACAGAGAAATGCAGCGTATCATAATAGAGAAATTATAAGGAAAAGTGCTTCGTTGGTTTCAGTCGATTCCTGAACATGTGAAATTTAGTACCCCGGACCTGCTGGAAAAATTAGAAAGATTATTTTCACCAAAACCAAACTTGAGTGTAGTGGGAAAGCGGTTTGATACACGAAAATTACATGACAGGCGATTTAAATAAGTCCGAAGAGGAACTTATATTAAGTATCATACAAGGGATGAATGGTGGGAGCTTGAAGAACAGTACAGCCATATTGGGTGCAAACATACAGATGAGTTATTCCAAACATTTAAGGACTTTCAAAAAAATAAAATTCAAGCAATGTATAGAGAGGGTGTCGTTTGGGGGAACCCCGAAATCAGTCCCAGTAAATCAACAAAGTAAGTCACCGCCGAGTAGAGCAAGCGTAACCCGAAGTTACAATTGCAATCGAATGGGTCATGGGATAAGTCAATGTACCAAGCCACCAAGACCGAGTGACATAATATGTTATATATTATTCGAATGTAAAGAAGCGAGCAATCACAAACTGGTATAACCAGAAACCTAACTGACGTCCAGTTTATTCCACTCACCGATAGACAGAGGGGAATATTATTAAAAAACAACAGCATAGTTCGACACCAGCAGCTCGGTAAGTTTAGTTAAAAAAAAAAATAGTTTCTAATAATTTTGTCGCACATAAAAATATAAAATTGGATTATGTAGGCTTAATCAATCCAAATTAAATGTTTTAGACTTTTTGATATTAAATAATTAGGAGGAAATTCAAATTCAGAAGAAGGTTTGTTTCGTTTTACTCCCAGAAAGTTATCGTTTTACGAGAAAGATAAATAACAGAAATTATTAAACGATCTTTTAAAATACATATACAATTACTCAAAATTGTTCAGGCATAGTGCTAGTTAAAAAAAATGGCCAGTTAAGAATATACGTGGACACCTCAGCACTTCTAAAAGTCTTAATAAAATCACGATACATTACAATTTTCCTCTTCCTCTGATTAAAGATCAGATGCATCCCAATTTAGTCCCTTTAACATATTGTATTACTCCTTTAGGACATTTGAATATCTTCGCATGCCGTTTGTAGTAAAACTGCCCCATCAGTTTTCAAATAACGTGTACACAATATATTCCAAAATTATCATCCGACAGATATCATAGAAAAAAATCTCAAATTTATGGAAACGGTCATGGATATTTTAGCTAAACATAAATTAGAATTGAATTTTAGTAATTGTCAACTTATTTTTGAATCGATCGACTATTTAGGATATTCAGTAACCACTCAAGGTGTTAGTCCAACGAAGGTGGTAATCGAGTCGGTAGTTAATTTTCCAGTTCCTAAAAATCAAAAGAAGTTCACAGTTTGATTGGACTTTGTTCGTATTTCCATAAATTTATTCCAGAATTTCATTTATTCGCAAAGCCGTTACAGGAGTTACTCAAGAAAAATACATTATTCATATTCACTCAGAAGAAATGGTTTGAATCACTTAAAAAGCGTTGATTTATTCTCCAGTATTATAGCTAACTATAATCCAAAGAATGAAACTGAGTTACGTTACGGTGCAAGTTCAATAGGGTTTGGTTCCGTTCTTAGGCAGAAAAAATCGGATGGAAAATTTCATCCTGTATTTTCTTATTCTCGAGGCGAATTATATATTCCAGACAGAGTTTTCGAATCTTTGGTTTGAAATTTAAGATAATAATGGACTGTAACGCGCTGACGTTGGCACTCAATCGGAAAGAAATTAATCCTTGAAATGCCAAATGGGCAATTGAGTTACAAAATTTTGAATACTCAGTGGAAAATAGAAAATAATTATCATCATCGATTACGATCGGTGATGTTAGCACCCTATGTTGGAGTGCAGAATTCAGTGCCGACCCACCGCCCATGTCAGTTAGTGTACAGGTTGACATGGAGCTTGCAATGTGCAGGTGATATGTGTAAATATGTGAGTAGGTGAATGGGTGGTGTGTGCGTGAATGGAAAGGGAGTATTAATTGACCATAAAAGGACAATAAATCCAGTGGATAATTAATAATTTCTTTTTAAAAAATAAAGGAAATAGAATGGCACACCTAAATGCATATGCTTGGAAGAAAATACGTTTGGCCAAGCTTTATCGATTGCCCAGCTTCGAGACGCAGTTGATAGTGTCAGTAAATCAAAGCTAGAGACCAGAGATCGAAAAACTATCGAAACGGTGCAGGAACATCTGCATTTCTCTTGCAACGGTAAAAGAAAATTAGGTAATTGAAGCATTTTAAAAATACAATGGCCTCTGACGTAGTGAGTAGGTAGTTAAGTAGGATATTGATAAGCTTTTCCGCAAGCTATGCGTTAGTTAACATGTATTTACAAATTAGCTCCGTGTCAAGATAACACCACACTTTCCAAAAGCTAAATACAACAAGAAAATTGTTGGGGCACTCCATAAACGTATACTAAAATTATATTTATTATCATATTATTCGTTATCAGCAATTACAAGCAAATTGAAACGAACTAGTATACACAATTAACTATGACTCCTTTAATGTTCGGCTAGACAAAATAAATAAAACAAAAATTTATCTAAAAAGTAATAATGACAACCATTTAATATAAAATCAAACAAGCTTTATTGATATTTCATTCAACAGAGATAAGCATTCTGCTACAAATAAAAAATAAATTCGCCCGCTTTCCGATATGGCATCGAGTTTTGATTTTCCACGCAAACAGGTTTCAAACTCATTACGCTTGTAATTTATTAGATCGGCGACTATTGTTTTCAAACCATCAATTTCGGGTGTATTACCAAAACAAACTTGATCAAAGTCGGTTGGATAGATCGTTTCATCAACCAATAGAAAGTACAGGATTATCAGTAAATTATGACTACACAAATCTTCCTTATTGAAAAACATTTGTGTATCAAGATTATGATCTTTAATGTACTTGAATTTAATACTTGGTATTGATAATTTTTTTAGATCGTTATTCGTTTTTAAAAATGTACCCAAATCAGTCATAGTGATTTCGATGAAATCGTGACGATTACGATTTAAAAAAAATCCATATTCCAATAATAATTTTGCGTTATCATGGCATCCATAATTGATATAGATTTGCTTACTTTTTTTGTATAATTTTTTGGCCACCAACTGAAATGTCAACCCTTCCTGCATATGCAACAGTTGCGATTCTGTGTGAGCGACGTCGCTGTGATTAAAAAGATCAAGATAAGGTGCAAGGCCCATGTTTGGTTCGCCATCAATGATATGTAGAAATGTTTTCGTTCGCATTTGTTTTGTAATTATCTGGGGCTTCAAATAAACCGACCTAGTGTTCACAACAAAATAAGACCACTTGAATTGCACTAAGTCCATGGTATGATAAAAGTTTGAGTCCGGTTTTAGTAATTTTAGTATCATTTCGTAGTAGTGCTTTATTTTATTGTTTTGATCGACGATTTTTTCGAGGAGATTATTATGAATACAGTACAACTCTTCCTTGAGAAGGAAATACGGATTCGTGAAAGAACTTGGCAGAGAAGCGATGTATGGTCCCCATTTAGATTCTGTTTGTTTCAGATAAAGTAGATACAAAGCGAGTAGACTTTGCAGTGAAATAACTTTTGATACCGACTTTAAATCGACAAAATTACTTAAGAACTCATCATCCGCATCAATTGTAATAATAGAGATGAGCAAATCCAACGGCATCTTGATAATAGTTTCATCACTATGCAGATTATATTTCGAGCACAATCCGCGCCCCGTATCTCTAAAATATTTAACTCGCAAACGTGTCTCATTAGTCCAGTTCTGCTGTTTCAAAAATTTCGCAAGTTCTGCAATCACGTGGGTCGTATTATCATCCTGTACAACTAAATTTACATTTTTGGTAATTAAATAATCTCTGTGCCGTTTTCGAAGTCGTTTTGTTCGACCCATTTAATAAATTGTTTAATTAACACTGTAGTAATTGAACTATTAACTTATGTAACACAAAATAGTCCACACAATCAAGTGTTTCAATGTCGAGTAATCCAATATTTAGGTTAGATACAAATTCGTGCCCCAAATCAAGTATCAATTCTGAAATCGGGAAAAAATATATAAAAACAATTTAATTTCGAAATAGAAGATTATATTTAAAAACAAATTTATTTAAATTTAAAGAAAAATTCATCAAACAAGTCCAAACATTTTCCAAAATTGACACTTGATTTAGAGAGGTTATGTTTTAAATAACAAAACTATTTTATCGTGAAAAAGTAATTTAAAAATCAACACGTACCCTAGATAACAAAATGTAATTCGATTTAATTAAATTAGTTTTTTCACTGTATAAATTGATTGTATTTTTATAGTTTAAATAATATAAATGATTTTTTGTAACACAATTTTTGCTTAATTTTAACAGCGCGGCCATTTTCAATGTGACAGTTCAGCTGACTGCGAATTTTACACAGTGGACAAAAATTGGATGTGTACAGTACAGTGCGTGAAGCAGTCATATGATTTTATTCAGCAAATTAATACGTGCAAACTTTGAAATGTGTAGCGAACCAAAACGTTCCGCAATCATTGCATTCAAGGTTATTTATTTGTAAAACGTTTTTGTAACGTATGATTTGCAGTGCCATTAATATTGTATAAAGTTTGTAGAAAGAGGTAAGTAGAGGTACTGCTCTGTTTATGTATAAGTTATTGTAACTAGATTCATATGGTCGTATTATATTCTTGCTGCCCTAGAAAAAATAACTGATTGACCAACCGCAGTTTCAACTCACATTGGGTCTCGCCACACTTTAATTCTTTCAGCTTGATTCTCTGATTTCAAAAAATCAATCGACGGCTACATTTGATTTCTTGCGCATTTGTAGGAGGTACCAAAAAATTCGGATTGTTTTGTTTGCTTATACATATTAAAAATAAAAATAATTAATTTAAAACTGTAATATTTAATTAATATATTTTATTTTAAATTATATATTAAATTAAATATAAATTATATTTTAAATTAATCATTTTTATTTCTATTTTTTATTATAAGCAAACAAAACAATCCGAACGATTTTTCTGGTACACCCTTTCTTTACTATAGCCTTTCTTTTTTTATGTACGTGCGTAAAATTATGTTTTTTGATTTATTCGAATAGTGAAAAATATTTATTATTTGCTGCGAAAATGGCTTCCTTGGTTGACAAAATATATTTTTTGCACTCGAAGCAAACATTAAACTAAAATTAACCCATAAACGACAAATAAACAAGATGTTTATCTATCTACGTAATAGTGCGAAGAAATATTTATCTACGTAATAGTGCGAAGAAATCAGTGAATCAAAAAAAAATATTGACGAAAAAAGAATCAACAATTTCCCCGCCAAAAAATTAGTTTGTGGGTGAAGGGGAAAGAAACGAAGAAAGAATCACTCTGAAAGAATTAAAGTGTGGAACCGCGGATTGGGCGGTAACTTTTCCAGATACTATCTCCCGGATGATCTCCCGGATGGTTATATAAAATCTCAAAATAAGAACCCCCAAACCAGTTTTTGTTTTTGTACGAAGTGCTTTTAAAATTAATTTGTTTTGTGCTTTTAAAATTATTGATTAAGATAAATTAAAATAATAAAAACATTTTAAAATAGTTAGTGGTTTATGTAGTAGTGCATCATTTGATAATAAACATTACAAACTTTTAAATAAAAAGAAGTGTATTGTGAAAAGTTACAAAACTACGACTAAAAAATTCAGAAGGAATATCTTACCATCAGTAAGTTTATGGTAAATTTATCCTTAATTTAAGTTATAAATCAGAGAAAATTAAGAAAATAATTTTGGTC
The DNA here is from genome assembly GCA_947310385.1 of Nephrotoma appendiculata. Classification (NCBI taxonomy): domain Eukaryota; kingdom Metazoa; phylum Arthropoda; class Insecta; order Diptera; family Tipulidae; genus Nephrotoma; species Nephrotoma appendiculata. The sequence goes on along the minus strand of OX371225.1, from coordinate 283,536,856 downwards.
GTTGACGTGGGGTTCTTATATTGTGATTATAAGGTTTATTACCAGGGGCGTATTTTTTTATTTTAAAAAATAGTTTAGTTTAACAAAACGGTGAACATTTCATGTGCTATGTGCTAGGTGCTTTGCATTTCATTATTCATTTTTATTTTAAATACTATAAATAAGTAAACATTTGTTTTTAGCTTACCAAAGTATGGAAAATTAAAAAAAGAATGGTTGAAATTAATTGGCTTGGGCGAGCAAGATGTAATAATTAAAAATGCAATTGTTTGCTCGGTACATTTTGAAAACACTATTTCATGCCACAAACAAAAGAGAATCAAAGGAGTTCGAGATTCAAAAAATCGGTCATTCCCACCTTGTTCATTGACTTGTCAACGTGTGGATTTACCGTGGATGAAAACAATTTTGAAAATACCCGTCCCAATATTAATCAAACCGCAATTCCTTATCATACTCAAGAAAACATGGTTGGATGGAACACTCTAATTCTAAATTTATTTCCCAAGACGTCTATCAAAATTTTATAAATGAAGCTGACGATATAATTGGGGTTAATTTTGAAGTTTCTTTTCATGTTGAAGAAGATCCAACCTATGCGTTGAACTTATTAAGTGATGCGGCAATCAAGTCGTTGCATTTAATTAAAAATGATATAGACCATGACTATACATCCTTATACCATAGACAGACACAAAAATTATCGCGATTTCTTTCAAACTCGATTACATGTCAAACAAATAAAATCGCGATTTTATAATTATGGTGACAGACACAAACCCGATTTTGTAACTCTGCAAACGTTCAAATTCATATTTAATTAATAGTAGTGTTGCTTTCGCTAATCCGCTTAGCTTAGCTAAGAAATGTGAAAGCAACAACTTTTGGATTTAATTTTTTAATGCGTTTTAATTTTTTTTTGTTGGTTCATTTTCTTAATATTTATTTTATTTTTTTTTTATTTTATGAAATAGAACAAATTAAATTCGGTATTTTGCTATCAAATAACAAATGCTAAATTATTCTACAAGATAAATTTTTCGAGAAAAATAGAAAATATAACGCCTTGCGGTAAACACCATAACCATAAAATGATTTTATTTCCCCTAATCCTAAAATTTTTTTTCTTAACATTCTAAGACAATCGGCTTGAATACAATGCAATTGTTGTTGTAATCTTTTGAAAGCAACACAGCTAATGAAATTAAACAATTTTAATGCTTATTTGCCAATTTTGAATTACATCGAATCAGTTACAGTAAGTTAATATTAACTAAATGTATAAATAATTTCTGTTACAGTTTAAAAATTTTAAAATTTAATTCACAATCTAACAATTTTTCTGTATACATTCAATGAAAATGACTTATGTTCCCCAGCCCCATACAATCCTACTTATTGTTTCTTATATTTCACATTTATCTTCTTCCTACAACCCGATTGTAATAATCTTTTTCTATAAACGCAGTAATCCTGTTTTGTCAAAATCGTGTGCTGAAAGACTGAAAAAAATAACTACGTAATCTCGAACTCGCGATTAGCTAATTTGTGTCTGTCTAGGGTATTAGGAAAGGAATGTGAAATAAATAAGCATAAATGTTTTATAATTACTATTTTTAAATAAAAACGATTAATGCACTTATATTAGAGGAATAAAAATGTAATTTAATTTAAATAATTTTTTGTTATAATTTGTTCAATAATTGTTCCTAACTTCACTGCATTGGGTTGAAAAAAATGCTAAATACGGCCCTCCTGATTAATATGCTTTCTCTTTTACCCTCCGAATTTGTGATACTTGACTGTTGCTTATACTCATTCTATATAATCTAATTCTATCCAATTTTTAATTTAAGTTTAAAGTTCAACATTTAAGTTTAAAGTCTTGTTTAGAACATCTTGGCCAAACGAACGATATGCCTCAGTCTTGTCGTCTGCATCGGGCGGGAGTACGGCTAATGCAAGAACATATTCCTGTGCATATGGTTTGTCAGATTTTTATAAGACAGGTAGTAAATGAGCTAAACGACTGGCGGATAATGTCTGAAAAACAATATTTTAAAGTTAGTGTGATCACAGTCTTTTAAAATTCATAATTTATTTTGTCTACGCAAATCTAAACATGTTTAGTGCAATCCCAGTTTTAACAATAAATTTCTTTATCTTCTTAATTCTGTGGTTATGTTTTTAACAATGTTTTGACACTTGGGGCTATCTCATAGTTAACTATTACGTCATTTCAATAATGACAGTTGTTTCGATATTGTAACAATGTAAATATCGTGTGTTAATCAAACGTAACTACTATAATTCATTCTTCGCGTTATCGGGAAGCATCGCCGCACTTGTTATGACTCTCTTTCATCTATCTTTATACTCATCGACAACATTCAATCCTCTCAATCTACGTTCGATTTTCTGTGCCATAACAATCCTTCCATTATAATCAGCGAAACCCCCTTTGTCTATATGGACACCAATTTTGGTAGCTCTTGCTGACTAATGCCTCTATTCCATGGAAATAATCTGCTGTCAGCAGTTTTTTTGCTGATAATACGCAAAAAAAAATTTTTTTTTAAATTTCATGAGAGTGACAAAGAACAGAAATATTTTTTATTTCATTTTATAGTAAAATTTTATGGTTTTACATTTTGGAATAACATAAAATATTTAATTTGTACATTTTCGTACAATTCGAATTTTAATGTATACACCACAAAAAACCACTAACGTTAATAAATTTCAGCCCAAAAAAAAAAAATAAATCGACATTTGAGTATAAAAATGGCGAACAATTTATTTTATATGAGTGTGAGAAAAATTTCTTATCTTTACACACATGTTTTGTAGATGTGTGAAAACTGCTGCCATAAAAAATACTCCAATTTACATTTTTTATGGCAGCATTATGGCAGCAAACTTCCCCTATCACACTTCCCCTCTCAGCAAAATTTTACTGACAACATGTTTTGTTTCGTACCAAACCAGCAATATCTATATTTTCTTCTTGCTTTTATTTTTGCTGACAGCAGATTATTTCCATGGAATAGAGGCATAATAAATGGCACAATAAACATAAATCATTTAACATCTTTTAACAATTGTAGCTGGATTATTTCTTTCACTTTTCTTATTATTGATTATATATGGCTTATACCTGCCCAAAGCTACGCTTTTTTCTACCGGAATCAATTTTCAAAAATAATCAAATTTTCATAGAATAGAAAAGAAACAATAAAGTACATTGCAGTAAAGTTTATAAATACAATATATTATAATAAAGATCCAAAAATCTAAAACTAAAAATAAACCTAAAAGCAATACTCAAAACAAAGAAATTGGTAAGATTACAGACTGCTTAAATTTCATTTGTTCCAAATCTAATTGAGTTAAATTGATAAAAATAACTGCTCTCTTCATGCGTACACCCACTTTGCTCTATATAATATAAGAATCAACAAATTAAAGACAGCGTAAAATGGGAGATTCTAAATGAATACTATTACTTCTACTACTAATGAACAACAATTTATCAAAATTAAAGATAAATAATCAAAGTTTTCCAATGAGAATTTACTTTTCTGCGACATTTGCAAAGGCGATAATTTTAAATAAATAAAGTCAAAAATAACTTAACGAAAAAAGTTTCCAGAGCATTTGTATGGGATTTTTTAGTGTTTACGTTCTAAGGTCGATTTGTATTAGTAGATGTTTCTGCGAACTAAAACAAACATTGGATTAAAATTACCAAAACGCGATAAATTTATATAAAAAATTGAAACTTTCATCGTTAAATTATTTGAAACAAATTATTTAAATAAATATAAATTGTAAAAAATGTTGCAGAAATACAAAAATGTAATATAAATTTTCATAAACAATGGACCGAATTGCATGGCTTGTGGTAATTTTCTGTTCAATCGATTGCCTAAATAACCTTTATATAATTATGTAAGCGAAATGCTGTAGTCGCGCATTGTGTTGTGTTCTTTCATTACTTCCTTCCTTCTGAAATTTTTCAAACCAATCCAAGTTGATGAACAAAATTCACAAGAAAAAACGTCATTTAACCCAATGAAGTTGGTTTAAAAATTTCAGAAGGAAGGAAAGAACGAAAGAACACAACACTGAATCCGCCTTAACTATACTTAACATTTGTCTTTATCATTTTCCTCAAGTGTTTCATGTTTAAATGTCGATTTTTGTTTTAATAATGAGTGAAGATTTACACATTAACAAAAAAAAGATAACAATAAACTTAAAAATAAATATTTTTAGGTTATTGTTTAAGTTTTTATTGAAATTTGATCAACTGTTTCGGTTCCGTTCCGCCTTGAACTTAACAATGTTAGCATGTTTTCGGTTGTCCATACATTTTGACATATTCAACTTAAAGGTCGGAACGGAACGGAAACTATGTGCCTCGACCTTTAAGTACATATTGTAACATAGTTCACACCTCTGAAAACTATGACATCGCAACCAAAATTTAAAATCGTTTTATTATTTTCGTTTTTAGCGCTGTAGTTAGTTTTATATACATTTTTATTATTTAAATTTTTAATGATTTCGATTTGTGGAACTCAAAATTCAATAGTTACAAAGTATAATAAAATTACTTTAGAATATGGACCATATGAAGTGTACGGCATTATTGAACATCGTGAGGCACGTCTCTACAATTTCATAAAACGGCTGAAAGACGCTGCATTTGAGGTTGAATTGGAGAAAATTGATGCTTGCGATCGGGTCGTAGTAAAAATGGCAGATTGTGAAATATTCCGTTGCCGTCTTTCTTTTCTGCACTTTGAGGCATCGCCTCAAATAGATATTGTAATGGAAAGAGGACTGAAGGCAGCGAAAGAAGCCCGCGCACGATTTAAACTGGCCGAAAAGAAGTACAAAAAGAAAGAAAACGACATTTATTAGGCAAAATAAATTTTATAATATCTTGATTCTCGTAATAAAATCATTAAAGCTATAAGATCACTAAATTTCTAAATATTTGCGTGTCACATCGAAGAAAAATAATACAAGGGTTGAATGAGGTCCAATTCGTATGTACTGAGCCCACACTCCTTTGTAAAGTCCGAATATTCCTTCAGTTTTCAATACTTTCCAGAAGCAATCTATTACCCCTGAATACATTACGCCTTTACCATTGGCATCAACAGGTTGATTATAGAGACGGCTTGCTATAACATCGGGCGGATTAATAGCCAGTGACATAACCGTTCCGGCTAACATACCGGAAACAAATGATAGAAGGTAGGGATTTCCAGAAGCTACATTATTACGCTTAAGTAGATCTTTTGTATATCCAAACGAGGTCAGTTGGGCTCCACTACCCAAACAACCTCTAATCGAGGCAATGCGAACGCTACGATAAAGCCCTCGAAATCCACTTTGTTTAATTATTGTTTTAAACGCGTCGCTCATACTCAAATGCTTGTGCTGGTGCCCAACGGCGATTGCCTGTGCTGAATGTGATTGTAATTGTGTTTTAACAAGAAAAAATGGATTAGATATGGCAGCCCCTAATATTCCACCAATCCCACCAAAAAGGGCTCCTTTTGCTAATGATTCCCTGCCGCTTTCTGTTTTTGTTAAATTATGTGAGACGGCCGCATCGTATATGCATAGACTATCAAAATTCAATCGAAATTATTACAATATTCGTACATAACATTAAAAATTTAGTTTATTTACCGTGTTGCATTTATCGTGAACTGAAACCATAAAGCAGCGGACAACCCTTTTTGTAATGAGCCAATACCTTCGTGTCTAGCAATTTGAACTAGGGCATGGAATACATTACGATATGATTCGACATATGTTCCACGGGCGGCTAATTCTCCTTGCAATTGCATACGGGTTTTAATGACCTCGAGTGGGTTGGTAAAAAATGTAGCTCCAACCGAAGACATACCACCCAACATAAATACTTTGAAGTCCATTTTATTTGATAAAATTTTTTGGTTACACAAAATATTATTAAAATATTAACATAATTAAACTAATTTATGTTTATTGTTATGTAATAACAACGTCTAAGAAAATCTAATACAAATTTGTTATGTACACATTTTCTAACGTTTGTCATTCTCATACGAAGAAATCACGACATTTTTTGTCAACATCAACGAGACCAAAAGTAAACAAGGAAATTCGTTGACATGTCATGGACAGCTGATTTTATTTTGCATGTAGATTGTATTGTTTATGCGATTATTTTGTACAATTGTGAATTAATAATTAATATTATTAACATTAATATTAATGTTGTACAATAATTTATTAATAACAATGTGTTTTAAGCATAGTTTTTAATTAATAAAGCGATTGGTTTATCGATAGTTATCGGAATCGATAAGAGATGTCAGTAACAAATTGTCACTTCGTACAGCTGATTGCGGCTGACTGATAATTTGTCACTCCGATTTATCAAATTTGCGACAATTTTGGGAATTTAGGAGTTTTTAAGTGAATATGTAAATAAATTGTGTCGCAAATTAGTAGTTTTTAGCGAAAATACTTAAAAGTCGATATGGCTCGCCGAACCGAGACTACATTGAAAAATTTCTATATTTTCAATTCAACATTTGCTGTTAAGGAAGGAGAGGTCTGTCTGGGGGCAAATCAATTAGTTTCATCGATCGCTTCTAATATTTCTAATAATATTTACAGGAAGAAAAGAAAATATTATTTTACTATCCAGCCGATACAAATGTCGATGTTAAAATCAAGGAAGCTGGGTTTACAGAAGCCATTATCAAATTTACAAAGTATGCCGAAGAACATCCGCATAGTTTCCAATAAATATTTTCCATAATGTTATTCTTTCATTTTAGTTCATTCACAAATGATGATAGTTGTAAAAGCCTGCACACACAAAAGACGACTAATCTCTTCTATCAACCGGAGAAAAATTTCTGGATGGTTATGACAATCAATGTTCCATATGAAATTAAAACGAAAGCTGGAGAAGAAATTGGCGAGTATAAAAGTGAAGAAGTACATGAGTTGATCTATCGGGCTGTACTTAAACAGGCATATAACATGTTTCGCCTATTCATGGGGACGTTTGAGATGAACTTTGTTGGGGACACCGAAGATAAACAAATTTCCAATCTGGTCAATAAGCTGGAACATTTCTATTCTAAGTATGTACTAACACTACGTCTACAAAATTCAGATATTCTTGATGTACTGCAGAGTATCCAATACCTACCTTTAAACCAATTGGTCTTTTTACGGGTTCATAATTTCATTAAAATGATTGAGTCAACATTCCCAAGCATCAAGCATTCGATATTCTTGTATAAGGAGCAGGTTGTTTGGAGCGGGATAAACCCAAATGATTTGTATTCGGTTTATGAGTATTTAGTTGGAACTTTATTCCCCAATACGCTATCAAACGAGTTGCAAGGTGGGAGCATTCCAAAACGATACTCATTTAATTCATCCCATTATGGCGGATTTATAACCGGCTCAGGATCATTCGAAAATTGTGTTAAGGTCCCTAAAATGTACATTTTTAATGAGGGCGTACCGCCGAAGGAGTACTATTTAATAGTATATAAAGCCCTTAGCGGTATACTATGCCTGTTTTTCGATGCCGAGAAACAAATAACCGATGAATTTTATCAAGAGCTGCATTTATTTATTGGTCCCCAATTAACAAATATCGCGTCAGAAATTGGAGAAGGGTTTGTACTGCATGCTACAACGCCATCAACTAATCCAGCAAATGATTCATCATCATATATAAAATATTTATATTTTAATGAGCTCACATCAAAGCACCAAAGTACCGTACACATCATAAACAATCATGTGAAGAGTTCGACTGTGCCAACGAACGTTATGAATCTGCTGGTCGATTTGTACGATAATGGGGAGGACTATAATAACAGTGAGGAACCGAAATGTAACAGTAAAACTGAGGAAACTGTAATCAAGGCAACCAATGATTACTGGATTATTAAGAAAAGCTCGAATTCTCGTCACTTTTATGTGATCATCAATAAGAATTCCACTCTGATGCAGATCGCCGATGAAGCAAAGAAATTGTACGAGCAATACATAAAAAATGTATTTTTCGATAAAAATTAATAATTCACGATTATTTATAAAAAATGACATATATTTTGATTAGCATATTTATTCCAAATAGATTCTGAAGTTTCATTCGGCCTAGGCAAATACGTTTGCTTCTGGATCGCCCAACTGCGCCTGATGTTGACGTCGTTTTACGATGTAAATTTTTTTGTTCGACTGGCATATCGTATAGAAATGTTCATCGTATATTATAGATATCTTTTTTATACTACTCTTGGCAAAAATTTTCGAGTCGACACTGGAATTAAAATAAGAATTATAAAATTTCATGGTCACTATGAAGAATTAATGGAGGCGTACTTTACCTGTCGGTCAATGTAACCAATCCCATTATTATGGTAGCACTTTTTTCGTCATTTTCTAAATCTCCTCCAGACGATTGTACAGCTCCATCCTCAGTTAGGATTAGGTATCCTGTTTGATCGGGAATTTTCTCGAGAGCCAACATTTGTATGCAATCTAATCAAAATACACAAAATCAAAACAATTTATTTGGAAATGACAGCAAATTTTTTGACGTTTTGTTTGACATTTGCTGAATAAAACGAACACTTGCATTAATCGTATAAAAACTAGTAGGGCTGGATTAAACCGAAAACGTCCCGACTATAATTTCGCGTCGTGACAGCGAGTTCATACGACGGATAAAAATCTCGGATTTTTCTATCCCACCATTTGAACCAATTAAATCACGTAAATTATACTACAGACACGCCTCTTTTCATACAAAAAAGTTGAAAATAATTGAAAAAAAATCTGAGATAGAAAAATCCGAGATTTTTATCCGTCGTATGAACTCGCTGTCAAACACTGGGTCTGTTCACTGCAAAACTTTGTCGTAATGTTAGAAATGTCAAATAGACATCGGTGTTACTCAAAGTAACTTTATATCGCAGTGAGCGATATTTAGTTATTTTATGTCAATATTAAATAATATTTATAATATATAATATACTATAGTTTGCGCATAGAAGTATGTCTATAATTATCAATAAAGAGTGAGAATAATAAAAATAATTATTATTTCTATGACTGTGGACCATAGATAAACTAATAAATAATATTGTAAATATTTCCAAATTAAATATGTTATATTGTTAAATATATATATGTATGTATGTATGTTCCCAAATTAAATATGGCAGAAAGAAATAGAAAAAGAATGGCAGTTAAAGATTTTCGCTTGGTGTCGATGACAACCTAAGCAGTGAACACAAAGTTGTCATAATAAACTGTCATACTTTGGAGCTCAGTTGAACGACAAATGTTACAAAAGTAACGTTTTGTAACATTTTGTTGACAAGGTAGTGAAGAAACCCACTAAATAGATATCTTCTATTTTGTTTATTAAATGGCAAAATATAACAGGTTTGTTTATCAAAATTTCAGGTTTGATTATAAAATTGTTGTTATTATTTAAGCGTAATAAACTTTAATTCTAATTTTAAAATAATTTTAAATATTCGGAAAATGTAGACTTTAATCTAAAATGTTAGACTCTTTATGGAATACTATTTTTTTACTGAGTATTTTGAACCTGCTTGCTTGAAAAACAACATTTTGTAATTTGATTAATTTAATATTTTAAAGATTAAAATTGAAAATAAGTGTTTTATAATTTTGGAACATTCATTAATAATTATTAAAGAAAAATTACTTATTTCTTGACAAATTTTCGACATGAATTTTTAATTAATTTAACTAAATAAATTAAAAGATTACTTGCCGTGTAAATTTGACTGTGTTGACGTTTCAATATCGCAACTACCAACAGTGCAACTCCTCAGTACTTTATAAATGTCGTTAAATATCGTTTATTGTTATCAATTATCATTATCAGTCTAAATTATAAATAGACATTAATGATTGTTGGTCGATATATAATTTAAATGAAACAGTAACTAAAACAGGTATGTGTATTTATCTTAATAAATCATAGGTTATGTTTCTCGTCTTTCCGTAACGTAATTTTTGTTTAAAGAAACCGGGCGAACTATCGGTGTTTTCGCTTATTGAAAATTTCAAGAATTGTACATCCCTACACGCTGAATAGAAAAATCACTGTCTTCCAAAAATTTGGAACACGAACACGAAGCCATATTGTGAAAAGCCGTGAAATAGTGAACGTCGTTGGAAAGAATAAATAATATTAAAAATTTGATTTATAAAATATATTAGAAAAATTACAATTATAAATGTGCTAAGTGTTAAAGTGTAACGTTTTAATAAGAATTGGATATTAAACCACAATAAAATACAGGTAAATTGGATATAAATCAAAAGAAAATTTGAAGCCACACCCAGAGACGAAAGTGAAAAAAATATAAATTCGTTATGGGTAGTTCAATTCGCACTAAATTGTTTTAAAATTTAAATGTATTTATACGTATTATGTATAAATTTTCTAAATTTATTGTATATTTCCTGAAAATTAATTCAAGATAAATTAATTCCACTATGCGGTTAAAAGATGGACGACGCCATCTCATTCTAACTGTAAAAAAAATTAGATCAATAACAACAATAATACATTTATTCCAATAAGAAAAAATGTCTGCATTAATATCGCGATTGCATAACACCATGTATGTAAATAATAAATATTTTATCATAAAACCAACATATAGGTAATTGATAAGCGATTTGGTATTTGCAGGCATAATTATATTAAAATTTTATTAATCATAATAAGTTTATGTGTAAAAGAAACGAAAAAAAATTCGATTATTTTTAGAAGACACGTCAAGTGAAGAGAAATGGTGGTTTGACAATTAGAGAAAACTTTAATATTCTCACGCGATGTGAATTTTTAATTCGTAATGTTTGTAATTTTCGAGTGAAATTTCTAAAAGAAAATTTTATAAACAATCACGTTAATTTTTATTATGCGGCATTATTGTTTTTTATTTACATTCATGTCGGCGATTTTTTTTACGTTTCCAATCAGAATGCTGTTATGCAATTGCATCATCGTCTATTTATGTACCAATTATGAATGAACTATTTTTAAATAATGCAGTGGCGTCTTGTTTCAAGGGCTTGTTTTTTTGTGCAATGCAGTTGCAAGTTTTTTTTATTTTTGTAGTTCAAAAATAATGGGATGGAGCAAAACTCATGTCTACAATATAGATATGTATTTTATTTTTCAAATAGCTCTTAAGCTAATTTTCCGGTTTACAGTACAATATACATCATCTACTTAATTATTATAAAATTTCTTTCAACACTTCTGCCCTAAAATCCTTGCTTCTACTATTTTTTATAGTTTCCAGAACTCATTATATTTTATTTATTTCATTAATTTCATGATACAGCATGACAACAAGGTCATTTAATACAATTACAGAGCAACTGCACTGTCCAAGCAGCGAAAATTTTATGCAAAACAGCATACAATGATAACTATATAAAACAAAATTGAATAACAATATAATAACTATATCCCTTTTTCAACCAAGAAAACAAAAAAATTGGCTCAGTTTTAGTTCAACCCACACAAATGTGTGAGTAAAAAACCATAGTATGTAATGGCGTTTTTGATAAAAAATTTCGCTTGATTTGAAGTAAAACCAACACAATTGTGTGTATAGATATACATAGTGTTTTTTTTTTTCAAGCGAAAATAAGTTAAAAAGGAATGTCGTCCTCTGTAACACAGTGGCTTGCTGTGTGTATAGAGGGTCTCGGGTTCGATTCCCGGTGGTAACAAAAGTTACGACTGGATACACATAAAATATAATATAATTTGTCTGGATATTTGTCTGGTCATATACAGCTATAAGTGCTAGTCGGCCTAAGCAAATGGAAAAAAAAAAAAAGGAATGCACAAATGTGTAAGTTGGTTCAAAAAACATACAAAACTAAATTTTTGACATGGTACTTATGCCCTACCCGCACAATTGTGTTAGTAAATCACTAAAGGGATATAAAAAATTACAGTACTACAGTTTCCCAATAAAAATAATAATGAACCGAAAATATAAGTTATGTATCATTAAGATATACAACACACTCCGTTTTGAACCTTTCCAGCTGAACAATGTTTCTAATGTTGATTGGAATTGAGTTCCATAGTCCAGCACTTCTCACCAAGAATGAACCTTTCATGTACCTAATACAGGTTCTCAAAATAAGAGACTTTACTAGTATTAAGCGGACTTTAATAGGGGTAAAGATAGCACTTCTCCACAGAGTTCTTAGACCATTATACATTCTCTGTAAAACCCAATTGATATGGTCAGACCAATCAAGGTTCATTTCTAAGATCACACCTTAATTTCGTCCTACTAAAGGGTACAACATCTAGCTCGACTTTAACTCTATCTATCATGGAATCAAGCGGAATTTGTTTCCATTTCTGACAGAATATAATGGCTTGGGACTTTTTAGAATTAATTAGAAGCTGGTTGTTAAGCGACCAAGATACTATACTACCAATATCACTGTTAACAAAAGCAACTGCATCATAATTTGCCTGTGTTCTATCTCTCCCATCCAAATTAATTTCACGAAAAATTTGTAAGCGAAAGTATGATAGTTACAATGTTGAACGGAATCACCAATATCAATGATATACATGGAAAATAACGAAGGGCCCATAATCGAAACTTGGGGTACGCCCGCATTTTGATGAAGGTTAGTAGATCTTGCACCATTAACTTCTACAAAGTGGGAACGATCTGTAAGGTAAGATAAAATTAAGTTCGATGCCTTGGTAGTAAAATTGAACCGATATCGTAGTTTATCATATAAGTTTAAGAATGAGATTGAGTAGTCTAGGCTATTCCTAATATGATCAGTTACATCGGTTAGAACTGTAGTAGTTAAGCTAAAGCTCTAAACTCCGATTGGAAGGGATTTAGTAAGTTCCTATTCTCAATGTAACATTTTATCTGGTCCGAAATAATTCTTTCAAAAATTTTTGAGAGAACCGGAAGTTGAGCAATAGGTCTCATATCGGATGGAGAGTCTACTTTATTAGATTTCGGGAGAGCAATAACTTTACTAACCTTCCAAATTTTAGGATAATAACTATGTTCCAATATATTATTAAAAACATAAGCAAGATGTGGGATAATGATAGGAGTTAGGAGCATAATAAATTTTAAAGGGATGCTACGGCACCTACTGCATTAGATTTAATAGACGCCAATGCTTTCAAGATATAATCATCCGTAATCAGAGAGAACTCAAATTTATTTTCATCATTATTGTTAGAGCTTCGATGAACCACCCTTTTATGTAATTGAGAGTTATTAGCAAGTACCGGACACTTAACAAATTCCTCATTAAGCTGATGAGGAGAGAATTTCTCGATAGAATCTCTCGCAGTGAAACCTAGTCTATCCAAATTATTCCAGAGGCTTTTTGTGCCCAGCTTCGGGTCTAATTTATGATATAGATACATCCTTTTTGCGCTTCGGACCATTTTGTTGAATTGTTTTTCCAGACTTCTATAAGTAAGTTTATCGTTTTCTAAGTTCATTCTAAGTGGCGAAGTGCTGGCATCATATTAGCGCTGGGAAAATCCAAACGTCGCGTGATGCGTACGTGTACAAGCACAAGTAAAATAGCCATCGACTGTTCATATTTAAATATTGGAAAACGATACATAATGTTGAGTAGTCCGAAATTACTGCTGCGTAGAAGGAGATAATTGTACAAAAATTGCACTGCAATCAAACTGGTCTAGCACCTCTATTGTTCCCAAACTAATCCAGCTCCTCTACTGATTTCACAATTAATGGGGTTCCTCTTAACTCAGCCGTAACAATAATGATTCCTTTCCGAATACTAAATTTGTGAATACTAAATTTGTCTAAATGAACCAATTTTTATTCAGTTGCTTCATAAAGAAGACAATAATAGTTGAGGTACGTACACTACCGCCCTTACTGGGAATCTTCACTACATGCTCAATGTCATTAACACTGAAGTTTTGAACACCGAACTCAGCCACAATTTTTATAAGGAATGAGTGATAAGGAGTACGATATAGCATTAGTATTTTTTTATTTTTATGCTCCTCACGCTTTTCGAATTGAGCAAAGCATTTCTCCATCAAACTAATGCGTTTAATAGCTTACTATTTTCCAACGCCATTTCCGTTCTTAGCTCCGTCTTAACGCTATCACAGTATGATGTAATTTGAGGCCACATTAATTCCAGCTTATTAGCCACCCACTTTTCCAGATCATTATACTAGGTAGTGTATCCTTAGCCTTTTCTCTAAGGTTATCCTGAACCAGTCCGGCAACCACCCTGCCAATGTTGCTACCTTTGATGCAGATTGGGCAAAACCACTTGAACTTAGCCTTTATAAGCTCAAATTCTACATCTGTTTTTATGCCAACGCACTCGGCATGATACCACACTGCACATCCATCGCAGCAAGTCCAGTTTTGTTTTTTGGATGTACATTTAGCATCTAACTTAGATTTTCCACACACACACACACCACATTTATCAGTCATGCCGATTGAGGTTATGTCAGCACGTTGCAGAACAATTTATGAAAAATATAATCTCAGCACAAATATAATTTAAGCTAATACACTAGATTATAAGCGCAGTAATAATTACTTGTACGACTCAGCCAGACATGCCTTCAAATATGCCGTCGATATATTTTTGTCAAATATTGATTTTTTACTTCTAGATTGTCTTTTAAATTCTAAATAAAACATCCTTATGCCTAGTATCATGACTATGCACATCCTGTCTCCTACACAACTACCAACATAAATATTGTGGTAACAAATTTTTATCAAGCCTAAAAATAAAAGTCATTACGTTCATATACAACGTATTTTCCACTTTAATAACTCGTAACTCCAGCAACATATCACAGATCACTTTTCTTATCCTAATCAGAGCAACTATTCCGCATTTTATATTTGTTAACTTTATCCAGTTAACCTTAGTGATTAAGGAATAATGTGATACATTTAAAACGAATGAATGATTTAATATTTATTTTGCTGGCGCTACATCTCATACAGGGATTTCGCCACCTCATATTTGAGGTTACATAATCGGTTACATTCAATTAATTTCGTATTGGTCAATTAAATCCTAGCCACCTCGTGGCTTAAAATTCTTTTTTAAAGTATCAAAGAAATGAACAAATAAAATTGATTGGGATTTAATTCCCGTATGGTTGAGAGTTTTATGAAATTCTTAGACCATATTGAGAGATGCCTTCGAATTTCTTTCATCATTCTTCAGACGGCTGAGAGTAAGTTGTTCATTGCAGGTTAAAGAATTTCGATGTCAGTGGTCTCATTCTAATGCATTAATGAAACCAGTAGCCTCGTTTATACGTTTCAACATAAATCAATTAATGCTCAGTAAATTGAGTGTTTCTTTCTGAAATTCAGAAGACCCTTGAGGTCTCGGTTTACGAAATTTGTTGGTAAAGCGATTTAAAAATTTATTATTATTTTTGTCACGCATTTGGAGCGTTTAGGTCCTTTTTCTCTTTCTATTTCATTTATTTGTTTGATAGTTGCGTTATGTAGGTTACGAGTTGAGCGGAACAGGGAATCTGCGAAATTCCGCCTCCCAAAAATACCACTACTAAAATGCAAATTAACATACAATTTAAATTTGTAACTTTACCGCCATCTACTTTAGCGACCAAACTACACTGCTTAAAGAAATAATATCAGTCCTTTGGAATGGAGTAAGCTGATGATTTGTTTACAATTTTCTGCAACCTTTAACGTAAAGTTAAATACTCTCTCGGTATCATTATCAGTCCCAACGAGCAAAAACTTAAATTATGATTATATCAAAATGTGTTTTAGATTAATTTGAAGAAATAATAATTTCACTTTAAATTTATTTAATTGGTTCATTAATTTGGCTTAATACGAGTATAAGTAAAATGTGCCTAAATGTATTAGAAATGCTGGTTTCCAATTATACGTGATTTCATGAAACATTAGAAAGTGATCTGCAATGAAAAAATCAAATGAAAAAAAGTTTTGTTTACAAAATAATTGGTAATAACCACAACGCTTACACAGATAATTAATCTGAAGTTTTATTCTCGAACCTACCATAATTGATAAAGAAAAATCCACAACGTGGCAACCGAAAGTTAGTTTGATTAATGTAGATTTATGCTGGCTACGTTTTATGCTGGTTTTCATATATGTATATCTATTCCAAATATTCCACGATTTAATGTCGTAATTAATGGATAAAACTATTTTTAGTTTTATAATAGCAATGTGAACCACTCCAATGACCTTCGGAATATTGTCTTCTAAAATTAAAAAATTTTATTGCATGATTAACATTTTGGAAAGATTTTTATTAAAGTGACAACTGTTTTGAAAATAATTTTACAAGTCTGTAATTATGAAATTCATACTATTCTAGACATTGAAATGTTGGTGCTTTTTATAATTGGGTTAAGAACATATATTGCCATTCGGGATTGCGGTTGTTGTTCGATTGGGGATTTGTGCAATAAAAGTAGTGTCTAAAAGTTTTATTATGGAAGGAATTTTAGACCCAAATAATAGCTATGCTCATTTTAATTTTTTTGCGAATAGACAAACGTTCGATAAGCATGGTCTAACAAACACGAACGCAGCAGAGGTCTCCGCATTATTTTCATAAGCTCCTGAAATAACAATCTTTCAGCTTTATTCGTTTTGTGTTCAATTCGAAATTTTCCCCCTTATTCAAAGCAATATTCTTTCCACATATGTATATGCTGGTATGGAAATCTATCATTATATAAAAATTTTTTAAGTAAACAACTTGTGTTCAATTATATATTTTTAAACAAAACTAACATACACAAACTAAACCGACTAAAATAATCTGTGAATTGAGATTATATCAGGCTGATGATAGTTTTTCAAATTTATTATTTTCATTAATTGAGTAAAATAAAACTGAAGAGAACTAACTAAAAAAAATGTAAAACTAACAACATTCAGTCACACACACAAGGGCGATGTCTTCCGCTGATGTTTGCTTATAATAATTAATTATGTCATCGGTTTATACATAGCTTGTTACGGCACACTATGTAAGAATTCCTCAACGAACATGGCGATTAGATTGATTAAGTTTATAGAGTAGTGTTGGGGTGTGGTATTGCTTTATACATTTTACTGATAAAATATTTTTGAATTTATTTTACAGATAACGAACACGATCGAAAATTAATAAAAAAAAGCTATACAAGAACCTCTAACGATGGAACAGTTTACACCGAAGGAAGTTCGCGTTCTTGAAACGGTTGAAGATATTCAAGAACGACGTGAACAAGTATTAGGCCGCTATACAGAATTTAAATTAGAAACACGTCAAAAACGCGAGAAGCTCGAAGATTCACGCCGATTCCAGTATTTTAAACGTGATGCTGATGAGCTCGAAAGTTGGATTCATGAAAAATTACAAGCAGCTAGCGAAGAAAGCTATCGTGATCCAACAAATTTACAAGCAAAAATTCAAAAACATCAAGCATTCGAGGCAGAAGTGTCAGCACATAGCAATGCTATTGTAACGCTCGACAACACTGGTCAGGAAATGATCAGCCAGCAACATTTTGCATCGGAAACGATTCAACGCCGATTAGATGAACTACACCGTCTTTGGGAATTGCTTCTTAATCGGCTCGCCGAAAAGGGAATGAAACTCCAACAGGCACTAGTTTTAGTGCAATTCCTACGTCACTGTGAAGAAGTTATGTTCTGGATTAAGGACAAGGAAGCCTTCGTAACAGCCGATGAGTTTGGTCAAGATTTGGAACATGTGGAAGTACTTCAACGTAAATTTGATGAATTCCAAAAGGATATGCAATCACAGGAATATCGGGTGACTGAAGTAAATGAAATGGCCGATAAACTCATTCAAGATGGTCATCCAGAACGTGATACCATCACCAAGAAGAAGATTGAATTGAACGAGGCTTGGCAACGGTTGAAGCAGCTTGCCATTTTGAGACAAGAAAAACTATTTGGCGCTCATGAAATTCAACGTTTCAATCGCGATGCTGATGAAACCGTTGCATGGATTTCCGAGAAGGATGTCGTTTTGTCATCGGACGACTATGGTCGTGATTTAGCGTCGGTTCAAGCTTTGCAACGCAAGCACGAAGGTGTTGAACGTGATTTAGCTGCTCTAGAAGATAAAGTTGCCACTTTGGGTGGCGAAGCTCAACGTTTGTGTGGAATTCATGCAGATCACAGCGATCAAATTCGTGAAAAACAGGCCGAAATCGCAGCCTATTGGACGTCTCTAACAGCCAAGGCTAAAGAACGTAAACAAAAACTTGATGAATCATATTTCCTACACCGTTTCTTAGCCGATTTCCGTGATTTAGTGTCATGGATCAATGGAATGAAGGCCATCATCTCAGCCGACGAACTTGCTAAAGATGTTGCTGGAGCCGAAGCCCTGCTAGAACGTCATCAAGAACATAAAGGTGAAATTGATGCACGAGAAGATAGTTTTAAACTAACAACCGAAGCAGGTCGTCAGTTATTGGATCGCCAACATTATGCCGCTGCTGAAGTTCAAGAGAAATTGGCAGCTCTCGAAAATGACAAGACATCACTATTAACATTGTGGGAAGATCGCCGCGTATTATACGAGCAATGTATGGATCTCCAATTATTCTATCGCGATACCGAACAAGCCGATACATGGATGGCTAAGCAAGAAGCCTTTTTGGCCAATGAAGATCTAGGTGATTCATTAGATTCCGTTGAGGCGTTGATTAAGAAACACGAAGATTTCGAAAAATCATTAGCTGCTCAAGAAGAAAAAATTCGAGCTCTAGAAATTTTCGCTACAAAATTGATCGATGGTCAACATTACGCAGCCGATGATGTAGCTCAAAGACGCGCTATGTTATTGGCTCGCCGGTCAGCTCTTTTGGAGAAATCATCCACCCGCCGAACATTACTCGAAGATTCGATGCGCCTTCAACAATTTGAGCGCGATTGCGATGAAACGAAAGGTTGGATTAGCGAGAAATTAAAATTCGCTACCGACGACAGCTATTTAGACCCAACCAATCTAAACGGAAAAGTACAAAAACATCAAAACTTTGAACAAGAATTGAATGCTAATAAGAGCCGAATTGAAGATATCACTACAACTGGGCAAGAACTCATCGAAAAGGAGCATTATGCATCTGATCAAATTAATTCACGAATGCAAGAAATCGTAACCCTCTGGGAAACGCTTGTTGAAGCATCCGATAAAAAGGGTTGTAAATTACAAGAAGCTTCACAACAGCAGCAATTTAATCGTACAATCGAAGACGTTGAATTATGGTTGGGAGAAATCGAGGGTCAACTTATGTCTGATGATTATGGCAAAGATTTGACTTCAGTACAAAACTTGCAAAAGAAACACGCTCTCCTAGAAGCCGATGTTATGTCACATCAAGATCGTGTCGAAACTATTAAAGTGACCGCAGCTAAATTTATTGAAAATGGTCATTTTGATGCCGATAGTATTCGCGATAAAGAGTCTGCTCTATCTAAACGGTATGAAGCTCTCTCCGAACCGATGTACGACCGTAAAAATCGTCTGTACGATTCTCTTCAAGTTCAACAATTGTTCCGCGATCTCGAAGATGAAGCCGCTTGGATTCGTGAAAAGGAACCAATTGCAGCATCAACAAATCGTGGTCGGGATTTAATTGGGGTGCAAAATTTAATTAAAAAACATCAAGCCGTACTAGCAGAAATAAATAATCATGATAGTCGATTGGTCGCCGTAATTAATGGCGGTGAGCAGATGCTTGAAAATAAATCATTTACTTCATTCGAAGATATTCGCAATCGTCTCGATTCGCTACAAGATCAATGGAATCAATTGAAGGATAAGGCGTTACAGAGGAAACAAGATTTGGAAGATTCTCTACAAGCTCATCAATACTTTGCCGATGCAAATGAAGCTGAATCATGGATGAAAGAAAAAGAGCCAATTGTTGCTAACATTGATTATGGTCGTGATGAAGATTCGTCGGAAGCCCTTTTGAAAAAACACGAAGCGCTTGTTTCTGATTTAGAAGCATTCGGTAATACCATCCAATCATTACAAGATCAAGCTAAAAACTGTCGTCAACAAGAAACACCAGTTGTTGATATCACCGGAAAGGAGTGTGTTATGGCACTGTATGATTACACCGAGAAATCACCTCGCGAAGTTTCGATGAAGAAAGGTGATGTTTTGACCCTATTAAACTCGAATAACAAGGACTGGTGGAAGGTTGAGGTAAATGATCGCCAAGGTTTTGTACCAGCTGCCTACATTAAGATCATTGGTGCTGGTTTGAGTGCCAGCCAACAAAATCTTGTTGATGGTTATTCCATCGGAAAACGGCAAGCCCAGATCAATGCTCAGTACGATAATTTGTTGGCGCTAGCTCGTGAACGTCAAAATAAATTGAACGAAACCGTTAAGGCATACGTTCTAGTGCGTGAGGCAGCTGATTTAGCCTCATGGATCAAGGACAAGGAAAATCATGCTAAAGTGGAGGATGTCGGTGAAGATTTAGAAGAAGTTGAAGTGCTTCAAAAGAAATTCGATGATTTTAATGATGATCTTAAGGCGAACGAAGTTCGTTTGGCTAAAATGAATGATATTGCTGTCCAATTGACCACACTTGGACAAACTGAGGCCGCAATTAAGATTCAAACTCAAATGCGAGAACTTAACGATAAATGGCATTCACTTCAAGAATTGACCGCAACACGAGCCACTCAATTGGGTTCGGCACATGAGGTGCAACGCTTCCATCGTGATATTGACGAAACTAAGGATTGGATTGGTGAGAAAGATAATGCTCTCGATAATGATGATTTGGGCAAGGATCTTCGCAGTGTTCAAACGCTCCAACGTAAGCATGAAGGAATGGAACGTGATTTAGATGCTCTTCGTGATAAAATCCGTCAACTTGATGAAACAGCTCGCCGCCTAATGCAATCACATCCGGAGTCGGCCGATCAAACATACGCGAAACAAAAGGAAATTAATGAAATGTGGGATCAAGTAACAACAAAGGCTCAAACACGTAAGACTCGCCTCTTGGATTCATACGACTTGCAGCGATTCCTGAGCGATTATCGCGATCTGATGGCATGGATTTCTTCGATGATGGGTCTAGTTACGTCCGAGGAGCTGGCTAATGATGTTACCGGTGCCGAAGCTTTAATCGAGCGTCATCAAGTAAGTATTCCGTTTTTTTTCCGTAGCCCATTCCATTTTAACATATGATTTTCCCATTTTATTATTTTTTATTTCCATTTTCCCCGAAACATTTTAGAATCAACGAGCAGAATTTGATTTCAATTATGGTATTCCTCAGGTAGATAGAGATGCCTGACAATCTAAATTTAAAATTCATTTTTGTTTTATAAATTAACTCCTGTGAAGCGCTCCTACTAATATCAAAATGTTTTTTGTTGTAATTACACACCTTATCTGTTGTGATATATGTTTGGGGCAGAATTATAAAAGGGGTTTGGCTTAGTTTAGCACGAATCTTGTTCTTTTACGATTCTTCCTCGTTTGAAATTATTTTTGAATTTTGCGGTTAATTTTTTGATAAGAGTCTTCGGTGTCACCGTTAAAGTACACTTGGCACACTAAATTTGAGCGAGCAGAGTATGAGAATTTTTGATTACATGTTGTGGTTTCGTTATGTATTGCTTTAAGTTAGAGATAAATTTTGTATGCGGCGCAAAAACACCCTGTTGTTGCTGTAATACAGTGGTATCCAAGGTTCATATATTTCTGACATTCCTTATTCCAAATTTACTTCTTAACAGTCTAAGACTGTTTTTCAATTTATTTTGAATTATTAAAATGTTGGTCATACATAGTTTAAATTAAACAGATCTATTGCATCAAGAAATGGACACCACTGATCTAACGCTTGAAAGCAATTTACAAAATTATCGTTCGACTATACTAATCCGAGATTTAAATAAAAATTCTCGTACTTGTTGCTAACTACTATTATTCATATTGCATGAAACACATGTCACACTAAACATAAAAACTATTTCCATGTCGTATCATACCTTATATACATACACAAGCATATTCATGTTCGCTATTTTTATTTGTTTTCGAACGGCAGAGTTAAATTGATTCGTTTCGTGTCAAACGACCAGGTTACATAATCGCTACATACTAAATTGAATTTTATTTTACTAGGAACACCGCACTGAAATTGATGCACGCGCTGGTACATTTGCTGCATTCGAACAATTTGGAACTGAATTATTGCAAAATAATCATTATGCGTCACCCGAAATACAAGAGAAAATCGAAGGACTGGGTAAGGCTCGTGAAGAATTGGAACGTGCTTGGGCCGATCGTCGCCTACAATTGGAACAAAATCTTGAACTACAATTGTACTTGCGTGATTGTGAACAAGCTGAAAATTGGATGAGTGCTCGTGAAGCGTTCTTGAAACCAGATGAAGTAGATGCCAAAGGTGAAGGAGATAATGTCGAAGCTTTGATTAAAAAGCATGAAGATTTCGATAAGGCGATTAACGGGCATGAAGAAAAAATTGCCGCCTTGCAAGTTTTGGCGGATCAATTAATAGTACAAGAGCACTACGCATCAAAATTGATCGATGACAAACGCAAATCTGTACTCGATAGATGGCGTCACTTGAAAGAAGGTTTGATCGAAAAACGTTCTCGCCTTGGAGACGAACAAACACTCCAATCGTTCAGTCGAGATGCTGACGAAATCGAGAACTGGATCGCCGAGAAGTTGCAACTGGCTACCGAAGAAAGTTATAAGGATCCCGCCAATATTCAATCGAAACATCAAAAACATCAAGCATTTGAGGCTGAATTGGCTGCTAATGCTGATCGTATTCAAAGCGTTTTGGCCATGGGTGAAAACTTAATTCAAAAGAATCAGTGCAGTGGATCAGAAGATGCAGTGCAGAAACGTCTTACTCAAATCGCCGATCAATGGGAATATTTGACTCATAAAACAACCGAAAAATCATTGAAGTTGAAAGAAGCCAACAAACAACGTACCTACATCGCCGCCGTTAAAGATCTTGATTTCTGGCTCGGCGAGGTTGAAAGTCTTTTAACTTCCGAGGATGCTGGTAAAGATTTGGCTTCGGTCCAAAATCTAATGAAGAAACACCAATTAGTCGAGGCTGATATCCAAGCCCACGCCGATCGTATCAAGGACATGAACAACCAAGCTGATTCACTCGTTGACAGTGGACAGTTTGATAGTGCTGGAATCCAAGAAAAGCGACAATCGATTAACGAGCGATATGAACGTATATGTAATTTGGCTGCTCATCGTCAAGCCCGTTTGAATGAAGCGATGACCCTTCATCAATTCTTCCGCGATATCGCCGATGAAGAAAGTTGGATTAAAGAAAAGAAATTGTTGGTTGGATCTGATGATTATGGTCGTGATTTAACTGGTGTACAAAATTTGAAAAAGAAACATAAACGTCTCGAAGCTGAATTAGCTTCACACGAGCCGGCTATCCAAGCCGTACAAGAGGCTGGTGAAAAATTAATGCACGTCTCAAACCTTGGTGTACCAGAAATTGAACAACGTTTGAAGGCTTTGAATCAAGCTTGGGCCGAACTTAAAGGTCTTGCCGCCACACGTGGCCAAAAATTGGATGAATCCCAAGTTTATCAGCAATTCTTGGCTAAAGTTGAAGAAGAAGAAGCATGGATTACAGAGAAACAACAATTGCTATCGGTTGAAGATTATGGAGATTCTATGGCCGCAGTGCAGGGTCTTCTCAAGAAACACGATGCATTTGAAACTGATTTTGCTGCACATCGTGATCGTTGCTCTGATATTTGCGATCATGGCGCTAGCCTTGTTGCTAATAATAATCATCATCAAGAATCTATTCAACAACGATGCGCACAATTGCAGAAGAAATTGGAAAATCTATCGTCGCTAGGAGGACGCCGCAAGGCCGCTCTACTCGACAATTCTGCCTATTTGCAATTCATGTGGAAAGCCGATGTTGTTGAAAGCTGGATTGCTGACAAGGAAAATTATGTTCGCTCCGAAGAATTTGGTCGTGACTTATCAACGGTACAAACTCTCTTGACTAAACAAGACACGTTCGATGCAGGTATGTTTAGTATTCTTTACATGAAATCTAATTTCTCTTATTGATTCTAAATATTATTTCCAGGTTTGAACGCTTTTGAACAAGAGGGAATCCATAATATAACAGTTCTTAAGGACCAATTAATTGAAGCAAACCATGCCCAATCTCCGGCTATCCAGAAACGTCATGATGATGTACTAACTCGCTGGCAAAATCTTCGAGCAGCTTCCGACGCTCGTAAATATCGTTTGATCGATATGCAAGATCAATTCCGTGAAATTGAAGATTTGTACTTGACATTCGCCAAGAAAGCTTCAGCATTTAATTCATGGTTTGAAAACGCGGAGGAAGATCTCACCGATCCAGTTCGCTGCAATTCCATTGAAGAAATTCGTGCACTTCGAGAAGCCCATGCTCAGTTCCAGGCGTCATTATCGTCTGCACAAGCTGATTTCCAGGCGTTGGCCGCACTAGATCAAAAAATCAAGAGCTACAATGTTGGACCTAATCCATACACATGGTTCACTATGGAGGCATTGGAAGATACATGGCGTAATTTACAAAAGATTATCGAGGAACGAGATGGTGAATTGGCTAAGGAAGCGCAACGACAAGAGGAGAACGATAAATTACGTAAAGAATTCGCTAAGCATGCGAACGCTTTCCACCAATGGCTAACCGAAACCAGGTAACGAATAATTATTTTGATTCGATTTTTTATTCATTTCCATTCAATCCATCAAATTTCACATCTCAAAATATATTTTGTGTTTAGATTTTATATACTTGGATGGGAGGTCAAAGGGTAAATTACTGTTGTTGGTGGAAAAAATCGCTTACTATTTTCTAATACTAAACAGCAATAATTTTTTGTTTTTGATTGATTCTAATATTTAACGGTTTTATGTAATTTCGATGAATTAACAGAATATTTTGTTTAAGCGCGATTAATCATCGTTGGCTAATTTTGAAAGCGGCTTGATACGCACTTTAACGATATGTGTATTAATTTAATGTTTTATTTTTATTACGGTTTAGAACATCCATGATGGAAGGATCTGGTACACTCGAACAACAATTGGAGGCGCTCCGTTTGAAGGCAGCTGAAGTACGGGCACGGCGTGTTGATTTGAAAAAGATTGAAGAATTAGGAGCACTATTAGAGGGTCATCTAATTTTGGATAATCGTTATACTGAACACTCAACCGTGGGTTTGGCACAGCAATGGGATCAATTAGATCAGTTGTCGATGCGAATGCAACACAATTTAGAACAACAAATTCAAGCTCGTAACCATTCTGGTGTATCAGAGGATTCGCTACGAGAATTCTCAATGATGTTCAAGCATTTCGACAAGGATAAGAGTGGAAAATTGAATCACCAAGAATTTAAATCATGTCTTCGAGCCCTTGGTTACGATTTGCCAATGGTTGAGGAAGGACAATCCGATCCCGAATTTGATGCAATCCTTGAAGTTGTCGATCCAAATCGAGATGGTCACGTATCCTTACAGGAGTATATTGCGTTTATGATATCGAAAGAAACCGAAAATGTACAATCGCATGAGGAAATTGAGAATGCGTTCAGAGCAATTACCGCCTCGGATCGACCTTATGTTACGAAAGAGGAACTCTATAGTGTAAGTGTTAATGTTTTAAAATCATTCTTGATTTTTGTTGTGTTCCATGTTTCGATTTTAATTATTTACAGAACCTTACAAAAGATATGGCCGACTATTGTGTTCAGCGTATGCGACCATATTCTGATACAAAAGGATCAACAATTCCCGGAGCCCTTGATTATGTTGAGTTTACGCGCACACTATTCCAAAACTAGAGCAGCAGCATCGATGTTTCGAAATAAATTTATTTTTTTAAATTATTTTACTTGCTAAATAAAAAACACTTCCTATAAACAAACAAAAATGCTTTTATTTTTTCTTTATAAAAAAATCATAAATTTTATTATACATATATATTTATAATAACGTTAAAAATAATTAAATATATACATGAATTTATTTTATTTTAAACTACATATTTCAATATTATATTTAGAGCTTATCCAACAATTAAAAACTATAAACAATTACAGCTTTTTCATGTAGTCGTTCTTGTTCTCTTAAGTAGTTTTATATTTTTGATTTTCGTGGCAACTGAATGGCATGCAATAATTTATTTTATAACGTCACAATCAATAAAATATGCTTATAATTTTTAATTATTAAAAATAAATTATATGTAATTCAAAAAATGATTATAAAGGAAAATAAAATAAAAATTATATATATTTAAAAATGTTTGGTGTGGATTTATTTTTCGATTAAGGCCATTTTCTCAAGAAGTGTGGTTGGTTGATGGTTTGGCCACAGAAATATAATCAACTGTAACTAAATCACTTTTAACTTTTTAATTAAATTTTTCTGCCAAAATAGTCCTGTCCGTAATTGAATGAATTTTTCCACCTTCCACGATTCAAGGACATTCCGTTGTTTTTCTGTGGTTTCAAATATGAAAATATCAATTGAGGAATTTTGACATCGATTAATATTTTTAACTTAAAAGGGTAATGTAAAGAGTCCTTTACAACGCCTCGGTAGCGCAGTAGGTAGCGCGTAAGTCTCATAATCTTAAGGTCGTGAGTTCGATCCTCACCCGGGGCAAATGTCTTTTTAAATTTTGTAAATCGTTCATTAGTTCTTATTACTACGGTCTTTGTTGGCTGTTTTCCTTGTGGTTGATGATGATTAAGGACTAAAGAATACGATTACTTAAAATAAAGCGATAACAGTTTGTAGGTTACGTCCGTTGAAGGAATTGCGTAAATTTAGCGCTTGCCAGAATCAACATTTAGGAGTATTTGATTGATTGATATCTGTGCCGTTTAACACAAGGCTATTTTCCGAGTGCGATTTGGCAATATTGTGCTGCATATAGTAGCAAATAAGGGCCAGTTTATGCTCGATTTTCGATGACAATCGAGGTAACTAGACGATGATATGTCACGCAACAGCATATTTTCGACTTTCCCGGTCAATACAGATTTTCTCAATAACAGGCCTTACTAAGGAATTTAACATAATTTCGATCAAGAGCATACCAATCGAGGACGAGAAAGATGATATCAAAGATGGATTTTATGTTGAGTTGGAGAACATCAAACATACCAGCTCGCAGGTGATTTTAATGCTAAAAGTGTGGAGTGCAAATAAAACGGCAACATTCCTACAGTAGCCTACATCAAACCATTAATGCTAATAGTTTGCAAGCCTCGGCAAATCGATTATGCCATGATCTGTAAGCGACTCTCTGCCAGCTTGTCAGACGTTAGAACCTATAGACGTTGGTTTTAAATATAAGTGGAAATTTTCATCAATTTTCAGTTGACAAACGAATAAACCGTGCAATGGAACATCGATGAATTAAATGACAAGCAACAGCTTGCTGCAAAGCTAATAGTCGTTTTTCGCCGAGAAACTTTATAACTAGTGAGAAGCTCTACAGTTAGCTATAATTAACGCAACGCAAACTTCAACAACGGTTAAAGGAACTGAATAACTCAAAACATCAAAAACTCTCGAATGGAATATTTCTATGCAAGGAAAGAAACGATTAAACTTCTGCCGCAAAATAAAAAAGCCACAATTGATGAATTGTATTAAAAAGTCAAGTTCTCTGTGGACACCGGTAACTCACGACACTGACTGTTCAATTCCAAAAATACAACTAAACATTTCCATATTCTCGCCTCAAAGAGTGTTTAAACCACTTACCAAGTTAGTCCTATTCGAGTAATCGAACCAGGCAAATTTTACTATCCGACATAGGACATAGATGCTATAATGCTATAATCGTAAGGTTCACGGTCTCGAAAGAATCACCGCAGAAATCTGACTGTTTCACAACAAAGAGTATACTGTCTGATTTCTGGAGATTACCAGTCGTCCCCTGTTAGATATGTTCGTTAAGGTTTTTGCAAATGTTGTATTCGTTAGGCTCACTTTTCAGCTGGTTTTCGCACCCAACCTATAAACTACGGATTATTATATTTTACAATAAGTATAATTTTGGAAAAGTGGGCGTACAATATAATATCGACATACATTAACTCTCAATCGATTTCGGACAAGCACGTGTCAACTTTAACCACGAGAACTTGTGCCTGTAGCGACTCAAAATTCCTTTCGTTCGTTCGGCGTTCGTTCACACATACCATGATTATCACAGCAGTAGACAGGCCTATCATGGACTTTCTGTCCAAATATGGTCTCTTGGTCGATTTGAAGAACAGACTACTCTCTGATTCAACTACTAACCACGCTGTGAACGCAATCATCGCCCAAGTTGATACGCCATCTCCAAAACATTTCAGCGTCAATAACGATAACGGCGCTCTTTTGAAGAAACCCCCCTCGCTAACTGATGCTAAGGATTACAATCTCCCAGTGAAGTATAACGTAGTCCACTACGTTGTTACACAAGGTAGCTTCCCTTGTGCGAAACCACGACAACTCGACGAAACGAAATTAAAAGCTGCAAAAATAGAATTTCAGTTTATGACAGACATCGGAATCTGCCGCCGCTCATCATCACCATAGTCTCCTCACCATTACATATGGTGCAAGTTAAACACTGTTACTGTCCCAGATAGATATCCTATCCCCTACATACACAGTTTCTCGTTGAAACTCGCCGGCACCACTATTTCTCGAAAATAGATTTGGTTAGGACATATCATCAAATTCCCATGGCTCTCGAGGACATTCATAAAACAGCGATAACTACTCCTTTTGGGCTTTTCGAGTTTACCCGAATGCCATACGGGCTTCGTAACTGAGCCCAGACATTCCAGCGGCTCCTAAACCAAGTGTTAAAAGGGGTGAATTTCGTCTACTCTTATATCGCCTATATCCTCGTTGCGAGCCGGTCCGAGATGGAACACAGTGAACATCTCGAGTCAGTATTGAAACGTCCTTTTGCATATGGAATTAATATTAAATCTTCAAAATGTATTTTCGGCGTGAAGTCACTCGACTTCTTGAGCCAGACAATTTTCGAAACATGGCATCCCTCCGTCGAAAGACAGTGTTGGAGTCATTTCAAATTTTCCAGAGCCAACATCAATGCGCCAAACACAGCAGTTCCTTCGTATGGTGAACTATTACCACTGCTTTATACCACGGTTAGCCGAACTGTTATCGCCTATTCACAAGCATTTGGCCAGTTTATTCAAGAACGGCAAAAACAAAAGAAACTTCTCTTGACCCGAAGATTGTACAGAATCTTTCGATAAGGTCAAGTGTTCTCTTGGTGCTGTCACTCTTTTGGCACACCCATTGAACGACGCGCAGTTCAACATAACTAACGACGCTTCAACCATTAACTTTCTTTTCAAAGAAGCTGTTCCTTGCGGAAATTAAATACTCTACTTTCGATAGAAGACTTCTTGCTATGTATTTAGCAATTAAGCATTTTCGCCATTTCGTCGAAGGCCGAAATTTCTCTATACTTACCGACCATTATAAACCCCTTACAACAGCTATTGCGTCAAAGTTAGAACGTAGTCCCCGGCAATTACTACATCTCGATTACATTGCCCAGTTCACTACCGACATTCATCACATCAAATGTAAACACAATGTGGTGAACGACTGTTTGTCTCGTTCTTGTGAAACACTTCTCACAGAACTCAGCGACTTCTCCTTCGACACGAAGGAATTACTTGTACAGCAACAACGCGACGGCGAATTGCAGAAATTGATTTCAGCACGCACATCGAAATCAAGCGTAAACCTGCAACGAATCGACTTACCAGATACGCAGCAAATTTGGTGTGAGACTTCTACAGGTAAAAATGGACACTATGTTCCTCTCAATATGTGACGGATAATCTTCGGTAGTCTACATGGCTTATCACATCCCGGCATCTGTGCCAAATACTTCTGGCCAAGAACAGTGATATAAGCGATTGGATGAAATCTTGCATCCCATGCAAAAGTCTAAAGTTCACCGCCACACAAAATCAGTACTTAGTAAATTCGAGCTATCAAGTGGTAGGTTTGAACGCATCCACATGAACCTATGGTTGGTCTATTGCCCTAATCGAATGGCTATCATTATATTTTAAGGGTAGTCGACCGATTTACCCATTGGCTAGAATCGTACTCAATCTGAGAAATGACCGCTAAAACCGTAAGTAAGATCTTCTACAATGAGTATATCTGTAGATATGGTGTCCCACTCTTCATCACGACAGGTCAAAGAACACAATTCGAATCAACTTTGTTCACCGAGCTCACGAAGCTCCTAAGTTCCCATCAAATTCGGACAACTGCATACAACCAGAAGGCAAATGGTCTTGTCGAACGGTTCCAGAGGCACCTAAACTCCGCCTTACCAGCTCGATATTATGCATCTCATTGGAGCTTAGAACTCCCAACGATCCTATTAGGTATTCGAACCTCCGACAAGGAACGCCTCAACTGTATACCAGCAGAGCTAGTATATGGTCAAAATATTAAGATTCCCGGTGCATTCTTCAACGACCAAAATTCGAACCCAAAGACAGATACTTCGGACTTTGTGAAGCAGCTTCGTACAACCATGAGATGCTTAGTTCCTATGGACACAAGACATCCAACCGAACAGGCAACGTACATTCCCAAAAAATCTGGAAACCTGTTCACACGTATTCGTACGTTTGGATAGAGTCAGAGGCCCATTGAGTACACCCTATTCAGGACCGTATCCATAGTGACCCGGTTACAGACTTAAGCAAGTTTCTGTAAATTGCTGCAAATATCATTCTTACAAGATTAAAGATTAAATTGTTGACAGGTGTTGCTTTTCTGAAATTTAAGCGGAAACGACAGTTAGTGGTCATGCTGGTTATATTAAAGCTCTACAAGCTAGCAATGTTTATATATAACAATGAAAAATGAAAATTCAAAATTAAAAATAAAATACTTACAAAATATCGTGGGGTCATTGTCAATTTTAGAAAAAGATAGGAGTACCCAACTACAATACAGGAATTGTTTCTGTATCCGCACCAATATACCTCTACGAGGTTGAGGAGAGGCAATGAAGCAGTGGTTCCATCTATAAGGTGAAATAAAAATCCAGTATACAGTGCAGAAACACACGTAGTTAGGGACGGGATAAAATGGCTTGCGGCTGCGGGTCACGGTCTCCATTTTCAAACAACAAAGCGCAAAACAAGTACACACTGATAGCGATGACGAAGCAACGCATAATAGCGTCCAAACTAATTGGACCCAGTATTATAATACTGTATTATATTACTGAACTGCCTATCGATAGGTAGGTTAGCGGTGAATTAAATAAGCCATCCCCAACCGCAGCTCTGCTGGGAGGAGAGTCTCAGAGAACGGGGGAGTGGAACCTCTTTTCACCAAATTCTGATTGCCTAGGATACTCAGTAGAGAAAGGCGAACTGATGGCGCCATAAAACCATCGACCACAACCACGGTGAACTGAGCATCACATCTCCTGTGCTCCCGGGCCTCCAGGTAGCGAGTGGGGAACCCTATAAACAAGGGGTGGGGTGCTCGGTAAGCCAATGGGCTGGATTAAGGTGTTACGTGACCCGTGCTGATGATCGGCTAGACTGGGGGCCCATTTAACAAAGCCCAGTCGTGAACGGAGCCCTCTGGATACCTGGCAACCTCCAGTTGTATTTAGTCTTGCTTGCGTACACGGATCTCTGCGCAGGTTGACCTATATTTCTCCGATACTCGTGGGAGAAACATGGAAAAAATAAAATTAAATTAAAGGGGCAGGCACCCTTCAAAAACCGGAAGAAGGTAGCAACTCTAACCGTGAAGGTGGGGCTTCATCATCAGGGGCAAGGTTAAGCGACACTTTGGCATCGAAGCCAGGTGGAAGCGGAACTGCTAAAGGAAATAAGGGGGATTGAGGCCGATCCCTCAGTCGAAGCGTCGATACAGGGAGAGATAGTCGGCGTTCAGAATTTTACAAAAACTGGCTGAGCCCCTGTGATAGCTCAGAAAGGGCCCTTGTGTCTAAAACACAGTATGGTCCCAGGAAGAGCTGGAAACGGGTGACAGTAAGCGAGCCAAGGTGCAAGCAGAAA
This sequence comes from Nephrotoma appendiculata, assembly GCA_947310385.1. Lineage (NCBI taxonomy): Eukaryota > Metazoa > Arthropoda > Insecta > Diptera > Tipulidae > Nephrotoma > Nephrotoma appendiculata. The sequence continues at coordinate 283,504,509 of OX371225.1, read as the reverse complement.
AGACGTCGGGTGCTCCTAGGGATCAAAAACTGAAGCTATTCAGTGAGATCCTAAAGGAGCACGTGTTGGTGCTAGCCGCCATTGATAGAACTCAGGAAGATGGGAGCGTCACGTCCGAAAAGTGGAGAGTAGTGTTTAATGCACTAAAATCCATTCCGCGGATTCTGAGAGAAAATCCGGGATCCCTCCTGTCCTGCAAAGATGCGGGATGGTACCAGGGGCGCGTGAAGTTGACTACGTGCTCGGATCAGAGATCGGTCGACCTTTACAAAAGGGCAGTGGCTGAAGTGGGCGAGGTGTGGCAGGGCGCGTTGCTTGAGACAGTCTGCAGGGAGGAAATCTCGAGCAGGCCGAGGTCACGTGTTTGGCTGCCAACCGAGCCGGATAAACCAGAAGAGATCCTCGAGATCATTCGGGCCAGCAATCCCGATCTCCAAACGGAAGACTGAATGATTGTAAAGCGAGAGAAAGCTAAGGGAGGCTTTAGATTGGCAATCATGCTGATCAATAAAGAATCCCTGGCTTCCCTTGCAAAATTAAAGGGAGTGATCAACTTTGGGTTCGGGTCGATCACTCTTAAAATATATAAAAAGGACGAGGCCGACGCAACTGCGAAAGACCAGCCTGGGGGTGACGACGAATGGATCCAGCAGGAGACGGTCAAGCGGGCTGAGGACGGCCAGGAGAGTGATGCTTCGGCTCTGGTGGGCATAGTTAGGGGAGGTAGCCTCCTCTCTCTGGAGCCTGATGGGGAATCCTGTCAGGCTCTCGATGAGAGGAAGAAAGCGTCCGGAACAATGAGACAGATGGCACTATCTCGATGCAGGGAGTGCAGGAAGAGGTGAGTAAGGTCTACTACATAGCATTGTACAAATAAACCTACATCACACGAAGGCTGCCTCGGCAGCTCTCGTGCTCAGACTGACTAAGTCAGATGAGGACTTAGTGTTAATCCAAGAACCTTGGATTAACAATAACAGGATCTGTGGCCTCAGAATGAAAAGGTATAAATTACTATACTCAAGCAACTCTGAGAAGATCAGATCGTGTATTTTAGCGAAAAAAATTTGAATATTTTTCTTCTTCCACAATTTAGTAGCGGAGACGTTACAGCGGTGAGCGCTGAGGTTGGCTGTGAAAAACTATGGCTAGCCTCAGCCTATATGGATCGCGGGAAGGAGGTTCCACCGGATAACCTGGGGGAACTGATCCGGGAAGCAGATCAAAGAAGGGTTAGTGTTGTACTCGGATGTGATGTAAATGCGCATCACACAATCTGGGGAAGCACAGACATCAACGAGAGGGGTGAGTTATTTTTTGATTATTTATTAAATACCAACCTTTTAGTTTGCAATATTGGACGAGAACCGACATTTATTGTTAAAAATCGACAGGAGGTTTTAGATGTCACCTTTTTGTCAGAAACGATCTTTCATATGATCAGAGGGTGGAGAGTGGCGAAAGAGCACTCATTCTCTGATCATCGATATGTAATTTATAACCTCGACATTAAACCTGTTACCCGGAAATCCTTCAGGAATCCCAGAAGGACAAACTGGAACAAATATGGAGAGGTGTTGAAGGAACTATTGCCGCTGGAGGTTCCTGGACTTCCGGCGACGGTAGAGGAATTAGATGGCATGGTTAATATTGTCACAAAGGCATGCAATCTTTCATTTAATGCTGCGTGTCCCCTAATAAAGCCTAGGGGCAGGCAGAAACCGATATGGTGCACCAAGGAGTTGGAAACATATCGGAGTGTGTGTAGGAGAGCTTTTAATAAAGCTATAAGAACACAAGGGAGGTTCGGGATTGGGACTCCTATAAAGAGGACCTCAGAAAGTACAAAAAAGAGTTGAGGAAGGCACAAAGGGGGTCTTGGAGACTCTTTTGTTGTAGGATGGAGGAGGTCTCTGAGACTTCTCGCCTTAGGAAAATTCTAGCTACTAACCCAACCAGTCCTAGTTATTTAATTAGACCAGACGGGTCATGGACAGCATTAAGTGCGGAATCATTTTAGCTCCTCATCGACACACGTTTTCCGGGAAGCTTTGAAGACTCGACAGAGCCTGGAGCTTATCGAGTAACACCTTCAATAGAGATGGAGGGCATCATGGATAAGGAGCGAATCCGTTGGGTGCTGAACGGGTTTAAACCTTATAAATCGGCGGGCCCGGATCAGATTATACCAGCAGAGATCCAGAGGAACTCAGCAGTCATCCTCCCCTGGCTAGAAAGTATCTTCATGGGATGTCTGAAACTGGTCTATATTCCTAGAAAATGCACGGAGGTCAGAGTGGTCTTTATCCCGAAATCGGGAAAAATCTCGCATGCCTATCCAAAGGATGTGAGACCTATAACTCTATCATCCTTTCTGTTGAAAATCTTGGAAAGGTTGGTAGATATAGGTATTCGATCAAAAATTGAGCCCAGGAGTTGGGCAATGTCGCAGCATGCGTACTATAAAAGGAAGTCAGTAGACACAGCTCTGCACAAACTGGTACGCATGATTGAGAAGTCAATTTACTCGCAAGAGTTCTGTATGGTAGCATTTCTCGACATTGAGGATGCCTTTAATAATGTTAAAACGGAGGCGATCATGGAAGGATTGTTATTTTAAAACGTGGACTACCCCATATGTAGGTTGATAAATCAGATGCTGGTAAGCAGGATTATTACCTCGAAACTAGGGGAGGCCACCATTAGAAGGCGGGTGGTTAGAGGAACCCCGCAAGGAGGTGTAATGTCCCCTTTCTTTGGAGTGTTGTGATGAATGGATTGCTCTTGGAACTGGAGAGAGAGGGGATAGGGGTTGTAGCGTATGCGGATGATGTAGCGATAGCTGTCTCAGGCAAATATCTGGATACGATTAGGGATGTTATACAGAATGCACTCCTGATCGTTACGAAATGGGCCAGCAAATGTGGATTAGGGATCAACCCCTCCAAGACAGAGCTGGTACTATTTACCAAGAAATATAGAATTTCTGTAGTTAGTCGGTCCTACCGTGAACGGCATTAGACTGGCTTTTGCTGACAGAGTGAGATTTCTGGGCATAATCTTGGACAGTAAGCTAAGCTGGAAGCCTAACATTGTAGAAAGGGTGTATAAGGCTAATGTAGCCATTTACTCGTGTAAAAACGCCATAGGAAAGAGATGGAGTCTAAAACCAGAGCTGGTACACTGCCTCTATACCGCTGTGGTAAGACCCGTGCTGATGTACGGGGTGGGTGTGTGATGGCCAGCTCTGCAGAATGTAACATACAGGAAGATGATGGAGAAGGTGCAAAGAACGGCTTGCATGATTATAAGCGGGGCGCTTAGGTCAACACCTACACGCGCTTTAGAGGTTATGTTCAACCTTATCCCAATCGAATTTTTTGGTAAGCAGATGGCAGCCAATGTGGCTACGAGACTCTCGGCTGTCTCTCATTGGAAGTGTCTTCAAGCGGGACACTCGACGATAGTTAGATCGCTAAGGGAAGAACTGGCGAATCTAGATTATATTAAACCGTTGTGCTTCGATACAGTTTTCCGGACCATCTGTCCTTCGAGAGAATCCTGGAGGAACGGATCAATACTGGAAAACGAGGCACTGCAATTTTTCACGGACGGTTCTAAGCTAGACGGCAAGGTAGGAGCCGGAGTCTTTTATGAGAAGCTTAATGTTAATATTTCCGTTCGTCTCCCTGACTACTGCAGCGTGTACCAGGCTGAAGTGGTGGCGATGGGCGAAGTCGGGACATGGTTGAAGCATAACGTGGTATCCGTTAGAGATATCGCGTTTTATGTGGACAGTCAGGCGGCGGTCGTCAGGTCGCTAGAGGCGGTTTGTCTGAAGTCACGGGTGGCGCTGGATTGCCAATCATCTCTTAATGAGATGAGCGAGTATTTCAGTATCCAGATAATCTGGATCCCTGGTCACTCGGACATCACGGGAAACTGCAGGGCGGACGAACTAGCTAGGTACGGTATGACTCTCCAGATGCAGCCGGAAAGGGCAGGTCTGGGGAGGCCTATAGCAGCGCTTAAATCGGCGCTCAGTAAAAAGGCAATCTCCTTGACAAACGAGAGTTGAACCAACACCCTCACGTGCAGGATAGCAAAACAGGTTTGGCCAAAACTGGATCTGCTTTCCTAAAACGTAAATAATGGTCTGCATAAGGCTCAATCTTGGGCCCGTAAAACCCATGGTTCTACCGGTGTGCACTAATTTACTGACTTTGGCTGAAATCTTACAAAATTATGCCGAAAAACGGTATTTTTTAAAACATTTTTAAAATTTTTGTATCTTCATATTTATTAAGAACTCGGTCCATTCTTGACCACCCATTGTCAAATTTGGATGTGATTTGCATTTTAACACGAATTTTTCAATGGGATTTAGCCATAGGATTTTATAATTTAATCCGCAATCAGGACCGTCCCTGATTAGATTAGCATAGAGCTGTGTAATGCGCAGATGTTATCATCGAAACAAGGATTTTAACCACTAGTTCTTTTGAAAGTTGGTCAGTTGAAGAAAATAATTAATTCATCCAGTGTTCATCCATTTACAGCGAAACACCAATTTTTTTCTAATGACCAAACGAAAAAAATTCGAATTCAAATTCGATGCCAAATACGAATTATATTCTCATACTTATGTTATGACGATAAATGTTTGATCGATACACATAAAACTATTTCATTAATATTCTAGTCTTACCGTACAGTTTCGTCCAACTCCACGCAAAGAAAATTCACAAAGAAAATTAAAAAGAAATAAAATAAAATTTAAAATGGAGGTGATGGAAGAAGGAAATCTAATGGACAGAGTCCCAATATTGTTGCAACGAGATCTACAATATTATCAACAGCATCAAACTGTACTACAAGAAACAATTTGCCACGGAGTAGTAGGTGGAAAATTAGATTTTCCACGTACCGCTTCATTTGCATCGGTAAAGATTGTTTTGTGGTGGGAAGACGAATACTACGCCGCATACAAAAAAAATTCAGGGCTTTTGAATTACAATCAATTTGATGAAGATGGACAAGAGAAGACAACTGGAAGCAACGTAAGCATATATTAACACTGTATATGGTATTGAAATAAAATCGGCTTCTCGCTTTTAGGTAACAATTGCCCCAGTTATCGTGAAAACATCGGATCCAGAAAAATTTGTGGGCCTTTTGACAAAATCGGCTGATAGCCTGCTCGAACATTTGCATACACTAAGTCAAGAGGCTTTAGATCACGCTGACCTTACTGTGCTGACGGCTACAATTGGTGCCGCCGCCCTAATCAAAAATGCATTATCAATTTATCTGCAATGCTCAACTGTAACTGTGTATCCCCCGAAAGGCGATGAAAAAGGTGGCTCACTAAAAATGAGCTATAAACAGTATTCAGAAATGACTGAAGCGTTGGCTGAACGATTACTTGATCTGCATTGCCGTTTATTAACATTGTACATAATTCAGGATGCTGATTGTTTAAATTGGGAGGCACAACAATCATTTTTTGAATCAGAACGCGGTTCGTACACAATACAGATGTGGTGGCTGTATATGCAAGGTACTAAACAGGATTTATGGGATTCGGTGCCACCGAATATGGCACAACGAGTTTTTTCCGGCATGTTAAATGAAACGCTCACAATATTGACGGTTCGCTACACACAAACCGTACCAAGTAAAGAACGAAGCCCGTTGCTGCTAGTTGATATATGTAATTTGCTGTTATGTGTGGCTGAATTGTTACCGTTCATCGCAGAAAATGGCGAAGGTTATGTTGGACTAAATATTGTGAATCAATCAAAAATTCTTCGAGATATTCATTGCAAATGCCACGAATTATTTTGTTGCCTTCTTCTGCGGGGAGTATCGTTAGGCGTGTTGTATAAAATTTTACGCAAAGGCCAATCATCCATCGGGATGTTTAATTCGCGACAAGGTTTACCGTCGCCGTGGATCATTTTTGCGTTGCCAAAATTGTTTCCAACCTCACAGAATGCACACTGGGCTAGTCGATGTACCGAATTTGGCGTTAGCACAGCGATCGCACTCGAAGTTAAAGTACTGCTTGGTGCACCGCAACCGAATTGGTCCCTCATGTTAAAAATATTGTTGATGCGCGATGCCTATTTATCGTCCATAATATTTCATCATCTCATGAATAATTTGCCGAGGCCGGAAAATTTTATGCCTAGTCTAACCCAACCGCTTATGAATCATGAACGATTTTTCACAAAATGTGAAGGATTTTTGTGCGGCAATGAGTGTAAAGAAATTGAGTCGTGGACTAAAGAGCTAAATGATCCGGTCGGACAGACAAATTATCAAATTGTGCTTGCTTTGTCGTACATCATAATGATGACGGGTAAAAGTTCGGATATTGATAATGTTTTGATATCGGCGCTCGAGAAGACGAACATAAAAGATTGGGCGGCTTGTCTTGATCGGCGACAAGTATGGAATCAAAAGCGTCCACCTTGGCTAGAAGCCATAATTCATTTGATTTATCCGATTCTCGATCCAATCGTGCATATGCTAGTGTCCGCTGTACAGGGCGGAGGCAGTATGTACCAAGCAATGTCTTTATCGATTAATTGTTTTTCAGAAATGTGGGATTGCGTACCAGATTGTTTGTTTAATGTGGCCACATCACTATCGGAAATTATACCGGCCGATATTAAACCTCTAGGCGATGCAGTTCTAATTCAATTACTGTTTTGTTCATTGTACACAAAGCTATTGGAAACCGCTGAACATTATACCGATACCAATGAGGAAAAGGTGACAGTTTGCCAGACTCTAGCCGAGGCGATTTGCGCGATAGACGAAGACAATAAACACACGGAACGAATAAAATTATTTTTGGACCAGACTCGGGATAGCCAGAGAAATTCAAATATATTGCAGGTGGATAATGATGAACCAGCCGGTTTAAGCTTTGTAAGCACGGCCAAGGTAAATTTTGCAGTTCGATGTATTCAATGCATTGTGCTAAACCCTCTTTTGTATAGATTGGCGACTTTGAAAATCAACCATCTCCAAGCACCCGGTCTGGTGAAGAGTATGACGTTGAAAATGCTGAATATATTTCAGATGTTTTAATCAGTGATGTATTAACCACTCAAGTTGGTAAACAATGTGTTAGAGTAAGTGTCGATATTTAGATTTTGTTCAACAAGATAATTGATAACAAAATCTTTTTTCTAGATGACTTATAAATATTTAAAATGTAACATCGAATGGTTACTGCAAAAGCTCGAAGTCAGCGATGTGGAACTTAGTCCACTACAACCGATGCCCGGACAGAACTTACAAGTTGAATATCCGTCACTACTTAAGCTAATGTTCCACATTGGCCACCAAACATTTGATCAATTGTTAACCGGTGGATTAAAAATCGACTACAACACATGGTTTCAAACGCCTCTATCGATGACTCGAGAACGTGCATGGCTTCAAATATCGCAACGATATGAATTTCAAGAGCACGTACGCTTAACGATTCATGAAACGGTGATGGTATCATACATTACGTCAGAATTAAAGTCTTAAAAATCGGCACAGTAGTATAAGTGCAATCGTTTAGACTGAGTATAGTGTGAAACGGAATTTACCGAGTTTCGTTCTATCCGCACGATAATGATGCGATAAGATAACAAATTGGTTAGGTAAATAGATAGTAGTAAAAATATATCAGTCGTACCTTAGAATCAAATCCATACTAATGGTAATTAAACCAAGAGAGAAATAAATTGAAAATAGTTTTAGTTTGTTACATGACGACATCTAAAATGTCGTGCAGTTTACAAATTTCCACAATAATAATTTTGTTCATTTGCACGTAAGTTTTAATTATTTTGTTTACCGAATGATGAATCATCTTAAATACACGATATAGGTAAATCTTGGGAGTGTCTTTCAGCGATCATATTTCGTGAGGTTATGTTAAAAATGTTATATGAAGTAAAATGTACCTCATTGTAGTGTGTGCAACGTTCTGAATTGTATTTGTTAACAAAATTCATTGTAGATATTGGTGTTGAACGTCTGACAATTGACTTGTTTGTGGCATATCATAGTGTCTTAATGTCTTGAAAATAAAGCGGTGATTATAATAAAGTTAAATAATAGTTTGTGGTGTATATGTATATGTGGTACGGCCAGCACTCGACATTCTTTAACCACAAATGAACGTAAATTTCGAAAATTCGTGTTCAATCTGTCTGGGCCGGGTGATCTTAAACCATTTATATTTAGTTCTTCATTTTAACGTGAACATTTAACCGTAGAACAGTTTATCGTAGAAACAATTTACCGTGGATACTATTTATCGTGTGAACAATAGTAGTATGCCAGTTTCTCGTAGTTTGTAAAATTGACCGTAACACATTTTAAATGGTTAATAAATTAAGGCTGTGTGCCAAACTTAAGGTATATCATTTACTACGGTAAAAATCGGGTTTAGGGCAAATTTTTCGATAAGTTTGCCATAGAGTTTTTGAAAAATATGTAATTGAATTTACCGAAAAATTTACTTACAATTGAATTTTACCTTAAGTTTGGCACACAGCCTAATGGGATTTTGTAAGTTGGATGGAAATGAAATTTGTAAATGATTTTTCGAAGAAGTTCTGGATATGGTGGATGGAACAGGATCCTTTAAAGATTTTTGGAAGAGGTTTTGGAATAATGCTGTCTGGGACGGAACTTGGCCATTGCTTAGCCGCATCTTTATTTGATGAAAGTCGATTATAAATTGCTGTACTGTTGGATGAAAAAGCCAAATTCTATTTATTTTTCTAATAAATTTTTTAGTAAAATGTGAAACCATCGGTGGAGTAGAGTTAGGTATCCAACTCCAAGACCATTTAAGGCTCTTGTAGTATTACTACGTCCAGAGTTCAAACTTCCGCTTGGTTCGATGGGTTCTGGAGAGCTCAAATGTTAAAAGTCTTATTATGGCCTTGTGCCAAACTTAAAGTAAAAGTCAATTTTAAATAAATTTTTCGGCAAATTAAATTATTTTTCAAAAACTCTAACAAACTAATCGAAAAATCTGTCCTAAAACCGGTTTTTACCGTAGTAAATGATTTACCTTAAGTTTGGCAGACTAATAAATTTATCATTACGATAAATTTATCCGAGACCTTTAGGTAGATTTTCTAACCAAATTTTTATGAGAGCAGGTGATAAGCAGTGTGATATACATGTACATAGCAAGCTCCTTGCTATAAGACAAACGCCCACTTCCGCCACCCCTATCCTGGAGAACATACGCTGATATGGTATTGGATTTGTGGCGCCCATAACTTATCTTGACATTTAGTGTCAAAGGCCATAAGCAAAATTCCTCCTGGATCGCTTTTTCTCGACTTCCGTATTTGTTTAAAGTTATCTAGCCAGCACCGCAAAAGGTAAAAATCTAGTTCTGTGCTTCCACATGTTATCATCATACATAGGCTGCGTACCAATCCAAGGGTTAAAGTCAATTTTAAGTAAATTTTTCGGTAAATTCAATTATTTTTGAAAAACTCTATGGTGAACTGATCGAATAATCAGTACTAAAATCGATTTTTACCGTAGTAAACGATTTACCCTTGGATTGGTACGCAGCCATTGGGTGCAGGCCAATAGTCGGGTAAATCGTTTACTATGGTAAAAATCGGATTTAGAAGAGATTTTTCGATCAGTTTGCCATAGACTTTTGTGTGCGGTAACTGCAGCAGGGAAACTTTCGAATTTCAAAATGAAACTTGGCATACCGATTAAGCCCAATTTGTGCTAATTAGTACTCACGGGGAAAAATTAGTGCTAGTCCAGGAGCCGAAAAAACGGGAAAAGAAAATTTAAATTTCGCCTGAAAGACGAAAAAAATAAAACCCAATTTCTAGAAAAAACCAGAAATAATTTAATCCTAATTTTAAAACTTCACAAAAGCAGCTCCACCGACGAAATTTGTGCTTATCATAGAAATATGATTTTTATAAATTTTCATTAATAAATTGAGGAAAAACAAATTAGCCCCTAAAAGATACTATATTGCACATACAAAATACAGATGTATACCGTTCAATAATATTTTTGTTGAACAACATTGCCATCCAAAAAATATAGTGGCTGAATTTGTGCTAATCCAGAATTGGCCCAATTCCGTTGAACAACAAAGACCGTTGAATGAACAATTTTCTGACAAAAAATGTTCTACAAACCAATGAAGTTGGCACTTCTCATTGCATATTCCTATCAGGTATGTTCATTGCCATCCGAAAAATATAGTGGCTAATCCAGAATTGGCCCAATTCCGTTGAACAACAAAGACAGTTGAATCAACTATTTTCTGTGACAAAAAATGTCAACATACCTGATAGGAATATGCAATTAGAAGTGCCAACTTCATTGGTTTGTAGAACATTTTTTGTCAGAAAATTGTTCATTCGACGGTCTTTGTTGTTCAACGGAATTGGGCCAGTTCTGGATTAGCACAAATTCGGCCACTATATTTGCCGGATGGCAATGAATATACCTGATAGGAATATGCAATCAGAAGTGCCAACTTCATTGGTTTGTAGAACATTTTTTGTCAGAAAATTGTTCATTCAACGGTCTTTGTTGTTCAACGGAATTGGGCCAATTCTGGATTAGCACAAATTCGGCCACTATATTTTTCGGATGGCAATGTACATACCTGATAGGAATATGCAATGAGAAATGCCAACTTCATTGGTTTGTAGAACATTTTTTGTCAGAAAATTGTTCATTCAACGGTCTTTGTTGTTCAACGGAATTGGGCCAATTCTGGATTAGCACAAATTCAGCCACTATATTTTTTGGATGGCAATGTTGTTCAACAAAAATATTATTGAACGGTATACATCTGTATTTTGTATGTGCAATATAGTATCTTTTAGGGGCTAATTTGTTTTTCCTCAATTTATTAATGAAAATTTATAAAAATCATATTTCTATGATAAGCACAAATTTCGTCGGTGGAGCTGCTTTTGTGAAGTTTTAAAATTAGGATTAAATTATTTCTGGTTTTTTCTAGAAATTGGGTTTTATTTTTTTCGTCTTTCAGGCGAAATTTAAATTTTCTTTTCCCGTTTTTTCGGCTCCTGGACTACCACTAGTTTTTTCCCGTGAGCACTAATTAGCACAAATTGGGCTTAATCGGTATGCCAAGTTTCATTTTGAAATTCGAAAGTTTCCCTGCTGCAGTTACCCACACTAGTAATTGTAATGTGGATTACGCTTAAGTCAGGGCTGGTATCAATCAGAAAAGTGATGTTATTTTCCTAATCCCGAATAAATAAGCGGCTATGCTGCGGTTGTGTAAGATCTGCTGCTGCGAACTTAAGATGTACTGGTTTGGGGAACCGGTATTTTGCGGATCCTGTTTGTTGTATAACAAAAAAGTATGGTTAATTGCAATTTAATGCTGCGTGTCAAATTTTGCGTGATACAACACCAGGTGTGTGGAAATTGATATCTTGGCGATTGTCGATTGTCGATTGCTTTTGCGAATAAAACTGCAAAGAGATTGCAATTTATAAGAAAAAAAAATCGTCTTTAGGGCGATTGTGAACGTAAAGATTGTCGCTGTGTGTGTGAAACCTATCGTTATTTTTTGAGCATATTTTCGAGATGGATATTGCTCGTACTTGGCGTGAGTATTTTTGAATTCGCATGTCGCGCTTAATCGAAGGAAAATTTGAGGTCCAGACCAAATCGTGTAAATTGTAGGCAATTTGGGCAAAATTTTCTTCAGGTTTGTCCTGTCTGATCCATAGTTTTAAAATGACATTGGCCGTGAATTCAATTGCGCCTTGTATTATTTCTAATTTACAGTCTATGAAAATGGAGTAGCGATCAAATGGAACTTTTTTAAAACTGTCTCGTATCTGTTCTGTTCTCGTATATGTGTCACCGAGAGTGATATTACAGTGTGCAATATTATATCGGCAGTAAAGAACTAACTCGGTTGGGTTGGTTTCTCAGAATGCTGGAAACCGTGTCAAATATTTTGACTATCTCAGGTTGGGCTTTTGAATTTTGCTGCCGATTATTTTCATCATGCGGAGAATGCTTTGTATTATTACTAGTATTTGCCATGTTGGTTTAAGCGCAAACTCATATGCTTTTGTATTGGTGTTTTGTATTTTGTTTCACTCAACCGAGTTGTACATGCTAAGGTGGACACGTTGGTTGTACAACCAGGGAGAAACACGAGAAATTTGAAAAATTGAGTCGGAGTGTAAAAATGTTCCACGGTGGCCCTATTTCGGTAATTTCCCGGGAATAGGGAATAATTACTTTTTATAGCAGGCATTCCCCAGATATTTTTCCCAATTCCCCGTTTTCCAAAAGTTAGTTCTGGCGATTGGGAATAAGTTTACGGGAAAATAATTTAATTATTTGCGGTCGACACACGATCGCAATAAAACAAAAAAACAAAAGTCTAAAAATACTTTACTAAGTTTAATTGGTTTTTGCTGATATTTTAATCAATTTTACTTAAAAATTAATTTTGTTCATTATAGTAAAAAAAATTGGATATTTCCAATTAATATTACCAGTTTTCAGTATTAATTTTCAGCCATAATAATGCTATAAGTATAAAATACAATAAATTTCCGTTAAATTATATTCCCAGTTAATTCTTTCCTAAAATAGGTATGGAATAATAAACGTCAAAACTTGCCAAAAAAAATTTCCTCAAAAGCCAGAATACACTTTTGGGGAAAAGGGAATAAAACTGCTACAAAATTTAAAATTTCCATTCCCCGGGAATTACCAGAATAGGGCACTTGAAGAAATACGAAAAAATCGGAAAACTGAGTCGCAGCGTAAAATTGTTCCATCAGTGATTAGTTATAAAATTTGGAAAACAGTGCGCTTACACCACTAGTTTGTGGCTTGGACCACCATTACCAAAAATTATTTGTTGTACTGGCGAATTGTTATTGTGTCGGATTGGACACGTACTGTTTTGACCAGGGATTGTTGATAATTTTAGAAGAATAGTGGACTTATCACGGGTGAGGGCTCCGCCACTATTTCAAAAAACTCGTCTTATATATTTTTAAAAATTTAAATAAAACTTCACATACTTCCAACTTTATTTTCACTTCATTTGATTTAGATACAACAATTGAAAGCTTACCTGCACGGTAAAACTGTTACCGATAGGGTCATCAGTATAACGCTATTTATATTAATAATAACTAGCTGACCCGGCGAACCTCGTTCCGCCACAAAATACTTCGTCCCGAGCAAATATTTTTTCGTTCGGTCATTTTTTCGAACAATCATCTCGTATAACGTATTGAAATGTGAATGAACTGTTGATTCAAACTCAGACATCTATTGAAAATTGGGTTATTTTTTATCTCAGTGTAGAAATGAACTGGAGTCAGTTGGACCTCAAAATAATTCAATGTATTTTATTCGAGTGGAATTAAATGGAACACAGACACAAATCAATACAATGCATTGTGGCAAACAATATTTTTCGGTTTTTTGTCCGGCGCGTAAATGAACAACGATGATGGTTTGCCAACTCTCGAACACGCGACGTACAAGTGATCATGAGAAAAACACGGACTCCCAGATTTATTTCGCACACTTCCAACGATTGACCTTGTGATTTGTTAATCGTCATAGTGAACGCCAAACGAACGGGGAACTGAATGCGCTTGAAGTCGAACGGAATGTCAGTTGGAATCAATGGAATTCTCGGAATTAGAACATCCTCTCCTTTGAATTTGCCCTTGATGGACGTCGCTTAAATCACGTTGATCATCAGTTTCTTCACAGCCAATCGCGTTCCGTTACACAATCTCGAATGGTTTTGTTTAGATTACGCAGCATGATTATCACAGATCCGACCTTGACCATCAAGTTACGCGGTATAGGATTCACGCCAAATCAAGCACATTCAAAAACTCGGTCAGATAGTTGGTTATTCTCGTCTTGATTGGTCCCACTTCAGACTGTCTACATCGTTGTTCTTCGCTGTCAAATTTGCTCGTTCGTGGATTCGTACCAGATTATGATTTTGCATTCTTCAATACCTTGGCCATTGCCAAGTTCTTGGCAATTGAGCACACTGGCTGCTCATTCGTCTGGATATTCATTGGCAACGTCAACGCAGAATGTGCCGTCTGGCTGCCGTCTAGTAATGTGGTTGCAATTCTCGATGATGGAACGCTATTTTAGATCTCGAGCGAATTCTGACAAAAAGCAATGAAATCTGAAAGGTTTTACCGGTTCCACCGGGAGCATCGAAGAAGAATAGTTCGCTGTATCCTTAATCAGCTGCCTTCATCAATGCGTCTTACACGTTCTTTTGCTGTGCATTCAAAAGCGAGACACTCGTTTGTACTATTTGTTTCATTGGATCATGATCGTACACTTACTCTCGTAGCAATTCACGATTAAATGCATCGTGCATCGAACGACTTGGTGCTGGCATGAAAAATTTCGAGAAATAGCTGCCGCACATAAGCACGCACATGTCTTCGATCACGATTAAAGCTTAGTAATAATTTGATGTTGCACTGCAAACTCGATGCAAAATGTCGTCAACTATCTCGTCTTTGTATTTGTTTCACAACTCCAATGCATTCGATGGATGACATATCACTATGATGAATGCGAACAATGAACGAATTTTATTTGCCGGCGTAGAAACAGTGGTATCGGCGAGAGTCCCAGTGTGAGTCGTTTTGCAGCAAATTCAGACGTTGTGAAGCTTCTCTATAAGTGGCACACAACACATCATCTATAGTACGAAGCGATTCGAACGAAGTAGGACCACGAACATGAAACAAAAGCAAACGAAAGATAGTAGCATTCGTCTTGTCATCATGGATGAACACGTGGTACACACTAAGCACATCAGTCGAATACACATCGACGTATCCTGCAACAGGTTGACCTTTCTTTCGTCGTTGAAACGTCTTTGTCGTTTGATTCCAAGTATTATAGCGTGGCATTTCCCAGTAAAGCAATGTTCGTGCGAACGGATCGCTTTGGTAAATTTCGAAGAAATTTGTGAGAAATCTAAAACTACCTTTGATGCTACCACAAGCCCAAATGTAACCAATCTCACAAAAATGATTGTAATGTTCTAAAACTTAAATGATCAATATTTATTGAACTGAATTAATTGTCCATCAAACCAATAAGCGAGATTGTAACAATAAACATACCACCTTCAGCTCACATACGAAGTGGCGCCATTTAGGCGGCTTTTAAGAGACCAATTTGCAGTTGTACGGTGTATTCGATGATTTTCATTGATGAGATGACAACATTTTCAAGAAAAAATAATTTTTCTAGTTTTTCTGATAGTTTATTATGCCTTCGGTACCGTCGTAAAAAGAATTTACATCGATTCGAGTAAAACTGATTGTCTGAAAATTGGAAATCAATCCTAACAATAAAAATCGGTTTTAGTGTCTATACTAAAATCAGATTTGTGTTTACGACATCTCTATCTATTAAAAATGTAAACAAATGTATCTAATTAAAATTAAAATAATGTGACGAACACGCCTATTGGGTTGATGGGAAATTAATTCGGCATTGGGCGCTTTCAGGTACCCTATCATGATAAGTGAAATCATCACCAATTTGATTTGAAAATTTCAGAGTGCTAAACATTTTCTTAACGTTGGCTGCGATTTTACTCAACATGTTCCCAACTGTTGGGTGTTCTGAAAGTGTCCATTGGCTTTGATTTTACTCAACATGTTCCCAACTGTTGGGTATCCTGAAAGCGCCCATTGGCGAGACATTTATTCAACAAAAACTGCTCATAGAGAAGAGAAAAGAATTCATTTTTGTGAGATTGGTGACATCTGAGGTTAAGTAGAGGCACTATAGATGGTTTTATAACTGTTTTGTTATATCGCGGATTTAAATCTAGAATATAACCTCTAGAATAAATTCAGGCGAATATAGAATATTCCTTCGGTATTTCGTTACGCGAAAGATTAAAAGCGAAAGTGAATTGCGAGAAAATAGGTGGTGTTAAGTGAAAATAGTGGTGTAAGTAAATGTTGTAAATGTATTAACCCTTTCAACATTGTAGGGACATATCGTCCCAAAGAAGTTCTGATAAATACTAAAAAAATTTAGATGCATACGAAGTTATCATTTGTATTTTTACCATGATGTTGACTGATTGTTCACATATATGTTATTGATGATGCTGAGCGAAAAATAAAAAAGAGACAACAAAAAATCATTTTGTTAAACATACATAGACATTATCTATTACGACTAGTTTGCCTTGTAAAGAAATGATTTGAAAAGAACTCTAATGTGGAATGGGCCATAGAAAGAGAGAATATATATTGTTACAGAACAAATACAATACATTTTTTGTTTCACTTTCTTTTCTTCTTTTTAGATTTTTCGGTCAGCATCATCAATAACATAAAGGGTGTCATAATAACCGGTTTTGATTTGATATATCGGTTATTTTGGCTCTGGCAAAACTAATGTGATTCTTTCTTTGACAGAAACTCAGTATATTATTTCTACTTGACGAAATGAATCGCTTAACGCTTCAATAAAAGTAGGAAATGTTGGAAATTTACTTCCACAACAAAGACAATTGGTTTGAAATCGCAAGAAAATGTATTGGCAAGGCGCATTTACATCTCGGTGGGTTCGTAAACTAACAAAATTGTCGCATTTGGGGATCGAAAAATCCACAAGGATATGTGGAAAAGCCAATGCATCCATTGCGTGTTACTGTTCGGTGCGGCTTGTGGCGTGGCGGTACTATTGGGCCGGTTTTCGAAGATAGGGCCGGCGCGACCGTTACTTTCAACGAAATCAACTACCGCCACATGTTAACATCTTTTTTGGGACCATATCTTATGGAGATTGGGAAGAAAGAAGATATTGGGTTGGACGACCTTTGGCTCCAGCAAGATGTTATAATAGCGAAACTGCGTCAAAAATTCGATGGCCGCATTATGAGTCGAAATAATGACGTGAATTGGCCGGCAAGGAGCTGTGATTTGACGCCTTTGGGTTTTTATTTGTGGAGTGCAGTGAAGGACAAGTGTTATACGGACAATCCACAAACAATTGAGCATTGTTTAGTAAATATTTGGAAATTATTCAGATATTATTATTCTGGTATTCTTCGCTAATATTCCTGAGGTGGAATTCTTGTAAATTACAAGACCGTTAAAATAATACTATGACGATATTCACAATAAAGTGAAACAGACCGGATTTGACAGGGCATATCCGTAACAATAGTTTCCATGACAAAGTTAAGCTAAGTTAACTCTGGTTTATGTGCATGCGGAAATGCAGATTAAGGTTGAGTTTCATTAAATCTGACTCAACGAAAGTAGTTTGGTCGGGTTTGGTTCTATCTGTCAGCGTTTTCTACTTGTATTTTAAAATGACACCTATTGTAAATTATTAAAATACATTAAACATTTAGTAAAAACATTTTAAAATTAACCTTAAAAATGGGTAAACTATCGAAATAAATTTTAGCATAGTGTCTACTTAACTCGGTTTCATGGACACGTTAAAACTTAACACCCACAAATTTTCAACTCAACGAAACCTTAACCTATTTTAACTCGGTACATGGAAACCTAGTAATAATAATATACATATTCGAATTCAAACAGTTCGAGTTCAGTATGATTTTATTTCAACTGGAAGTTAAACGAGGAGTTTGGTCATCGAATTTTACCAATCGTCTAAGCTTGATTTTCAACATCGAGATGTTTGTGTATTGGGTTTTAATGGCCATAGGGGTACATTCCATTTCCAAACCGATTTTTCAAAGTTTGCAATGGAATTATTGAAAAGTAATTATGTATTTGTGCCTTGAACTAAAGTAAATGTTGGCTTTTACCCATCTATTCATCAACAGCCTCCCTTGTTTAAACGACCGTTTAGATTTTAGATTCTCAAATTTTGGTTAATTACTTTATTATATGTATTTAATTATTTTATTCCAGATTCACATGGAAATCAACAGACAGCAAGGAATTCGATAAATCTGAAATATTGAAAATACAATTTGGAGCCGTTAAAATTGATGAACTTAATCAACTTTCAAATTTAACTCGATTAACTAAACTAATAAATGCTTCTTCCAATGCAATAAGGGAAATTGCTAAAGACGATTTTGTAAAAGGCCCAAATCTAGAAGTCTTTGACATGAATAACAATCCCGATTATAAATTTCCTGCAAAGGTTCCGTTTCTGGTACATTCAAATCTACAAATCATATCATTAGATTATTGTAACATAATGGAACTATATAATGAAACATTTTCGCAGCTACCAAAATTAACGTCACTATCGATGAATCGCAATAAAATTACAACATTGAATGTCTCAGTGTTCAGGAGTAACACAAATTTAAAATTTTTGTACTTAAATTCAAATGAAATTTCTACTATAGCGCCTCAGCTTCTGCTGAACAACATACAATTTGAAGAGTTACAGATGAATTTTAATCCTACGTTTACTTTTGAAGATAACAAAGAATTTTTAGTGAATCGAAATTTAGCAGCTTTAAAATGTGAATACTGTAATGTGACACGCATCTATCAAAACACTTTTGCCCAGTTGCCTAATTTACGAATTTTAATTTTAAATAATAACAACATCAACCACATTGAAGACAAATCATTTCAAAACAATAACGCAATTGAAGTGCTCGAACTAAATAATAACAGTTTGCCAACTATACCAGTCGTAATTTTTGGTAAGCCAAATTTAAAAATACTTCATATTGATTTGAATAAATTCGAGTCAAGCATCGAAAATGATGAAGTCAAAATGTATTATGCGAAAAAGCAGTACCGATCACCGAATAGTTCGATTCCGGTAACTGATTATTTTGAAAACCGTTTAAAAACGTTTGCGACACCGACAGAGAGTACATCTTCTAAGCCAACCCCAACAACTAGACCAACCGATGACTGTGCATCACAGGAGAGTCCATTATTACCAGATGGTATTTCGGACGCGTTTATTAGTTCGTATCTAACGTTGATCGTTCTGGTTGAAATAGTGGTACTGGGGCTGACGATTACGTGCTGGATAAAAAAATCACGAGAAGAATCTTCTGAATATATTGACTACTCGAAAACGGTTTTAAATGAACATGACATTTATAAAATGAATTAAATAAAATTGGCTTTATTTACAAAGAAATACCAAATACATTCTCTTTTAATTTTGTAGAGAAAGGGGCGAGGATCTTAAAAAGGTGTGCCAATTAAACGCAAGCTAACTAGCTAAGTTAAATAGCGTCCACTCTTTTTCTCTATTACGATGATCAACTTTTACCGAAAGTTTTTCAAGTTTTCTAAAATAAATTGTAAATGGGTCATTAGTTTCTCATAATCTCCGAATGCTTTTCAATGAACTCAAATGAATGTTTTTAAGTAAAACTCACTTAGTTTTAGATCTACAATGCTCGTGCAACTTAATATGGCGGTTATTCGGGTTTCATATACTTTTTCGGCCGTTAATTTTTTTGGTTTCCCTGAACGTTCAGCATCACTTCTGCTTGTGCGGCCACGTTTAAATTCATATACCCAATTATAAACGATTGCATTTGAAGGTGAATATTCATCTAACACTGTTTTCATTTCATCTATGATTTCTTTTTTTATTTTAAAGCTTTTAACCTTTAATCACCTTTTTTTCTATATCAGTTTTCATTTAAAAGATGATACTTCACGATAAACAGAGGAAGTTGTTACTAGTGACGCATAGATGGCGTTATTCTATTCATTTATCAATCAATCGTCAGATCAGATTTTTTTGTACAATTTTATATTACCAATTACTTTTATAATAACGCAAATTATTTAAATTATTGTTGTGTATGTTAATTAATGGTTTAATAAACACACTTACTTATTTTCTTAATAATTATTACTTTATTTAAAAGGATATTGATAATGCATAACCTCACTCGGTTACACTCAAGAACGAAGTGTCCTGACGTGGTAACCATGACACCTCATGTGCGATAACTATATACTAGGTTGCACCATGATATTGACAGTTGGTTTTCCCCTAATAAAGTAGATATGGCTCCAAGTATCGAGGAGTGCGATGGTCCCGTGCAGACCGTCGTATCTCAGCTGGAACTGATGAAGCTTGTTGTCCATCGGTTGGAACTGATGAGTTTTGCTGTTGGTGTTTTGGAGGTACTTCTAAATCATCCAGTAAAATCTGAAGTGGTACTGTATCCTGTGCAGGTGAGAATTGTTGATGTGATGATCTTGCCATTAATTGGTTTGCATGCGCCTTGATAATTTTATTCCCATAATTAAGAATAACCTTAAACATTACGTGTCCTATTTTAGAATGGACTTTTCCGTGAACCCATTCAAAGTTATTGTTTTTGTAGACCTTGCCTTGCACCAAATCTCCAACTTTGTAATGCCTTGGTTTAGTGCCGTGCTTTATGTTATATTGCTCATTCATCGAATTATTCCGATGATCTGCTACATGATGTTGTTGATTTGGCAGTAGTAGAACCATTGTTGTTCTGATTTTTCGTCCGAACATAATCTCGGCTGGAGACAATCCAAAAGGTTTATTTTGATTTGGTGTAGTACGGTAATTTGACAGGAAAATTTGTAACGTTTCCTCTATCGAATCTCCTTCCCCTTGAATTTTCTTCAACGCCCTTTTCAGCGTATCAACGAACCTCTCCGCTTGTCCATTTGATTGCGGATGATATGGGGCACAACGGAGATGCTGTATTCCGTTTCGCTCACACATTATTTGAAATTTTGCGGAAACGAACTGTGTTCCGTTGTCCGAGACGATAAGCTGTGGTGGTCCAAAACGAGCCAAACTTTTTTCGATTATAACTACCGTTTTGGTCGCAGTGATGGTCGGTGTAATAAATATTTCCGGCCATTTCGAATATGCGTCAACAATGATCAAAAAATACAATCCGTTGATTGGACCGTCATAATCAATATGAATACGCTGCCATGGATCATCAGGTATTGGCCATGACTCCAATGGTACTTTTGTAGGCGTTTTTGCGACATTTGTGCACTGATTACATCCCCTGACCAAATCTGCAATATTTTCGTCGATTCCAGGCCAATATACATAACTGCGTGCAATAGACTTCATGAGTTCTATGCCTTGATGTGCTTTATGCAGTTGGTGTAACACTTTTCGTTGATATATACGTGGAATTACAATTCTATCTCCGAACATCAGGCAATTGCCAACAATCGATAATGATTGTGATCGTTTGGAAAATGCCTTGACATCCGCATTGGTAATCGCTTCTGAACTTGGCCATTTAGAATTGACGTAACTGATAACTGATTGCAGTATTTCACATTGTCGAGTTGCCCTGATTATCATTGAATGTGTGATTGGTAAATGACTGACTGTATCTACCTGTGAATTTCGCAGATCATCCTCTAACTGAAGCGATGCTATTACGTAGTCCTCATCCTGTTTCACTTGTGCACCTATTAGACGTGAAAGGATATCTGCATATCCAAATTTAACCGTTTCGACGTACTCAATGTTGAAATCATACAGGAGTAGTGTACACGCCCACCTTTGAAGTCTATTCGCAGTGTAGACAGGAATTCCCTTCCTTGAACCGAATATTGCCAATAACGGTTTATGGTCCGTTTGTAAAACGAATTTTCGGCCATAAATCATTCGATGAAATTTAGTAACTGCAAATATCAGGGCTAATGCCTCTTTCTCGATCTGTCCACACCCTATCTCGGCCTTTGTTAGCGATCGAGAAGCATAGCTAACTGCTTTTACCGACCCATCCTCATATCGGTGATATATGCAAGCACCAATTCCGCTCTGACCAGCATCCGCCTCTACAATTATCTGTTGATTTGGGTCATAATGGGTAATCAGATTTAAGTATCTGTTTGAACCGCTCGAATGATTTCTGATAATCAGCCGGCAAGTCCCATTTAGCATCTTTTTTAAGTAAGGCATCCAATGGGCGTCTTAACTGATGCATATCATTGATAAATTTGCTGTAATAATTAATAGTTCCCATATATAACTGCAACGTTTGAATGTCATGGGGTGGAGGCATGTGTGTGATTGCTTCCACTTTCGCTGGATCTGGTCTTGTTCCATTTTTGTCGATTATTCGACCCAAGTACTTAATGGATTTCATAAAAAAATTACATTTTCCTATTTTGATGTTGAATCCAAAATCCTTTATACGCTGAAGTGCTTGGTATAATCTGTTTTTATGCTCTGTTTTCGTTCTACCACAGACGATCAAATCGTCGATATACGCAGCTACCCCTTCTAGGTCTTCTACCATAGTACTCATAATTTGCTGAAACACACCTGGTGCAGCTTTGTCGCACCTGGTGGTAGTCGATTAAATTGGAATAATCCGCGATGTGTATTGATTGTAAGCAATTGCATTGACTTTTCATCGACTTCTACTTGGAGGAACGCATCACAAAAATCTATTTGACTAAGGACTGTGCTGTTTGCTAGTTTTGAAAAAATGTAATTGGGTAGTGGCAATGGAAATTTATGAAGCTCAAGTGCGTCAGTTAGACCTGTTGAATAATCTGCACAAATTTGAATCTGCCCATTGCTCTTTTTCACACAAACTATCGATGCTTCCCATTCGGAGAAATCCACTGGTGTAATGATACCCATTTGTTGTAGACGATCCAGTTCATCGTTTATTTGTGTTAATGCTACGTACGCCACTGGTCGTTTTGCTCAAAATACTGATATTTTGTTTGGTTTGACGTGCAACGTGACTTGTGTTTTCGTGCACCGTCCGATAGTATCTTTGAACACATCCGGAAATAAAGAAACTAGTGTTGATATCAGCTGTTGCTTATCTGGTTTGCCGCTGCTAATGAAAGAAACGTTGCATAATGATCTTAATGAGACATCCCAGATGTTGAATTTATCAATCCAATCTATTCTGAACAGATTTAGATCGCCATCATCTGATTCAAAACATTTCCCCGTAATTGTATAGTCACAGAATTCCATTTCACATTGGAATTCTGCTAACAATTTAAGCTGTTGCCCAGATGCACTTGTTGCTGATAGATTTGTCTCTGTCAATGTGGGTTCACTAATTTCTTGCCAAGTTGATTTAGAAATAATGGTGATGTCTGATGCTGTGTCCAGTTGCATGTTGACTGAGACATTATTGATTCTCACATTGATGAACTTGCGCTTTGCTGCCATATCGGTATTTACTGAAAAAAATCCTCTTAAGCGCGAGAAGTTTTTGTTTTGACCCTTTGTGCTTGCTTGTTTGCTGTGTGACAACCGCTATAATCCTCTTTGTGCCCCACCTGATTGTATTCCCGGCATTGATGTTGTTTGTACGAGCATTCGGCTGTAAAATGCATGCCACTGCATTTCCAACATGGTTTACTGGGCTTACTGGGTGATGATTGGTGTTTGTTTTATGATTCGGATTGGGCTTATTTTTATATTGATTGTAGACGGGTTTCCACTGGCCTGTCGCTGCTCTATTATGTTGACTGTCAAAATGGTTATTTGATTTTGCACCTGAGTAACTGGCGTTAACTACTGATGACTGTTGATAAGAATGATTGTCCTGGTTTTCAATCATTTTTGTATCCTTTTTGAGGTTAATTAATTGCTGGGCTTCTGTTATTAATTTCTAAAGTGACATTGTTTTGTCTGCATCGATCCGCGACAACTATTTTGTTCGGATATCCGCGTCGCATGATGACCTCAACCAACTTGTGAAAACAAGGCATTTGAAAACTGATCTGCCGATAAGTTTCCCAAATTGAAAAGTTCTCAGTGGCGATTTATACGGCCCGCGTATGCAACAAAATCTTCCGTACTTTTTTTCTGTTGTTGTAAACACTCGTATCGCATGTTGAACAATGATTTTTCGGACCGAAAATGTCTTTTAATTTTGTGACAGTCTCGTGAAATGTGAAATCACGAGTGTTTTTGGGGAAAATGTAACTCACGTATTTGTTATGATTCGATGTGTGTAGTTTATGCAAAAGCAATCTCGTTTTTACTCCATCGTCCAAACTCTCGCCATACACCTTGAATAAGTCCTCGAATCTTTCATACCACGTGTTGAAATATTTTCCGTCCTCCGGATCGTGGTAAAATTCAACAATCTGATTTGATAGATTATGAATTTGTTTAACATCGTCGTTCTTTGTATTGTTCGCCAGTTGTTTAATTATGACGTCATGCGATTTGAGCATTTCGGTGATGGAACTTGACATTTGTTTTGTATCTTCATCCATCTTGTTTTGTAATATACAAAAAATGTGCTCGGATTTTATACGTCAATTTTTTTATTTACTCTTATTGTTTTTCGTAATCCTCGTTGCCAATTGTTGTGTTTGTTAATTAATGGTTTAATAAACACACTTATTTATTTTCTTAATAATTATTACTTTATTTATAAGGATATTGATAATGCATAAGCATAACCTCACTCGGTTGATGACACATCATGTGCGATAACTATATACTAGGTTGCACCATGATATTGATAGTTGGTTTATTCAGGGTTGCACCAATTATCAACAAAACTTTTGTAATGTACGTATCTTCTGAAACAAAAATGTGAAGAAAAGTTAAACGGAAGTAAATTTAAATTTCAAATTCATCTCAATATTTGGTTACACTACCCTCGACCAGATAGCAATATTGTACACACACAGTACACAACCATAGTGTCATTTGATGGTTTATTTCTATATTTTACTAATTGTTCGTTGGCAAGTGCCATACAGTGCCGTATACATATATTGTGTTTGGGCTTAATTTTAATTTTTGTTCAAATACCACTGCCTATTCGAAAGGACCCGATTGAACCTCACACCAACCTCTTTGGATCAATAGTTTTAGGGCTTAATGCATGCTATGTGCATGTGGTCTCATACCTGGTCCTGACTATCAGCGTAGCTGATGTTTGAGATAACTGTTTATTAGCTTGGTTATTATAGTTGATCCAGCTGGAGTAGGAAAATCAAGCCGAAAGAATTTTTTTAAAAGAGCAATTTCTTGTCTTTTAAATTGGGACGGTCCTATTTTCAAAGAAGGCTTGAAACCGTCTCCTCATCCAGACTTAACGAAGTTTTCGTAGTTATAACGAAAGAGTGTGTGACAAAATTCCCGAATTCTTGTCATCATCCAGAATATAACTAGGCCTCTTTTTAACTGACTTTGTGTATATATCATTGGCAATATGGAATTGAAATTCTGTCAAGGTTTTATGAAGCGGATTTCTTGAACATAATTAGGAAACACTACGTATCTCTAATAAATAATTATGTAACTTTAATATCCATAGATAATGATCATATATCTGACCATCTGATATAAAAATGTTTAAAACCTCGATTCTATCCAATTTTACCATTACAATACCAATTGAATATTCCATTAATGAAAAGTTTAGTTCCATTCAGATTCAGGGTGGTAATTGTTACTTATAGTCGAATTACAGAGGAATTGCCTATATGTTTTATTCAATAACCCTAAATACATATATTTCATATACGGTGTTGCCAGAGAATATTGTTACTATAATAGTTATCATAACAGTTACCATAACAGACATAAGAATCTAATTAAAATCTACAAACCAGATTTCTTCTCATTTAGTTTACAAATAGGCCGTTCCATTTAGACCTCCAAGACTTCTGCAATAATTTGCTTTATAATCTTTATTTTATTCTACCAACTTATTGAGAATTAAGAAATCACCGGTAGTTCAAATATTATATATATTGCCGGCTCATAAATTGTTATTTTAATTTAGGCTATATCCTAGAACCTCACTATTGGTCAAAGAACGTGATGCTCCCGAGATAAACAGCCACTGCATGATTAGTGAAGCATTCGGAATGATCTTCGTTCATATTCTAGTCGATTGAGGGCCTTTCGGATGGGTATCGGTGACATCAACTACTACATTATAATCATTGGTAAAACTTCGATCACATTCAGCTTCAATTCTGAAGAATACTTCTCATCCAACTACATCGTATACCGATACGAACAGCCGATACCAAGTTGAAACGCATTTAAGGGGCTGATAGTGAACTGATTGCTCATCATGCACTTTACGACACTATGCCGTTCGTGTTAAAATGGCTTCAATTTCTTTGATTATCGTTACGGTATATATATTCCTTACGGTTCGAGTTTGGAACTACTATGTTGAGGTAACAAAATTTATCGAATCTGCGGTAACCACAAATTCTCGCGCTGAAGAATAACTTAGCAGTGTCGGTTACTTTATGACTTCAAACACCTGAATTCTTCCTGATTTGTAATTGATGGCACATTTATCTGTTTCTCTACCTATGGCAAAGTGATAGCTATATTAACTCGTTCTTGCTAGTATTGCTGCTACGCAACAAAGCGAGATCCTGCGGCCTGTAATGATTTTACTCGGTGTTCCAGCATTTTCCATACTCTGGTAACCATGACTATTCCTCATGAATACTGTAAGTCTAATTTTAATGATTGTTTTACTAATGGTTCAACCAGGCGGCATTGTTCTTCAGCTTAATGAATGCATCAGGGTTGGAATTGGTAACCATGTTATAGTATAATTCTAGGCTCGTCACTCTGGAGAAACGTCGTAACAAGAGAACATAAATTTTTCGAGTTTCTTGTTCATTTTAATGACAGGAAGTGCTGGACTGCTGTACATGATACAATTCCCTTGGATCTTATCAAGATGTATGTTGAACGTCTAACTCGCGCTCTCACGTAACGAAGCCGCTCACTATGGCACATTTCAAAACAGGATGTAATAAAACAGGACATCAAAAAACAGTACATGGTACGAAACAGGACCGATAAAAACAGTACAACACAAAACAGTACATGGTACACTAAAGTACATGTTACTGAACGTTAAGCTAGAGGATTTTTTCAGCTTGATTTGTTAAATATATTTTTTATTGAATACGTTTAGTAATTAGGATATTATCAAGTGGATATTTGCCTTCACCTAGAGTAATTAGACAGTATACTATATAGAATTATAATTGCTTTAAATTATAATAAAATATCCCTTCACCTAACAGTATATAACATTATGTGTTTTAATTTAAATCGCTAATACTCGATCGTTGCAAAATAGATCAAAAATTTAAATAAATATATAAATAATATATTTATTTAATTTATATATTTAATTAAATTTTTGATCTTTCTTGCAACAATAAGTAAAACTTAAACAATTATTTGGAATTAAAACCTGCAAAATTGACTATTAACTATTTTGCGATGTACTCTTCCGTACCATGTACGTTAGTGTACCATGTACTGTTTTGTGTTGTACTGTTTTAATCGGTCCTGTTTCGTACCATGTACTGTAGCGTACCATGTACTGTTTTGTGATATCCTGTTTTGTGACATCCTGTTTTAGCACATCCTGTTGTGAAATGTGTCGTTTCGTATGAGACCCCTCACGTAAATATTTAATGAAAGTCTTCATACTGACGTTTTTCCAGACTATTTTTAAGTCAGGGAAAAGGTTCGACATCAGCAACTACCGCGTTATTACCATACTCTCGACTATCCCGAAAATTTTTGATGCCTTAGTCCACTGATCGCTGTTCGTTTCGACGATCGCTGTTCGATTTTAATCTCCCCGACAATCAACATGGTTTTTTCTCTGGAAAATCGGCGGTCACTAATTTAATTTTCTTCTGCGGTCATCTGTTCCATAATATTCCCACACTTCGTCAGCTCGTGATTTATACAGATTTTTCCAAAGCCTTTGACAAGATTTATTACTCAATCCTGGTTGATAAGCTTGAGAAGTTGAATCTCCCGTCTCTTCCTATCAGGCGGTTGAAATTATATATCTCTAACCGCTGGTAATACGTAAAACTCAAAGAATCATCTTCTGCTAGATTCCACTTCTGACTTCAGGTGTTGTACAGTACAGGGTAGTCGCATTGGACCCTTTATTTTAACTAACGAAGTAGTAAATTGCTTTGTGTTCGCTCAATGGCTTCTATATGTGGATGAGATAGATATTCTTTCGTTTTCGATCACGCCGCCACTGGGTTGAATTTATTACGAATCTTGGTGTTATTTTTTCTTCCAACCTTCCTCCTCAGGCGTCTACTCTCCGAAGATTTGGTGGGATTCGCTATTCAACCTTATCATGTTCGTTGCGCTATGCCTGGTTTACAATCACGGTGTGAATTTGTTTCCGTTATGTTTGTTCGAGACGTTTTTCTCGATGGAGTCGATAGTGCAGAAATCCGCACTAGACTGTTGGAGACGCGTTTGTTTCTTACAGATGCATCGTGATACTACTAATATCCAGCGCTTTGACCCAGCTCCAAATGCATCGCATTGTCTCGCCCTCAGAACTTCCAAATCGTCACGATGGGAGTTCTGGACAATCTGTTGACTCAAGCTCCTCTTATAAGGAACTAGTTGGGATACATGATAACGACCCAAAATTGAGTTATTATGGCCATTTGTTGAGACTTAAAAGGTGTTCGATGATATTATCTTTGAGATTTGAGGCGGACCGGTTTGCCGTGGAGCAAACTTCTTTGTAAACCCTTTATAAGCATTGCTGCGAGAATGCGTACACACCAAAACCAAATCACTAATTTTATATAAACGAGTTCGACGTTTCAAACGTTCTGCACTTTTTTGACATCCATTTATTTATGTTTGATTGTATTAAGATATGGTACATTCTGCGATTCGTAGTTTGCAAGAGACCCAATAGGTCTATTATCACCGAGGACATCGTCCCAGGTTCGAAGCTCACGCCCAAATGTCAAAAAAGCTGGGATTTGTTGAATTGAATCACATCGGGTGGTATTTATGGCATAACGTATTGAAGGCTGTTGTTCAAACCAATTTCGATTGTCTCCCTTCACTAGTATAGGGTTAGCTTCCGCATGATAAACCGGTGTAAGGCATTGTTGAATATAAAAGAAATCGGCTGTGTATTGTAAAACATGACTAAAGAATTGAGGCCCAGTATCCGAGATAAGGCGTCGTGGCACACCATACCGTAACAACACCTCATCAATTTATTTTCGTGCGCAAGTATCCGCGGTTGCTCACCTAATCGGGAACAACTCCACCCAACGAGATGCAACATCTTCGACCATCAAACTATTTTTATATCACTCGCTGTTAATTGGAAGAGGGCCTAACAAATCCACAGCCACAGTTTCGAAGCGTTGTTGCATAACCGGAGTTTTTAGCAAACCTGCTGGTTTCAAATTTGATATTTTAAAATGCTAACAAATAAATCGAGATCTAATTTTTTGAATAGTTTTCATTCCATAATGAGCGGCAGTTGGATCACAATGATATCGTTGCAATAAAAAATCGCGTTGACTAACTGTTACGACGAACTGGGTTTCTTCAGAGTCCTGATCAGGAATGTAGCGATACGGAATTCCCTGTGCTGTGACATAATATAAACCCTACCGGTGTAATTAGAGCATTTTATAGTTTTGTTTATTTCTGGATCTTGCAGTTGCGAATCTCGAAGCTCTTCAAAACCATAAATTGGAAAACCCAAATGATATAACGAAACGACGAATTATTAATCTTCGGGTATAGGAGGCCTGAACAGTGTGCCCGCGACTACATTTGCTTTTCCAGGTGTATATATTATTTTTAGATTAAATCCTTAGATAAATATGGCCCATCGGGCCAGGTGTCCGACTGGTGACTTTAACGACATCAA
This sequence comes from Nephrotoma appendiculata, assembly GCA_947310385.1. Classification (NCBI taxonomy): domain Eukaryota; kingdom Metazoa; phylum Arthropoda; class Insecta; order Diptera; family Tipulidae; genus Nephrotoma; species Nephrotoma appendiculata. The sequence continues at coordinate 283,474,748 of OX371225.1, read as the reverse complement.
CGATTTAAGTGGCTACTGATGATCTGTGCCTACTGTAATTTCTGCACTATCCAAATATCCTCTGAATGTGTTTAGGGCCTATACAACGGCTAGAACCTCAGCTCTGTTGTATTATAATACCGCGCAGCTGGAAGTAACAACCGACTTGCCTATTGTACTGATCGTTCATTATCACCCTCCCCTGGAGTAAAACTGCACCGAGCGCATAGTTGCTTGCATTGGTTCTTAGCGTATATGGCTTCGTTTCATTTGCCGGCTGGAGGATTGGGGCATTCACCAACAACTGTTTTAATTTGCTGAAAGCCATCCAATGACTCTCATCCCAAATGAACTTAACGCCCTTTTTCGTCAAACAACATGTTTGTAAAAATGATTATACATCCCATCATGTTACGCGGTCCTGGCCTTTCAGAAATAGCTGTACTTTTCTGTGGACTGGTACGGATGCCATTGATATCAATAATATACCCTAAAAGATAGCAAGGTCATTCAAATATTGCTCAAAACTGTCGGACAACACCACGATATCGTCCAAATAGGCCCACATGGCCACCTCAGGAATTCCACGTTTTGTGCGGTCAATCATTCGCTGAAAGGTTGCGGGAGCGTTTTTCAATCCGAAGCTCATACGCCTAAATCGAAATAGTGCGAATGGACAGATAAAAACAGTTTTGTCTCTATCACTCTTAGGTACGGGAACCTGCCAATAACCTGCACGCATATCTTATGTACTCATAAACTTGGTCCTTTTTGCAACATGAAGCAAATCATCAATGCGGGGTACTGGATACTTATCCCACACAGTGACAGAATTAATAGCCCTATCATCAATACAAACAGATAGAACGTGTGCTGCATGTTTCCTACAATCCTCAAATCAATGTGCGGTTTTAAATATCTTCTATTTTTGGATTAATACCAAATGGTTTATTATCCTTCGAGGGATCCTCATCATAAATATTCTCCAATTCCCAGCACCTGTCGGGCGAAATTAAATCATCGAAAGGTTTTATTTCATCCCGTTTTACTTTCTCACGTATAACCTTTATAAGATTTCCATAAACCACATTGACCTGAATTGTTTCTGAAACCGCAGATCCTGTAGATAATTGTGCAAAAAGCGCTCAAATTTCACAAATATATAAATCCGTTTTTTGATTAACCTGTTTTTCCCAAAGATATCTTGAACAATTTTATAAGGTGGTCGTTTTTGACCAAAAACAAAAATTAATAAATCTGTAGCTTCTTTGAATGTAGCAACAGTAGATTTAATGTCTTGCCACCACGTAGCTGCTGTTCCTTCAAGAAGCATAGAGAGACCCTTAAGACTATTTTCCTCTGAAATATTACAACAATCCTTGGATACTAAAATCGCATCGATAAATGCCTCGACATTGTTTGATTTTTCCCCAATTATATCGACTAGAACACTTTGCAAAATTACCGCTAGCTGGAGCGATTGGAATATGAGGTTAGTTTGTGTTACCTTTCACCGTCTGGAGCAACGCCTGGAATTGATCCTGTCATCACCACATTAGCCATTGTCGACCTTGTGATGCTATCCGAACTTTAGAACGGAATTATCGATTTGTTTACTACAAACCACTTTTTTACGGTTCTTACTCATACGAAAATAACACCAAAATACGTATATCTAGCAATCGAAACAAATGCTTCAATTTCCGAATATTAAGTAATCCAAGACACTAAATCGCAACGCGCCGATAGCAAAACTTTTAATAATATTTACGCAAACCACAAAGCAATTTGGCAAAATTATTTTATTTTGAACTACACGCGAATAAAATTTAATGATTACTCCTTTCCCTCCACACGTCAATATATTGCAAAAAAAACGGGAAAAAACGAGAAAGGGACCATATACATTTCGAACCAACTTCTCCACGAGATTTTATGCCGTTATGTTAAGGTTTGATTTTCTTTTCCAATGTTGATTACCACACGTTCAATTACCCAATTAAGAAGGGCTGCATTTGAAGGAGAACATGCACCAATCGAACACTATTTTCATCTCATCTATGATTTAGTTTGGGTTTAAACTTTTAAGAGTAAGCATTTAATCACAACAAGACATTAATTTTATCCATATTTAAGAAAACTTTGTTACTTTACAAAACCGACGCCAACTTAAGAAACTATTCAATCAAATGTTATAAAAATTTGACAGTGTTCGTTTAAAAGAATAAATTTGTTTTTTTCCGTATACGTATACGCAGTTTAACGAAAGAAAATGGAGTATAATGGAGGTAAATTCAAATTCACCTTATTATTTGGTTACACTACTCTCCACCAGATGACATTTTGGACGCAGTTCAAACCATAGATTAGTAACATAAGGATGGGACAAAACTTAGGTAAAAATAAAACACAATTTTATTTTTATTGTTTTTAAAAGTGTATTCACCTTGTTTTTCGTTTTGTTAATTGTCAATTTATAAAGTTTATATTTTTTTATATGTTTATGCAATAGTGCTAATATTCTTTTTCATGTTTTTTTTTTTTTAATATTTGTTTAAAGATTTAGAGCACTGTTTTTTGTTTTATTTCAACAAAATCAAAAAAAATATTACTACCATAATTTATATTTTTAAAATATTTTTTATTTTAAATAATTAATATTTTTTTTAGCTAATAATTTTTAACTACAAATAAAATAATTGAAAATATTCATTATCATAATGTTTTTTTTATGTTATATCATTTTAATATTATTTTCATAATTTAAATAAATCATTTTCAATATGTTTTTTGTAAATAAATTTTGAATTGTTGAAATAAAATTAAAACTGTTTTTATAATATTTTAAAAAGTTTTTTTTTTGTTTGGTTTTTGCATTAAATGGCTTTTTATAGTTTTATGTTTTGTTATTAAAAAGGGGCTCCGGATGAATTTGTTTGCATTTTAAAAGTATAAATTAAGTAAGATTTATTAGTTATATAATTATAAAAACAAAAATTAAATCCAGTTTCCAATTAAAACGGGTGTCGCACAAAATTATTTAACAATAAAATTATAATTATTATAATTAACGCGCGCACACACGTTTATGAAACTGGTTTTGTAATATATAAATATATATTTTTGTTTAAAATGCAAATTAATAATTATTGTTTGGTTTTTTTTGTTATTATTTATCTTAAGTTTTTTTTTTGTTTAATATTATTAATAATTTTTTTTAATAGTTTTTTTTTTATTAATATTTTTTTGTAAATAAAATATAATTGTTAAATGTGTATATATAATAATATATATATATATAATATGATAATAATAAAATGTTTTATCAAAAAACCATTATTTTTTTTATTTGTTATTTTTTTTTAATAGCGCAATTCTTTTTTGTTTTACTATATAATATATAAATAAATTATAATAAAAAAATAAACAAAAGGAAATAACGATTTTTAAATAACAATTTGGTTTTAAGAAAGTAGCTCTAAAATAATAAAAATTAAATTGCACAAACAAAATTTTGTTTTATTATTATTATTTTTTTTTATAACGGGATCAATTTATATACATATTTTTTGTTTAATAAATTTATTTATATTTAAATGAAACATAGTGAAAATACAGATGAAAATTTGAAACGAAAAAAAAACATAAGTGTAACAATATTTTTTGTGTTTTATTTCAGGAACATATTAAATTATTATATTTGAATCAAAATAATTTTTGTTTGTTTTCTTTTCTTGTTAAATAATTAAGCACTTTAGGATTAAAAAATATACTTTTTTTATATTTTTTCTGCTATTTTTGTTTTGTTCGTTTGTTGTGTAAAATGCTAATATTTTATTTTCACGTATTTTCACTACGATTTTTTTTATTTTATTTATTATTTTTTTAATTTTAAGTTCAACAATAATTCGGTTTTTTCATTTTAGTAAAATAAAATTAAATATAAATAAAAATATTTTTCTTGTAATTTATTTTGTGCTATTTGTTGTTGAATATATTTATTATATATTTAAAAAATAATATAAACAAATTTAAAATTAGGTTAATGATTTGAGCAATTTATTAATAATAATTAAGCAAATAAAATATGTTTATGATACGGTTTGTTATGTTTTCGGATATATTACAAGAAAAATATTAAAATTTATATTTTAATATTTAGTTGATTACATAAAATTTTAATAAGAAATAAATGTATATTATAATATAATATAACTAAAAATTAGCTAATTAATATTATATAAATAAAATAATAGTTAATAATAAAAAATAAGTTTTTTTTTTCAATATAATATATATTTTATTTATTTTTTATAATTGTATAATTAATATATTTTTTTTTCATTATTTTATTCCGCCTGATATGATTAAATTATGCTGTTTTTATCTGCATACCATAATTTTTTTTTTATTTCGAAATTATCTAAGTTGGTTTTTTTGTTTAGTATATATTTTAAGAATATTTTTTTTTTAACTTTAATTTATTCTAATTTTATTTCCAGTACTAAATAATTTTTGTTTTTTTATTTGTTAATTTTTTAAATATAATATAATTAATACTGTTGTACTTATTAGATGTATGTATATAGTTTTTGTTTTTTTATTACTATCCTATATAAATTCTTTAATGTGTTTTTTTGTGTTTAAAAATATATAATTTTATTTTTATTATTTTTAATTAATTTATTATTAGTTTTTTTTTATTATTTTATTTTAGATGATTTGTTATATTTTTAAATATAAGTTTTAGTGGGGAATTTTTTTTTTCTTTATTTGTGTGAATACGTTAAATAAAATAAATTATTATTAAATAAATAAATAAATTAAAGCGGAATATGTTAACAAATATTATTTTATTTTTATTTTAGCTGGTTAAGACAGTATTTTTTAGTACATAGTTTGAATTTTTTTTTTGTTTTGTATGTTGAAACCATTTTGTTGTGTGTTTTTAAGATTATTAATAATTTTATTCCGCCATTTTATAAATAAATAAAATAAATAAAACATTTTTTACGTCACTTTTTGATTTTTTTCAGTGTCCCGCTTAAAATAAAGACAAATATAATATATGATCCAATTAAATCTAGGAACTGTATATTTTTATTATTTCATATAATAATAATAAAATAAACATTTAAATCAATTCAACAGGCTGGAAATTTGTTCTCGTTTGGGGGGCATAAAGAAAAGAGTAAATACATTTTTATTGGCACTTTCTTTTTAAATATTTTTTTTAGTATGTTAACAGAAAGTAATTAAATCGAAACTTAAGCCCGTGCATGCTTATCTTGTAATCAAAATAATCAAAAAGTGACACACATAATGGTTGTTCTGCAGATTTTTGTTTGTTATCGTTGATAATATCACATAATTATTTATTATTTTATTTATTTATTTAAAAATTAAATAATATTATCAAACGAAAAAAATGTTATTTGTGCTTTAAATAAAAAAAATAAAAATAAAATAGACTAAATAAAATTAATTAATTTAACAAAATATGTTATTATGTTTTAAAACAATCACTTTATTTATTAGTTTTAATTATTTAATTTGTATTTTTTTTAATAAATCAATTATAATAATAATTATTATTATTGTATTTTTTTTTAAATATGCATAATTTATATATATAATTTGGTTTATTATTTAGTTATTGTTGTATTTACAATCAAACTGTATTTAGATAATTTTGTTTGTTATATGTAATAAAGTTTTTTATTTTTAATATAAGTTTTTTTATTTAGTCCCCTATATAGAGGTAGCATTAAAAATGATTACTATACATTATTTTACAAAATAGTTTTTTTTTGTTTATTTGTTAATTTTTTAATAATAATAGTGTATATTATTATTATGGTTTTTGGGTGATAAAATATGTTTATCACTGGATTTTTTTTTATAAATAAATAAATAATAATAATTTATAAATTATAAGGTTAAATAAAAATAAATAAATATTTTTTTAAACTAATTTTCGTTTTGTAAATCTAAAAAATATCTACTTGCGCTAAAACTTTTTTTTTTTAATAATATAATATATATATATTTATATATACTTTAAATATAATATACAAATAAATATTAAATTTTTTGTATATTATATTTGAACTGGCCGTAAACTTTCAATAATAATTATTATTATTTATTTTATTTAAGTTTTTTAATATTTTGTTTAAATTATCAATGATTTTTTTTTTATTTAAATAATTGCATGAAATACCCTGTATCCTATATATTTTTTTTTAAATTTTATATGTTTTGCAGAGCTCTCTACATTACATATTTTTAATAATAATAATAATAATAATAATATAATATAAATTTTAATTTATTATTATGTTTAATTAATTAATACTATTCGTATTATCAATAATATTTTGATAATATATATATGCATATTATACATTCTAAATTTTTATTATTTATTTCATCATTTCTTTTATAATATTTTGAAAATAATAAATTATAAATAAAAATCCAATTATATAAAAAAATTATTATATATATTTTTTATTATATGAAAAATTAAAATGATAAATTAAAATAATTTTCAATATATATTTTGAAAAAGGCGATTTTTTAAATATTATTATTTTTATTTATTTTGCATTAAATATATAAATTTTGTGTATATATAATTATTTGTTTTGTTTTTTTTTTAAATATTATTATTGAATTAATAATTTTTTTTTAAATATAATGTAATCATAATTTTTTGGTTTTTTATTTAGTTCTAATGTTTTGCCTTAATTTCCTTATTTTATTTTTAAACGGAAAAACGGATTAAATAGGAAAATTAACAATGTTGATATTTTAAATAAATAATATTTTTTGGCAATTTCTTATTCCAATATTTTTAAATCCAATTCTAGAAAAAAACGAAAGTTTTTAACATCTAAATCTCATCATTTCTATAAAAGTCTAATTTAGTAAACTAAAATAAATAAAATAAAATAAGAAGCTTCGCTTAATTTTTATTATTTTATATCAGGGTGAAAAATTAATAATTTTAATTTATTTTGCCACAAATGAAAATATTTTTTTTAATTGGCATCAATCTTATATATTTTATTATTTTTAAAGTTTACGATTTTTGAGAATATATAATAATAATAATATTATAAATATATTAAGTAATAAATTTTAAAATTTTAAGTATTTTTTGTTTTGTTTAAGTTAAATTCATTTAGGTAATATATAATGATTAAAAATTAGTAAAAAACCAATAATAATATTATTTTAAGTAGCAGTGGGGGGGCAGTCAAAAAATGTTTATTTCTAAGTATGTATATTTATTAAATATGCAAAAATAATTCCAATAAAAATAATGAGATGATGGTTTTGGAGGGGGTACATGATGCGCGAAAACCTCGTAAAAACTGGAAAATTTGATATGTTTACGAAAACAAAAATTAATTTAGGCGAGTTGAAAACAATAAAAATAAATTTGTCTATTTAAAATTTTTAATTTTTGATATGCTTGCAAAAAGACAATTTTAAATTTATATTTTTACAGTTTTTGGTGGATAAATTTAAAATTTCATTTAAAAAATAAATTTATAAAATCATCTCCAGAAATTTTTATTTTATAAATGTTTTCGCTTCTAAAAAAATAATTTACAGAATATTCGAATATCCTTGATGACACACAAAATTTATTTAAAAATTATTATAAATAAATTATGGCTATTTATTTATTAAGAACTAGTATGCACATTTTTAATTTCTACAAAAAATTTTGGCGTTATGTTTTTAAATAAATATACCGTTAAAAAACTATAAATTAAAATGGCGGCTAAATGTTATATAAAAACATAATAGTAATAATTAAATAACATTTTTTTTTAATTTAATAAAATTTTTTTAGGTACTGTATTTTATTTTATAAATTACATAATATAATTTATATTTTTTAATTTGTTATAATTTTTTTTTACGACAACAATATTTACGAGTCACATTGACACAAACGAACTGTACAATACACAAAAAATTAATTATTTTAAAAGTTGTTGTTTTATTATTTTATTTTTTTTTTAAATAAATAATTTATTTATTTAGTTTTTTTACACATTCAATCACAGCCCATTTGTGGTAATTATCTATCATTTCTTGAAATTAGAAATTATAAAAAACGAAAAATAAAAATAAAATATTAAAAATAAATAAAATCACTATTATTTGTTTTTTTCATTAAAATTATTGTATTTTGAAAATTTTCCGAAAATAAAAAAATATGTTTGTGTGTGAGTGTAATTTTAAAAATGGCATTTTTTAATATTTGGTTATTTATTTATTTTATTTAATTTTGAGTCTTTTAGGTTTCAATTTTTTTAGTTTTAAGGACGAATTTTTTTTTATTTTTAATATATAATTATTATTTTTTTTCTCATAATATAATTTATTTAAGTAGATTTTTTTTGATTTTCTAATTTTTTTTTTGTTTTTTTATATAAATAATTTATTTTAAAATTATAACGCCGCAATTTGCTTGCCAAAATTTTTTACTAGAAATTAAATATAGCATATTATGTTGTGTAAAAGAGATATAATTGTGAATCAGCGCGTTTTATATGATGTACTAAAAAATAAATAAATAAAATTATATAAATTATAAATAAATATATAATATATTTATTATATGATGTTTAGTTATTTTTTTTTATCGTGATTACTAAATTTATTTTGGCTTCTCGTTGCTGTATATCAATATTTTATTTATATTTTTTTCAATTTTTTCCTAATATTTTTTAAATTATTATTACAAAAATGATTTATATTTTTTTTTGTTATCAAAAACTAATATTTTTTATTTATTTATATTTTGAAATATAATATTAAAAATTTTTTTTGTTTTTAATCAATTTTTTTTAAATCACAAGATCGTATTTTTTATTATCTTAGTTAGTTCCATAATTTTTTTTAATAATAATTATAATAATAATATAATGTAATTTTTATTTGGTTTTGGTTTAAATATATAATAAGTTAATAATAATAATAATTACTAATTAATTATATATTTTTAAGTACATAAGTGTATAATATTTTAATAAATTAGTAGAATAATAAAATTTAAATTAAATAGTGCCCGCTGATTTTTATTATTTATTCTGGAGCAAATAATTAGTATGTAGTTTATAATAAACCAAAAGCCTCTAGCTCATCGCATCATTCCTATATATAAATGATATATACATGGCACTATTTTTTTATTTTAGTATTTTAAATACACTACAGTCTAGTTGATCGCGGGGGGCAATGCTTAATAAAACCCAAATCCAAAACTAAATACAAAAAAAATACTAAATTATACAGTAACGCACTAAAGTGATTGTACAATTGAGGGGATATAATTAGTAATGGTGCCCAACTATTAATAAATTACGAAATAATATTGTTATAAATGTCAAAACACGCGTAATTTCACAGCCAAATATTTAGTTTTAATAAAATTTTCTCGTGTGTATGTGTGTTTGATTATCGTGCAATTATTTTAAAAAAATATTTAAATGAAATACTCGCTTATTTATTTATAACAATACCACTTATATAAAATAATATATAGTTAAGCAATAAACCAAATAAAAGTGATTTAATTAAATTTTTTGTTATTTAATTCAAAGCGTAATTTAAAATAGCGTGATTATCATTTTTTGTTATATTTGGTTAAATTCTAAATTTAATAATAATAATAATGTTTAATAATTGATAAAACTAAACAAAACTGACTAGACTTTATATTTTATATTTTTAATAATTAATTTCTTTTTAAATTTTAAAAAAAATCGTGGTCTATTTCCCAAATTTAAAATAAATAAACAAAATTAAATGAAATAGGATATTTATTTAGCCTAGCTAAAAAATTAAAATCAACGAAATATATTATTATTATTTTATATATTTAAATTTTTATGTATATTTAAAAAAATAAAATTAAAAATTTTATCTAATTAATTTTCTTTTCATAATATTTATATTGTTTGCGATATAATAATAATAATATATAATATGCGGTTATGGTTCACTATTTATTTTTATTTAAATAAATATAATAAAATCAGAATTAATTAATTTTTATTGGTTTTAATTAATTTGCCACAAAAGATTATATATTATGTTAAAATATGCAAATGGCAAAGTTTAATATAAATATATAAATATAAAATAAAGTTAATATATATATATAATTTCTTAACAATATATTTTATATAATTATTATGTTTTTTAATTAAATGATTTTATTTATTTATTTTTTTGTAATCTAATTCCTGCTTTTATCTTTTTATTTCACTTATTTTGTTTTGAATAGTTTGTTTAATAATTTTTCTTTTTTAATTTTAGTAATCAAGAGATAATAATTTTTTCTTTATTTAAATATAATGATATTATAATAATAATAATTAGTAATCATAATAAATAATCATAATAATAATAATAATAATAAATTTTTTAGTCAATAAAATTCATATTTTGTTTTGTTTAAATTTATTCAGTGATTGTTTTAAAATTATTATTTTTTTGTTCAAAGTAATCAATTATTTAATTATTTTATAATATAATATATTAATAATATATTTATATAGTTTATTTATATAAAGTATGGAATTCACTTTTTTAATAAACGATTTCCCTATATAATTTTTTTTGTTATTCTTCTTGTAGAAGATAGTAAGTAGATACTATTTATTTGTTTAGTTATTATTTTATTTATTTATTTTTTTTTTATATTTTTTTATTTTATTTTTTATTTATTTAAAAATGTATTTAAATAATGAATCACTTTATATTTTGTTTATCTAAAGTTGAAATAATCAACTTATTTTTAATAGTATCATCTGTAAATAAAATAAAAATAATTAAATTTTATTAATAAAATATTTTATGATTACGGACGAAATAAAATTTGATGCAAAATTGAATTTTATTAAAATTTATCGAAAACACAAACCAACAGAGAAAAATAATAATAACTTAGTGGTGAAATAATATACTTCATCTATTGTAATATAGATGTCTCATATTTTGTTCTAAGCAGTTTTAACAGAGAATGGCCCGTTCCACACTATGTTTCTTTTGAATTTCTTTCTTTCTTCAAACTAAGTCGTAATAGATTTTTTATTGCTAATTTAAACCCTTATTTTATATTAAAACACAAATAAAATTTAAACTAAAATCTACATCTCAAAAATGGCCATACATTTTTTTATTTCATTTCTATTTATGTTAAACCTACTCTACCAAAAATTTTTGTTGAAAAATGAATCGCAATTAAAACCTGTATCATAGGTAAACGGGGAAAGAAACGAAAAAGAAATAGTTTCTTTGATATGCCGTGTGGACTGGCTGAATATATACAAGATTAAATGTCCCGAGTTATCCGGGCTTCTATAGGTCGTATTTTTTCGTATTTTTTTCGGAGTATCACTAATATCGTCAATGCTGGTTTATCTACTTTTCTAACACCAATGGTTATGCACTGGCTTAGATTAAAATGATGTTACACAAGTATGAAAATAGTTTGGTTCGGGTAAAGTAAAATAGGAAAGTAAAATTTTCGTAATCTTCTGGAATGCAATACTATTTTTGCCCTGTTGACAGCTCGTCATTTTAACTTAATTTAACAAATTCAGTTATAAAATCATCATGAGCTTGCACGTTTTAATAAATTAATTTAAATATATTGGAAGGAAAGGAAGGGTAGGAAAAATTTGTTTTTCGGACTTTAAAGTGGTTTTATAGAAATCGGATAACTATTGCTCGGTTTCTAGCTGCTAGAATAAAGCAACTAAATATGCGCAATCTGATATCTAGAGATAAACGCATGAGGTAGATTGTTAATGGCATATAAAGCCTAAATGATTGATATCCGAGATTCCGACCTCCTCGAAGTGCTGTCTGGGTAACTCTAAATGAATCGGTAAAGGCGATAAAGTAGATAGGAACTGTTAATGAAAAAAACTCAATGGCATAATGCACAACATAGGAAATCGTGCAGTTGAAATCTTGAATTGAATCATAAAATCTACAGGATCTCTCCTTCATTGATGTTTTTCGCTTTTTATACTTGTAGCATTCAACTCGGCACGTAAATATTAAAAAATGTTGAAAAGGAAATAGTTGTGGTATTGTGTTAAAAAATCGTATTTTTAGCTCAATATTGGATTATTTTCTAAAAAAATTTAATTTATTGGCTGTAACTCCACAACAAACTTTTGGTTCTAAAATTGTTTTCGAGAAACGGCCAACGGGTGTTCGGTTAGCTTGAAATTAAGTTAACACCGCGAATAATTTTAATGTTTGATACAGATTTGACATTTGGTTGGTTCTTGAACCAGAATTCATTACAAATTAATTACACTTCATAGTATTAGTTAAAAACCTTTATAATATTTCAAAGGGTGAATTTCACCCCAATACCATTATTGTGATGTGAAACGAATTGAAATCAATAAAATAATTGATTAAAATGTAAAATATGAAATAAAAGTGTTCCATAGAATTTATAATTTGGTTTTAGTACATCAACCTTGGTTAGCGATCTATTTGGGGATAAAATCCGAATAAGTTAAACATTAAAATTTTATTCCCGCCACATTCAGCCCGACGTTTTTGGTTAAATTAGAGATGTACAAATTGTTAAAATTATCCACCTAAGGTTATCCCGTAGCTGAAAATGTGGAAAACTACGCTGCATTACCTCGGTTCTATTTATATGGACATCGTGATGAGGGGACCACATAGGTCGGTTCGTACACCAACGCTTAACAAATCCAAACATCGTGTTCGCTCTATTGATGATATTATCGATTGTTAAGACAATCTGATACTTGGTGACGTCTAGCTCGAGATCAATCTGTGTACACCATATACTAACGAAATTGAAATTTACCGTTCATAAATTTCAACATCGTTAAAACACAACATGACATAAATTGGTCCCAAATACCTGCCTTGGGGCTCTCTGGAAAACGCCTTAGATGGAAGAGATCTGAACAGCACCTAATATCTACTTTCTACCAGATAGATTTCACCCAATGTAGATAAAAATTCAGGTTAGAAACCAAGGGTTTTTCTTTAAAAAGTATAATCATATGAGAAACTTGATCAAACGCCATACTTACATCGGTGGCAATGACGTCACCCTCAATTCCGGATGGCATGGTATTCAAAGTCCAAGGAACGACCTCTAGGAAAATTATGCTGATTGTTAGAGAACAATGGTTTGGTGTGAATGTACAGTAATTTATACATGATACTTTCAAATTGTTTAAGAATATAAGACGGTTGACATTATTTCTTATGGATTGGGAGAAAAAATGGCTTTCAAATTGAATTGTTAGAAATATTTAAACTGAAAGCGAGATTTGAAAAATTTTGTAAGTGATTGAGTTAACTGCCAATGCATTTTTTAAGGTGATAGATGGCAAACCATTAGGGTATGATGGAAAGAAGCCTGTCGTTAAGTTATCTACCACGGTAACATAGTTGGCGTGATTGGAAATCAAAATATGTCTGAGCTCTGTTATTCATATATTTAAACTAGTTTTCATCGTGAATTAAAGTCTCATCCGTACCTTTTATAATACGGACTGTAGATGCGATCGAGTATCGATAGTTTGGGTAAATTAATAATTTTTTGTGTTTAAAGCTAATTCGAATCTTTTATAACACGGGCTGCAGGTGCGGCAAATATCGATAGTTGATTTTTTTAGTTCAAATCTCAACTTTTCTTTGAATAATGAAATTAAAAATTTCGGGTTTTGCTTCTATAGAAGCAGCTGCGCCAAGATCATGGGATGATAGTTAACTGACCGCGATTGCCTATCATAATAAATATATAGCGATAGTTTAGTGTTGCTACTGCGTTTTTCTGTGATGAATCCTGGGATAACTTTTTATACATTTGGTAAACACATGAAGAAACTTTCTGATGTCGTCCTGTCGCGGAACGAAGGAAAACCATCAATGTAGCGAAAATCCAAAGAAAATTAAAACTTGTAATTTTTTCGAACCTGTAACGAAACATAAAATCCATAGTCAATGCTATACATGAAATACTACAACAAGCCAAGTTGGACTCGCTTAATTTTTAAGTTGGTTTATAAAATTAATATATGGGCTGCATACCAATAGTCGGGTAAAAATAAATTTTAAGTTAATTTTTCGGTAAATTCATTATTTTTCATAAACTCTATGGCGAAAACTGATCGAAAAATCTGTTCTAAATCAGATTTTTACCATAGTAAACGATTTACCGGACTATTGATACACAGCCATGATGTAATTTACAAAAATAGCAGCGAATTAGAATTTTGTATAGAGAAAGTAAAGCGCTAAAATGCTAGATGTATGAAAGAATGTATTTGGTCCACAGCCTAAATTGTGTAAAGTCGAAAAGCTTACTATGGTTTACACTTTTACACCTTATGTTTTTTAGAGAATCACTGAACTGGAGTAGCTACATAGGAATTCCTAAAATAATGGTTCAGCTAATTAATAAGAGAGTGAGCCAGCCACTTTTATGTGTCAAATTTACGATTTTTGTTCCAATTATTTTAAAAATTCACGTTAAACTTCGATTTCATTTCGATAACGATTCGACTTAATCCCATACTAACTTTTAAATTAGGACTTCATAATATAAACCCCATTTACAATATGTTGTGTTGCAGAACTGGACAAAATATTTTATTGAACTGGTTACAATTTGGTTAATGAATTGTCATGAAAATACTATTCGTTCGTGGCCATTTTGCACGAAAAATCCTGTTAGAATCACAAAAATTGGAACCCAAGTTACCATTTCTGTCATGAAATGGGGCATAATATAGGTTTTTCAGCCGCATCAAGTTCTCCATATATATACGACATTTACCAGACCATGTATTGAGTACTGTTTCCAAGCATATGGTAATGCCCTCCAGTAGCTGGATAAGATTCAGTGGCGTGCCATCCAAATAATACGCAACTCCAGACTCACAAAACATCTAGACAGCCTACATCACCGCAGAAATGTTGCAGAACTCTTCGTGTTCTACAAATTAATGCATGGTAAATGTTCTGCAGAACTAAAGGATAAAATATCACCATTCATTACGCAAGGAAGAGTAACGATATTAACGGCCAATGACCATAGGTTAACGGTGTAGCTGCCGAAACCCCGAACTGAGAAAGCCAAGCGCGAATTTATTTATCTACCATTGAATAAGTGGAATTCACTAACCGGTTTCGAATTTGCGTTGGATATTAAAACCAGAAATTTAAGGTAGCTATCAACCTTTACTTGATGGATTGCGCATTGGGTGCAGGAGTTCTGACAGTTCAGACAAGGGATAGGACAGTCTGAAAGTCCGCTCTGCGCCCAATTAAAACAAAATATATAATAAAATAAAAATCGTAGATCCCGGTGAATTTTTTTTTTTTAAATTTTTGGATTTTTTATATTTTTTTATTCAATTTTTTTTTTTACATTTCTTTATTTATTCAGCAATTAAGAATATAATTAATAATTCAAATTTCAATTAAATTCTCAAATCAGAAAAATTCTAAATTTATACATAATACAAAAATCGATTTAGCTTCGATGTACAGGAAAGGTACATATGTATATTAAACTTACTTTTTAACATACGGCTTTTTCAAACCAAGAAATTTTTTAGTACGCCATTTGCAATGTTTTCTTAAAGAACTAAAATTGTAAATTCAAATATTTTGCAATTATGTTCATAGCAACGATTATCCTTGCTAAACCACGAGGTAAATGATTAACAAGCATTTGTGCGCATTATACACACTTCACTTAAGTATTGCTTGATGCTATAAATTTCTTGTTGTTTTTTAAATATATTGGAGAAAATATCAATATATAGTTTTGAAATTTAAAAAAAAATCAGTTGGTGCGTGAAGTGAACAGAACTGGCAATTTTTGATATAATTTTTGTAAAATAGAAAGTTTTCACTTTTCATTTCAATTCTATCGTCCAATTTAATCAAATTATTTCTACAACAACTTGTTATTAGTTTTTAAAATATTATGAGCGACGTAGCCTGTGAAATACCTAATGGAAGCATCATCTAAAGATTCATCATAGTCTTGTTCCGTTTTTGCAATATCATTCTTATTAGAAATGTTTTCCTGATTATTGCTATCAGCTTCACTAGGCGAGTATGTTGAAATAGTCGACATTAATAATTCATCATTGTCATTTTCACAATTTGCTGAGGGTGAGTTGTTATTAAATTTCATTGTAATTAATTTTGAAATTGTCTTGGAAAATTCATGCACAGATGGATTATGGTTATTTCCACCACTTTGTCTGATAATCGAAAAAAAAAAAAATTCCAACGGGTCCTGATTAAGCCTTGATGTTAGAATAAAATCCATTTTTGATTTTGCTCCTGAATAGAATCCAATAACAATAAAATGCCTCTAATTGTTTGAATCAAACCATTAAAACAATACATAGTTTTTTAGGATTGGATTTAATTGTGTCAAGATCTAGCATAAAATTTAAGTTCACATGAACAACATTACATTTCTTTAATGCAGATTTCTGAGGATTTGGATCGTAGAGTAGTTTACTGTTTAAAATGTCAAACAGGCGGTCAAATTTTTCGAAAAAATGGCTGTTGATGCTGCATTTGATTTAGCTTCATCCGAAAATATGTTAAAATCCATCATTATTTTTGTACCCACGGCAACAGTTCTGCTAAATATTTGAGTTGCATATTTTACTCTCATTTTTTGAAAATTGTTGGGATAAATATGTTACGCCATTATTTTCGGACAAAGTTTAGTGGTTTTGAATTTTTCACATGCAAATAGGAACTTTCCAAGTTAGCAGTTCCAGTATTTAAATTACAGGAAAGTAAATTATTCCTGGCTGATTTGATCAAGTGAGGCGAATCATATAAAGCAAAAAATTTATAATTTTCATAAAAAAGGTATGGATTTTCTTTTTACACGTTAAGTAAATGAAAGCATTTACGATTATTAGGCCCTTGATCGCACACTACTGCTAGAACTTTGAATCCAACATCAAATAATGCTTCAATGGCTTCCATCAAAACCTCTTTGGTAACCTTACCATTCATACTTTTTTCAGTTGCGTGATAAGCAAATGCGTATTTATATTGCTTAAATAAACCTCGAATCATAAACACGTTACTGTACTGAGCAATTGTTGAGTTTCTATTTTTGTTAATTTGTGAAAAGCCGACAATTACGTCATTTACTTGATCATACTCCAAATCAGGCCGTATGTATATTTCATCAAACAATAACGCGAGATTTTTATCAGTTTCTCTCATTTAACAAACTTCATCTATTATACTATTGAGTACAAAACTATTTAAGCCGGGTTTCAAATTTTTTATTAAGGTCCATCGACAAAGTGAGGATTTTTAGGGAAGGCGCAATTTTAAAAATTTTTCTGAGAAAATTGTAACAGCTAAGTAGGTGACTTAAAATAATTTTTTTGTGCTATATTTTTGTGCTCTAAGGGCCATTTCTTTGATACGTTGATCTACATAATTATAAACTCTTTGGCTTCTGAACTTATGAGGGACAATTTATCGATAAAATTAAAAAGAGATGTTGGTTTGGACACAGAGACTATCTTCCTATTTTGCTGGCTGATCTTCAATCGCTTTTTAATATTTGTCACATTTCTATTTAAATTCTTGATACCACGTTTCAGAGATGTAATTTTTTATAAAGCATTTTCATATTCGTGCTTATAAAAATACGCATTTTTATGTGAATTTCGCAACTAATGCAAGATGGGATATCACTATTATTAACTTAAAGTGGCAACTCTAAGTCATTACTTTGCTCAATACATTCGACTAGAGACATGTCTTCATTTATAGGAACAATATTATTGCTATACGTTTTAATATTTTGGTATCTTAATAGAGTTTTTTGGTCTAACTTACAATCCGGATACGTCAAATAAAGCTCAGGAAATGCATTTCGCTTCAATCTTCATTTGCCTATAGTCAGGATTAAAATGTTTTTCGCAAATATGTAATTGTTTTGGTATATTCCATTCACTTAATCCACATTTATTAAGCCACAATTTAAACATGCCTTGGTCTGATGGAACTATAAAAAATTTTCTCTCCGGATTTTTCCTTCGAGATGATTTACACGAGCTAACCGCACATAAGAGTCCAGATTTTTCCATATTAAAATTACTTATACAACACAAAAACAATAAAAAATTGGACGACCTAATATAATAAAAACGGTTGGATATATGCAACGAAATAATCAATGATAAATTAGCAAATAACAATTTACACTTTAGTATTCTACAATAGTAACCGCAAACTGAAGACGATCTTTTCTCGTTAAAAGTAAAAATCAAATGAATAATTGCCTTGCCTGTGACACAAAAATATATTTAAGTCTATACAATACATTCAAAAATAGAATTGGTTAGAACTACATAGAAGTGTCATTGTGACACTTCTAAGTAGTTCTATATTCTTTGACTTGACACTGTACAAGAACAATTTTCTATTTTATTATCGAAAACACAAACCGAGAAAACTTATATAAACTGGTGGTGAAATAAAATAGTTCAACTATTGTAATATAGATGTCTCACATTTTGTTATAATAAAAGTTTTAAACAAATTTTAATTTGCGTAGTTTAAAATGTAATCGATATTTATTTAATTTTGATTTTAAAATTAGTTAAAATGTTTTATATTTCGTCAAAAATTATATAATTCGTTTTATTCAGAAAATTGATTTTATTTGTTTAGCAAATACTCACACCACTTATATAATATTATGATATAAGCATTACAATTGTTTTATAATTGGAGCCTTATAAATCCGTTTCTGGTTTTATTATCTCGTACACATATTTTAGGGGAAATAATGTGACAGGCAAGTGGATTCTGTAAATTATAATTCGTAACAGTATTTTAAAAAGTAAATTTGGTTTTTTAATTTTTTTTAAATTGAAAATTATTTTCTTTTATTGTGAACGTTCACGAAAAATTTCCCAAATTACAAATTGGAATAAATTGATACATTGCTTTAGAACTTAATTCAGTTTCCACTTCTGTTTAGATTCAAGAAAAAGTATCGGAAGATTATAACATTCCTAGAGGGACTCATATCATAGAAAGAATGTTAGAAAATTACGTTAGGAAGGGGGCCCACTCGGTTATTCACTCATATTTACCGAGGCAGACGAGTCAATGGAAGAGTACAATCTCCTACTAATTTAGTTTGATCTGCATATTGTTGCTGATTATGCACATAATAATGCTATACTGAGCTTAAAACAAAGAAGCCGGATACGTATAAATTTAAAAACATAAGAAAAAGTGGGCCCAGGTGTTATAATGGTGGTAATAAGGGCACCGAAGAAGCCTCTCTGATAATAAATTTAAGGAATCCAAATGTGGATTTTATATTAGAAAATCATTGCAATCTCACACCGACAGGCATCATAATGAAGGGGATCGTCCCCTAAGTTGGAGGCCAAATAAATTATGGTAAACGACAAGTGTGCAAGTCGACAAATTTTCATTAAAATGCAAATTCGTACAGGACGAGAAACCGGCGTAGCACAAAGATCGAAAATTAGACCGGCCCGCATTCGTCCATCAAAATCAAAATCATTACCAAGTTTCTCGAAATGGATAGGATGCCACAAACGAAATTATTTTTCACACTCGGCGACGACCCGACGCAAACATTCACATAATTTATTTACTGTACTACAGTAAGAAGGCATCCAAGTGTTAAGAAAGGGCCTAGTTGGATCACATTTCCAAATATTTCCGAAATATTATGAAGGATTGTTTAATCTGCATTGGAATTACAGGAGATTAACTTCAAATTGAAAGACAAGCACTAGAAGACAATGTCGTCAATCGCATCAAAGACCCATGAAAAAATAATCCTGATCTTCAACTAATTTTTCGATTTTTAGTCACCTACAATTAGGTGAGTGGAATTTCTATCTCAATCTTTTACCGATCATAAAACCGATAATAATTTTGGTGTTTCATTAAATAAACGAGGGGGCAATTTTGGAATATTTCAAAAACTGTGTGACTTTTTTATGTGAGAAAAAAAATGATTTATCCTAAAACCTCCTTTAAACCTATTAGCCCATTTAACGAAAGGGCTTTTTTGTTACAATTTCTTGTGTAAATCAGCCAGCTTATTAATTTAATTAAATCAGACAATTTTTACCAAAAACTTAATTTATATGTTTGTTACCGCCTCATACGACGAAAAATGTTCGTCCTATATTTTTTTGTATGTGGAAAAAATATTTTCCAATGAAATTTCCTTAAATTTACTGTATTTTCTTGTTTCTTCCTCTGTTCACAATTGAAGTCTTTTGTTGTGCCAACAACTAAAATTAAAATTTACGGTTTCATCATCGTTTTGGCGATTTTACTATTTTCGAAATGTTGTTGTTGTTGTAAAAATTCGAGCTTTGGGTTTTACTGCCCAGGCTCTGCTAATGAGTTTATCTTTGCATCAAAAGGTTGTGTGTGTTCGTGCACTCCAATGTTTATTCGGATTTCGGATTGTTTAATGTGAGTCACGATTTTGCCAAAGTATGCCCGAAGTGTAATTTGATTTTTTGTTTAACTTGGCGAACTTCCTTCGATCCGAAAAATTTATTCAATTCAAATTTGCTGTATGATAAATGATAATTAAACTAACAAGGCACCAAGCATTATGTGAACCAACAATTTAAATTAAGTTAAAAAATTTCCTGAAGGAAACTTAAGAATTGGCTTAAACGCAAGGCTCCTAGTGAACTTATGAATTCTTTCAAAATCCGCAAATCCGATTTGCTGCCGTAACAAATTTAATTATCGAAGTAAACTTAATCCTGTATGTGAAGTAGCCTAGAATTTCATCCCAGGAAAAAAAAATCATCGGGTGACACTAAAACTGCAATGATATCGCGGCCCAGAATTTAATATAAATAAAGATGAATTCAAATTTTAAACATTAAAATATTAAAATCAGATTTAAAAATTATGAAAAAATGATTAAAGTTTAAATTAAAAGAACTGTATTGATTGAGCAAGGTCTAGCGAAATGGGTCAGCTCGTGGAATATCGGTACTAACTAAAACTTTTCTGTTTAAAATAACATGGGCTGCGGATCGATTGCTATAGTCTAGCGGATTCGATTTTCTATATTATAGCGAAGTCGTGCTCTTAGAAAACTACTGTATAACAGGCCATTAACGGAATATATTCTACTACTATTTAAGAGATATGACCTGGTCCATCCAGATATATGGAAAACTAATAATGTAATGTATTGTATTCGGCAAAGGGTCGTATTAACTAGCTCTAGTTTTAATTTTTGCTAGTTATGACAAGGGCTATGCGACCAGAGTTTCTATAAAATCGAAAGCTGTTCGACCTGGTATTTCTTGGTCTCTATTCGACCTTATGTCGAATAGAATACATTCCGTTACTGGCTTCGGATCCACCAAGACCTACCAGGTCGAATCCCTATGGACATTATAGAAACTCAATACCAGACTGACCGAAACCATCATGGCTCTGTTCATCATTTGGAAGTCGGTTTGAAATTAAAACTATACCTAGTTAGTGTGAACTTTTTTTTAATTAGAATACATTCCGTTACTGGCCACCGATATATGTGGGAAGACCAGGTCGGTCCTGACCTGCGAATAGCTGTTCGTTATTTTATACAATCGATACTTCATTGACTAAAATCATTGAACCGTTTTATAAATTTTTTAGTTATTACCGAGAATCAACGAACTAACCCATTTTGTTATTTTGATTTTAATTTAATTCACGGGGCTAGAATAAAATTACGAGATTGAAACAAATTAATTACTATATGAAATTCTGGGTTGGGATATAATTAAAGTCTTAGAGATACCCGATGATTTTTTTTTAATTTTCGGGCATGGAATTCTGGGCTACCTGGTTTGCGGTCAATCAGCATCTACTTTGAACCTGATTTCCTTCTAGAATCAGCAGCATATTACCACCGGACAAGTGGTGCAGTGGTTAAAGCATCGGCACTTGGACCGGGAGGTCCTGGGTTCGAATCCCATCAGAGGCTAGATGCAAATCGAATTTTCATCATCGATTACAATCGGTGATGTTAATAAACACAACTAAGACCCTCTGATGGAGTGCAGAATTCAACGCCGACCCACCGTCCATGTCAATGTACAGGTTTACATGGAGCTTGCAATGTGCAGGTGGTATACTGTAGTTGTGTGAGTAGGTGAATGGGTTAATGATGTGGTGTAAATGCGTGGTATCACAATGGGCTAAAAAATGGTCAACCACTGAAACCTAACCTACCACGAATTCCTCAATGAGTTGAAACCCACAAGAAATATGATGGTAGAAATGTAATTCTGCTGCTGGTGAAAAGATAGTTGATAAAGGGTTGACAATCTTTGACCAACTTGAAAGGGTTCTGAGGTTCAATGAAACATAAGGGGTCTTAAACCATCGAATACTTTTAAATAAATTAAAACTAAAAACGAATTAATAGCATTTACATTTTTTAAATATTGAACAGATTCTGAAAGTAGATTTTTCTCCGGTGACAGATTATAACGGTTAAAGGGTAATAAAGTAGGTGGCCTTTACTATATTTTATGCGCAGATTTTTATCTCTTTCTATATTTTATCGTCAGCTTAACTGTCATAAAGAGTTAAGTCCGATTCACGAATTAAATCTATGCAAGCGCTGCTAGCTTACAAAATTCGAATTTTAAATTTTTTGTTTTGAAAAGTTTGTTATTGTTTGAAAATATAATTATTGAAATTGTTTTTGGGTGAAATTATTTTTTCGGTGAATTGTCGTTTTCGGTGAAATATTTTTCAGTGAATTGTTTTTTCGGTAAATTATCGTTTACGGTGAATTATCGTTTTCGATAAATTGTCGTTTTCGGTGATTTATCGTTTTCGGTGAATTGTCGTTTCGAAACGTGGCAATCATCGAAAACGACAATTTGTGTTTTCACTTTTTCAGTGATAATTTTTTCGGTGAATTGTCGTTTTAGGTTAATTATCATTTTCGGTGATTTGTCGTTAAGAAATGTGACACCATAGAAAAATAAGTTTAACATAGATTTCTCATTTGTATAAAACGAATTAAATTCCAATGTATTGATTTGTTTTTTTGACTTTACATTGCGCACAATGTAAAATCACAAATACAATCATGACATTGGAATTTAATTTTTTACTCTCGTTTTATACAAATGAGAAATCTATGGTAGACTTATTTTTCTATGGTGATACTCATCGATAACGATAATTTGTCTTTTCAGTGAATTGTCGTATCCGGTGAATTATTTTTCAGTGAATTGTTTCTTCGGTGAATTATCATTTTTGATAAATTGTCGTTTTCGATGACTTGTCGTTTTCGATGATTTATCGTTTTCGGGAAATTGTTATTTCGAAATGTGACAATCATCGAAAACATTTTCAGTGAATTATTTTTTCGGTGAATTGTCGTTTTCAGTGAATTGTTTTTCAGTGAATTGTTTCTTGGTAATTATTTTTTCGGTGAATTGTTTCTTCGGTGAAATATCATTTTTGATAAATTGTCGTTTTCGATAAATTGTCGTTTTTGGTGATATATCGTTTTCGGTGAATTTTCGTTTCGAAACGTGGCAATCATCGAAAACGACTATTTGTGTTTTCAGTGAATTATTTTTTCGGTGAATTATCGTTTCCGGTAAATTGTCATTTTTGGTGAATGATCGTTTTCGGTGAATTGTCGTTTTTGGTGAATTGTCGTTTCGAAATGTTACAATCATCGAAACGTTGTCAGTGAATTATTTTTTCGGTGAATTGTCGTTTTCAGTGAGTTGGTTTTTTGGTGAATTATCATTTTCGATAAATTGTCGATTTCGGTGAGTTGTCATTTTCGGATACTTTCGTTTTCGGTGAATTGTCGTTAAGAAATGTGACACTCATCGATAACGATAATTTGTCTTTTCAGTGAATCATTTTTTCAGTGAATTGTGGTTTTCGGTGAATTATCGTTTTCGGGAAATTGTCATTTCGAAATGTGACAATCATCGAAAACATTTTCAGTGAATTATTTTTTCGGTGAATTGTCGTTTTCAGTGAATTATTTTTCAGTGGATTGTTTCTTTGGTGAATTATCGTTTTCGATAAATTGCCGTTTTCGGTGAATTGTCGTTTTTGGTGATATATCGTTTTCGGTGAATTATTTTTCAGTGAATTGGTTTTTTGGTGAATTATAATTTTCGGTAAATTGTCGATTTCGGTGAATTGTCATTTTCGGTTAATTATCGTTTTCGGTAAGTTGTTTCGGTGAAATGTGACACTCATCGATAATGACAATTTGTCTTTTCATTGAATTATTTTTTCGGTGAATTAAAGTTTTCGGTGAATTATTTTTCAGTGAATTGGTTTTTAGATGAATTATCGTTTTCGGTAAATTGTCGATTTCTGTGAATTGTCGTTTTGTCATTGACCGACCAACCCATCGAAAACAACAATTCACCAAAACAACAGTTTACCGAAAATGATAATTAACCGAAAAACAATTCAGTCAAAAATAGTTCACCGAAAACGACCATTCATCGAATAAATAATTCTCTGCAAACAGAAATTGTCGATTTTGGTGAATTGTTTTGCGGTGAATGGTCGTTTTCATTGAATTGCCCTTTTCGAACGTTCGGTTTGTTTAAGGTTCGACAAACAAAAACAATATAGTGAATACTGTCGCTCAAATTAGATACTCGTAATTGACAGAAAGTTAGAGCTCAAGAGCCAAAATAACAATATACATGAACATGATCCTTTCATAGCTTGGGAGCTCATAGGGCCCAGCATTGGGGGCTAGAAATTCAAATACACTTGAATAATGTTTTTTTTTCTATCGTATGCACGGGCCTCAGCAAAGAATTTGCTATAGGCAAATCAAATCTATGAAAAATCCTGGCATCAAATAATTCTTGATTTTCGTAAAAAAATAAGTTTGAAGTTTTAAAACATTTCGATTTTTCTCAGAACTAGGGCTACTTGTTGATGATAATCAGTCGGAACTGCTCGTTTTGTATAACGAAACGCACAGAACTAAAATAAATTTGGCTGCTCGCAATATTTACAAAGCAATACAGAGTATCGGTTGTGGATTAATCGGAAACTACCACAGTCCACATAATTAGAAGCCAATTATTAAATCGGTAAGTATACGGTTCGCTATCTCGCACATCATTTATATTACGATCATCCATCACAGTAACCTAAGAATAAGCCCTGCTTGATTTAAGGACAACCGTCAGGAAGATACCAAAATAGAAAAATGGAGGGGTGTAATTGTTGTGGCCAACACTCGACTTTCTTTTACGACAAATGTTCATAGATCTCGAATACTGATTGCGTTTGGAAATGAATACCTTATATTCATTACTTGACCAGTTAGTTAAAAGAATTGAGACAGCAGAAGCAAATAATTATCATTCTTGGTTCCTAGATCTAAGTCTCAAGCATTTACCTTCGAACAAATGATGGTGATGTCCTTCACTATATTTTATGCGCATCGACACCTGTTGATGTAATGCATATGAGAAATGGCCAGCCTGATCTAATGGTAGTTAAACCTTGAAGTTTTATATTTATTAGTAAAGTACACAATGAAGTTATGGATGTCTAATATAAAAGCATTCTTCAGCATACATTCAGGATCTCTTACCTTAAATTTTAAAAGACTAGAACCAAAATCAATCAATGGTATCAGCAGAGATCATATGTAATTCTGGATAAGTGTTTCAGACGATATGTTCTATTGCGCATCAGTTGAGAACGGCTTAACCGATTTGGCTTGATTCGGCTCCTGGAAATTGTTAACACAGCAAAAAAAGATTGAGCCAAATCGGTTCAGCCATGTTCAACTGATGCGCTAGAAAATAAATTCAATTTTCTTCGATTTTTTCCTGAAGTTTCCCAGTTTTCTAGTCAGATTTCCCGATTTTTCTTCCAAATTTTCTTCCAAAAGACCATCTGGATCGAATACGTGCAAAATTCCACAAAAAACATCAATTTTACATTTTAGGAAATTGCCGACTTGTCCGGCGGATTTTCCCAAAATTTTCTTTCTTAAGAACCATCTCCTGGAAATTGGCAACACAGCAAATAAAGATTGAGCCAAATCGGGTCAGCCGTTCTCAACTGATGAGCTAGACAAAAAAAATTCAATTTTCTTCGAATCTCTCCAGAAGCTTCCGAGTTTCCTACTCAGATTTTCCGATTTTTCTCTCCTAAGGACCATCTGGATCGGATACGTGCAAAATTTCGCAAAAAAACATCATTTTTCAATTTTCGGAATTTTCCGACTTTTCCGGCGAAATTTCCCAATTTTATTTCGTAAGAACCATCTCCTGGAAATTGTGAACACAGCAAAAAAAGATTAAGCCGTTCTCAACTGGTGAGGTATAAAAAAAAAATTCAATTTTCTCGAATCTCTTCAGAAGCTTCCGAGTTTTCTACTCAGATTTTCCGATTTTTCTCTTCTAAAAGACCATCTGGTTCGGAAACGTCCGAAAACCCGTGCAAAAACTACATTTTCGATTTTCCAGATTTTTCGACTTTTCCGGCGGATTTCTCAAAATTTTCTGTCTTAAGAATCATCTCCTGGAAATTAGGAACACAACAAAAAATATTGAGCCAAATCGATTCATCCGTTCTCAACTGATGCGCTAGAAAAAAAATTAAATTTTTTTCCAGTTCTCCCGGAAGTTTCCAAGTTTTCTACTCAGATTTACGAATTTGTGCAAAATTCCGCAAAAAACATCACTTTTCGATTTTCGGAATTTTCCGCCGGATTTTCCTAATTTTTTCCCAAGGGAAAAGTCGGAAAATTCTGAAAATCAAAAAACGATGTTTTTGAACGGGAGTTTGCACGTTTCCGACCCAGATGGTCTTTTAGAAGAGAAAAATCGGAAAATCTGAGTTGAAAACTCGGAAGCTTCTGGAGAGATTCGAAGAAAATTGAATTTTCTTTTTCTAGCTCAGTTGAGAACGGCTGAACCGATTTGGCTCAATCTTTTTTTTGCTGTGTTCACAATTTCCAGGAGATGGTTCTTAAGAAAGAAAATTTTGGGAAAATCCACTGAAAAAGTCGGAAAACTCCGAAAATCAAAAAACGATGTTTTTGCACGGGAGTTTGCGGTATTCGATGAAGATGGTCTCATAGAAGAGAAAAATCGGAAAATCTGAGTCGGAAATTTCCGGAAAAACCCAAATAAAATTGATTTTTTTTTCTAGCGCATCAGTTGAAAACAGCTGAACCGATTTTGCTCAATCATTTTTTGTTGTATTCGTAATTGCCAGGATATGGTTGATATGAGAGATTGCGTTAATATGTATGTCAAAATCAAAACGGAACGTTTAAATTACAAATTAAATCAATCAAAACTACTATCCGAGCAGTACATCCATCTGCTCGATGAACAAAAAACGTCGGTCAATTAACCATTCTCCCAGCGACATATGCTGGCAGCCCACGGCATATGCATGAATATGCGCAGGATGCTATGAAGTACATATGTGCTGCATTACAGGCTGCCCGTTTCGTTTATCATGTTCACATGCAATCAAGAATTTTCCTGAAATTACCGGTTATCTACTGCCAGGACAAACTTCCATCGCCACGACATCACCGCGTGTTTAATCAAATACCTCAGGACGCTACTGGACTTCATCGTTAAACAGATGATTTTCGGACAGCCACATTGTTTAATGTACTCAATAATGTAGCAGCAGTGTGGATTACCACATGCACACATTCTGCTATGGTTAATTGAGAAAATCACACCAATCAAGATGAAGATGATGACCCGGAGTTGTTTGTGGTAGTCGCAACAAACTCGATTCACGGTCCGTTCGGAGATCATAAACCAGATTCACCGTGTATGGCCGATGGGAAATGCACAAAAGAAGTCCGTTGCTGGCATACACAATTAGTGGAAATGACGGTTATCCACTATATCGGCGTCGTTTCCCCGAAGATCGTGGCAGAACAGTAACTTTGACTGTAAAAGAAAAGATGTCATGGTCGATAATCGCTGGATCGTTCCGTATTTCAAGCTTCTATCAAAAAGATTGCTCGAAACGAAGCTTTAATCATGATCGAAGACATGTGCGTGCTTCTGTGTGGCAGCTATTTGTCAAAATTGGACATACCAGCACCAATTCGTTCGATGCACGACGCATTTAATCGTGAATTCGAGAACAAGTGTACGATCGAGATTCAATGAGCCAAATAGTACAAACGAATGTTCCGCTTTTGAATGCACAGCAAAAGAACGTGTACGACGCATTGATGAAGGCAGTTGACGAATAAGGAAACAGCGGAATATTCTTCCTCAATGCTCTCGGTGGAACAGGTAAAACCTTTCTGGCCACGGATTTTGTACGCTATTCTAATGAGAATTTTCAAGAGAATTTATATAGTAAACGTAAACAAATTTTCATGAGAATTTCGTGAGAATAGCGTACAAAATCCCAATTCTGATTTCATTGCTTTTGGCCACAATTTGCTCGAGATCTCAAATAGCGTTAGCCGTTGCATCACTGCGAATTGCAGCCACATTGTTAGAAGGTGGCCGGACGGTTGAAGTTGCATATGAATATAAACACGAATGACAAACCAATGTGCTCAATTGCCAAGAACTCGGCGATGGCTAAGGTATTGCAAGAATGCAAAATCATCACCTATGACCAATGGACAATGACACATAAACGATCATTGGAAGGATTCAATCAAACGATGAAGGATTTACGAAGTGACTCAAGACGTTTTGGTGGAGCGATGATTCTGTCATTCCGGGAGAAACAGCTGCAGATGATTTCAAAGCATGTCTGAAATCGTCAACTTTGTGGCGCTATGTGAAGAAGTTGCAGTTGACCACGAACATGAGAGTCGCGTTACAAAACGACTCCTCAACTGCTGATTTTGCCAAACAACACTGTTGGCGCGTAGCAATGGTCAAATTCCTGTTGATGTTTTGACAGGATTGATTTCGTTTCCCTCGAATTGTTGCATGTTCATGACGTCGAAGGACGAGCTTATCACGGAAGTGTTTCCCGACATCCGCCAATATTATTTATGAAACAACGATTGGCTTAGCGAACGAGCGATTTTGGCAGCGAAGAATGGTGTTGTTTGGTGTGACCAATCAAGACAAGGCAACCAACTATCCGACCGAGTTTTTGAATGAGCTTGATTTGCCGGGAATACCACCGCATAACCTGATCCTCAAAGTACGATCTGTTATAATCATGCTGCGTTATCTGAACCCTCCGAGAATTTGTAACGAAATGCGAGAAACTGATGAACAACGTGATCCAAGCGACGACCATCAAGGGCAAATTCAAAGGAGAGGATGTTCTAATACCCAACTGCTATTAAAAAGCAGCAACTTTCCACAACTTTGTCTTAAAAGCAAATCATTTCATCTCAGCAATTTGCGAAACATCTTTAAATTCCGGTATATGTAGCTCTGAGTTAGCAATTATGTAGCATGTAGAGGCGATCGCTCATTATGAAAGCCAGCTATGCAAAATGTTGTGATGCATTCGGATATCATTCTTGCACTTATGAATTTCAATTTATCATATATCCAATGGGCGCATGATGGCGAAGACAATTATATTTTACCACACAATATAACCCAAGAATTTGAGTCTTTGTTCATTGTCGGAATGCTCAGATGTAACCTGATCAAAATAAATAACCGTGCAGACAAGGTGAAGGGATTTAATTTTCACTAATTAACTAAATACCTTTAATATATCTCAACCTTCAGCACATTTGTCTTAAATGATGTACACCGTAAGCCAGTGGAAATTTTATCGACACTAAGGAGCTAATACAAACCTATAACTTCAGAAAGATAAATGTTAATGAATTCAGTCAATATCTTGAAAGCATCAATTGACAAGAAGAAATAATATCTGACAATATTTTGCGGTTTTGAAAAGCTCTTCCGCTAACAAAAAGGCATTCAAACAGTTACCACCTTGGTATACGATGATCATCTAATGAAGCAAGACTTATGAAGAACAATTCCGAATTTTAACAGCAAATATCTTGAATACATCAAAAATGTTCAAGACATGATTAAGTTGGATCCAAAATACTTTTGGTAGTGTTTTAGATCCAAACGCGAATTCACCAAGGAGGCTCTAAAGGCGGATTCAGTGTTTCGTTCGTTTTTTCCTTCATTCCTTTTGAAATTTTTTTAAAATCAATCCAAGTTACTAAAAAAACTTCACAAGAAAAAAACATCATTTTTAACCAACGAAATTGGATTAAAAAAAATTCCGAAGGAAGGAAGGAACGAATATGTTTGCAGTTTTTCAGTCAGTCTACAAAGCTGAAGACATCCACGACTAAATACCAGATGAACTTAAATTGAAATAACACAGTAACTGAAATTGGGGATGGTATTCCAGCATTTATTATAAAAATGAAGGTAATAAATTTATCCTACTGCTTAATCTACTCCAATGAGCCAAACTCGAACTTTTTATTCCATCGTACTCGTTCTTTGGTCTCATCTGTTGGGCAGGATTTGCTTAAAATCCAGTGGCGTAGACACGGGACTAAAATCTGTCATGTCGAACCCTTATTCCTTCATTACGATACCGTTCAACTCGTACTCCGAGTATACATTTGGCTACATCAATATCTTTGATCTGGAACTTGTTCATAAAATTCCTTTTTCAAATCCGTAATCATATATCCAGATCATTAAGCAACAAGATCGTCGACTTACATGGTCACTATGATCATTTTATTACCTATATATAACTTTATTATAGATACAAGCATCTACTGACGATTGCATCATACTAAAATCCGTCAACTGTGTGTCTAAGTGCTGATTCAAAATGCGGCTTGCTTGTTTGCCCGTATAATGATTTCTTTAATCGATAAACTTTCTTATCGCATCCAACACATTCTGGTTGGACCATATAAATAGTTTATTCTAGCTCAACTTGCAAAAATGCTGTGGCTGCGTGCTTTAATGAAACTCCAAATCATGCCATACAAAAAATGCATAGAATTGGAATCTTACGACATGGGAATACGTTTCCTCGTAACCCATATCAGGTTTGTTGTACACACCATTTGATCACTACTCTCGCTTTATGCTTGGCTATTCTATCTACAGCATCGCGCTTCCAATGTATTATTTTTTATTAACGACTGGTATTCAGATTCCATAGCTCGTTTCTACGAATCTGGATCTATACTATTTAACGCATTTTTTTACAGATATTGGATCATTGGAACGATACGACACAAACCTGTTATATACTTGAACCTTTATCAATTTGAATATTCGATGGAGTTATGTAATTGAATCCACGTCAAAACGCCCAAACTGCACCAACAGAGCGGTGGAAATGCTCATTCGAACACGTTTCTGGCTCAAAGTGAGCAAACGCGGCACCCAACGCGTGGACAGCTTTCTCATACCTAAATTTTGATCCACTATGTGACAAATACGTTGCACATATCCATAGCCTTTTCTATCTCCCTAACTTTAATTCGACGGATATGTAGCACCATTTGTTGAATTTGAGCGACATTATCGTTAGTGGTTGCAGTTTTTGGGTGCCCCAAACGTTCATCATCGTCTAAGTTGGTACGGCTACGTTTAAATTTAACTGTCCAAAATTTCACGGCGATAAATGATGGCGCAGGGTCCCCTTGCATTCCAACTCGTCTTTGATTTGCATAGGCGTATTGCCTTTAACAATAAATATTAATTACAGCTCGTTACTCCATTTTTTACAAAAACAATTACATCGACTCACTCGATGACTGACATTTTGGTGAGTAGCTTTCAACGCCTGCGCAAACACACTTCCCACTTTCGTCCCCCAAATTAAAAAATGAAATACAATACTTTTGGTTACAGCCAAAGGTTGCAGTTTTTGATACAAAACACTTTATCTTTAAGCAATTTCTGTAGAGTTACAGCTATATAATTTTACATTTTCAGAATCGGATCATAAAATTACTAGATTAACTTGTTTACCATTCTAAATGATTTTTAAAATATATTACCGTCACAAAATTTAATTTGCATCAAATTGTTAAAATATATAAAAAAAATATTTACCTGATGAGACTATTTTAGTATAGGAATTGAACTCTTCCTGTTAATAAGGTCTATTAGCATCTTTAGGTCTTTTTAACTGAACTTTCAGTCTTTTCATTCCTATCTGAAAACCATTCATAGCTTGTATAGCTCCTTGAGCACTAGCAGGATTATCAAATGAAACAAATCCTGTAAAAAAAGTAAAATAAAATTATTAGACACAAAATATATTTAAAAGTTCTTTTTTTGGGTGGCGCGGATTCTGTAAAACACTTACCAAAACATTTACTTTGATTAGTAGCACGATCAATAAAAACTTTTGAACTGATAACATTACCAAATGGTAGAAACATTTGCATTAATTCAGCATCACCAAATTCTTGTGGCAAATGGTAGATAAATAAGTTACAACCCTCTGGTCCCGATATTGAACATCCTGGGAACATCAGAAAATCTTTAAAGAACATTAATGGAATTCGTCAATTAAAAAATATAATTTTTGTACAATTTTTATTTGATTGGTTTTTGTTTGAATTAATTTTGCATTTAAAAAAAAAAAATTCTATTTAATAATCAATTATTTTCTTGCGTCTTTTTAACTTTTTATGGTTATTTATTATTTATGTACAGCAACTTAATATTAAAAAAGCATTTATAACAATAAAAATTATAGATTAAAAAATAATAATAAATTTTATTATGCTTGGTTAGGGTCTAAATATTTAGAGTTTACACAAATTATACGGGAATTAATATTTACAAAATAAAAATATATAAATTATAAAATTCGTGCGGTCTTGCTCGAGATGTTCAAATTTTGTGAAAAAGCGATTGATTTGGAATGGCATCTTAAATTGGAGTGAGTTCATCAACAGTAGTAATTTAGTCCTAATGAACGATATTTAGATCAGCATTAAGCTGCTATTTTTCAGATCTCATAAAATTCCACCAAGAAATGGACGGTAGCATGAAGATTCACAGAAAAGAAATTCACAGAGAATGTCATTTCGCCGAAATCGACTGTTATTAAATTAAAACGACAGCTTACATAGCAAAATCAGAGCACAAGTCACCTTAAACGGCATTTTTACGAAAATAAGTCAAAGAGTGGTTTCTCGGGGTTTGTAGTTTGTAGCATATTTTCGATTGAATGAATTATAAAAAAATATTTTGCTGATCCTCCTGCTGATACATGTTATTCTCGTATTATGTAATGTTTTGATGTTATGATGAATTTTTTGAGATTCCAAAATTTGTTTTAAAGGATATGAAATCTCCCATGGATTTAAAAAAAAAAAAAAATCAAACTGTATTAATAAAAAAGATTGTTGAATAATTAAATAAGTTTCCTCACCAGCAGTTAACAAAATTATGGGCGGCCGCATTTGGTTAAGCAACGGATTAGTTCTGTTCATCTTTTAAAACCAATTTACTAAATTTTTCAAAATCATACCCGGGACTTATTTTGGAAATGGCTTTGGTTAATTTAAATTGACAATTTTCTAGAGGCATTCCAAAATTTTCTATTAGATTCCCATTTTCTTTTCATTATTAATCTGAGTTCCATCCACTTCGATCGAGATGACATATGCAGTTCTATTGTGGAATTGGAGCACCTCTAATTTTCCAAATTTGCCGTCACCCATTGCTGTAATTTTCTGACATTGTCAAATTTTTTATCAAGCTGAGCTAATTTTTTTAAATGGTGGATCCATTTGAGAACCCCCCCCCCCCTCCCCCTAAACTAATTTTCCTGAATGTACAACGAAAAGCCTAAATTTTCTTTCTAGGACTCATCGCAATCCCTTTTTGGCATTAGAGAACCCTTTGAACCGTAATTAATTATATTTTAAAACTTAAAAATGCACCTCAGGCCATGAAAAAAAATGTGAAAAAGAGACCAAGGTCAAAACATTAATTAGATAGCGAATGCTACAAATAAATGTTGTTTTTCATAACAACCAACATTTTCAAAAATAACGCGGATAGTGGCATCATATAATGTCATTGTAATGCAACCAACGGAATATGATGCAAAAATCTAAAATTTGATGGAACATAACGCCAGATATCTAATTAACGAAACAAACAAGATCCAACACCAAGCAACAAGGTGCAACATCCTCCAGTATAATGCAACATCCCACAACATGGTGCAACATTCCACAATATGGTGCAACATAACGCAACATCACACAACATAGGTGAAGATCACGCAACATGATGCAATATCACGTTCAGCAAGACGCAACATAAAGCAACATCACACAACATGGTGCAACATGAATAAACATGACGGAAAGTGCAACATCCCATAAGATGAAGCAACATAACGCAACATCGTTCAACATCACGCAACATGGAGTAATATTATGCAATATGGTGCAATATTTGTCAACGGCGCAACATGGCCCAATTTGCCTGTCATCACAATCGGTCATTGGTACTCGAACACACTCCTCCAGTAATTGTTATAAACAGCATGTAGGCATAAAAAGCTAAAGAGTCAACCCTGACACTTGACAACTTTTCCTCACGAATTTTTATAATAATCGTGCGAGCGGATTTCAAAAAATTAATGATAGGGAGCCGCAGATGGGAAGCAGATGTGTCCAAGGTACCTCCTATTTGGGTTTTAAAATCTTCGGCCAATATAGAAGAATTACATCGTTTGATTGGAATTCGGAATGGTTACACATTTAACTACTGTATATCAAATATAGTATAAGGTTGAGGTAGAGAAATATGTGAAAACTAACAATGTTGTTAATCATGTCCAGAATTTGGACAACCCGAATGAGCTTGGGTGCGGTACTTTTGTTAGGAAACCACATTACCGTCTGTGTATTAAGGTTAAACTAAATTCATAAAATTCAATAAATTTGTTATGACTCCTTGTATGGGGTTTAACATTATTTCATTTATACTTTTGTTCTTTCTTGAAAAATGCAACGAAATTTTGTCCCACGAATATGCAACGAAATAAAAAAATAAACAAAATTAAGTAAATACGAGGCAACCAAAACACGCCGGTGCACCGAAAATCAATTTTTGGGCTCATACTTTTTTATTTTTTATTTTAAGCTCTATATAAATACAAGTACTCTAGCCCAAAACAAAGGCGTAGGCTTAAGCTTTTTTATTTAGGCATTAAGCACAATTTTAAGCCCTATCTTCGATGTTTAAATTTTTAGCCTTAGGCTTAAACTTCGGATTTTTGAATATTTAGTTTCGTTGTAATCAAATGACTGATGTATTGATTGCAATTCCATCTGCTCTACGATATTAACACTAAAGTTTTTGTGTTATTGTGAATTGACCTTAATCTTCTGTTTTACGTTGTGTCCACCTACTTTGTATCACGTAACCGTCGAATAATTGCGCAAGCGAGACCAATGTGTACACCATGTGCGAGTGTGCGACCGGCGGAGATATAGAGGAGTATTTTTGTTGTGCGTTTCTCGTTCTGGTGTGTGCGATTGATGCGTGGTGTGAATGGATAAGGGAGTGACGCACACGATTCTAGATTTTTTGTTTGGTTCGAGAAATTTTTTTTAGTCTAGTTTTGGTTCTTGAAAAGACGAGTAGGTAGTCTAGGTTTTAATTTTGATTGATATAGTCGAGTGCAGTTTTTGGCTTGGCTTTAATAAAGAAAATTGTACATTTGTTTTGAGTTGGCCTTTTGGTTACAAATATTATTAAATGTTTAAAAAGTATAATTTGAGATTGAGTTTATTTTTTGTAACCATTTAAAAAGTTAAAAGTGAAATTTGAGTTTTATTGAAAAGTGGAAATTAGTTGGTTAGACGAAAAGAACAGAAAATTCCGCGTGGGATGTAGTGTTGAAAACGTTTATGGAGTGATTACTGTCCAATATAAATTTGGTGGTGAATTTAAGTTGGAAAGATCGGTTCAAAATCAAGGTTAACATCTTGTGGTTGTGGTTTGGTTTAATTTGAGCAGGTCGTGCACCAAAATTTATAACAGTAAATGGACGCGGTAAACCGTTTATTAAACAAAATATATTCTATCGTTGAGGCAAGGACGCAGTCATATTTCACGGGTGGTCAAAACGCGGCTAATTGATATATTTCGGTGGGAAAACACCATAATCCATTTACGTGCCCCATGTAGCAATAGATTGCTCAACGGGTACCGTATTTTTAACGGGTGCCGAAATTAATTAACGAGTACTGCGTTTTCCATCGGGCACAGGGGCAGTGACAAATACCGCAAGATACGGGTGGCCAACAACGTGACTAACTACATTTTCGGTTAATTGAAGATGCACAGTTACGGTTACGGGTGGCCAGCTTCTTGGTCAGTCGTATTTTTTTTGGTAACGGTGAGAAGCACCGCAATCCATTCCGGCGGAACGGGACGCTGCAACCCTACAGGGTGTCCTGACTTCTATTCTGACTATTCAGTGGTCAAAAGGTACATTTTTTCCTAATTTAATTTATTTTCATTTAGGTTTTTTTGCTCAAATTAAATTTCATTTAAGTTTTAATTTTCCAATTTTAAATTTTCCAGTTGACCATTATCAATTTTAACTTTTATTTTTATTTTTAATTTCCATATTTCCTAATTTTGCAAATTTAAATAATACACTTGTGTAATCGAATGCCAAATAATATCCTCTTATTTTTTGTGAAAAATTATTTAATTGAAAAAAATTGTTCTGCGATTCGTTTCGGCATTCGATTATATTTTTTTTCTGTTCGGTCAAGATTTATGGTACAGTTATTATTCTGGTTATTTTACCTATTTCTGTGTTTGTTTTTTTTTTATAATAATTCCATAGTTACAGGCTGTCGCTTGTCACAACCGGTTATTATTATATTTAGCTAATTGTTCCTCAAGTTTCGGCCGACGGATTCTGGTGCAGACTCAATTTAGTTTCAGTTTTTTATTCAGTTTATTTTTAATTTTTCTGTTACACGGTGTAGACCAGGAGCATGCAAGCCTCACCTTCCCCACCACCTAAAACCCTGAGATCTAGTCGGCAAAAAAACCATGAGAGAGACCTCTGCATGCTTAGAAGAATCTGCGGAATGGTTCTTGAGTAAAAATACTCCATGTTTTTTATGAGCAAACTGAGCAAGTTCACTTTGAATTTTTATTCATTAACTGTGCTCACACCACGAATACCCGGTTCTTTAAACTATACTCTGTATAAGCACAATGACGACGAATCTGGAAAGTAAAAACATTTAACACTGTGCAATTTTTGCTTTAATATTGTTGGATTAAAAAATAAATCCAAGCTTTAGTTTTTTATTATTTAGAATGAAGTTGGTCACAGTTGATGTTTCGTGCATTATTCTATGACCACAGTATTCTGTCTGGTGTAAAATGTTCGGGTGAACAGATAAAAACGAATTTATTTTACTTTACACAACGTTTCGGAAATCTTTAATTCGATTACCATGTGCGATGAATCCACAGTATAATTAAAAAATTAAGTAATGAACAGGTTATGAGGGAAAAGAAGAATACAAAAAGTATATATGTCCTGTTTTTTATCCGGATACAGATAGATTTATCCGGAGCACCTAATTTTCTTTCGCAAAACTAATAATTAATTTATTTAACTCTAAACAAAGATTTTTCATTGAACTTTTTGTTGAGATACAAAAAGCCTTTTCCATTTTTTATTTTATCGGATCGATACGATACACTTTTTTCGTTTTTCAGATCGTCATTTTTTCATCTGAATTTTTTTTCAGATGGTTCAGAGAAAAAACACACATATTTGGAATATTTTGACAGAAATTAAGACGGACGCTATGGAAAATGGTAATTAATAAATTAATTTTGTAATTGTTTTTATCTTATTTTTATTAAATAATTGTAAAATTAATAATACGCTAATTTATTATTTTTTCGTGGGTCAAATTACACATTTTCAGTATAAAATTCGGTAAAAAGCCTTTTCAGAAAAAATACCCGATTTGTTAGATAAATCATCTCTGTTATTTTTTTGATTAGTAGCGATACCAGTGAATAATAGCTGCAGTTTCAGTAGAAATTTCCCATTCGGCACGTATGTGGAAAATCATTAATTTACGTTGATAGAAAGTACGCTCCAGTACAAACCAGAAACACGATTAGAACCACGATTATGAGAAACTTCACGATCAGGATTATACACGATCAGGATATGGTGGTACACAATTACATAACATCATACACAAAGCACGCGTTTATTCAAGGACCATTGGAGCATAATTGTCATTTAGGCGGACCAAGGAAATGTAATCAGGACCTTAATCAGTACCACGGCCACTCGAAGATGACGACCTACTTAATACCTCGGACCAGGCCCGCGCCTAAGTACACAGCCGCTTGTGAGCAAAAATTTTATCGGCCGCCCCTTGAGGTAAATAAAACTAACATACATAACAGCATAACCGGAAATGAGATCTACTGATCCATTTTAATTTAAATATCAAATAAATGAATTTTGTATTTTAATTAAAACTAGAAAACATATAATTATATGACTGTAACAATGAAAGTATTCACTTCCTGCATGTAATAATTATAATTTAATTTTATTTGTGTAAAAATTACTATTATTGCTTGAGTGAAATTTAATTATATGTATTTTATTTGCTTGTAGTTATTTTAATAAAATAAAAATAAATATTTACAGTTTTTGCAGTAACGACTTATTTGATTGTTCTCCAATACCGTAAATGAATCCAAACATAGCATTATATTCCCGCACCGCTTCGAATCTTTCGAAAATAGATGTTAATGCTTGACCCAGAATGCAAAAATAAAAATTAATTTAAAATGCATTTTTGGATCCAAGATTGGTACATCTATGCTTTATAATAATCGAAATTCCGTTTTTCAGCGTATGCTTTTCTCACCAAAAGTAGATTTCACGTCCCATTCAAAATGTAGCTCATTTGCAACACAAAGAATTTCTTCAAACTCATTATCGCTTCTACATTTTGTCAAAAAATTTGTTAAGTTCTTTAACGAAGAAACACATGTATTCATATGAGTAAAGCCTTCGCCAGGCGTAGTTATTATAGGACATTTATAAAGTCAACACAACATTTTTGTTTTTTCAATACAAATTCCAATAGGAAGCGGGGAAATAAAATAACATAACAGCAATTTTATGCCACGAGAATCGGGCCCAATAATTTAAAATAATAAGTAAAGCAGAATTATTTGTTGACCGAATTTTTGAATTGGCCGCCTGTCTGCGGTGCACACATTGCATACACGTTAGGCGCGGCCCCGCCTCAGACTACTCTCTACACAATAATGAGAATCATATCCATGGCTTGAGAGGTCGCTAAATTCATTTATAGGTTAACTAACGAGAAATAATCATACATAATATTGATATTCGGATGCACACCTGTAACAGGAGCCGTGGTGGTCACATGAACGATGTTATATTCCATACATAAATGGTACAAAAAAACTGACAGATTGAACACCCTATATTTGAGCTGTAAATTGAATGTGAACCAAAACCCGTACTTAAACCTAGTTTTGTTAAAATTAGGCCACATGCTATATTGCCTCCATGTTTGTCGGAAACCCTGTGATGATGTCTTGCGAGTATCGTTTTCTTAAGATATTCGGGTTCTTGCTCGGTCGTACTCAATCGATAGATTTAGTTTAGGCTGGGTTTCCGTCAGTGTCACGATACCTTTGATATACGTGTCTGCGCCGTTGGAGCTAAATATGATACTATTTGGTCGATTTTAATATTTAATTCACTGTGGGAGGTAATGATGTGAGCCATTAAATCTTTCAGATTCGGATTCTTTATTTTTAAAAGTTAGCATTTGCAGAGTTGCTAATGGTTGCTAAAATCAAAAAAACTTATTTGATAAAGACGCCAAAACATTATGAACCGTATTCAGTGAATGACAACAGAGTTTTGCTAAGCATAACACCACTATCTGATGTTATAGCAGTTACAGTATTTCTAAGGATAAATCACATTTAAAGTTTATAATTGTTTGACCTTGAACAGTTCACTCGGAAAACGCATTCGAATTTTTTTCATTGTTGAATGATTATATAGTCCTGTCCAATATTTTGCCAGTTGGCCATCTATTTCATCATGACTATTAATGATTCAATTTGAAAATAGTCTTTCAATTTAAGAATACTACTTCTACTAAGTGATCTTCGAGAAACATCTAGGGATTTTACTTTCTAAACAAGATGTTAGAACACCTTGTTTGTTAAGGAAATACTTGGAGATAGAACGGTTCTGAGGCAGAATATATATCTGTGGCAATTTAATATTATCACTTAATTCGAGATAAGTGGTTATGTTGAACTATATTCAGTTTTTCATCAAAATCCGACTATTTTTGATCGAGATATAAGCAAAAATCATAACCACTTATGTTTGTTATAGGTGTTTGGTATTTAGAAAACCACTTAATTGATAATTTTTGAAATTATGAAATTGTAGCATGAAATAAGTCACATTTAAAACAATATTTTTATCTGTAAAATCAGTTTAGTTATGTTTCATATTTTTTTCACAAACTACGAGGGCAAATCATTATATTCGTAGTATTGGTATGTAATTATGGAGTGAAAGAGAAAACCACATTTTATGTTTATTTTTCAACTACAAGAAACATCTAGAAACAACTTTTGTTTTATTTTGTTTAATTTATTTCTGGACGTCAATTTTCCAACACGTGTTTAGACAAAAATAGAAAATGAATATAATTGAATATCGTGCGGTAATTAAATTTATTTTTGATTATACGTCAAAAGTTTATGGTGAATGTGGACCAAAATATTCTACAGTAAAGAAGTGGGTTAAACTATTCAAAAGTGGTAGAGAATCGCTAAAAGATGATGAGCGCCAGGGAATACCACAGGACGCCATCACGCATGAAAACGTTATTTTGGCAGAAAATTTTGTATTAGAGGACTGCCGTGTAAATATTGCAGAATTATCGAAAAATCTCAGGCATTCTTTTGGTATCACATTTACAATTCTGCATGATCATCTTCATCTTTCAAAAGTTAGTGCAAGATGGGTTCCCCGTTTGCTAACCAACCCCGGAACAGAAAAAAATTCGTGTCGAAACTTCAAGCAATATTTTAAATATGAGAGAAAATGATCCTGATAATTTCATAAATAATATCGTGACGGGCGATGAATCATGGATTCATCATTGGGATCCGGAATCCTAACAAGAATCTATGCAATTGCAAAAATGTGATGAACCTCCCCCCAAGAAGTTTAAGACTCAACAGTCAGCTGGGAAGGTTATGGAAACAATTTTCTGGGACGCAGAAGGAATTTTGTTAATTGATTATATGCCACAAAAGACCACTATCACAGGCAACTATTATGCGGAAATTTTATACAAATTGAAGGCTGCCATCCAGAAGAAACGGCATGGTAAAGTTCGAAGTAAGATTTTACGTCTCCACGACAACGCGAATGTTCATAAGGCTAAAATTGCACAAACTGCTCTGCGTGAATGCAGCTTTGAAGAAATCCCTCACCCACCCTATAGTCCAGATTTGGCCTCTAGTGATTTTTTTCTGTTTTCAAATTTAAAAAAACAATTATGGGGCCGAAAATTTTCAAATATTGATGAAGTCATGTCCGCTACTGAAGGTTATTTTGAAGACCAAAACAAAACTTTTTTTTTCGACGGTTTAAATAAATTATTTGAAAGATGTTATAAATGCATTAATGTTGAAGGAGATTACGTGGAAAAATAAAAATAAAATTTCTCTAAATAAATAGCTTTTTTGTATCGATGCTACGAATATATTGATTTGCCATCGTAACTTAAAATTTAAATTTGGTCCCTTGAAAAGTAGCTAAAAAATAGATAAGTGGTTTTATTGAGTTGCCACAGGTATATCTTTGATATGGATATCTGGATGTTTATGTTAGTGAATCCCTTCGCTTCTACTTCACTCAGTTGCAGAGAACTTAAATTTATGTTGCAGACTGTGACAATATAGTTTTTAATAGAATTCAGAACGAACGGGTAGTCTTCGATGAGTTACAAATTTGAAAGAAAGCTTTCTAAAAAGTGACAAATCAGGCA
Source organism: Nephrotoma appendiculata (assembly GCA_947310385.1). NCBI lineage: Eukaryota > Metazoa > Arthropoda > Insecta > Diptera > Tipulidae > Nephrotoma > Nephrotoma appendiculata. Next base: position 283,432,534 of record OX371225.1, on the reverse strand, counting down.
TCTGTATCATTTTATATGGCATATAAAATAGGAACCAAGATTTTCCTGATTGGGTGGTCCATGAAAGACAAATAGAGAAAGAAAAGGATTAGTTGGATTAACCATTTTTACGTTCACGTCACCCTAGCTAAGCAGGAGCGTAGGAAATTTGTTGTTACGTGCAAATTGTGTTTCCTAATATGAATTAATTATGTGGTCTAAGCCCAGAGAGGCGCAGTGCCACAACCTCAGATATCACAATTCATGAAGTTTAATAATGGTTTTTCAACAAGACGTATCTCTTGAAAGTAACTGGATCATTTCGTAACAATTATCACGATTAAAAACTAGACTGACTTCTAATAGCAAGGACAAAGCTATTCCGTAAATCAGTTGCCCAATTTTCAGTTGGTTTATATTTAGAACGAAACTAAATTAAAATAATAGAACATATTTTAGATTAAGAGAAATCTGCATGAGTACGGCCGGATCTAAAGAATTAACCAATTACTTTTCCTCATTTTCTTCAAATTCCCTGAGAAAGTGTTAAGTATATTCGTACGCATATTTTTACGATCCTCTGAGGACTCGTTCTTTAAAAACCAAATTTAAAAAAAGATATTTGTAAACTTCTCATAAAAATATACTGTAATACCGCACATAATTATTTTCACATCAAAAGCTCTAAATAATATACTCCGCACATTCTTATCACCCTTATTATATATCACGTGAACGAGTATAACATAAAGCGGGAGTTCGCAAAAACACAAAAATATATATATATTATACGTAATATTTTAAAGCTCCAACCGTTTAACGAGAAATACGAAAAGAAAGCGAAAATGATTTCCAAACGTAAATAAATTTGATGTTATACCTCTCGGTGTAACATTAAATAATGTAACCGAAATGAATTTGAAAATAAATTCAATAAAGTGAAATGATATCATTTATAATCCTCTCCATACAAAAAAAGAAAAAAAAATGGAATAACGAAACCCCCCTATATATCTGCACTAACTATATACAGGACGATATAATTTGGCAAGAGGGTAACCGAAAAGAAAATCCAGCCATATTTTTGTTTGCTGCGTACCAGTACCGTTCAACCTTTATTAATACCGATAGGCCCCGAAAAATAAAGCGCGCACTAGTCCAAATTAAATATAGGTTTTAAAACTCTGCCGAGTACCAAATACAAATGAAACCAAACAATTTCATTTTTTGTGCTCAATCTTTATTTTTTCACTTCAGCAATTTAAATCATTACAAAAATGATTCCTAACAACCATCATTTTGGGTTTCCCATATAACATACATACATATACTTTATGTGTATGTGTGTGTAAGGCAAAAATAAAGATAAAACATATACAGTGTATAGTATATAAAAAATTCACTGAAAACCTATTTTCCATTTTTTACTTTATTTTCCAGCATTTTTCATGTTCATTGATTTTGGTTTTTTTATTTTGTGTGTTCTTTATAAATTATTTACATATTGCAAAGAGCGTATGTGTATTATAAAAAGCAACAACATTTTTTTTTTTAAAAAAAAAGGAAATATATTTACGAAAATTGGATAAAGTACCGACATATTATCATTCATATGAAAATGGGAAAATGTATAAAACAAAGATTTTTCCGTAATAATGAACGTTATTTACAGATTTCCTTATTACCTATTTAATGAATTATTAAATTTATGCGAATCGTCGGTGTTCGTTTTGATACATAAATCTCTCTTATCCTAAATATTTCGTTGTATTATTTACCAAGTGGTATTTATTGTACCTTGAAAGATTTACGCCGTGAGTGGAATTGTGTAACTGTCACTTCGAAGGTTTTTTTTTTCTCAAGTTCGATGAATGTAAACCCGATTCTAAACGGTTAATTTGTATTTTTTAACGAAGTGAAAAAAATTGCAGGTACTGGGTTTATTAAAGTTGGCTGAAACTCAAGGAAGGTCCGAATCAATGCTACACTCAGGGGCGGTCCGCTAGTGTTTCAGCGCCTGGTGCACTTTTACATTTTATTTCGCCCTTCGTATATTTATGTTGGTCGATGTTTTTCTGTTATTTATTGGTTTTTTATTGTACTTGATTTTATTATAACCACTTGATTCTTATGATTTTTCTATTCCACATCACCCAAGTGCCATTACATTGAGAGTTCTGTCTATTGTTTTGTATTTAAAGTATAGTTTAAAGTCAAAGTTAATATAAATCTTAGAATTACAAATTTTAAATTAAGAAATATAAAAATTTGGTTGTTTATTTAGAATTTAAAAATATAAGTTAATTAGGTAATTTTATACTGTCAAAACTCCTTTTCATTAACAATTAAAAATCATGAATTATGAAAATTTTTTTGGAAATATAAAATTATTTTTTGACAAAAACTATTTATTGGATTACACTGAACGAAGGCAGTTAAAAGTCTGGGCGTATAAATAGCATAAAGAGGCTAGAAAATGATGCGTTTTTTATGAGGTATCTCCAGGAGGCCTATTATTCCTTTCTTAGAAATAACACAAACTCAGTATTTCAGATTACAAATGATTAAATAAAATAAATTATAATATAACAATCTAATTCAATAAAATAAAAAGAATACATTAAACAATTTCACTCCTACTGTAAACAATTAATGTTTCTTGCTTATATTTTAGCAAACTTTTCAATTAAACTATTATAGTAAATTTTTTCGACTATATCTCTTTCGATTGACGTAATAGCTAAGCCATTAAGCCTTTCTTGTGACATAGTCACATAATCTCATAATTTTTAATTTGTAAAAACTTCTTTCTCCAGATGCTACGAGGGCAAATCAAAAAGTCTTGCAATATCATATGAAAAAAAAGAGTGAGTGAGACAGCAATATTTTTATTTTTCGACATAATCTCCTTTAAGGTTTATACATTTGTCACATCGATCAATTAACTTGCCTAAACCCTCTAAAAAAAAAGATTTCTTTTGCTCCATAAAATATTCATTTACAACAGACTGTACTTCATAGTCACTGGAAAATTTCCGGCCCCTTAGTGTTTTTTTCAAATTGGGAAACAGAAAGTAGTCACTGGGTGCCAAGTCTGGATTTTACGGTGGATGCGGAATTTCCACGAAGCCGCAGTCCTTTAATGCAGCTTGAGCAATATTAGCCTTGTGCACGGGTGCATTGTCGTGAACAAGCAAGATTTTTTCCTAACTTTCCTTGGCCGTTTTTTCCGAATCGCTTTTTTCAATTTTCGCAAAATCTCTGCGTAATATATGCCTGTGATTGTGGTTTTCGTTGGCATATAATCGATTATCAAAATTCCTTCAGCATCCCAAAAAATTGTTGCCAAAACCTTACCAGCAGACGGTTGAGTTTTGAATTTCTTTGGTGGTGGTTCACTACGTTTAATCCATTGCATCGATTCTTGTTTGGATTCCGGATCCCAGTGATGAAGCCATGTTTCATCGCCTGTTATTATGTTATCCAAGAAATTTTCTGGATCTTCTTTGTACATATCTAAAATCGCCTTTGAAGTTTGAACGCGCATTTTTTTTGTTCTGCATTCAACAAACGGGGAGCCCATCGCGCACTTACTTTCGACATGTGAAGGTGGTCATGTAATATGGTATATGTGATACCGTATGAAAGAGAAAGTCTCCACGCTAACTGCGGAACAGAAATACGCCGGTCTTCCAATACAATAGATTCGGCCAAAATTACGTTTTCATGGCTAATGGCATCTGCTGGCTGACCCGAGCGGTTGTCGTCTTCTAATGACTCCCGACCACTTTTGAATAATTTTACCCACCTTGTTACTGTGGCATATGATGGTGCAGATTCGCCGTAAACTTTTGATATATAGTTGAATATATAAATTGCATTTCGTCCATCTTTACAGAAAAATTTAATAACGGCGCGATATTCAATTTCATTCATTTTAAGAAAAATTCAAAACACATGTTACTAAATTGACAAAAACAAACGAACTGTAAAATTTACATCGAAATGTTCTTCTAGAAGTTTCATCGCGATAAAAAATGGTTTTGAAAAATATATTGTTGTCTCACTCACTCTGTTTTTTCATATGATATTGCAAGACTTTTTGATATACCCTCGTAAATTGTTAGTAAAAATATAATTTAGCACATCAATAGGAACAGTATGCGGATCTACCAAAGTTGATATCATTTAAAGCTCATTTAATAAGTCTGGATCAACAATGCCCGCGGAAATACCATTAGTAAAAACTTTTTTTAAATTAAAACATTTTGTTTTCAAATCATCGTGCAACAAAGTGGATTATTGTTGAATGTCATATAAAAAATTAAAATTATTTGTATGTTCAGATAATTGTTGGAATCTTTCGTTAATAGAAGAAATTGCCTGATCAAAGCTTCAAAATAAAATTCAACCTTAATTTTTTGCTTAGGTTCCACAAAACCTTCATCTGTATCTTCATATCCAAACAATGATTTCTTTCGACAAGAACGTAATGCATTGGTACCTGGAAAACAACAGGGTACCTCAATCTGGTCTGCCATTATTTTCGCTGCTTGTAAAAATGGTTCAAATTCTTCATCTGATCTTAACTTTTGAAGAAATTTTAAAGAAGATTCGAGTTGTTTTTCAGCAGACATAATATTCATTTTGGGGTTCTGAAGATATTTACTTACTATATTAATATAGTATCTAAAAGTTTATACCAAATAACCAATGTACATATAAACTTATATTTCAATATTTTTTGCCCAAAGATTCAGCAATATTTATAGTTGATTCATCACCAGTTAGCGAAATTTCAATAAGAGCTTCATGAATATCGCCCAACTGTTCTTGTAGAGTTTTTAATGCGTCAATTTCGCTTTACAATCTTGTAGTACTGATTGGTTTTAAAGTAAAAGAACTAATATGCTGTTTTAATACCGACCATCTCTTAAGAACAGAGCTGGAAAAAAAAACATAAATATTTACGAAAAAAGCTCGGGGTTTTGTGGTTCTTAAAAGATTTTGCATACCTATTTGTTTACCTTTCATATTTGAGCCATTATCATAACCCTGACCTCTGCAATTTTCAATAGAAGACCCATTTCATTTAATTCACTAAGAACCGTTTCTGTGAGACTAGACCTTTTGGTATCATTGGCTTCTAAAAATGAAATGAAATGTTCCCTTATTTCAAAATTATTGTTTTGTTGATAAATAAACCGTATAATAAACGTTAACTCTTCCTCGTGACTTTGATCTGGGGTACAATCAACTGTGATAGAAAAATATTTTACTTCCAGGATCATTGAAACAATTTTATCTTTGACTGTGAGATTAATTGAATCAATTCATTTTGGATGTTTTTGCTCAAATACGTTTTGCGTTTCTTTATTATTTATTCTTCTAAGATGTTCTGAAAGCACTGGATCAAATTTATTTGCAAATTCTACTAGTTTTAAAAAATTCCCATTATTTGAGTCATATAATATTTCAGATTTCTCCTAAATACAAGTAATTGGGTTCCTAAAATTTCAACAAATATTTAACCTTTTAAGCACTTCTCGCCAGTGCCGAACTTCTGCATCCATAACTCGCTGAAGATCAGAATCTATTGTTGAATTAGATTTTCATCTGTTTTCGAATTCTTTCCAGGATTTAAAATATTTTATATTTTTTAAGCTATTTTCGTGAGACTGAACTAATCTGGTCAAATGGTGCCAGTCTTAAAATCCTAGATCGATAAATGTTGTATTTATACAATTAGATGCAAATAAATTACAACAAAAACAAAATAGCGCATCCGTCGATGTGGAATAAATGAGCCAATTTCGTTTAATAGTCTCTCCATTTGCCATCGCTCTTTCTTAAATCTTTGGATTGAATTATCTGTTATTTTTAATGGGAAATTTAATGTTTCCTACTTGCATAGGGCCATTTTCAACAATAAGTTGAATAATTTTGTCACTTTATGCCATGTTCGTGCTGAAAACAATTAGCATTATCATTAACTACAGATGATTGTTCTAAATTTTTGATACCTACGACAACAGATCTCGTTAAGCAATTTGGGTCTAGATTCACAATATTGTCATATAAAGGAACATAAGCCGAACCCGATTGCACTACTACTAGAAGAACAATAAGTAAAGAACTTTAATTGTGATTGAAAATAAGTTTGACTGAATTATTTAAACTTTATGAATTGATTTTAAAAATTGCGCCCTTTTATCAATACGCTTGGTTGTAGTGCACCATGTGCACCTATGACTGGCCCCTGGCTACACTGGACCTATCGTGCAAAATTGGGTTTAAATATTGCCAAAAACAAATCTACTCCATTGTTTAGGTTTATTAAAAAAAAAAATTCTTGAACTTATATGCTGAACTATAGTTATTCTTGACATATTTACAAATGTTACCAAGTGTGGACTTATATCTTCTAATGGTGAACGACTTGTTGTTCTAAACAGTTAACCATCTGAAAATAAAAAGATTTGAGCTGGCTTCACACTATTTCTTAAGTTGATAAATTTTACAAAATTCAAATATTCTTCAAACTACCTGCTACACTTAAATTCATGGAATCAACGTAGTGTAGTAGGTTGTTTGACGAATATTTGAATTTTTCTAAAATTTGATGACTTAGAAGCTTGTGTGAACTACTCAAAATCTGTTTATTTTTGGATTTATTTATTTGTGAGACAACGTCATATGAGATTTCTTTAATCGGCCTTAGTGCTTTGAAATATTTAAACTGATTTTTTTTAGTATTCATTGCTACACTTTTCGTATCTGAGCCTAAATTATTTGTACTAAGCTTTTGAAAGTAATAATTTGTAAAATTGAACATTTTTATTTTTCTTACACAAGCTGAAACTCCTGAATGAATAGAGCCTCCATAAAAGAAGCCGTTTAGCTAAGGTTAGAATAATAAATAAACAATAATTATTTGCTTTAACATGTACGGGCAAAATCACAACTGGCTAGAAATGAAATATTGTGACCGGATAACTTACACATGGTAATTCAAAATTTGCTACTTGTTGCTGTAATGTGGCGCGTGTTATAAATGTCCTAAACATTCATCTTCTATTGACTGAAGGATTTAAAAAGTCGCCACTGTTACTCAACATGTATTCGACGTCGAAGGAAATGCAATTTTACTTTATGAAAATTGTAAAGGTCTGGACGTTTTAGTCGACCTGAATGTTTTCGCATTTCTGGCAGTATATTTCAATAATCATTACACCTCATTGTGGAAAATGATACTACACGCAAGAGCATTTAACGATTAATTGGATTTTCACCAATTAGTTGCCATGATCTTAAACTGTATCAATATTTTTTAATGATGGGTCTCCTTTATAATTCAACCCGAGCGAACAGAGTTAGCCGGTGTACTATACGTTGTGCGCAGGTTGTACAGAGAAAAATAGTTCGGTGTGTATAGAGCACTGATTGCAAATGCGTGGAACGCGTGCCAAACTTGGCACGTTTAAAAATTCTGCCGACACGCCACAAAATTATTTATAATAAATAAGAAAATAGCCAAATAAAATCACAAATGAAAAAATCTCGACTTTTAAAACTTCACTCCATCTCTGGATTGTGTTGTTATTATAATTATGATGCTTGCATAAAGAAGTGAAACAGCTAAATATGAAATTGCATTTTGGTGACGGGGAATTTTTTAAAATTGCTCTTATAATGTTGTGTGTTTTTTTTGAAATATGTAATGTTAACATTTTTATATTTAATATTGTACTATGGATATTAACCCATTTATGTTGGAAGTTTTACACCCCGGCCCTTTGGCGTCTAAGCCAAAATATTGGTAAAGCTTGGATGGCTGGATAAATTAAAGCTAAAGCTAACACAACACAACGCATATTTTAACAGAAGATGTTCGATAGTTATCACCACGACCATGAGAGGAAAAGACAAAATTATTGGATTTTTCATAGATTGCACGTAGCATTGCAAATGAGCTTTAAAGCTCGAAATATGTGCAATGTATAGCTAAGTTTTATGAATTAAATAAATGAAATGAAAATTTTGCATTCAATCAAGTGCAAATACGGTAAAGGAACAGATTTTAAAAATGAACAAAAATGTTAGTGATCGGTTAATATCTGGTTTCCGTGCAGGTGAAGTGTTTGCATTGACAGTTGATGAATGTACTAGCAATTACTATAAGTTATGCTGCAGGTGGAATAACGCGGGAGGAGTTGTTGAAACTGAGAACATTACCAGAACGAACAAGAGGTCTTAATATTCTGGAAGTTGTCAAAAAAGCTTTAATTGATTTGAATGTCAGTATTGAAAAAATGTATTCAATTTCTACTGATGAATGTCCAAGCATGATCGGCAAAGAGTCTGGATTTAAAAATTTGTTGGGAAAAGAAATAGGTCATCCAGTAATGGGATTCCATTGTATGATCCATTTGGAAGTTTTATGTTTAAAATATAGATTATTTCAATTAAATCATGTAATGGAAACAGTTGCCAAAGTTATAAGAAATGTTGTCGCTATCTACTAAAACCCTAAAACCTATCTACTGAAATCCTACTATCTACTGTTGTATAATCACGTTCGTTGGCTTAGTCGAGCTTTATCATTGGAAAGGCTTCTTCACTGTTTGGACGAAATTCGTTTATTTCTGCTAGATAAGAAAAAAAGTATTTCTGGAGTTAACCAATACCAATTGGTTAATGCAGTTGGTTAATGCAGATCAAAAAATGGGGTGTACTACGAAATTCCAGTTTTCAAAACACCGGTTTCAAAATCCAAGTTTTCAAAATCCCGGTTTTCTATTCTTCTAGTTCTAAACTCTTGATTTCAAAAAAATTATTTTATATTAATTCGAGTCGGCCGGACTAATAATATTTAAACATTAAATAAGATATCTTGCCAAAAAATTTAGTCAGAGGCGGGAGCCGGTTTCGTGGAGTCAATACTATTTTATCGGAGTCGGTGTTAATGGAACATTTTGAAATGCAATAAGTGTAGAGGCTGACGGATTCAATAACTCTCACGGGGATGCGGAGCTCCGAGGGGGTTTAGATTTGAACTTCGAGGGACGTAGGAGCCGGGATCAGCAAACATGTCTAAAAAATCATTTAAGAAATCCATTTCAATCGCACGTGTAGAATTTCAACAAAATCGGTTTAAAAATGGCCTACGAGGGTATATCAAAAAGTCTTGCAATATCATATGAAAAAAAAGAGTGAGTGAGACAACAATATATTTTTCAAAACCATTTTTTGTCGCGATGAAACTTCTAGAAGAACATTTCGATGTAAATTTTACAGTTCGTTTGTTTTTGTCAATTTAGTAACACGTGTTTTGAATTTTTCTTAAAATGAATGAAATTGAATATCGCGCCGTTATTAAATTTTTCTGTAAAGATGACCGAAATGCAATTTATATATTCAACTATATATCAAAAGTTTACTGCGAATCTGCACCATCATATGCCACAGTAACAAGGTGGGTAAAATTATTCAAAAGTGGTCGGGCATCATTAGAAGACGACAACTGCTCGGGTCGGCCAGCTGATGCTATTAGCCATGAAAACGTAATTTTGGCCGAATCTATTGTATTGGAAGACCGGCGTATTTCTATTCCGCGGTTAGCGTGGAGACTTTCTCTTTCATACGGTACCACATATACTATATTACATGACCACCTTCACATGTCGAAAGTAAGTGCACGATGGGTTCCCCGTTTGTTGAATGCAGAACAAAAAAAATGCGTGTTCAAACTTCAAAGGCGATTTTAGATATGTACAAAGAAGATCCAGAAAATTTCTTGGATAACATAATAACAGGCGATGAAACATGGCTTCATCACTGGGGTCCGGAATCCAAACAAGAATCGATGCAATGGATTAAACGTAGCGAACCACCACCAAAGAAATTCAAAACTCAACTGTCTGCTGGTAAGGTTTTGGCAACAATTTTTTGGGATGCTGAAGAAATTTTGATAATCGATTATATGCCACCGAAAACCACAATCACAGGCATATATTACGCAGCGGTTTTGCGAAAATTGAAAAAAGCGATCCGAGAAAAACGGCCAAGGAAAGTTAGAAAAAAAATCTTGCTTCTTCACGACAATGCACCAGTGCACAAGGCTAATGTTGCTCAAGCTGCATTAAAGGACTGCGGCTTCGTGGAAATTCCGCATCCACCGTACAGTTCAGACTTGGCACCCAGTGACTAATTTCTGTTACCCAATTTGAAAAAAAAAATTAGGGGCCGGAAATTTTCCAGTGACTATGAAGTACAGTCTGTTGTAAATGGATATTTTATGGAGCAAAAGAAATCTTTGTTTTTAGAGGGTTTAGGCAAGTTAATTGATCGATGTGACAAATGTATAAACCTTAAAGGAGATTATGTCGAAAAATAAAAATATTGCTGTCTCACTCACTCTTTTTTTTCATATGATATTGCAAGACTTTTTGATTTGCCCTCGTAGTTCCATCTCTATTGACCGCTTTATCGAAAAATCATTTTTGAATCTCATTTTCATCGCATGTATCGAATTTCAACAAAATCTGTTAAGAAATGGCCAAGTTCCATCCCTATTAGCCATTTTCTAGAACTTTATTGCAAACTCATTTTTGAATTTTGTCAAACCAGGATTTTGAAAAGCGGGATTTCGTTACACACCCCAAAAATGCACAGGGAAACGGAGAATCATTAGATATATTATTCGATCGAATTACCGCTTTTGAGACGGAGCTGCAGTTACTTAAGAAATACATGGAATGTTCGTTTGGAAATTACCCACTTCTCACATATTTCCCCAATTTAAAAAAAATTGTGGTAGATATTGACGTGTTTGAAAAAAGAGAGTCACAAGAATTATTTGCACAATTTAGCGAGGTGCTAAGTATAAACACAGGAATCTTTTGCAACTCGGTTCAAAGACGTCAACATATTTAAAAACTTGAATCAATACGTTCGCTACTGTGACAAGTTCATTGCTGATGGTAATTTTCACGATTTTGCCTGGATCATTTTTTAAGATTTCGATACTGAATTGCATGAATTTCTGTGTAGCCTTTGGTGGCGAAAAATTTGAAAATTTAAGAACCATTACTGAAAATGGTATAAGGGACGATAATAAATCGTTATATATTGATGATGAGGTATTGAAAGTGTGGCAAAGCATTCCAAACCATCCCAGCACATCTCTAAGAAAGTTGGCAATAGCGTTTATTATCCGTGTTTCCATCTAATTTAAAATTTAATTACAGATGCATTTATAACTTTTTAGATTTAAATTTTGGTTCCTATTAATTTTATTTTATGTTATTTTTGGTGCTTAATTTTATAATTAAGACAGTTATGAAATAACACATTTATTAATTAAAATTAATGCTATTGCTTTTCTATTTAAAAAAATATTTTATTTTATGTTATTATGAATTTGGTTGGCACGCGAAATAGGCGATTCTTAAAAAAAATGATTTTTGGCACACTAAAGTAGAAGTATTTACAAACCTTGGTATAGAGTATTAAATCGATTTTTACTTTTGCCCACTCTTCGTATTTTGACGACATTCATTCCAGAGTAAAATTTGAAGAACCGATACTCAATAAAAACGCTGTGTGCATAGTAACTACTCAGGTTGAACAAAAAACACGGAGCATTTTTGGCACCGCACAGGTAAGAAATATACCCGATAATTCGTAAAAAGAAGCTTCCAATTCCATTTATCTAACGTTTTCCATAATTGGAATAAGGTGAATATTAATTTATAACATAACCATGAGCTTTAGAAATAAAAAAAACTTTAACACACATTTAGAAAAGGTATGAAAGTTTGAAAATAAATTATGTTAAGTTTACCCCAAGATGCTATCAGCAATTAATCCCAGCTTTCAAAAGCTTATCCCCGGTGATAAAACCATAAACCCCCCACCACCTCCTCCTACAAGAAAGTTTGAAAACTGTGATCGGGAAAATTGGCGTGTTAATATTTCAGTGCATATTCATAATTGAGTCGTTCAGAAATTATAAGTTTGGAAATTATAACTAAATTGTAAAACTATTTAGTAAAAGCTTGGAACATGGAAATTTGATTAGATTGTGTATGTTCATGTATGTTCAGTTTCCTTAGATAATAATTAAAATTTCTTGGCTCGGTGATCATAGTTTGATTTATTATACAGCCACCACAGATGTCCACATTAAGAACCCGTTGCTTTGGAGCCTCGGAATACGGAACCCGGTGCAGAGAAATAAAAATCTAGATTGGTCTTTTATGTGAAAGTGTTTGGTTTATGTCCGGTTTGAAGCAGGAGCTATTGGAGGCATTCAGTGAAGGATTAAACACATTTCCATTGATAGCACCTTGTCGTTGATGAGTTTTCTCAACGAAGCAAAATTTAAATTATAAGGTTTCTTTCTTGAAGTTCGGGATATCATTGGGTAAAAAATATTTGACTTTCTTGAGCTCTCAATAAAACTGACAAGTTAGCTTCCTTAATTGTATCGAACTCAATACATCATTCTAGCCAGCCAACCAAGAGATAATTCGATTTTACTTGCTCGAAATGTGAGCAAACTGCACACACAGTAAATTCACCAATAAATCCTGGTTAAATCCCAAGCAATGACTTTTCAACATCATTGAAAAAATTGGAAAAGCTCACACGGAAGCTACCATTTCCGGTTCACAGAGTTCCACCCAATTTCGCAAGGATCTCACAATTAATGGAAAATTTAAGTATAAGTTTTTATTCAGAATAGTTTTCTGAACTGTAGAGATGCCGAATTTTTTTGAAATATAGTTTTTTTTTAATCAAAACCGAGGTCACTTTCGATAACATTTAATAACTGATCCGACCTAATTTTGTTTCAAATTTAATTTTTTTTGTTTTTAATTGCTTTTCGTAAATTCTATATATTTTTGAAAATCTTAGCAAAACAAGAAAAATCGCTTATTGCAGCCGGCACTTCTGGTGGAACGTTGTTGGCTAAAAATCACTGGGTTGCCTCATTTTATGAAAAAAGCTTAAGTATGAAATTTTATCCCGATCAATCAATCGTCAAAAATCGTCATTTCCGCTTAAATATTAGAAACTTGATCTGACCCGGTATTATTGCAAAATTACTTTACAATTTTATATTTCATAGTGGTTTTTCTCACAAATATTATGGGACATGTCATTTCCGGTGGGCCGATTTATGCCACGCGCACAAATATTTTGAAATTAATAGCATTTCCGTGAAAAACGAATATTAAATAAACGATTGTAAATTAAATTTGTAACAATATTGGTGCAGATCGGTTTTTCACAATTTTAGGCGGAAATGACGAATTTTTTACAAAAACTGTTTTTAAACAAAAGTTTGGTCTTTGTACAGCCCATACAGTTTGATTGATAGAGATAAACCGTAAGGTAAGTTTTCCATAAATTGGGAGATACCAGTGATTTTTAGCCGACATCGGTCCACCGGAACTGGCAGCTTCCATAAAAGCTTTTCGTCTTTTTGCCAATATTTTGAAACTACATATCTAGAATTTACGAAAACACGATTAAAAACAAACGATTGTAAATTAAATTATAAATAAAAAAAGTTCAGATTATTTTTTACCGGAAAATATGAGTTTTAAAAAAAAAAAAATTATTTCATCAAAATGCGGCAACTTGAGTCCAGGTCGATTGACTATTTGCTATTCGGAATATAACTTAAACTTTTTAATTATTTGGGGGTCTTTGCAAAATATTATGAAAATCTGTGTACTGGAAGCGTTAGCTTCATTGGGTTTTTGAAATTCATTATTTGACACCGAGGAATATTTTCAGAATTCGATTTACCAATTACCAAAGTTACAATTGAAACATCAAAAGATTGTGACATTACACTAGAGAAAAGTTATGTTGCAGAACGTGTTTCACATTTACACCATCATCTCACTATTCAAGATTCCCTTAAGTACTGATGAGATAATATTTTCAAGTATGACAAATCGAAGTTCTGTTTGGAAAACAATTGAAAAAGAAAAATTAATCTTATTAGATGAAAGCTCATCTATTTGTCAAAACTTGCGAATTATGGACTAAATTTAAAATATGTCACCTTAAAACAAATATAAGAGTTTGTAATCATAACGGGTTTGCACATTGGTTGCTAGACGTTGGTGAAGGTAAAATTAGAACAGCGCCCCTGTTACGTGGTAGTTGGTGTCTTAGGAGATCCGAGTCTTTTTTTACCACATAGTTGTACGATTTTCTGACGGGCTTCGTGTCCTCGGTTAACCGGTCGCCTTATTTGTAGATGGCACGAGTGTTTCCCGTTTAATGACATTTACCACATAATGGAAATTGCCATAAGGTGACAGCTTACAGTTTTCCTTATTTTTGATGTGCGAAAATAATGTTTCTTTTTATTTTGGATTCGGAGCCGGCTACACATACCGGGAAAATTACACACCTAAAAGGGGTAACAAGCCGAAAGGGAAAAATTAGTTGCGCAATCAGTGGTAATATTTTGTTGGTGTTTGTGCGCTGTGGGGGAAATTTTCCAATAAACCACGAAGATACAGCCGTCGTTAATTAATAAAATCCTTTGTTGTGGTAACGATATCCACCCAGTACGTGGGAACATCGATAAGCTACGAACAACACGTTCTAAACGATCGATACCAGGAACGTAAAAATGAACCAGCAACAGGCACCTACGTGGCAACTACGGACCAGTTCCTCAGAGGAACACCACGCCGGGGATAAGAGCACTCGATGATCGGATCATCGCGAGTTTAATTAGCTAAGTATTCCATATGCTTAACTAGGTATTATAATTTTTTGGTTGTAAATTGGCTAACGACGGACATTTCGTATGACCTTGTCGATTTCGAGGTATTCGTTTTTCTTCTTTTTTTTGTAGAACAACGTCGGAGTAAGGCGAGCTCCACGTGCACCACATGGAATACGCATCGGTTGCTTTCTTTGAATCTTTGTTTTATATAATAAGTAGCATTAACGTAAAGATAAATGCGCCAATGATAATTTGTTGTCAATCGTAAATTCATAACACAATAAAATGTTGTATGGGATTATTTATTTACAAAATTTCATTATGTTTTAATTTGATATAAGTTTGGGAGAGATGAGGGGGGTGGTGTTGATAGGTTTGGCCGGTTGTAGATTCGTAGTTATCAAGGCCCTGACTTTGCATCATCCATGACACCCACGACCAACTGAGTGCGAGCCGAGGCAAAAGCTGCGGGATGATGTGGTCAGGGTGGTCTGTTCGCCCGAGACTCGCGGTATAAGTGCATCACGGAAAGAAAGGCGTTAAGCAATGGTACTAGATTAGTAATAACAGAATTGAAAGGAAATGAAATCTTCGTTAAGATTTTAACTGGTACATCAAAAGGAACATTTTTATTATCATTCGCTATGACAATCAATAAAGCCCAAGGAGAATCGTTTATATGTCGTTTTATTATGAGCTACAAACAAGGAACAACCTTTTCTGAAAATAGAAGGTGCAAATAACTTGGAAGAATTGGAACCGAAAAAAATCTACACTGTTTACTACGTGTATAAAGAAGGTCTTTAATTTGTTATAAATAATGAATAGTGTTCGGTATTGTTTTTCTTTTACTCCGTAATGTTCGAATAACGTTTAAAAATTTTGGTAAATTTATAGATTCGTTTCAATGGGTACACATTTTGAAATAATTAACACGATCAATGACGCTGAACTGCTTTACCAATGACGCTGAATTGCGCACCAAAAAAGTTTGTAAATAGGGTAAATAGTTAATGATTAAACAAGTTCATCATAATCCTAATAAATGCGGAAGTTTGGTAGAAGACTTCATGGATATTTCTGGCAATATGACTACGTAGTGAAAAAGAAACTGGAAAACCAAACGTCGATTATTGATCAGAAGAAAGAATAATCACGCGTGGTCCTGTGTGCCATCCGTGTTGCACAAAAAACTGACAAACCGACAATTTATTTAGTCTCCTTAAAGATCTTACTTGATTTCGAATAGATTTGAAATTATGATGGGGACGGGTGGTATTAAATTTACGCAAGCTACCGAGCAGGTGCCCAATAAATGGACAGAAAAAATTTAGTACTCAATGGGGCGATACAAATTTTATGCAGCATTGGGTGTAGCTGATCGACACTTAATGTAAATGATTGCTGGAAGTACTAGCGCCACACTATTATGACCAAAACAATTGGAGGAATTTTAAAATATAAAAATTACAAAATTAATGGAAAATTTAAGCCGACAGGATAATTTAAACGCTATAATTGTTAATCCCTTCTAAATTTTATTTAATAAACTAAAATAATAAAATTTTAATTTAAGTTACTGACGGAAGTTGAAACTAGTGGTTGACACACTGCTAATTTCAAAAATGAACTAGTGTCTGTTAAACTCCTCTATTAAGAAAAATAATTTACCCACTTGCAGAGTATTATTCTGTAATAAGTGGCAATAGCTTTCGTTAACGACCAAAACAAATTTGATTGCTAAGAAAAAATCTTGAAAGTTAAATAGATTATTTGAAATTATTTTAAATGTACTAATCTGAAGTACTTTGTTTGTAAAAGATGAATTTATAAAAATTTAAACGATTTAAACTGAAAAACTGTAACAGGGTTTCTTTCTTGTAAAAGGGTCAATCCAAAAACTAATTGTCTACGATATTTTCGATATTAACTTGTAGAAAATTTCCAAATAAGCGTAGACGCACAACCCTGTGTGTTGTGATAACATGTAAATGCTTCCACAAGATATCTTTTGCCGTACTGTTGGTACATTTTTCTAAGAAAAAATGTAATTTTTGAAACTTTCTAAAGTGATGTAACAGCCGTATAACACAATTTTCATGCTGATGATGGTGAAAATATCGATTTTCATGAAATTAGACAAGTTCCGTTAATTTCAAGACTGCGAAAACT
This sequence comes from Nephrotoma appendiculata, assembly GCA_947310385.1. NCBI lineage: Eukaryota > Metazoa > Arthropoda > Insecta > Diptera > Tipulidae > Nephrotoma > Nephrotoma appendiculata. Next base: position 283,415,622 of record OX371225.1, on the reverse strand, counting down.
TTCTCGACAAGTTTTCTTGTTGTGTAAAATTAAAATAATTATTTCTTGCTCAAGTAATAGCTCCAATTTTTTTTTTTTTTACGTTTTTGAAAAACTTTTTTCCACAAAATAATTGAATTTTCGTGTAAATAATATTTTGTTACTGTTCACTCACTCTTTATATTCTCGTATTTGGTTATGGCAAAAATACAAAAATATTAAAATTCCAAAAACATCAAAACTATTATTTTTCTTGTGGCAATATAATCAGATAATTTAAAATCGGATAATAATTGGTGATTACACCAAACTTCAATCTTCAAGGAAAAATAAAAAAATAAAAAAAAATAAAGTAAAAGTAAAAAAAAGTAAATTCGAAATTTCAGCAAAAAAAAATAAAAAGAAAAGTTTTTGTTGTTGTATATAGAAAAGAAATATAAAACTTTAATACTTAACAACACAAAACAAGAACAAAATATATATATATATAAGAAATAATGTATACTTAGAAATGTATTTATTTTCTTTTATGGGGGATGAAAGAATGAAAAGCTCTAAAAAAAATTTAACAAGCAAGTTTTTATTATTATTGCTGATTTCTATACATATAAATATTTATAATACAAAAACAAAAATTGGGGAAAAAGCTCCAAAACCAAACCAAGCTTTTTTCATATGTATATAGCAATTCCTATATTTGTAGACATTTTTTTTGTGTGTACGATATTTTTAATCGAAATATTTGAAATCACAAATCGGGAGTTGAGTTTTTTTCTATTAAAAAACGTAACGCATCACTGATCAGAATATACAGTTATTATTTTTTGTAAATTTAAGTGATTTGGAAAAAACTATGCGCGAGATCGAGATTTTCATATATGTATTTATATAGTATTTTCCACATGTGTATCTACTCCGATACATCAGCTATTTTTAATTATTATTATTTTTTTTTTGTGTGATAAATTTTATTGTTGGTGTGCTAAAAAATATCGAAACAACATTTAAAATGCAAACTATTTGATTTTTAAAAAAATATTAAAAAATATTTTTTGTTTCAGTAGTTTGTTTGGTTTTTATTTAATTTATACACAACACGATAACAAAAACAAAATAATATATACGTACGAACAACATCAACAAATAAATACATATGTATAATTTATATATCTCAATAATAAAAACAATACAGACAGAATCTAATATGTATATTTGTTTGCAGCTAGATGCTAGATGCAATTTAAACAGCAATAGAAAACATTTGAAAATTTTATTAATAAAACCTTTTTTAAAAATTTTATAAATTTATGTTTGTGAAATTTTATGAAATATTATACAAACTTGACGATAACGCACCGTGCGGAAAATGCTTTATTGTCGAACTAGTTTCGTAATATCTACATTGTCGCACATCAAACTTTTGATATAAATAGTCGAAAGGGTTATATTGAAGATTTGTCTACAAAAGGCTACGGTTTAGTTTTTTATAAATTTTGTTCTACATATTATTTCTAGTTAGGATGATAAAGTGATTAGAACCAACTTTTACAAAACTACGAACCTCGTGTGGTTTTATTCGCTACTTGGTTGGTTAGGTTTTTGTAGAGCTTTTAAATTTACTTTAGGGGTCTCGCAATATTATTCATTCATACTGGAACAATATTTTCTGTATCAAATTAAATAATTGTTTTTAAGTAATTTATAAAATGTCATGTTAGTTTTAATCCACTGATGATTGTAATTAACATAAATAAAACTATTGAGGTGTATAATAAGTGGTTTCAACAGAACGGCGACCGCTTAAATCATGCGGTTAAGATCACGGTAATAGTTCTTTTCATGCCAACAAACCCGAAATGTTACAGCACCTAAAAATCGATATCGCGTCACTATACGGTAGATATATAAAATATAGAATTTACAAGAAAATGTTGTAAAATAGAAAAAAATTTACAGCACATTAAAAAAAAATCACAAAGTAATATTCGAAAACTACATTTTACTTTCTTTTACCATAAAATGTGCATAGCAACAATTAAACTTACCGGACTTTTGGCAAAAAAATGTTTTGTAAGTCAAAAATCGATATTCCTGGTTAATTTTCAGGAAACCAACTCTTCAACCTTGGTTGAACATTTTATTTTAAAGTTTATTTGAATCTTTTAATTCTTTGTCATTTTTTGTAAATTTTATTTTTTTCAACATCATTGCAAAAATTGAAAAAGCTCATTTGGAAGCTGCCACTCCCGGTACAATTTATGAAAAAGGTTTAAGTATGAAGTTTAATTTTTATATCCAAACTCGCCATTTCTGGTAAAATTTATAAAATGGTCTAAACTAATTTTGTTTGAAATTTCATTTACAATTTACAGTGAATTCGTTTTTTGTCAAAAAATTCCGGAAAATTGTAAAGTGAAATCTCATAAACTAACTCATTTTTTTGTCAAAAAAATCATTTTTGGTCCGACCTACTCGGAAATCCTGTTTGATCTAAATTTTTATAAATTAAAAAATATTTTTTCCGTATTGGATGGAAAAAATATTCCCAATTTAAATTTGCTTTTTTTAGAAACTTACACCAACTGTTTTCCATTGTATGCCAGATTTTTTTTTTGCCAGAAAGAGACTATGAAAATATTTTTTCTAATTGGTTTTCCCTATAGGAAAGCCAGAAACAACCTGCTCGAGGTAAATACGACTAGTACAGTAATACAAGGTAGCAGGTGGAAAGGAGGTAGCAAAGTATACTGTGCCGTCTCTATCCCAGACTTAAAAAATGCGTTCCACCCCGCTAGATGGGGCTACATAATAATGGCTTTCTGCCAACTCGGGGTACCGGTCTATTTGAGAAACTATTTCCGATATAAAATCGGGAAAAAATCGTAAAATCCTAAAACAAAATACAGATCGCTTGGTATCGGTCCTTTACTGTGGAACATTATGTAAGAAGGGGTTTTTGACAACGGATGACTGCAGAATTAAAAGTAGGGGGGGGGGGCTTCGCGGACGATGTTGCAAAAGTGGCTGTGACCAAACTAAAGAACGAAACAGAGCAACAAGAGCACAGCCATTATTCAGGGTCGAGTATCCAGTTAGCTGAACATAAAACTGTGGAGAGAATCGCGGGGTTATAAGATCTGAGATAACGGATGGGGCACGGATGTTACCGTGCACCATCTCCCTAAGTAAAGTACCTAAAGCTGGTTCCAGGAGGATTGATGGTCGGTGGAAATGACGTGTGTTTTAACTATACGAGCAATTAGTATGTTTCGAACATTTTTCACCTTCCAACATAAAACAGTACACACTCACACACACATAAAAGAAAATATAAAACACCATTTAGAATCAAATATAAAGAAGAAACAATGCAAGGTCACTGCTGTAAGGATCCTAACTGAACACAGACAGTTTACTGTCTCTGTTCTGGGATATACATCTTGCTACATAAAAGTCTATTAGGTCAGGTATTTTCGTTCCGTCATTGGGCCAGTATGTTGGGGAACCACCAGAGTAAAATTCACCACCAGAGTAAACAGTCACCTCCAATAATAAAAACACGACCAAGAGATTTAAACAGTTTAAGGTAGTCCTCTTTGTTCAAGTTATGGGACAAATAGGACAATATTTTCCAACAACCAATATTGACGCCAAAAGGTAAAGAATTGCAGGGCAGACATCAAAATGTGAGTTTTACTCTGGTGGTTCCCCAACATACTGGCTCAATAACGGAACGAAAATACCTGACCTACGAGGGTATATCAAAAAGTCTTGCAATATCATATGAAAAAAAAGAGTGAGTGAGACAACAATATATTTTTCAAAACCATTTTTTGTCGCGATGAAACTTCTAGAAGAACATTTCGATGTAAATTTTACAGTTCGTTTGTTTTTGTCAATTTAGTAACACGTGTTTTTAATTTTTCTTAAAATGAATGAAATTGAATATCGAGCCGTTATTAAATTTTTCTGTAAAGGTGGACGAAATGCAATTTATATATTCAACTATATATCAAAAGTTTACGGCGAATCTGCACCATCATATGCCACAGTAACAAGGTGGGTAAAATTATTCAAAAGTGGTCGGGAGTCATTAGAAAACGACAACCGCTCGGGTCGGCCAGCAGATGCTATTAGCCACGAAAACGTAATTATGGCCGAATCTATTGTATTGGAGGATCGGCGTATTTCTGGTCCGCGGTTAGCGTAAAGACTTTCTCTTTCATACGGTACCACATATACTATATTATATGACCACCTTCACATGTCGAAAGTAAGTGCGCGATGAGTTCCCCGTTTGTTGAATGCAGAACAAAAAAAAATGCGTGTTCAAAGTTCAAAGGCGATTTTAGATTTGTACAAAGAAGATCCAGAAAATTTCTTGGATAACATAATAACAGGCGATGAAACATGGCTTCATCACTGGGATCCGGAATCCAAACAAGAATCGATGCAATGGATTAAACGTAATGAACCACCACCAAAGAAATTCAAAACTCAACCGTCTGCTGGTAAGGTTTTGGCAACAATTTTTTGGGATGCTGAAGGAATTTTGATAATCGATTTTATGCCACCGAAAACCACAATCACAGGCATATATTATGCAGAGGTTTTGCGAAAATTGGAAAAAGCGATCCGGGAAAAACGGTCAAGGAAAGTTAGGAAAAAAATCTTGCTTCTTCACGACAATGCACCAGTGCACAAGGCTAATATTGCTCAAGCTGCATTAAAGGACTGCGGCTTCGTGAAAACTCAGCATCCACCGTACAGTTCAGACTTGGCACCCAGTGACTACTTTCTGTTTCCCAATTTGAAAAAAACACTAAGGGGCCGAAAATTTTCCAGTGACTATGAAGTACAGTCTGTTGTAAATGAATATTTTATGGAGCAAAAGAAATCCTTTTTTTTAGAGGGTTTAGGCAAGTTAATTGATCGATGTGACAAATGTATAAACCTTAAAGGAGATTATGTCGAAAAATAAAAATATTGCTGTCTCACTCACTCTTTTTTTTCATATGATATTGCAAGACTTTTTGATTTGCCCTCGTAATAAACTTTTATGAATGTAGGACTACATTCACGTTAAAGACAGTAATTCTCTAGTATCGGATCATTCCCTGGTTATCATGACAATCAGTAAAATGGAATCTCAAAGAGCGATGCACCCAGATTAACAAATTCCAAACAAACGGGGATCTCTTTCGTGAAGTATTGGAGGAAAAAACCAATCCGACCAAATAACACAGTGGTTAAAGCTTTGGCGTTTGGATCGGGAGGTACCGGGTTCGAATCCCGATAAGGAAAGGATGCAAAGTGAAATTTCATCAACATATTACGATCTGACTCACCTTCCATCCAGTATAGGCTGGCATGGTGCTTGCAATGTGCAGATGTTCTTAAATCGGTCCTATAGCCTAATCGAGTTGGCCGGGAGGCGTAAAATATAGGGGGAGCTTTGAGCCCTAAAACAGATCGCATAGTTAACAATAAAAAATAGAAATTAGACGAGCACGTAAAACCTGGCAAATAACAAACACCGGAGGACAAAACAATTCTTAACAATTTAGGTAACAGTCTCAAATCTCTTCTTAAAGAAGTTAAAAATGCATCAATCAACAGATATCTAGCTAGCGTAACCGATGAAAAAAATTTTGATTATTCACTTTGGCAGGCGACGAAGGGACTCAAAAGACCCAAAATGCAAGTGTGTCCACTTAAAAAGCGAGGATGGAACCTGGGCAAGAGGTTCTAAAGAGAAGGCTGATCTGTTTGCGGAGTATCTCGAGGATACCTTCCAACTACTACCTATGAAAAGTAGCAGAAGTAATCATGATAGCAAAACCTGATAAGCCACCTAACGATAAAAAATCATACAAGCCAATTTCATTGCTGCCAATTATGTCAAAACTCTTTGAAAATTATTACTAAAATGATTTAAACTAATAATTGAGGGCCGACAACTAGCTCCTCCACATCAGTTTGGATTCAGAGAAAAGCATTCCACAGTTGAACAGGTGCATAGACTCACCAACATTGTTGAAATAACGTTAGAACGTAAAAAAGTATGCTTCAGCATATTTCTGCACGTCGCCCAAACATTCGGAAAAGTCTCGCGTAGTGAACTAGAATTCAAGCTGCATAGTGCTCTGCCGACGCAATTCTATGCCATATTAAGATCTTATTTTCCCAATAGACATGTTCGTGTGAAATATGAGGATGAATACTCCGAACTAAAGAAAATCTTTGCCGGTGTCCCGCAGGGAAGTGCCTTAGGACTAATCCTGTATTTATTATATATATAAGGAATATTTCTACAACAAATGAAGGGACCATAGCCACATTTGCAGATGACACAGTAATCATGGCGATTGAAAGTAATGTCGCTCATGCAACGAGCAAATTGTACAGACGTTACAAAACAAGGTTGTTCGTAGCATCGTAAATACTACGTGGTACATAAGAAATGAAGACCTTTACAGGGACTTACAAATGGAATACAACAAAGATGAAATAAAAAAGCATACCGCCAAATATTAAATAAGACTCTAGCAACACGGAAACCCTTATATTCGCTATATGATAGATAGCCTTGTCGTTGAAAGAAGACTCCAAAGAACGGAGCCAATTGACCTAGCAAACTGACCAAAACAAATATTAGAATTTTAAATATGTTTGATTAATTATGGGACTAACCATTGGGTTTCACCCCAACAAATCAGAATTGTTGCAAAAAAAAAACTCACTGCACACAAACACAACCAGATACACAAGTGTGCCTAGAATACTAATGGTCTTATTACAGTTCAGAAAGGAAACTGACGACATACATTTTGTGACGTATCAAGCAGTACTGCGTGGTTCTCTATGTGTATTCCAAACACACATGCACCTCCACAGAGAACTTTTGAGAAATCATTATTTTTCTTTTGCATAGCGAATGGTAAAACTGCAAAAATCTCAAGGTCAAACATTTTCATGATTACTATTATTTTACTATGTGTGTGTATGATCAGTGCATACTAAAAGTTTGTGGCCTCTCTTTAGGCGAGGGGGAACGACTGATCAGGGTAAAACTTTATGCTTAAGCTTTTTCTATAAAATGAGAGATCCCAGTCATTATTGGCAGAAATCGGTCCACCAGAAGTGCCGGAAAGCTTCCCAAGGAGCGTTTTCGTTTTTTTACAAATAATTTTTAAAGTACTCGTAGTTATCATTTTCGAAAAAAATTTAGAAACAAAAAGATTGTAAATTAAACTGCAAGCAAAATTAGTGCAGATCATTTTTAAACTTTACCGAAAATGGCGAATTTTGTTAAAAAAAAAAACTTTATTTTACCATAATTCGGCATCTCTACAGTACATAATTAAACTTTTTTCATTAATTGGGAGATCCATGCGAAATTTGGTGGACATCTGTTGTGACACCTTCAATGGGAGCTTTTAAAGTTTTGAAATGATTTTGAAAAGTTTAACATACAAAAAACGGCAGATTTAAAAGATTTAAATAGACTTGTTAGTTTTCTTAAATTTATGCAGGAATAACGGTTTTTGATTATACAAGACAGTGTCGTACGATTTTGATATCGAAATTTTGATATAAAGTTTCGAATGGGCTATATTTAAAATGTGCCCAAAACCATACCGAGTGACTTCGACAAAATAAGTGGGAATCTAATTTGAAATACTACGTTGGTAGCACTACAAATCAAATATTTGCTTTTATGTATGTACGTATTTTTACGCAAAAATCTCCCGCCTCGTCTGTAAAATATATCTTATTTTGGTGGAAACTTTTTTTAGTAAGTGATAACTAACTTGATGTTAAGTTTATTCCACCTCTTAATTTTTGGTAAAATTTAAAAAAATAATCGAAACTTATTTTGTTTGAAATTTAATTTACAATCATTTAATTTTTAATATTTTTTTTCGTAAATGCTTCATACTTTTCAAAATATTTGCAAAAAAACGAGAAAGCCCACATGAAGGCTGCCATTTTCGGTGAACCGATATTGGCCAAAAATCACTACGATATTCCAAAATATTGAAAAAACTTATGTTTCATCTCGATCAATCAATTCACATGGGCTGAGCTGTACAGGGAGCGAATTTTTGCTGAAAAATATCTGCTTAAATTTTGGATCATATTGGGGTCTCTCAATTTATGTGAAAAGTTTAAGAAGAAACTGTAGAAAAGCTACAGACATTTAGTCACCACGACACAACAAACGCACAAAGAGATTTTCTTAAATATTGCGTCATATTGCATCATGATGCATGCTGTTGCATGATGTTGCACCATGTTGCGTGATGTTCCACGGTGTTGTACCATGTTGTGGGATGTTGCATCATGTTTATTTATGTATTTACGTTTAAAATTTTGAGAACTACACCCCCATTTTGAGTGTAACAGGTCATTTATAATGACATGTGTAGTTCAATTGGCTTCAAAGGAATACACTATCCTTCGATAAGTGTTTAATGATGTAAGTAAATCAAATATCACAAAAAAACAACATAAGCGCCAAATACAGCTGCATTACTCACAACTCCTCGTAACCATCGTACGCCAGTCGTACAACCAAAAACACAAAAGATCGTATGAGTTCCTTCTTTACATGCGGCCACGGTCTGTAACAAATCTTTCGGAACAGTTAAAGTTAAATTTCTTTCTTAAAATATGAAAAAACCAAATATATTGTTCATACGGAAATCAAAGGCTTTGTTTGGATATATTGCAAAATGTTGCGTGATGTTGCACCATGTTGCTTGATGTTGCATTCTGTTGAGAGGTGTTGTGTGAAGTTTCATTTTATTGCGTCATGTTGGCTTGGGGCTTCTTTTAACATTTTATTTTTCTTGAACGCTCTGATAAAATTTAGTGGGACAAGGTTTTCGAATGCAAAGAATAGATATCTGGCGCTATGTCCCATCATATTGCGGAATGTTGTATTAATCGCAACTTTCTGAAAATGTTGCTTGTTATGAGTAACAATATTGATTTGTAGCTCTCAAAATCTATTTTATATTTTGACCTTGCTCCCGTTTTCACATTTGGCTCCGCATCAAATGATTTTAATCAAATGATTTTAAATTTTTTCTGTTTTCTAATGCCAGGAATGAATTGGGATCAGTACTAATTTTTCGAAAATTTATTTAGGAATTTTCGGTCTGAACAACTTATAATAAAAATGGGTTTTGGACTGCTAGGAATCGATTGAGATCAGTTCTAAATTAGGAAAAAATTGTTGGGGTTCTGAGGATATTTTCGAATATCACGAAATGACTACAATAGATTATAATTTTGAGATATTTTTTATAGAGGTGCTCCGTTTTTGCCGCTATGTTACCTCTCTTCTCATAATAGAACTATGTCACCTCAACGGAAGGGGAAGGGCTCAGATTAATGATGAAAATATGAATCTAATATACATTTTGATCATGTCTCTGGAAAATTATTGATTTAAATTAACCTAAGCCATTTCCTACGGAGGATGAAGCGAGGACTTTTCTCAAACCACTAGTATGGAACTCGGTTGGTACTATGAACATATCCAATTTGGTTGAAATAAATGTGCGGGTTCTTTAAATTAAATAGAGCTAAATCATTGCTTAACCAAGTGTGGCGTAATTACTCGTATGTTATTTTCTTTTACAAAGTAACAGTGAGTATAGGGGAGCGGCTTAAAAGCCTTTTTTGAAAAACTCGTTTTTCAAAATTCCGTAATGTTGATATTAAATTTTTCATGTCTGAGCTAATTATGAAGAAATTGAGCATGTTGGATGGAAATGGAGTTTTAAAATGATTTTTGGAATAAGTTCAGTAATATGGCCACCTGGAACGGAACTGAGCCATTTCTTAAGCAATTATGATAAGATTGGGTAAGTTGGATGGAAATGGGATTTTAAAACGATTTTTGGAAGAACTTCTGAAAGAGAGATTAAATTTTGAAAGAAGTTCTAGAAAACGGCCACCTGGTATGGATTTCAGGTATTTCTTAATCGATTATGATGAGACTGGATATGTTGGGGTGGTTAAATTTTTTTTTTTGGAAGACGTTCTTGAATATGGCCACCTGGGACGGAACTCAGACATTTCTTAACTGAAGATGATGGGATTGGGTTTAATGGATGGAAATAGGATTCAAAATTATTTTTTAAAAGAAGTTCTAGAATATGGTCACCTGGGACGGAATTTGAATATTTCTTAACCGATTACGATGGGAGTGGGTATTTTGGATGCAAATGTGATTATAAAATTATTTTTGGTGGAAGTTCTGGAATATGGTCATCTGGGACGGAGACATTTCTTTACTGATTATGGTGGAGATTGGCTACCTAGTTTGGATGAAAATGTTTTTATAAAATAATTTATGGAAGAATTTATGGATGGCCACCTGCTACGAAACTCCATTTTTGGAGGAAGTTCTGGAATGTGGCCAACTGGGATGGAACACTGATTTCATAACCGATTATGATGGGATTGGGTTTGTTTGATTGAAAGTATAATAATCAATAATCATGAAAGTTGTCAACCTCGAGAACCAGACTCCAGAGCAATTTTTCGGAAATTGGGGTACGAGAAGTGGTGGTGGTTTTCAGAGGAACATTTTGGTTTCTTAGCAATATTTTAAAAAGTATAAAATTTACGAAAGAATCTAAAAAAAAACAAATCAATTCCAAATATCCTAAAAATCCTTTTTTATAAAAAATTCCGTTTTTTTGGAAATATTTCGTACCGCCGAAAAAACCATGAAAACTAAAAATCCATTTGCTAATTTATCAAAATATTAAATAAGTAACCGATACTTTTTTCCTCTTTGTGTAATGTAGAGTATCGATTTTTTTATGGTACCATAAGTACCTTAACGTACCAATTTGAAATATTTTTACTTTATGGCACAGAAAATTTCCAATTCATCGGTCTTTGACCGAACAAGACTCGCTGCTTCAAGGAGTTAATAATAATTGCTTGCCTTAATAGTAATGTCAATGTGTAACATGTAACCGTAACGTTACGCTTTGCAATATAGTGCTTATATCATCAGCTTGTCATAATAGCGCGATTAAAAATGGTTTTATCAATAAAATATTTCCCATAAACTTACAAAAAAAAATTATAATTAAGAATAATGATAATTAAATAAAAAAATAATTAATTATTAATAGTATTTTTTTTAAGTATAATTGCATTTGGACATTTTCTCAATTATTGTTTTTTTTTCATTTTTTTTTTGTGTGTGTAACAATAAATTTGATGATAATTACCTTCACGTTGAGTTGGTGCAACGGCTGTCATTGGTTGTGGTATAGCTTGGGGAAATTGTCCATATACGGCTGGATATGCTGTTATAAAGTAATTTACAATCAAAAACAAAAAATACATCAACAACAAATTAAAAACATTTAATAGTAATAATAATGATATTAATAATAATAATGATAGTAATAATAATAATATTTTATATTTTTTGCAATTAAAATGATATTTTAATTATTTTTGGAGTTTAATTATTCGATTTATAATATTAAAAAAAAAAAAAAATTCTAAATCCAAATGTATTTACATCCATATTACGGTGGTTTAGACATGTAGCACCATGTATATATATATATATATATATATATATATATATATGTTTAGTACATACGCACTGAGGGAATTAATTTTGATTCATGTTTTATTAAAAATAAAAAATAAATTAAATAAAAATAAAGAGGCGGAGAGGACCTCCCTTTACGAAATCGTACACATAATATTAAATATATGTATATTAACTTTTTTTTATTACTTTATTTTATTTTATAAATAAAAGTTAATTTAAATAAAATTAAAATTGGTTTGATCGATTATATTATGTATATTTGGTATAGAATATTTATTGGAATGGAAATTAATTAAAATCGAATTAATTATATAATGCGACATATCAACTGTGTATAGATGACGAACATGTATATCCTTTTATGTTAGATATAGAATTTTTGTGCTTTTTTAATTACTAACGTTAATAATGTTTTTGAGATAATAAAAAAAAAAATAATAACACATAAAATCAGGATTAGTAATAGAATATATACATCTAAAATAATAGGATTTATATATAAAAAAAGAAGCTTTTATATGTGAAAGCTTTAATTTTATTTTTAGTATTTTTGTGGAGTAATATTGATACTTAATCATGTTGGAATTTTATTTGCTTTACGTATGCTATCTTTTCGGTTAATATGTACAGCAATTAAAGTTGGAGAAATTCGTCAAATTTAATTGGATTTTTTTATTTTGTGATTTAATAAAATGTAGGTTTAAATTTAATTTGAGGTAATTGAAAAAGTAAGTTTATATAGGTACGGTGTAGATCTAAATAGATTAATTAAAATAAAAATTATTTAACCGTAAATTTTATAAAATAATTAAATATAAATATCGAATATTAATTTTATCGGGTTTGGTCCGCCTCTTTATAATAATCAAAAATCATTTTAAATTAATTTTTACGTATTTATAAAACTAAAAAAAGTTTTTATATAATTTATTTATAAAACTGCAGTTTTAGGCTTAATTGATAAAAAACATTTACGTAATTAAGAAAAAAATTTAAAATATAATTTTAATAATCAAATATTTAATAAAATAGAGTTACCGGATTTTGTTTTAATAAATTAAGTTTTATATTTTATTTATGTATTTATTTATTAAATTGCTTTATATATTTTCATTTAACTGAAATGCGATTGTAATTTATACGAGAAAATAATAAAATTATTTTTTGTAATTTAATTGAGTAGATTTAATAGGCTTATTTATTTCTTTGTGTCTCTAATCTAAATTGAGGAAATGGAAACATTCGTTGGATTATAATTTGATGCCTCTCGATTTGGAAGCTATATCATATGTGCCAACTCTTTAATTACATTTTAATACTTATATGCACAGAGCATTTTTAGGTAACTTATTGTCTTACGGTCCTTAAAATCGCCTTAATTGCCGACAAAAAACAGTCAATATTTTCCACTCCCAGAGTCGCAAAAAAATCTTGGCGACTTAGCTCTTTCGGGCTGGATTTAGCACTCTTAGATTAATTTTGACACCCAAAAATAATAGTTTCCCCTAGAATGGAAATTTACCACTATTTAGCCATTTTCTAGCAAAAAAAACGAATGATCGTTTTACTCCAATTTATTTGCTATTTGTCTAGTTTTTACTAGACTAGGTTCAAATCTTTCTACTGGATGTTTTTTATTCTTCAAAAGAAAGATGGACAACTAATCACTTCGCCACAGAATATTCTATACGAAATGTAATAAAATAAAATTATTTATAAACATAATACTTTTTTGACACCTCAATAAATTTAATTTTCTTTTAAACATATTTTTACTTGACTAAAGCTAGAAGAACCCATCCAGCAGAACATTGCAAGTCATTATAGATAATACTCTATTAAAATTTTTTGGAAATCAATGGTTTCTGCTAGCTTTAGAAAAAGTCAGCAGAACGCGTTTCAAACATGATTTAAAAACAATTAAAGGTTAATTTTAGGCTAAATTAATGCCACATTAAAATTTTATAAGGTTCATTCGCTCTAGAAAAATAATTAGATTTTTCCACTTCAAAGCTAGCAGAACCCAAATCGAAAATTAGAACGCAAACCATGATCCATTAACATACAAATAATTTTAGGCTCATCGCAGTCTAATCAAATGCCCACCCAATTGAACAGTTTTAGGTTCCACTTGTTCTTGACCAGACTTTAGATCTTGTTTTGCGTTCTAATTTCGGTGTTGGTCTGATTTTCGATGCTTGGTCGAAAATAGATGGAGCCTAAAATTTTTTAATGTGACGTTTGAATCGGCCAAAATGAGCATTAAATTATATTCCCGAGAAGTATGTATGTCCTAGCTTTGTATTAAAATTACAAAAACAAAAATTAGAACAAATTTAGGAGAAACTCCGCGAATTTGTACAAACACGTGTAGTTTCTCCAAAAATTGTTTTAATTTTTGTATATGAGTATTATATTCACTCAAAATCAAAAAATCTTTTATTGGTGCATCAAAAAATTCTAGTGAAACTAGTGGAAGTTTTTGAGATATTGGTCAAAAACTGAAAACCACTTATATGGCCGCAAAAAATCAAAAAATTCTAGTGAAAATTCTAGTCCATGAATTTTCCCCAAATTTTCCATATAGTCTCAGTTTGACCTAGGGTACTAGAAAAACAACCGAAAGTATTGGTTACGGAAGTTTTTGAAATATTGGTCAAAAACTGAAAACCACTTATATGGTCGCAAAAAAATCAAAAAATTCTAGTGAAAATTCTAGTTCATGAATTTTCCCCAAATTTTCTATATAGTCTCAGTATGACCTAAGCTATTAGGAAAACATCCGAAAGTATAGGTTACTAGTGGAAGTTTTTGAGATATTGGTCAAAAACTGAAAACCACTTATATGGCCGCAAAAAATCAAAAAACTCTAGTGAAAATTCTAGTCCATGAATTTTCCCCAAATTTTCCATATAGTCTCAGTTTGACCTAGGGTACTAGAAAAACAACCGAAAGTATTGGTTACGGAAGTTTTTGAAATATTGGTCAAAAACTGAAAACCACTTATATGGTCGCAAAAAAATCAAAAAATTCTAGTGAAAATTCTAGTTCATGAATTTTCCCCAAATTTTCTATATAGTCTCAGTATGACCTAAGCTATTAGGAAAACATCCGAAAGTATAGGTTACTAGTGGAAGTTTTTGAGATATTGGTCAAAAACTGAAAACCACTTATATGGCCGCAAAAAATCAAAAAACTCTAGTGAAAATTCTAGTCCATGAATTTTCCCCAAATTTTCCATATAGTCTCAGTTTGACCTAGGGTACTAGAAAAACAACCGAAAGTATTGGTTACGGAAGTTTTTGAAATATTGGTCAAAAACTGAAAACCACTTATATGATCGCAAAAAAATCAAAAAATTCTAGTGAAAATTCTAGTTCATGAATTTTCCCCAAACTTTCTATATAGTCTCAGTATGACCTAAGCTATTAGAAAAACAACCGAAAGTATAGGTTACTAGTAGAAGTTTTTGAGATATTGGTCAAAAACTGAAAACCACTTATATGGCCGCAGAAAATCAAAAAATTCTAGTGAAAATTCTAGTCCATGAATTTTCCCCAAATTTTCCATATAGTCTCAGTTTGACCTAGGGTACTAGAAAAACAACCGAAAGTATTGGTTACGGAAGTTTTTGAAATATTGGTCAAAAACTGAAAACCACTTATATGGTCGCAAAAAAATCAAAAAATTCTAGTGAAAATTCTAGTTCATGAATTTTCCCCAAATTTTCTATATAGTCTCAGTATGACCTAAGCTATTAGGAAAACATCCGAAAGTATAGGTTACTAGTGGAAGTTTTTGAGATATTGGTCAAAAACTGAAAACCACTTATATGGCCGCAAAAAATCAAAAAACTCTAGTGAAAATTCTAGTCCATGAATTTTCCCCAAATTTTCCATATAGTCTCAGTTTGACCTAGGGTACTAGAAAAACAACCGAAAGTATTGGTTACGGAAGTTTTTGAAATATTGGTCAAAAACTGAAAACCACTTATATGGTCGCAAAAAAATCAAAAAATTCTAGTGAAAATTCTAGTTCATGAATTTTCCCCAAATTTTCTATATAGTCTCAGTATGACCTAAGCTATTAGGAAAACATCCGAAAGTATAGGTTACTAGTGGAAGTTTTTGAGATATTGGTCAAAAACTGAAAACCACTTATATGGCCGCAAAAAATCAAAAAACTCTAGTGAAAATTCTAGTCCATGAATTTTCCCCAAATTTTCCATATAGTCTCAGTTTGACCTAGGGTACTAGAAAAACAACCGAAAGTATTGGTTACGGAAGTTTTTGAAATATTGGTCAAAAACTGAAAACCACTTATATGATCGCAAAAAAATCAAAAAATTCTAGTGAAAATTCTAGTTCATGAATTTTCCCCAAACTTTCTATATAGTCTCAGTATGACCTAAGCTATTAGAAAAACAACCGAAAGTATAGGTTACTAGTAGAAGTTTTTGAGATATTGGTCAAAAACTGAAAACCACTTATATGGCCGCAGAAAATCAAAAAATTCTATTGAAAATTCTAGTCCATGAATTTTCCCCAAATTTTCCATATAGTCTCAGTTTGACCTAGGGTACTAGAAAAACAACCGAAAGTATTGGTTTCTAGTAGAAGTTTTTGAGATATTGGTCAAAAACTGAAAATCACTTATATGGCCGCAGAAAATCAAAAAATTCTAGTGAAAATTAGAGTCCATGAATTTTCTCCAAATTTTTTATATAGTCTCAGTATGACTTAAACTATTAGAAAAACAACCGAAAGTATAGGTTTCTAGTGGAAGTTTTTGAGATATTGGTCCAAAACTGAAAATCACTTATATGGCCGCAGAAAATCAAAAAATTCTAGTGAAAATTCTAGTTCATGAATTTTCCCCAAATTTTCTATATAGTCTCAGTATGACCTAAGCTATTAGAAAAACAAACGAAAGTATTGGTTTCTAGTGGAAGTTTTTGAGATATTGGTTAACAACGGAAAATCACTTATATGGTCGCAGAAAATCAAAAAATTCTAGTGAACATTTGAGAACATGAATTTTCCCCAAATTTTCCACATAGTCTCAATATGACCTAGGCTACTAGAAAAACAACTGAAAGTATATGTTACTAGTGGAAGTTTTTGAGATATTGGTCAAAAACTGAAAACCACTTATATGGCCGCAGAAAATCAAAAATTCTAGTGAAAATTCTAGTCCATGAATTTTCCCCAAATTGTCTATATAGTCTCAGTATGACCTAAGCTATTAGAAAAACAACCGAAAGTATTGGTTACTAGCGGTGGAAATGGCGGATAAACGGATTGTTGTTAAATTTCAAGATTTCATATACCGAGTTCCTTTTATTTCGGAGATCAATTAATTTGCCATTTTAAGGTTCACTTTTAATATTTTATTCCGCTGAGATATTTTTTTTAGTGAAAAAAGTGGTACATATTGAATGAAAAATTTCCGCTGGTAATTACATAACAAAATTAATTCTCTTTAATGATAGTGCTGCCACTTGCGGAGAGTAGCGCAATCTCTTATTTTCTGCTTTCAAAATTCCGCTATCTTATACAGCATTAGATTAACTTTGTCAGCATGAGTATTTTGAAGCCAATAAATTTACGACTAATTCTAAATATCTTAAATGTCCTGCTGACGTTGTTCAATCATTACAGCATATATATGCTATGAGTTCTTCACAACCAATACTTACACAAACTCATTCAGTTGCCATCAAAGTCGCAGCATGCGGCACTAGAACTAACATTGGCTACAGTTAGCGCCTGCTTTTCAAGTTGAGATCAGAGCTTCGACTCTTTGTGCTCACGAAGTGCTAAGTTGTGAGGTTGTAGATTTCAACATCATCTTATGCACTGACTGCACGGTGATGTTTAACGCTTTGAACAACCCTTGGTTGGTTCTAAGCTCATCAGGCAGTGGAAATATCGCATAAATCTTCTTTATAGTTATAATAAAGTTACACTCATGTGGGTGCCAACTCAGACATTGGAGGTAACAAGGAAAGTAGTATCCCACCCAGGTGATACAGCAGCAGAGAGGCTGAAAATCCACACTCTTTTTGGGTTAGTCATTGTTTAAGCCATTTTGACAAAGATCTTAATTATCGAGATCACTAAGATCTTCATCTGACAATTTGTTTCAGTTCGAGGAGAAAATGCTGCACTCCGTGACCAATTAAAAGATTATTTATGGTCCTTCGAGTAAACCTGCCAAATAGCCTGTATAGCAAAGAGTAAATATTAGTATCAACAATTAATAATATTTAAGGGTAAGATGCGCGGGTTCGATAAGCATCTGTCGGAGCATTTTCTTCTAGAGTTTATTGATATTAAATAGCTATTATGGAAAACTCGAGATTAGTTTTTTCAAGTTTTCTTTTAATATTTGCTCTCAAAGTTGGAGAAGTTGTACAATCGGAATATACAACCACAACAGATTTAAATGTTTTTCGGAATAATAAAGCTGAATCAATAATCTTGTGCCTAGTTTTGTTTGATTTTAAATATTTTAATTTTATATAATAAAAAAATATTTAAATAAAATCAGATAACCCATAATTTTCAAAAAATTAATGAAAACTGAGGAATTGCCGATAGAGGGTCAGGGATTGTTTGGTAGACAAATACAGGTTTTGTAAAGAACACTCTTAACTCACAAACAATTAACATGTTTTAGATTTGTTTAAAATTTTAAAGGTCCTATTAAAATCCGGAATGTTTTCCGGAAGATGAGCGATATCGCATCCAATTAGAATTGATTTTTGGTCACGCAAAATACGTATAAGTGCCTTACAGATTCCTGACGCACGTTAAACTCGTAAAGAATTTCAAAATTTATAGTTTAGTACAAATTTTGACAGGTGTTATAAAATTATGTAATGATTTCAGGAAGATGAGGGGTAATGTCTTCTTGAATGAAATTGCATTGATTTATGGCAATAGTAAATAAACTCGTATGAAAGTCATACACTTTCCCAATGGACTTAAATTATAAATTTTTTGGGTTAAAACAAATTTTTAATTGCCTTTTCTAAGCTGTTTTTTGAGTACAAAGCTTAGAATTAATTCAACTTAAAAATGGCGACCAAGAGCTATTGCCGAAGAATTGCTGTTGAAGCGCTTTACAGTTTCTCGACGCGTATTCATTTGATCAGAAATTTAAGTTTTAATAATTACTGATTTAAACAATGTAAACATAATTTGCAGTTCCTTAACACACCTTAAACTCAATTATTATAGCATAAAGTTTCATGTGATAGCACAAATTTTTAAAGAACCCATAAAAATTCAAAATGACGTCCAGTGGCACTATTCTGGTAATTCCCTGGGAATAGGGAATTGGGGAAAGATTTTATATGTAATTTCTATTTAAAGTGTTTTTTCCGGCCTACGGAGGAGAAAAGTTTGATGTAAATATTTATAAACTGGGAATAATTTTTCCATATCTAAATTGGTAGGGAAAATTGTTCCCAATTTAACTTTGTTTTCAAAAAAATTACCACTAGCTTTTTACCTCAGTATGCCAGAAAAAAACATTTTAAATACAAATTTCATATAAAATCTTTCCTCAATTCCCTATTCCCAGGGAATTACCATAATAGTGCCACAGAACATGAGATGTACTACTGCCAATTTGTGTATGTGGATTTGTATCTGCCAATAATGGGTATTGCATATTCAATTTTTTTTTTAATTTTATGGTTTTAGGACAATTTTTAAAGATTTCAAAAAAATTCATAATTATGTTTTTCCAGATGAAAGGCCATGAATTTTGAATAATACAAATAAATTCGCATCAAGACCCTACAGTTTCCCAGTACACACTCCAAGGTGCCACAAAAATTGGAAAGATCATCCGAAATATAAGAGATACAGCACTAAATTGTAAATATATTTGGCGCTGATTCTTAGTAACGGAAAAATTGCTTAAGGATGCTAAAGTTTTCCGACCCACATTAAACTCTTAGCATATGTTTAAAACTTAAAATAAAATACACATTTTCAACGTACATTAAATTTGTAATAATATTAAAATTTTGTATTTTGGTACAAAATTTTAATGTGCCATAAAAATCCAGATTGTTTTAAGGAAGTTGAGTGGTCTTGTCTTCTATTTCTATTAATGCTTGATAAATAAAGTCGCACGGGGCTTGCAAAGATATTAAAGTCCTAATCAAAAAAAAATTTTGTAATTTAGTACAAATTTTAAAAGTGACCATAAAGAAATTGTACCTGAATGATAATAGGTACCTAAAATTGACATTCTTCCTTCCGTGGTAGTAATCCTTGCAAGACCTTACAATTTCCTGGCGCCTTTTAGTTTCATAAAAAATTTTAAATTTTATATCTTACCCCAAATTTTTAAATATTTAAAATTGTGTTTCGAAATGGCTACAGGAGGTAAGAAATATTTCTTCCAATTGGCATCCTAGCACAATATAATTTATAAACAATAAAACTTTATTGTTTAGAAGGTGAGAGAAGATGAGAGATATTACCTGAACAGTTTCCCAAACGAACATTAAATTCATAAAAATATTTCATTTTTATAGTTTACTACAATTTGAAGGTAGTTTTTTTAAATATATATCTGGCTATCACCAACAATTTCGTAAGAAAATCGCATGTATGCGTCAATTACAATAAAATTATAGGTTACGAACGAGTAAAAAAACGCGCGGTGAGTCAAAATAATTCGCTAGAGCATTGAGATAATACTTAAAAAAATAAGTTCAAAGTATTTTCATTATTTTGTAGTTTGGTCACTGCAGTCAGATGAGCTAATTTAAAGAATGTAAAAGTTTATTAGTTCGAAACTAAACTGCCGAACAACTTGGAATTTTACCTCAAGATTAAAGCTCTATTTTATATAAATTCTTTTTCCATGCCTCACACCACAATTCTTTTTTCACCGAGGTTATTTCCATAATAAACCTTTGAATATCTTGGCGGATAAAACCGAATAAGTTTTGGATTTATAGAATTTAATGTTTCATTAGATTGAGATCAAACTTCTAAAGGTCTTGTAACTCTATATAATTTAGAGTTTGGCTTTCGGGCGATGATCCAATTGGCATTTATTCTTTGTAACTGCAATTAAATTCGAATGGGGATTTACAGTTTCCTTTGCTAAATTAATTTGGAATAAGGTCCTTACAATTTTGCAATTCCACAACAATTTTATATTTTACGTTAGAAAATTTTAAAGGTACTATAAAATCCGAAATGGCGCCCGTAAAGGAAACAAAACTCTAGGTTGAATGGCATGCTCATATTTTTCAACTTGATGTAATGTTTAAAAAATCGGAAAGTTTAAGTAATTAATTTAGTACATTTTCTTCTTTCGACGAAAGGTACACGCAACAATTTTTTTCACACAAGTCAATTTTATTAAAGTGTGTCGATTAGTATAGTGTTTTCAAATGTCTTTACTATTTCAACCGAAAATATAATATGTTATGTTAAATATTAATATGCTTCAGCATTTAATTTTTTTATAACCGAAAATACTTTTACTGTTGTTTTATCAAATACAAACATTTAAAATAAAATAATTTTCATCCGAAACCATTAAATCTAAAAAACTTAACTTGTTTATTAATTGAGCTTTTAAATTGTCAGAGGTGACAGATAGAAATAATTTTAGTCTACTTTTTATGTGAAAAGCCTAGAAAAACTGTTTACGAATATCATGCACAAATATTTTAATATTTCTAATAATTGAACGTTTAAAGTGTCATAGCTGGAATGTAGTTCAAATGAAAGGTTTTTATGAAGATTCATGCGGACATTTCCAAATGAGCTTCCCATGTGGAGAGTACGTATGATATGAAAGTGCACCTGCAAGCTTTCTAGAGATAATCATCACTAATGCCTTTCATTTGAAATACTTTGCAGCCCTGACACTTTAAACATTTAATTTTAGAAAACTTCTGATCTGATATATTTTTCCCAGCCTTTCCAAATGAAAATACTTTCAATTCGAACTTCTTTTTTAGCCATGACACTTTAAACAAGCAATATTTAGAAATTTCCAAATTTTGTATATATGATAGATTCAAACAAGTTTGCTAAGGATTTCCACGTAAAAAGTAACCTGTGATTTTTTCCAGAGGTAACTATCACTAATACCTTTTATTTAAACTAATTTCCATCCATTCCACACTTTAAATGTTAAATTTTTAGAAATTTGACAATTTTGCATATATTTTTGCGGTTATAAAAAAATACTTTCAACAGAAAAATATCGCTTGAGACATGTCGACTGAAAATATCGGCTGGTAACTTTCAGTTGAAGAATATCAATAAATGGCATTTGATTTTAAATGTTCGGCTGAGATAGCAAAGACACTACTGGAAACTATCGGCTAACTTTTATAGTATCTTATGGACGTCGGCTTGGGGAAAATCAGTGAATTTTAAAATGGATCACTGGTTTTTATTTCGCAAAATTTGTTGTTTGAAATGTTAAAGTTCATGGACATTGGTTTAAAACATTTTATCATTTATCGGTATATGGTAAACAGTTTCGGTATTTTTTTGGCTTTAGGGCTCAAGTAATGGAGTTTTCAACATTAAAATGATGTGTGAACTTTAGTCTAGGTAAAATATGTAGTTTAAAAATCACTTTGATAGCTTACATCAAACATATTTTGAGGCCAGTTTTGATTACGTTTTTTAAAATTATGTATTTGTTATATATTTAAGTTAGGTCATAGATAGGTATACACAGATCGTTTATTGTCTTAGCTATTATTTACATCAGAAAATACATGTACTCCCGGAAATTACTCAATTAATTAAATTTACTCAATTAAATTTTATAAATAATTACATAATAAATTTTTAAATACTTTTGGGGTTATATCATTTTGTAATATTTATTATACTATTATTATTATTATTACCATATTATTATTTTGATATTATAATATATATATATATATATAAAAGGACAATATATAACAAAAAATTTGTGAACATCGTAAAAAATTCTAATTTTTATAAACAAAATAAAAAAAATATTTATATATATCATTAACATAAAAGTAAAATAATTATATGTATATTATATATAAATAGCTACTAACAGTTAATGTTAATACATTTAATATATAAAATAAATAAATAAGTAAATTAAACAGCAATTTGGCAATTTTTATGTAATATTATAATTATGTACCTAGTTAATTATTTTTAATTTTTTTTACGGACGAGATAATTTATAATTTTATATAGCTTTGTGACGTATTTAAAAGAGTTTAGCGCGCGCACGCCTTATAACATACAGGGACGTGTTGTATAAAAAAAAATGCTGTAAAGTTTTGACTTACCAACTCCGGGATACGGTTGCATTCCTGTATAGGCAGGATGTTGTAACGCTGCCTCACTATTTGGAAGTCCTTGCGCAGGAATTGATAAATGTAATGCAGCTGAAAATATAACTTTTTAATTTAAATACAAAAAAAGAAAGTACAAATTTTTTTAAACGTAGAAATATAAGCATTTCTAAGAGGTAGGATTTAAAAAGACTTACGTCCAGGATAACTTTGTGGTATTCCATTTGTGTATACGGTTTCGGTACCACCCGGTTGGCCATTTGGTGTTTGCGCGGCCATATTAAATGCAGGCATTGTTGGTGATGGTAACGATGGAATTGTACCGTTAACCGGTTGCCCGGTACCATTTAATGCATGAGGTATTTGTGTTGCTAATGCAGCCATTGGATTTATATATGTACCCTGAGCGGTGGCAGCGGCCATTAAAGCGGCTTGTTGCTGTTGCGCGTATGCACCGTATGCACCAAATTGATTAAACACAAACGGATTTAATAAATTCATATGGCCAGCCATTTGTTGCATTCGTCTTAATTGCCTCTCCTTTTCTGTATCAGCAAATTTAACAACTAAGCTGGAAGAAGCTCCCTGCAACGAAATAAAAAATTTACACAAAAATCAATTATATGAATTATTTTCAAATCTCTTATCTAGATATATAATTCTTATAAATAAAATATCATTCAGTCCACCTGTTGAGCCCGCTCTCAAAAACTACATTTAGTTATAATAAAAATACTTTTTTTTTAGCTATAGAACATAACTATTGTATATACATATTCGTATATATCGTGTTGAATATACAAAAAAATAAAAGGAAGCTAAAATGAAAATTGAAAACTACACGATAGCGAAAATTGTTCAACATCTTTCTAACTGTTGCGCCTAAAAAAAAAAAAGTAAAATAAATTTTATGTTTCTATATGTAGTTTTGTGTCTACATACTCGAATATACGAGTACAGTTTGCCTAACTATTTTATCCTGATACAATTAAGGAAAGAGTTATGAGTATTTGAGTGATATCTTGCATCGGTAAATATTCGATGTTCGTCGACATCCGACATAAATTATGATTTGATGATCGATATAAAATAATAATTTCTAAATTTATTTCCCGTACTGTATACATATAGTTTTTTGCTTTTTATGCTCGTGTATTGTGGTTCGGTGCATTTAAGTCGAAAATAAATAATAAAAAAAGCTCCGCATAGCATTTAAGATTTAAACACGATAGTTATGTGATTTGAAAATTTAATTTTTAGAATGTTTATGCTTTTTTGTGTATGTTTGTGTGTTGTGTGTTATGCTGTGTGCACTATATATAATAATGTTTATATATGAATTTGGAAATAATCTTTTTAGCTATTATTTTTGATAAATGAGGGTAAATTGTTTATACGGTTATCGTGTTTTTCACCTTAATTCATGCGAAAAATATGAAAATGAAAATTGGAATATGTATGTACTCGTATACATGTATGGTGTATGTGCATGTATATGGAGATTTGGATATGAATAAATATATCTTTTTTTTTCGTGGTGGTGGTGGCTGTGGCCATTCTACCATATCAAAACGGTGGGTTTATATATAGCTTCATTTGGAAATGAGAGATTTTATATTGGTGATTGTATATAGGGAAATTTATGGTAAATACCTTTTAAGGTTAGGCAGAATAATATATGGCGGGTATTAAAGATGATACGTTGTATGATTTAAAATTGAATTATAATTATGATCGACTGTGGGTTCGGCTTTTTCGGTTCTAAGAAAGCCAACGACTTAATTTTTGATATAGATTACTCAAGTACTAATGGCCTTAAGGAGGTTAATTTGATTTTAAAGAGATTGTCAGATAATTTTTTCAATTGATAATTTTAGAATAGAAATTAGCTCAGTTCTTATAATGATTTCCGTCCTAATCTAATCTGGCTCCAAAATAATTTAGAAGGTTTAGGAACATTTTTTGTGTTTGCTTATTAGTTTCTTGGGATATTTACCCAACGAGCGAAACAACGAGTTCAATAAAATTAAAAAAAAAACAGTCAAATGTCACAACGATAATTTTGAAATAAAATAAATTTTTATAGGTAGGTTTTGTCGTTTTCGATTTATACATCGAAATGTTTTAAGTATGATAAAAGAACTGCAGAATTGCGTACAATGAAAGGTATAGCTAGTTACCTTAAGGACCAGACCTCCAGGCTGGTTGGATAAACAATTTCACATTTTGATCTAGGCGATATCGGAACCTGAGTCCAAATCTCTTGGAATGCATCTTAATGGCCGAAAACCATTTTCGCTTAAACTCAAATTGAATGGGGGACTACATTTTAAAATTATAAAAGTGTATTCTGGCGACATCTGGCGGATGATAGATCAACGTTTTTGTACTAAATCATTTTAATGTACTAAATTATTTCGATTGATCTGTGTACATACCCCAGTAAGCAATTTTTCCACTGTGTGGAAAAAACTGTTTTAATTCCATACTATATTCCGTACTACAAAATAGCAAAGACACAAACATATTGATTTTGGATAAAAAATATTTTGTTTTCTCTCTATTTCACGTTTTTCTTTTATTTTTATAAATTTTTATTTTGTATCTCCAGTTTCTTGTGACAAGTTGGCGGAGAACTACGCACACAGCTGTGCGTGCAAATTTTTTCATTTTAATTTCTTATTGTTTTTGTCTATAATGTTTTTGATTATTAAAAGAAATTTATGTAAATTATAGTGCTTTATAATAATAATAATTGTGTAATTATATGCTTTACAAGTGATTCATCAACGTTGTACTAAACGTAATTAAAATCTATTTTAATATGGCGTCGCCATATTTTTACAAAATGTAAATATATTTGAGACGACGTAAATTGCTGATGAAATTTTCTTCTTCTTATTTTTTAAGATGTTCAATAAGCTGGAGTTGAAGATATCAAATCGGGTGGCGGATGGAAAAAATATTATAACCAAATATTTAATGTATTGATTTAAATAAAATATATTTTTTTTTAAATAAATAAGAAAAATCTTTATGTGGAAAAAAAAATTATTGCTAGTTTTATATGAAAAATTCTAAGGAAATCGGCTTAATTTTACGTAGAAAAATGTTTAAAATTAGTATGGAAAAGTGTATAGAAAAACCCGTGTTTCCAACGAAATTCCATCTTCTATTCAATTTGATTTTTTCTCCTTTTAGTTGGTATGCACACCGGTACCGGAATTTTTGTGACATTTTTCTTTGTTAGGTAGTACGGATTTCTGTGTGCTCAACATGGTCCTTTCCATAAAAAGAGAGTGGTTTTTGCACGCGAATGTAAACGGAGCTCCGTCTGCATTGCATATTGGGACATGATTTATTTTAGTTTATTCTCACAATCAATTTGATTTGAAATTTTTGTATAATTTGTATTTAAAATGCAATTAGGTTTCGTTTCAGTTAGGTTTCAACAGCACCTGTAAAAGGTTATTAAATTGCTCATCTAGCCATCCTTTTTTGAACTTTCTAACCAGGAGCTAGAGATTTGGTCTTATGGTCCGTTAGCACCTAGAATAGGTAACCTGAAAGTTAAATTACTTATCTAACTAGCTGAATTGAAAATATTTAAGTAGGAGAGCAAATTTTTTTAAGAATTTTTGTATCTCAAGTTTGATTTTGAGTAAAAATTAAAACCGGCATTACATTTGCATTCTTATTGGAACTTTCTAGCCAGGACAGCAAATGTGTTACAAATGTTTGTATTTCAATTTTGAGTTTAAGCGAAAATGGTAAACGGCCAATAACACAATTTCCCAACAACTTGTTATAGGTTGTTAAATTGCTTCTTTTTTGGAATTTTCTAACCAGGACGGAAAATCTCATTTTATTTTCTAACTAGAATTTAAACTATTTTATTTCGGAACTAAATTAAAATTAAATAGAAGCACAGAATACGTAACGAGAAAATTTGAAGTTTTAATTTTATCAGATTGGTTCTTTTTGTCTAGAGAGCCATTTCTCTATTTCTTCAATATTTGGAAAACGAAAGAAGCAAGATTATGCGAATAGGTTTTTCGGTGAATTGACATTTTCAATGGCTTTTACTTCAATAGTTAAAGCTTGATTATCATTTTCCTTCTACATCTTTATACCTAATTTATTCTTACCTATTTGACCGTGTACAACAAATAGTCTTTCAAATCTTAATTTTCCATAGAGAGCCTCAAGGACGTATCTTGGGACCCCCTATTATTCAGCCAGTATTTAACATAAAATTAAACATTTAAAGTTTCACTTTTATGTTGAAGACTGTTAGTATTGTTACTACTGTAGTTAAAATTACTAATAATTTTAATACAGATCTAGCTGAAATTCAGAGATAGCCTCACAATAATAGAATATACCTGAATGTTGCCAAATGCAAATCTTTATGATTATCGCAGTACAATATTGAAACAAAGCCATGTCTACAATTAAACAATATTGTATTGAATCGGTTGACAGATATATCATGGGTTGCTGGTTTCTTGACTAAATATGGTCTTCTCACAGGGCGCGTATTCTTGAAAACGGTGAATACTTCCATCTGCGGATTTTAATTTGCATTAAAATTCTTTATATTATTCGAATTTTTCGCCGGCTACTTTAATCGTTTTTTCAAATTTGCTTGCAAGTCTTCTATTATTTATTTGACTACTAAAAAAAATCGGTGGAAATTTCCGACTGGGTAAATCAATGCGGATTTATTCCCTCAAATAATAGAAAATTTGCAAGCAAATTTGAAAAAACGATTAAAGTAGCCGGTGAAAAATTAGAATAATACAATGAATTTTAATGCACTTAACAAACACATTTTATAAAACACTTGTTTTTTTATTTCGCAAAAATTAGATTTTTTTTAATATTTTAATTAAAAAATTTGTTCAAAAAGTTTAAAAAATCACTCGATCGATTTCTTGTTAGGTCATCATTAGGAGTATGTACTGTAGGCAATAAAATAGGCAATAAAATTAATCTATTAATCGTCCCAGCCAACTGTTGTTTAAACGGAAAAATTAATAATATAAAAGGGGGAGGAGTATAATAGCAGGTAAGCGAACAGTCATCGGCTGAGCAACAAAATTCAAGGTTACTATCCACCGATTTTAAGACGAAGACTTCTTGATTCAATAACGAATTTACCTGCAAAAGCAGGCGATTTTTCGGTCCAATCACGCATATCCAGTTCTTCTTCTTCTGAGGTTTCACAAAAACTTCACATTGTCCAGAAAAAGACAGTACCGTTGGATATCATGTGGAGATTACCTTCAAATGAATGCAGTTACGAGAGTTGTCTGAAAAGTTTCCGACCTTAACATGAATATGGCAGCACACGCCAACAAACAACGTCGGTACTCACTCAATATAAGCCATTTTGGACTCGCAGTTGTTATTTAACAATCTTTTAAGTGGGTCGATGTGGGTGTTTCTGTGGAAACAAAAAAAATCGGCATTTGAAAGATATTGCCTATGCACATCAACGATGACTTGGTCGAGTATATGGGGACTATTTACCATCATTTACCACTATGATATTTTGGGCAGCTGAATTTAAACATGGCCGTACCAGCTTGGGTGTCGATGAATCTTCGGGACCTCCAAAAACTTCAACCATTGACGATAACTACGACTGGGCTATAAATATGTCCAAAGAATGTGTTTTCTATATATTGAATCAAGATTTAAGGCGTGAGAAAGCTGCCCGCGCGTTGGCTGCCACGTTTGCTCACTTTGAATCAGTTGTTGCTGCTAGGGGTCAACTAAGTGTAAATGTTAATACTAAATCACATGAATTATTTGTTAGTATATGGACCGACTCATACGCCGTAAAAAAGAACGGGATTTCACAACAGTCATCGCTAAGCGTGGCATTATAGTGAGTACGTGATATCACACTTAAAATTCCACTACAAATATAAACTAACTACTGCCTTGAGCGGCAATGGAAATGAATTCCTAACTTTCCTGCTGGTCTACATGCACGATTAATTGTGACATCCATTTCTGCTATTCAAATCGTTCTCATCTCTAATGTACCTGGTTCACATATAATTAGTTCACTATGTTTAAGGATGAATTACATACTTTGACGTTTAACTGCACTTTTAATTAATTTATGCATGAATGAAATGTTTGTCCGTTCAGTGAACAAGACATTTATACTTCAATTCAACTATGACTTGGTTAGGTTTGGCCAAATGACAGTAGATGCCAGCAAAATATATATGGTTACAACTTTTTTTTACCATATTACCCGATTTTCAAAATCCTGATTTTCAAAGTCCCGATTTTCAAAAGCCCGATTTAAAAAAAATTGAATTTGGGTGCCCGCGGGCCGGCCTGCCGACCCGAGGGCGCCCGAATTCATATTTTTGTTTTAAATCGGGCTTTTTAATAAAAATTGGTTCTTAATTACGGTGAAGGGAAACAAATAAAATTTAATTTTTTTAAAAAAACCTCGACTTTTGTCTTGGTTTTTAAAGTTTCAGCAAAGTCGGGATTTTGAAAATTGTAATTTTGAAAATCGGGATTTTAAAAGTCGTAATTTTGAAAATCGAGATTTTTAAAGTCGGAATTTTTTTTGTCGGGATTATGATAATTCAGGATTTTGTGATTCGGGATTTTGAGCCGATCCCAGAAAAAGTTGATTTTTTTCTCCAAATTTTCGACTAACTAAATTGATGGTTAGTCCATACCAATCGTTTATAGATGGCACAAAACAAACCGCACCTGTTTTTAAATAAAATTTGCCAAATAAATTAAGATCTTTAATTCTCCAAAATATTTCTAATTGGTGATTAATAAATCTTAACAACTTTTGCAGTTTAGAACATCAAATATATTTTGATTTTTGAATATTAGAGACGGAATATTAGAGTCGGAAAACAATTGATGTCAGGCACACAGCATATGAAACTAATACTTTGTACATGCTACTATTTTTTTCTATTTAATTGCTTTCTAAATTAATTTTATGTTAGTTTATACTAGTTATCAATAGATGGCGTTAATCATAATGCAATGAAATTTTATAATAATTCTATAATTTAATTTTAGTTTTATCAATTGTCGAAGTATTTATTATAGATGGTCAATAATTAATAATTTTGTACGCAATTTAGGACTAAATATAAGACCCACTTCGTTTTATGGATACAATACTATCCAATACTATCTATAAATTACTAGTAAAAGTGGCAATTTAGTTTATTTAGTAATTTAAATTGTGTATGCAACCTCTTTTTTGCCTAATTTTCCGACTAACAAAATTAATGGTTAGTTGATACTAATCGTTCAGAGATGGCGCAAAACAAACCATTAAAATTTGCTAATTAAATAAGTGTTTATCAATTTCGACAATATTTTTAATCGGCTATTGCACATCCGAACTAAGTTTGGGGTTTACATGTAAATATTAGCATATTTAGGTTTAAAAAGAGACAATCATATGTAACTGTCATGAACGAACCTTCAATTTAGTTAGTTCACAATTTAGACGAATAAATCGATGAAAGACACACAATATTAGACACAAAAACGGTATGAGGCACAAAGTAACAATTACTTGGAAACATATTTTATTCTATTAATCGATACTGGCGGAATTTCAAGGGTTGTCGATGAGTTGTTTACTGAATGATGTAAACATTAGCCGACGACGTGTAAACGAACATCAATATGATTATCGTTGGCGTTGATGAAACTTAGTAACACCATTATACCCAAAATCAAAATTATATTTAAATTAGTGGACTGCCAATGGGAAATCGGCTCCCAAAAACGCAACAGCTGTTCCTTCAGCTGGGAAAGTGATGGCAACTGTTTTCGGAGAAATCATTAAAGGAGCACTTGACAAGCTGAAGACTGAAATGTCGAAAAACGGCCACATTTACAGAAAAAAAATCTTGCTCCACCAAAACATTGGCGGTTGCCCTGGCAAAATCCACGATTTACGGTTTGAACTATCGAAGGGCAGATATTTTCGTCGCCAAGTACTATTTTGAATGGTTGATCAGATGGGAGTGTCGCTGGGAGAAGTGTACAGATTTTCAAGGAGTCTATGTAGAGAAATAAAAATGAATTTGTAGAAAAAATGTATTGTATCTTTGTTAGCCCAAAAACTTTTCAGACAATCCTAGTACCCAACGAGATCAATACCCGATCCCACCCCGACATTTCCTTTTTTGTGTAGTTTCTTAAATCTGGTATTAGGGTAATTTTTTTTTCAGTTGCCAAATCGTTTGTTAAATTATTTTACGATTTATAATTAAAACATTCGTTTCGATTCGTAACTCCCATTTCATTTTACTCTTTAACAGAATTCGCCGTATAAAAAATATTTGTCATTTTTTCACCAAATTCGTTGGGAATAATTATAAAAGTGATATTTGTTTATAAGTAATTATAATATATATATTGTTAGAACCGCTTATAACCGGGGTTTGTTTATAAATGACATTAATGACAAAGTAATGAAGTAAGATGTGTTTTAGATACATATGAAGTAATTAGGGCAAATAAAATGAGGGTCACCATTGGGTCACCAATGTGTAAAATACACTTCAATAAATAAAACACTCGTTGTCCGTATACGTAGTGAGAGATGAGTCTTTTTGAAAAAAAAAATGATTATAATGTTTGGATGGGCTCCCAAATTCTTAAAATAAGCAAATTTCGATTCAACAAGTGCTGGAGGCATCGTGGACATAGTATAGACAGAAAAATATTTTATGCGTATAGCTTTCATAAATTCACATATGACAAACTAAATATTTAGCACAGTTATTTGTTGTCCATTTATCATTGAAAATCTATCTAAAAAAATTTCTATCACATTTCGAAACCATCCCTATAATATATTATATTTTATTCAATAGGTTTTTATAATTTTTTGTTGTTGTTGATATATTTGATATTTTATATTTAATTTCTCTCCGCCTCAATGAACTACCAAACCTACGTATACTATCGACATGTGAATAATGGCAAACCAGAAACACCAACAATAATAACACAACACACAATATTCATAATGAAACACTATAAACATACGATATTTTTGTGGGTAGCATACAAAAAAAAAAAATTCTACACTTTTGAATTCAAAACGTTGTTCAGTCATAGCTTTTTTTTGTATATATAGTCAATACATAATTTTTGGGAAACACACACACATACACAAAAAGCTTTCCTCTTTTGATGTGGTTTTTCGTTTGATAAATAATATTCAATTAATTTGAATATGTTACAACATATTTTATGTTGTGTGAAAATACAACAAAAGCAACAAAATTATGCCTTATGTGTACCAAATAGCTCTCGCATACGTGTAAGTCATCTCATAGAAATATTATTTTATTTGTGGCTTTTTGGAGCTTTTTTACAAAGAGCGAGAGAGATTTTTATTTTGGAAAGGAATTAAATATAAAGAAATTAGATGAGAGTGGTTTCTTATTTTATTGCTAATTAAATAATGAATAAATTAAATAATTTTAATTACATTTTTGTGCTTCCAATGGTAAAAGTATTCTGTGTATGCGGTACAAAATTTATATGTGTGGATGGAAAGCGCACACACACAGTGATAGAATAACATTAATAATAAAAAGGAGAAATAAGGTCAATTTTCTTATTTTTCTCTTCGTTTTAAAGATGAAATGACAATATTTATATACATATTTATTCTTTTGAGCTTTTTTGTGCTGCTTTGTACCAAATTTAATGAAATATTTGTTCAAAGATGCGCATGCGAAACATTTTAATGTTTATAAAAAAAAAAAAATGTTTTCGTTTTCTCGACATTATTTTTTATCAATTTTCTTCTTTCTTAGAATTAGAATTTCGAACCGAAAATGTTTTATTGATTGAAGTTTAGGCGGTATATAGGATTTTGTTGTTGCCCTTGTTATTATTGTACATACATACTGTCGTTATTAAATTTGATAAGATTCTGAGTTTTTGTGGGTGTGTGAGTGCTCTTTATGGAAAAAAATATGCGGGTTGATATTTTAAAGGAGAGAGATACTATCTATTTTACAGATTTCTAAGTGCATGAACAGAATTTTTATTTAAAATTTAAAATTAATTTTGGTTTTTTCCGGTTGCCATATGGTAACGTTGTAAACATGATTGGATGTCACTAAGATTTAAAAAAAAAAGTTTTCGACGATGTTTCAATTCATTTTTAAGAATTTGATATTTCCGGTTATATTATGTAATTTAGCTTTAAATATGTTAGTAGTGATAAAATTCAACTAAGGTTTTACACATGTAGGCAAATAGAGAATAAATATTCGTAATTTTAATTTTTGTTATCCCTGACCCTACGAATTCTTTAATTTAGCGTTTAACTTCTAATTTTACTAGGGACATCCTATAAGGACATGTGGGGGTATCCTATAAGGACTGTGACATACAACTATCTCATACAATTGGCTCATATTCAGTCAAACCGATTCACCGTTTGATACTTATGGCTTTTTTAGTGTGTCGTTTCCATATTGTTTTAAATTGTGCAGCAATACACTAACAATACCGAAACAAAATCAATCCTTATTTAAGCTAGTTGACAAGAGATTATCACTATAGCCTGAAGAACTTGATGATAATAGTATCAACAACGACCCTAGCGACATCTTCTGTAAACCAACTTTACAATAAAGATTAATTTAGTTTCTCTATTGTTAATGCGTTGCTGCTTAAATTTAAAAGATATGAAAATCAAATTCCAACATTTTTAATTCGTGGTGGACTATTTGACAGAATATGATTTGTATAGACTATAGAGTGTATAGTGTTTCAATTTTTACTACAGGGTCACAAGATTGACAAAATTATGACGCATACTTTCATAGTAAAATATAAAGTTACGTTACGCTTTTAAGTTAACCAAATATAACATTACAGTTATAATACAAACGTTGAAAAAGAAACAAAAGCAAACTATTAATTCAGAGAAACGCCAAACGTATATTGGAAGAGTCGGAAAATTTAGATGCATTGAAAATTTCACGTAAATATATTTTGAGCGGCCCTTGAGAAAATATTTACATCAAACCAATTCATATCAAAGAGCTAGAACTGCATGAAACTCCGGTCAATTTTGAAATAAGATACAAATTGATATATGAATAGGAACTGTCATTTACTTAATTTGCAGCCACAACAAATTATTAAATTTTTACCATTACAGTATGGGTTGATGTTTGCATGAGATAAACCACTTAAAATTAAAACAATTTTTACAAATGTATAGTGGTTAGTGGTTACAATGATGATAAGGTTTAATTGTAGTTTTCGCTTCGAGATATTATAATAAAATATAATTTTAAATTCGTGTAGCTAATCGGTTTAAAAGATTTGCTTTTCCTTTTTTCGTGTCACAACAACATGATAGACTTTAATTTTTGTAATGAAAAATAAATTTGCGTTTAAGTCATTTTGTAAGTTTTCATACCCGACTATAAGCAGCAACATGAAAAAGAAAACCTTCCATATGTATACATTGTATATTTTTAAAAAGAGATCAATGCTTGAGTCGTTTGGAAAGGCCAATGAAAAGAAGGAAATACATTATTAGATGATTATTTTCCCGTGCGAATAAAGAGAATGGCAAAACAAACCCTAATAGCGCACATGACGGAGCTAGTGTATACGATTTTGTGGCAGTTATGCCATTGTTTAGGGGGCTATTTTTCTCGTTTTACTACATAAGCAAAATAAACTGCTATAATTTTACCATTAGCGATTTGGATTCCAAAAACGTAGAGTTGCTTCTTCCTTTGGCAAACGTGGTGCCATAAGAATCGAAAGCTGCGTCCTGTGATATTATTCAGCTTAGTCCTACGCGGTTTATGTTTTCAAACTTAGAGCATAACACACAAATTTCTAATACAAGGCCATTCTGAAAATGCAGGCGACAATGTGAATGGGGTAATAGAAAAGCAAGTAAAACGATTCGTTTGTCCTCCATCGTGTTCATAAGCTAAGTAATGAATATTTTTACGATTTGAAAATACTTCAAGAAGAGTGGGGAAATATTCACAAATAAAATATCTTTACGTGCTCATAAAAAAGGATATACAAGATACTTATAATGAAAATATTATCTCTATAACTAATTACTATTCGTGTTTTGAAGAAATTCTTGAATTGTAAATATAAGCTCGATTCAGCTTTAGGGAGTAAAAGCATTTTTTTAGTTTATTTTATTTTAATGATAGGTTTAGAACAGTAACTGTTTCTGTTTTAATTGAATTAACAATTGTTTGGTAATTTTATTTTGAAGGTACGGTTGTGTTTTATTAATTGAATTAATTTATAAATAAAAACTGTTTTTATTTATTTATGAATATTCAAGATTAGTGCTCTTTTATTTAGAAATATCTGGAACACAACTGGAACATTTCTATTGAAATTTTTTTCAAAGGTGATAAAACTTAAATAATACTTTTTTTTTAACACTATATGTTTATTAAAACTTGTATTTAAAATTAAACTTATAAAATTTGTAACATTAAATTAATAACATTATTATTGTGATAATTTTTTTAAAAACAAATAGTCACGCAACATGGTTTTGGACATTCGCCCTTGATCAAATTTGGACAATTAGTTCTCTACTAGAGTAATTAACCAGATTTGATAAAGGACGAATGTCTGAAACCTTGTCGTCTGACTATTTTAATTTAATGTTACAAATTTTAAAATAATACAGTAGCCTTGATAAGCACCAATACTGTATTAACTCAAAAAAAGCAGATTTCTAGTTAATTGTAATATAGTTTGTTTATTTTCTAAACTTATTTAAGGAGACATAGCACTTTGAAAATTGAAAAAAAAAAGTTTTCAAAGATTTTTTTTAATGGAATAAAAAGAGATATCTTTTAATGAAACTTTCCATTAACATTTTATTTAACTGAAAGTATACAAACATTTTTTTTTTTGATTTTTTTTAGCCCACTGTCGTCTGCTATAAGGGTTTTCCAAAAACACTGAAAATTCGCGGCGTGCATCATAACTACTCTCAGAAACGTTTAAAAAAAAACGGGGTTTTATTCAGCATTAAATCGCCCTTGGAATGAACTAAAACGAAAAAAATTGGTTGAAAAATAAAAAAATGGCGGCATTTTTTCAAAAATTCAGCTTTTTTGTCCCCCCGCCCCCAATTAGTTGTAACTCAAAAAATTGAAAGCCGATTATTCCTTCCGTAGTTCATTCTGAGCAGAAATATATGTAGATTAACATTTTAAAATTTTAGAACGATTGAATAAGTAGTTTTTTTTCAATCTTGCATGCCAACTTGAAAAACGTCATTTCGAGATAACCACGATTAAAGTTCGTCATTTCGAGATAACCGCGTAAAAAACGACTTTGGCGCGCTTCGCAATAAATAAATTAAATTTTTTTTTGAGATTTTCATGTTTATATCATTAAAATCATGTTTTTAAACGTTCATTCTAACATAATCTATCATAAAAAATTTAGATTTTTTGAAAATTTGAAGGTGCTATGTCCCCTTAATTTTAAAATTAATTAATAAAAACACCAGTTTATTCTGTAAACGCGTTTTTTTTCGTTTTTTGAAAAATGCGGGTTTTGTCTTGTGTCACATGTAGAACAAAACATGTGCGATATCATTCATTGGGAACATATTTTCTGTTCAACTTGAAATTCGAGGGGTTCGTGAAACCGCTCACAAACTATTAAAACGAATTAAATAATGGCACT
The DNA here is from genome assembly GCA_947310385.1 of Nephrotoma appendiculata. NCBI lineage: Eukaryota > Metazoa > Arthropoda > Insecta > Diptera > Tipulidae > Nephrotoma > Nephrotoma appendiculata. The sequence continues at coordinate 283,378,948 of OX371225.1, read as the reverse complement.
AAACGAAAATCCGACAGCAGATTATTAGTTTTTGTTATTTTTTATAATGGTTTTTTGGTACAAATATTATGCTGTTGTTCTTCGTTTTTTGGGAAAAAAATTATTCACAAAAAATGATCAGTGTTATTCTATCTGGGTTAGGATTTAAACCAGGCTGATATAGATAAAATTTCAAAAGGTATAATTAAAATGAATGATTTATTTGTTAGGAGTGGTCAATCACTGCTATAACAAATTATGTTAGTCTTAGGGTGGACCATATTCTCGAAGACCCCCTAAAAATGTGAGGTTATGCTAAAAACTTAAACAGAAAAAATATTGGGTCGATCGAAGGTCATTTAGAGGTCGCGACTTGAGCGCGAATTTCGATAAAAACGGTAATTTTTTTCAATTTTTCACTTTCAAACGAACAGAACCTAGCCTAACTGAAAATTGTGGTAAATAGAAGAGATAATTACCTTTCTTAAACATCAAAGATATCGAAAATCGGTGAACAAATAGCGAAATGATTGCACAAAGTTCTAAAATACAAAAATAAAACAAATTATGACTATTTTTTTTATATTATAAATGCATAATTTGTTTTAAGATTTTTTCGGCTTTTTCGGACAAAATATCATTTTAATGGACACCCATACAATGTTTTACGACAATTTTTGTCGCATAAAAACAAAGAGGCCATTTATTAACAATATTTCTACCACAAAAGTAGAAAAAATGCATTCCCCTCCCCCACGTTTAACCCCAGGGCACTTGTGTACACAAAGATACAAAACCCTTACAAAAATGAGAACTCCCTTAGGTAGCTTCTTGGCAGCTTGGTTGTGTACACAAGTGCTCTGGGGTTAAACGTGGGGGAGGGGAATGCATTTTTTCTACTTTTGTGGTAGAAATATTGTTAATAAATGGCCTCTTTGTTTTTATGCGACAAAAATTGTCGTAAAACATTGTATGGGTGTCCATTAAAATGATATTTTGTCCGAAAAAGAGAAAAAATCTTAAAACAAATTAAATTCACGGACGTCTTTAATATTTCTTCTTAAAATAAATGCATAATGTTTCTTCTGTACAATGATATTATGAATTAATTTTTATGATGAAAATAATCAATCTGGAATATGTTGAAAACTTATGTGTTCAGATCTTTACGACTTGTAGTAAATATTGCATGTCATCTTCATTTCTTGTTAATTTCTTATCAAAATCTTGTATTAACTTAACACTACATTCTGTGATATCATTTACGATTTTTATTTGACTGATAATCTTCATTCAGTTGTTGAAATTATCATTCTGGCGCCACATATCTTTCAGTATTTGAATATGTTGTATCGAAGCAGGCCACCACGACATCGTGAGCTACTCTCCAATCGATTAAGTTTTGGAAAACTGTCTCCACTATTTCCAAACCAGTTGATCTTGATATTTTGGGAATGCCTAACAATTGTTCTCGATCTTCCGGGAAATGATCACCGGCAAACGATCCACGGTCTCCGTTCCAGATATTTCTGGAAGTAATTTTCCATCCCAATGTACTACACCTGTTGTAAACTTGAAAGTCGATTTAACTGATGCTGCTATTTCAACTCTATTTGCTTCACGAAGACGCCTCAGTGTTGTTCGATTCAAAGCGAATTCATCAATAGAATTGTCAAGACTTTCGGCAACGGCACTGATCAAATGCATTGCAGTACGATCAGTAATCTTCCACTTAACAAAAGCTGACAATATTCTAGGAGTAATGAAACATTTGCTTCCTCTAGATTTGGCTCCTTCTGTGCTTAACATGGGCAAAACAATATTTTCGAGGCTCACGTCGTTATCAAATATCCATTCGCTGTCACTCTCTGATGACGATAATAATGCTTCTGAGTCTATTGGAATTGATTAACGTTTTTCTTCAAGATATATTTGTTTACAATTTTTTTCTGCCTCCGTAAGTACCGATTTCCGCTTTTCTTTTTCAATTTCATACTGTGTGACTCCAGCCAAACATCCGGGACGCTGTATCTCCGCTGTGACAAGAGGAACCGCCTTCGTTTTCACTTGGTCATCAACGATTGGTCATCAACGACTAGGTATTGGTATGTGCGATATCGAAAATATTTCTTTTTCACGGTAAACTTTTGAAGGTTTATTTTTATTTTTTATAAGATTTTTCCACTCACCATGCAATTGTTCCAATTTTTCAATGGAACGTTGTCCGTTTTTCATTCGTGCTTTGGACAAAAGAATAGACACTTCTTGGGTTGTCACAGCTGCACTTTTCTGATTATATTTAATTTTACAGTACGGTGATTTTAAAAAAGACTTGCTTTTTTGAGGGTAACTTAGCACCAATAATTTGTTAGTACTCATGGCCAAGAAGATACAATTTTGTACTGGACGGTAATTTAGCTGCCATTTTATCAATTGTAGTAGCTTTTCCTATAAAATATTAATAAAACTGTTAAACGGACTAGATTTAATTATTACAAATTTGTGTCCTTTTCTCGAGAGATTTGGATTTAAACTGAACTTAATTTGCATTTATTTTGTTTATATGTTTTGTGATACAATGAAATATATTGGCCATAGCAGGCCATAATTAATGCGGTAGGCGGATTTAAGTTTTAAATACAATAATGAGGCGAATGAGTCATAGGGACTTAACATAGTTGGGTTTTATGATAATGACATCATAAAACACAACTATGTTAAGTCTTAATGACTCATGCGGTTTGTTATGACACCATAAAACATTCCTTTGTTTATTCGTTATACCTCATTTTTATTTATTTATTTTGTAGTTTTGAAGATAAATTCCAGGATTTAAAAAAAAACGTTTATTATTTGGGTTTTTATTAGTTTCGAAAATTGGCAATATTATCGCTATTTGTTAACCGATTTTCGATATCTTTAATGTTTTGGAAAAGTAATTATCTCTTCTATTGACCACAATTTTTATTTAGTCTGAGAAAAAATTTTAAATAGTTTTTCTGTTCGTTTGAATGTGAAAAATTGAAAAAATACCGTTTTTATCGAACTTCGCGCTCAAGTCGCGACCTCTAAACGATCTTCGACCGACCCAATATTTTTTCTGTTTAAGTTTTTAGCATAACCTCACATTTATAGGGGGTGTCCGTCAGATATCTCAACACTTGTTTTCCCCATACAAACATGGGCCACCCTATAATGTACACATATGCACAAATTTGGACGATTTTCATTTTTATTAAAAAATAGCAAACAAAGAAAAAACGCAACAGTGACTGATGGATCGTTTTGCAGTTGAACATGCATATTTATGTTAAGGTGTATTGTTTTTCAATTCACCATAGGTATGATTTTTTCCAAAATGCGTTAATTTCGTCCACACATGTAACGCGTAGAATGACCGGCAACATCTGCCTGAAATCACCGGAAGGACGGCAACAGTAGAGCACCACCGAAAGGTCTGCTATTATCGTTGAAATATTTCATCGGTTTTTCGAGAGGTTCAAGTGAATGCTTGTGAGTCATAGTGCATTTTTTAAAAATTTTAGCTATACCGAAATCCTTCTATATGTTGTACATTGCGTCTGGATATGTGTGAACGATCAATGGCAACTTGAGTGCACAATGTGCAGTCCTTCCACCATCAAGCAAATGCCAGATGAAGCAATTGCCAACGCAATATGGTTTTGTGATCGAATGCGCGCAAGTATCAGTGTGATGAGGAATATTTTGCCAATCGCCGCCTCATTATTTGCAACAAAAGTAGCAGCACCAAACTGTTGCTCACTCTGAACATCGCTGTAAATGATGTCTGTTGCTGGATAGTTAGGCGAGGGCATAGCGAAATGAATGAGTGGCGTATTCGAAAGGAGAATGCAAATATCTTCAATATTCAATATATTAATGCCTCTTTATATATTTATGGCGAAATAATGATATTGGTATCTTGATCAGCGATCCAATTGCAATGCAGAAGAGTAGGTTAGATTGATTGTCACTAAATGTACATGACTGTATATAATTGAAATTCATTGACGATCATATACTGTATTCACTTCAACATTGCGCCTTAGACATTTTTCTCAATGTAAGTGTTTGAATATGTTTTGTCGATGAATAATACATTCAATATGTACGCAAATAGAAATTGAAATATCAAAACAACGCCAAGCTACGATGCAAGTACCTTTCGTATGTATTGATGCGTACGTCAAACACCACATAATTCGACATCAGTGCTGCCTATGGTACCCAAACTTAACTATGAATTATTCTCAGAAATTGACTTTCTGAGAATAATTCATAGTTAAGTTTGGGTCCACTACGTTTTTTTTCCATTTAATAAAATATTGGGGGCGGTTGGGGGGGTGGTGGGTAGGTGGGGGGCTTTTGAGGTTATATGTTCTGATATGTGAAAAATACAAAAAATGTAAAATTAAAAAAATATTTCGTCAAAAAACAAAAAAAAAAGTCCCTAGAACCCGATTGCAGTGCCACCTACTGGGTCCAATTGTGAATCTAAACCATCCAGGGACCCACTCAAATTCACACACAAAATTTCATTAAAATCGGTCCAACCGTTTAGGAGGAGTTCAGTCACATACAAAAAACAGTCACGTACAGAAAATTTTGGGGTAGTGGGGTGGTGAAATTTTGGGGTTATATGTTTTAATATGCGAAAAATTTTAAAAAATTAAACAAATAAAATTTTGTCAAAAAATCAAAACGTAAAATCCTAGAACGCGATTGCAGTTCCTCCTACCAGCTCTAATAATTGTAAATCTAAACTATCCAGGCATCCACTCAAACTCACACACATAAAATTTTATTAAAATCGGTTCATCCGCTTAAGAGGAGTACAATCACAAAAAATCGTACATAATAATTATATCTATAAAGATTGGGGGGTGGTGACATTTTGGGATTACATGTGAAACATTCAAAAAAAAAAAAAATAAAAAAAATATTTCGTCATAAAACAAAAATAAAAATTCCTAGAACCCGATTGCAGTGCCACCTACCGGGTTCAATTGTAAATCTTAACTATCCAGGGACCCACACAAAATTTCATTAAAATCGGTCCAGCCGTTTAGGAGGAGTTCAATTACATACAGCCGTAAAGAAGAATTATATATATCTGTGGACACAAGGCGTAGTAAAGTTGGCGCTTAGGTCTTTTTTACAAACTTAGGCGGTTAGTGCATGGACATTTAATTTATCAAAATGGAGTTATTTTTTTCATTATGGTGTAATTATCGTTATAACTGTCGGAAAAACCTAAAATTTTGTGTACATAAATAGCCGATTATGGCGAATCTCATGGTGTGTATAACTTAATTCTGTCTCAAATCTACTTAGGCGGTTAGGCTTTGTGTCCACAGATATATAAAGATTAATTTTAAACTGCACACACACGTCCAATACAAGAGCTTTATGGTCTGAGAAACTAACGTCGAAACTATCAAGATTGTATTTGTAAGCAATTAAATCGGTGAACAAATAACATAGTCTAATATAGATGTAAAATTTGACATTCTAGTGTAATACTGAGGAAGACGACAATTCAATATCATATAACCACTTCTAAGTAAACTACATTCCAGTGTCTGGGTTGCAAAAATATCGGCCATTAGTGATAGGAAACAAAATTTGGTAAGTTAAAATTACTGAATCTCGCTTCAACCAACAACAAGTTTCGGTGATAATCAAAATTTTTGGGGGCTTGTGAAAATTTGCAACTGTTAATTCAAGTTCAACGAGTTTATTACCTCTTAAGCTTCTTGCAATAATGTATAAAATGCGTTCGAACCCCATATTGTGGTAGATATGTAACGATTTGTCGTGACACGCTGTAATACCAAGAAAAAAAAATTTGGATTGGCTATAAAAAGTGGTGCGATCGAAAAAAACGAGGATTGATATTTTGGTGATTGATTAGTCAGTCTTTGCTTGACCGGTAGTATGTAATGGTCAACATTTTATAACGATATTGCAAAATTGTGTGGTGGAAAAAATTAAATAAATAAAAAGATAAGTTGTATAAAAATTAAGGTTTTAAATTTAAAAGTTTGAGTTGAATAATCGATATGAACTTACACTGATACTTTTCTGGCAAAGGCCAAACCAATAAAATTATAATATTATTGTGCCATAGTAAATAGTGACAGATTTTGTAAAATTAAAATTTCTCAGAAAACAATTTATAACTGAAATTTTTGGTTAATAAACCAGCTGTTAATTATTGGCAAATTCGTGGAGTTATAATTAAAAATAAATTAAAATCTAAATTCTAAATAAATCGAGGCAATTACTATTTATCTGTATTAATGCACGTAAAAATTATAAACTTTGCTATTACGTGAATATATGTATATCCTACATGGATGCAATTATAACATTGTCCTAAAATTGTAATAAAATAATAAAAACTAAAATTTTGTTAGTAATATTAAGTGTTCAAGATAAAAAATTTTGTGAAAACCAAATAAATTTTAACCAAGATATTTTCGTAATAAAAATTGCTTATGAAAGAAAATATCTTGTAAACGAAGAATAACGTCTCTTTCTCAATCCACAAAATAACATTCCACTGTTATACGTATCGTAAAGATCATCGGGGTTCCTGAATTCATTGTCGAGCGGTGATTCTAGTGATTTGATCATCGAAAATAACTCGTCACCTTATTGTATCTAACAACAAATTACGGCAGATTATTGTAGCGTACCTTTTGGACTCAATGGAAATACGGTACCCCACTGCTAAGATAGGATATCAACCTTGTTTTACGGTATGGATGCATCAAGCTGAAATGGATATCTCGCATGACCAAGACATTTTCTAAAGGTATATTTTTTTATTTAATATTTATCACTCTTTAAACTATTTATCGTAATTAAGTTTCTACTAGTAGTTAAGAGCCACGAATTTAGCCCCACAATTTTTTTTTGTTGTAGAATTTTTCTTAGTTGTATGTTCTCGTATCTATTGTAAAGATCTCACAAGTTTGCAATCAGGTGCGTACATTTATCTTAATTCTCGCGCGTATCTTCTTGTATCATTTTTTTGGGGATTAAACTATAAAGAATAACATGGATTATTAGTTTTGATCGAGATTGGTAATGGCTACCTGGGAACTTAGCGTGCATTTTTATTTTTTTTTTGAAACCAGGTGTATTACACGTAACCGGCTTCTATTACATACATTACTTCGGATATTTTAACGAACCCGCCCAGGGCGAGCAACACCCGTAAATCACCTTGATCCGAAGCCAGCGAGCCGTTACAGATACTCGATAGTTTAGCAATCAGATAGGCAAGTAGTTTACACTAGGTTGCAGAAAATGGTATATTCGATACAAATGAATTGATGCAATGATTGCTAAATTGCTAAAAATTGTATACTCGATATTTTTGCCTTGACTAGCAAGCACGCAAATACACTTATCAAAAAAATCCAATATTTGTTTAATTTTTTTAAATGCAGATTCAAAGTCTATTTCAATACCTATATAGTGGTATCTTTTTTGTATTTATACGTGACATCAAACTGTTATTTGGGGGTTGACATCTGAGGTACACGTTTTTGAGAATTTGTCAGCATGAAAATTAGGAGTAAAATTTGAATTAAAACATGGAAATAAACAAAAAAAAAACAGTTTTATCAATAAGAAGTATTCCCTCCCCTGGCCCGATTGACAGCTTCCATTCGTTGCTGCATTGATTTCACCAAAGTTTTTACAAAATGCTCAGGTATCGCCTCTTCCATTCCTCGACGATTGCATGTTGCAGCTCTTGGAGACTCGTTGGAGAAACATCTTTGGCCTTAACCCTTCTTTTCAACTCGTCCCATAAATGTTCCACATCTAGAAGGTACTGGTATACTACACCAGCTGTATGCGGTCCCGCAATAAACAGAACATTTTCACCAATAAACCCGGCAAAAGGCTACTACCTCGAGTACTCTCTCAATGTACCGTTGAGAATTCGTTCCTCTTGATCGACAGCCAGTATTGGCTCGTGTGATGAATACAAGATCTGTATTTACCTCTAATATTATGCCTCCCCAGAACATGCACGATCCACCGCAATACGAGACACGTTCTTTAATGCAACATTGTGCATATCGCTCCCTTGTCTTCTGTATACTCTGTTCGTCCATCGGTGCCATATAAATACATCCTGCACTCATTAAAGAACAATTTCGGCCCGTTTGCTGGTCTGTGTGCAATCAGATTAACTTCTCGAAGTTGTCTTCTAACTGTCCACCGACTAACTTCGACTTCACGAACTTCTTAGAGCCGCCGTCCCAGTTGAACCGCTTTCATACGGTGATTTCGCAACGAAGTTGTTCCAAGAAAGCGGTAATCACGCTGTGCTGTAGCACGAGGTCGGCCAGATCCTTGTCGCCGTCTGAAGCCACCAGTTTCCTGATATCTCTGCCACACTCGAGGAACGGAGAATCGGCTCAAATTTTGTTGTAGAGCCACTTCACTTTGGTGCTGCCCCGCATAAATTAGTGCAACCACTTGTACGTCGATATGCGAATGGTCACAATTCCGAGCGAGATATTTCATGGCATGCTATATTGCTATATTGTATTGATCTTGTTGAATTATTTTTAGAATTTAATTCGAAAGCCTGCTATATGCATTTAACAAAAAAATCCCTTTGTTGGCATGGTACAAGTACAAAAAACACTTTGAATCTCCATTAAAAAAAATTAAACAAAAATTGGATTTGTTTTGTTGATATTTTTGAACTTTTGTGGAAAATTGAGCAATGTGCGATTTTTTTGCACCCAAGTGTAGTTAAAATTTTTCGAGCGATTTGAAGTGTATGCAATTAATGCTGATGTCAACTTTTGAGTTTTAAAATATTTATTTTTTATTATTTGTGAATATATTTCTTAATTGAGTTAATCGATATTTATTAGTGACTATAGTCAAGTTAGTTGATTTAATTTAACCTGTGCAAATGGATGCTTGGATTTCCAGACGTAAGCGAAGGAATCAGAATCGAATACCTCGTAAAGTATTTGTAGACTGTGATAACCCTTTGAGTGTAGTGATGTCGAGTTTTTTAAGCGATACAGGTTCACGAAGAATATTGCAAAAGACATTATAGAAGAGCTAAAGGATGATTTTACAAGAAGTACAAATCGTGGAAAATCAATCCCGCCGTTCTTAATAGTTTCTTAGTAGTAAGCATTAATGGATGTATTTACATTCTCTTCATTCTCTTTATTTAATTTTTTACGTTTTAGTAAGCTTAAATATACTGGGAGTTCGTTGCTTTCAGCATAGTGGAGACACAATCTGTTACAACCCACCGTGAATAGAATTTTTTAGTGCATTATATCATAGAATTTTGAAATATATAAAGTTTCCGAAAAGTAACGCAGAAGTTCACGAAGTAAAAAAGAAGATTTTATAGGTATGGGTTTCCAAACGTAATTGGGGCAATAGATGGTACCCAAATACAAATTCAAAAGCCTTCTTTATGGAACAGCTATAGTGTTTACGCACTTAATGTCCAAGCATAATTATTTGATTTAATTTTAATTAGTTATTTGTTTCAAGTTAATTTTATATTTTTAGGTATGCAATGCCGACTATTTATCATTCTTATGATTCTCATATTTACAAATCCAGTGGCCTCTACGATTATCTTCATTCGGAGACTTTTCCGCCTTTAACCATTTTATTACAGGATAATGGTTATCCTCTCGATACAGTTTTATTAACATAAACGAACCCGATGAAATAAGCGAAAAGCAACGCGGTGCGGATGTGCGTCAACTAATGATACATTATTTTGGTACCAATTAAAATAACTACATACAGCGCTTTGACGATTAAGTGCTGAGAAAAAAAAAATATTTGCTTTGCTGAAACTGAAAGCTGAAACTATCCAGTATAACATTTTCCGCAAGCAACTTTGTTGTTAGCAAATCAGCCATATTTACCGATCTGCGATTTGCGAATTGCTAAAATATCGAGTATCTACCCCATTATCAAAGCTACAATACTTTTCATACGATAAATTAATTTTGTCAGATAAATCGCCTGAATTCATAACGATGCATGTAAAAACAAGGAAAATGTATGGTACATTTTATCACTTGACAATAGCAACTCACAATAGATCTAAAAAAATAGATGTTTCAATCCACAGAATTTGATCACAATTAAAATTAGAAAATATCTACTTGATATTGATAAAGAAAATTTTAAATAAAAAATATAATTAGAAAATAAATATTAGAAAATTTAAGTATAGGACAACAAAATATTAGAACGGTAAATTGTAAACACACTTATACAGTTGTAGAGGTTAATTGTGCAATGTTATCCAAATTGTTGATAGCGGTTGTTTCAAAACCTATATGGCTGTTATAACTTTCTGATTACGTAAATACCTCAGCTGTTTTAATGCTTTCAAGTTGAATTTCGTAAGTCGATCGTTGATAAAGAGTTTTCCATGATTTTCGTCATGAAATCATCCTTACTTCCCAGGTCACTGAATTTGCAATAATTTGCTGTTTGCTTGCGACGTTACACTTTTGCCATCTTGTAATCTTTTGTTAAAATTCAAATAATTTAAATACACAAATTAGAGATATTAGTAAGTTTTGCCATAATACAAATATAACTTTTCAAAGTTTACCTTTTTTCTGTATAAATCGGAAAATATGATTAAACAAAATATTTAGCCTACAGCTTTTATGTAAGAGTATGAAAAAAAAGTTTTCAATATCAAGTTTAAAGTTTAACTGATTTATTAAGCCACCGCAAAATTTTATATATTCCACAAATTATGTTATCCACATCCAAAATATTAGTCAAACATCCATAACATGATGGCATATAATACTGACAAGCTTTCATAAAACAAAACGATTCCCATCACAATAAATATACCTTACATAATAAAAGCTCTGTGTTACCTGTTTGAAAATTATGTACCATATAAAATATACATATACATATATGTACAGTTGTACATGTGTACAATAAATTTAATTAATTTACAATAAAAAATATAATTTATTTTATAGTTTTTTTTATTATGTTATTGCGATATTATTGTTGTTGTTGTTGTTGTGTAATAATAAAACGATTCATGCATATTTAAAAACGGAGCAAAAAGCATAAAAAAGTTTTTTCATTAATTAACGTGCAATAATTTACTTTCTCGTATTATTATACATAATACCTTTATTTGGTGTATATATGTATATTATTTATATGGCCGTGTATACATACTATATATATTTTTAAAAAGCTTAGTAGCTTTTTGTGTGCTCTCGAAACAACTTGTTGAATGCGTGTGAATGTGGTGAATTTTATTAAAATATAACACAAAACTTTTTTTTGTGTGCTTTTCGTCGACAAGAGAAAGTTTTATTTTTATTCGTTATTTCGAAAAACAAGAAGCAAGCATAAAATTTACCCAAAAAAATTCTGTGGTTTTGGTAATTTTTTTTTTATTATTGTTGGTTTTTGTGTGTGTGAGCTTTTTATCGGGCTTCAAATTATAAACCTATGGGTATACACAACAAACATATTTTTTTTAAATAGGTGCAGCTTAGTCGAAAATATTTTGTGTCTGTCTAAAGAAAAAAATAAAAAAAAAATTAATCCTTGAATTGCTAATGATGATGATGCGGTATGAAATTAAAACCATGGGCGAAATTTTATATACACCAAAAACAAATCATCCCAAATTTCCGGTCTATTATTATTAAAGACTTCGCCAAAATATTTTACACAATTTAGTTCTCCTCATCAAATCATCCAATTACCGCAAACTTGAACGATTACCCACCCAAAAAAAATATAAAAAAATTTCAAACACTTTAAATATATAAAGGGGGCGCGCACAACAATACAAAATCGACTTGACTGATTTTTACACCAACCTCATTTTGTACGGACGCGACCAAAACAAAAAAAAAAAAAAAAAAATTCATCAAGTGCTGTTAAATATACAACAAGGCAAGAGTGAAGCTTTTTTATATTTTTGGTATTCTGTTTATTTCCAATTTAACTAATAACAAAAAAAAAAAAAAATTATTATAATAAGGAAAATTAATATAAAATTTATAGTTTTTTTTCGCCATAATACAAAATGAACAGAATACCAACAAATAAAAATGTAATAAATCATTTTGAAGGAGCTTTAAGTTCTTTTTTGCTGCTGGTTGCTTTTTGTGTATTTTTTATACTATATATATATTTTTTTTGGGAAGGGAGGGAGAAATACACTTTGAAATATTTATTAGTATTTTTTACAGTTGTTGTTGTTCGTTAAAATAGTTGCACGAAAACTTTTATTACATTTTTGTTGTTTTACATATAAAGATATAAAATATTATAGTTTTATACCATGTTATGTTTAACCCTTAAGTAGTGGGATGATTATAAATATGCTATATACGTTAGCTATTGAAAGTTTTGACATGATATTATTGTTAGTTATACGTTGAACGCATGTAGAGTTTAGTGATCTTGATAAGGGTGCGTCCATAAATATAATTTTATATGTGTATGACGGCGGGTTTAGTATTCTGTTAGACACAGTTAGGATCAAAGTCAAAACATTTAAATCTCTACCTAGTTTTTCGTACAGATTTTAATAAAATTATAATTCTCGATATATCTAAAATTTATTATTCTACTCGTATTCCGTGTAATAGAAGCAATTCCACATTTCAGTGTTATGTCATCGCGCAATCAATTAATATTCTTCACTTTACATAATTTACAAACTAAAAAGTTGTATTTGCACTGTCAAAGTTTGAAGTGGAAACATCCTTAAAAAACGTTTAAATGAAAATGACGGTAAATTGCAAAATCTATTATTTGCACTTACAATTTTTCTTTAGCATATTTTAAAAATTATTCACAGAAAATTAATATTTTCCAACATCAAATTTCGGAGAGAAGCTCAAGGAATTTCCTTAGAAAATCAACTCCATTGTGAAGGTACTCCACTGCACTAAAATTGGATTTTCTTCTTTAAATCTTGTTAAAAGTATTGGAATTACTCTTTCTGGAATAGTTCCAAAGCTTTTAATAAAATTTTGCATGGGACACTGTTTGATGATTAATTACAAAAGTAACCTTAGCTAGAAAAATTCTAATCTTAAGGTTAGGACGACATTTCTTCTTCGGAACTCAGAAGCGTTTTTAGAAGGTATACCAAATTTTATTACAATATTGTCGATCGGTAGCGGAAATTTAATGAAATTTTCATGTTTTTTGCGACATTGTCTTAAATTTCAACTTTCCTTCCACCACTAAACCTTTCACCGCTCAACATTAAAGCTTCAGTAAATCAGGATTATCAAGGAAGATTTATACCCATTCACGAATGGAACGTGGTTGTCCTAAAGAAATACCTGTAGATTTTTATTTAAAATGTGCTATTGGCTGGAGTAGCTGCCAGGCAGTACTTGTTGGCACAAGGAGGTTATCACGTTCCAAAAATGTTGGAGATAGTTGGTTTCGAGCTGAAGAGAATTAGAATTTTTCAATGAACAATTAGTCTGGTCAGTAGTGATCAACTACAAAAACAAATTTTAATACTTTTTGCGATATATACAGTGTAATTTTTTAAAGCTGAAACTTTCAAATATCTCGAAAAATAAGCACTTTACGAAAAAGATGTCCATTTTCAAAATTTAAGGGGGGGGGGGGGGGCATATATTAGTCTAAAATTAGTAACCTTCCTCCCCTTCTTGTAGGTGGGGCGGTCGGTAACTTCGAAATTAAAATAGGAACCCATATTTTTTATTGCAGATTCGGACTCTACGGCTTAAAGTACGTAGGATTTCTTATATGTACTTCAAATTAGTCTTAAAAAAAATCCAATCCTTAAAAAAAAAAAATAAAAAAAAAAATTAAATAATTTATTTTTTTAATTGTTTCAAAGAAATCCTACGTACTTTAAGCAGTAGAATCGGCAATAAACTAAAAGGTTCTTATTTTAATTTCAAAGTGACCCCAAGAACCAGCTACGAGAAAGAGAGGAGGGGTACTAATTTTAGCACTAATGTACGTGCCCCCCAGAATGATTAAATTGTGAAAATGGACATTTTTTTGGTAGAGTGCTTATTTTTCAAGATATTTGAAAGTTTCAGCTTAAAAAAATCACCAAGATTCAAGATCGCGATCCCAACGTCAGATCGTCCAGAGAAAGCGTCTATTGGCAAACGAGAATTGAAGAAATTATGTTCGATTGGGAATTACTTTTACGTTTAGGCTCAATAATAAGTATCTGATTTTGAACAAACACTGCGGGGGCACTGATATTCCCTAACTTCGTATACTCAGTTTACTCCGAGTTCAAAACTTCATTAACTCACCGACGATTGACGGAAAAATTTTCGGGGCGTATTCGAATTCTTCGCAAATTTTGTGAAGAGTAGCCTCAGAAGAACTCACCATTTAAATCATTATATCGACGTCGGAGTAATTATAACTCTAGAAAGTGCTACCTTGGGCTGGACTAGAGTTATCAAATACAAGCTTAACTACAGCAAGTCTTTCGTAGAGCCCAACGGATGATAATAACATCATATCAGGCGCTCATACAGATGCCTGCAGAACGTTGCAAAAAGAAAAATTCAGCTAAAAGCCATATCAGAATTTCTAAGAAAAATAAGCGTATTGATGGTTACAGGAGCGAATTACCTTCCACCAGGCTTCACAAAACAAGAGACAAAATGATTTTGGTATGTTCTGGACCAGGTAACATAAATCTCTTAAGTTTTTTTACAGATGACATTCACCTTAAAAACGAGGAGCAGAAAAATATCTCACATGTTGTGAAAAAAAAACTATTCTAGTTTTCTTTGTTTTTTTAGGTAGAGTTGAGACAACTGGTGAAATATGTACCCGGAATCCCCACCATACCAGACAATGAAAGAATATTTAGCCTCAACGAAATCACCACCAAAACCCCAGAGGAAAAATGGTCGAAGGACAGCAAGGAAGCCTTTTTTGATATATTTTTGATCACAGCTGGAAAGAATCAGAACCGAGGAATTGGAACCGCATACAAAAGAGAAACCAAAATTTGGTACACCCTGGTGTCCTAGACAACTATACCTAGCTTAGAACTTAAGATCATCCTAGAAATCAGGGACCTTGACCGTTTGTCCTCTGCAGTGTAAAGAGTTAATCGTTAAACTCAAATTGTCCCTTGGCAACATGGAACAGCGGATGGCTTATGTGAAGATTGGTCTAAGAAAGGTTTCAGAGCTTCCTTTGTTTAGATGAGTGTACTTCGAAGTCTTATGTTGACTCATTGAGCCAAGATGCTTTGTCTGTTTTAGTTTCGGCCACCATCAAGTAGCCTGCGGTGATCCCGACTCAGAATGTGGTTTGAAGAAGAACTGCCGGTTGGAACCGATGTCAGGTGCTTGCTGAATATTCAGGCAAACTCTCGACAAAAAAGGGAAACAGCGGTGGAATTCGATGATTCTTTAGCTGAAGTAGGTTACTTGGGTAGTACCGCTAATAATTAGTGAGCAATTTCAGAATCTTGAATAGCATTCCGATTATCTTGACACGGCCACCATCTGGATCTCACTTCCCATCCTACTTAAAAACTACGACACCGAAATTAGATTCGGATGTCCAGGACGACCATGTTGGTGACCGCATAATTCATACAAGGAGTAATACTGCGTGAACTCGGCTCCCCAGACAATATTTTTGATGCTACAATCGTAGAAGTCGGAATGTTATACAGCACCCAGAGATTTACGATATGAAACTTTAATCTGAAAATTTAAGTGGTTTAAAATCGTTTACTGATTGATATAAGGTTAGTAGCACACCTTCATCACAATTTTTAAACAAAACTTGGAAAATACTTTGGTAAACTCATTTTGATACTTGTTTAACCATTTTCTTTGGCCCCTGCGTATTTTCCGAAGTTTGGAAAAATTCTAAAATAATATCTTATCTAGAACTTGAAAGTCTCTATGATTTTGGATTTTCTGGTATATTTATTAAATGGTTTATCCATACCGGACAAATAACTGGTAAAATATGTAGCAATGGTAAGTACAAATATAAAGTTATTTATTAGTTCTAAAATCTTTAGGAAAGGATTGGCTCATGGATATTTCTTATTTATCATTTAACTGACTGAATGTAATAAAGTGCTATACAAATAATTTTTCAAGAAAACACTTAATTTTGTGGTTTGAGATTGGAACCAATCTGCCGGTTCTGCACGATTTAGAAAATAATATTGAGAAAATCTTATTCGCCTCTTATTAGCCTACGAGCCAAAGATGGCCGAAAAAAAATTCAGCAGATTTCTTCTTGTCTTATTGACGCGGTAATATTCTAAATCGTTTGATTTGCGTCCAAACCAAATATAATGATCAAACAACAACTTTCTAGGTTTGGAGTATATTAAGAAATTTTATTAAAATCAATATTTTTATTTTATTTAATTGAAGGTTTGTAATTACGACTTTGTCCGAACTTGGAGTTACAAAAATATTCGTAAAGTTCAATAAACAAATCTTCAGAAACCTAAAATAAAATGACCATTGTTACCGATGTTCGTTTAGATTATTCAAAATAGGTGATTATTGCTCGAGTTACCGGAGGCCAAGGGTGGTCACTGAACAAGTGCAATAATCGACGTTTACTCCCGCATTACTACGATATCTTTTTTAGTAAAAATATTCCGACGAAAAATTTTAATATTGCTACCGAATTTTCTTTGAAAATTTGTTTTTTAGAAACAATTTTGTCTGTAAATTAAACCCAACTACAGGGTGTCCATCCGAAAGGTTTACAATTGTTTTTGCTACTATTGACAGTCGTGAAGTACACACGTATCAAATTTTTTTATTACCAACTTTATACTTATATACAATCTGGTTACAATTACAATAATATATTAATATAAAAAAAAATAACTAAAATTAAACAAACATGAAAAATTACCAATAATCTAAAAGAACAATAGACATTAAATTCTTAAATGCATCCCCAGATAGATTAAAGTCAAAAGCCGATCGAACTTTATCAAAAGAAACAGCAGATTGATAAACAGGTACATACTTTAGCGGGCGTAATTGCACGGGTAAAACAGATTGTTTTACATTTGGAAATGTTTAGGGTCAAATTCTGAGCTGTGCACCACATACTGAAATTATTTAAGTCAGATTGGAATTCTCTTGCGTCATTGGTGCATAAAATGGTTTTAAAAATTTTAATGTCGTCCGCGTAGATGAGGATGTCGGAATAACTCAAGTAATCCACTACGTCATTGATGTATAGTATGAATAGCATAGGACCCAAATGACTACCTTGAGGCACTCCCGAAGTGACATCAATAACTCTGGACGTGAAACCACCAATTTTTACTATCTGAGTTCTGGAATCAAGATAAGATCTGATCCAGTACAGTGGGAGAAAACTACAATGCAAGGAATCAAGTTTCTTCAACAGAAAGTCATGATCAATCTTATCAAAGGCCTTACAGAAATCAGTGTACACAACCTGCACAAATTTACCCCTCCTTAAGGCATTAGAGACACAATTTGTAAGCAAGACTAAGTTAGTAACAGTTGGTCTGCCTGGAAAGGAACCATTCTGTTTTGGAGTGATAAGAGTTTTCACGTGAAAGAATAATTGATCTTTAACAAGTTTCTCAAACAACTTGGGTAAGACTGAAATTATAGAAATAACCCTATAGTTCTCAATATTACCACGAATCCCGGATTTGAAAATAGGTTTAATAAGCGATCGCTTCCAAAGAGTAGGGAAATATCCCTCTCTTAGACTTCTATTAAATAGAAAGCACAACGGGGCGGCAATTGCGTTACCGGTCAATTTTAAAAATAAAGGGGGTATCGAATCAAAGCCGGCAGAAACATTGAAAACTTTTTATTACGCCTGACATTATTCAAGCTACAGAAATTAGAACCTGAATCTGGATTATAAACGCTCTTAAAGAAATCAGCAAACAAATTAACCTTATCTAGAATGTTATCACAGAATCGGTCTTTTAAATACATTGTGGGAGGGTAACCATTAGATTATCTTTTAAAGTTAACAAAATGCCAAAAATGATTGGGTTTCGATTTAATTTGTGATTCCACCTCCAAAACATAATTACTGTAAAGAAATCGGTTAAGAAATGTACACTTTTTACGTAAGACCTTAAATGAGTTGTAATTTACTGTATTCGGAAATAGTTTATAAAGTTTATGAGCCTTATCCTTTCTATTTTTTAAATTTATCAATTCATTGTTATACCACGGTTGCTTCTTGGCGCCTGAAACAACCAATCTAGGAATGAATGTTTCAATGCCCATTTGAACAATTTTATAAAATTCGTTCAACATATCGTCTATGTTATTACAATTATAAAATGAAGACCAGTTATACCCATCTAGAAATGCATTTAAAGAAACATAATCGTCCCTTTTAAAGTTATAGCTGACAGAGTCGGTATTATTTTCGATTAATTCACTGTAGTCAAATAAGACTGAAATATTCAGCGGCAAATGATAAATACTTGAAGATCCAGCTAAATCATCACAGGTTGTGACGGTCATCTCATGATCAATTGGCACAAACGCAAGGTCTAACACGTTGTTACTGCAATTCTTGACATTGATACATTGTTTCAGTCCCAACGAAAATATCTCAGATATGAACTTTTCCACATCATCGTTAATGTTTATGGGAGTTAAATTGTTATCCATATACTCCCATACAATACCTGGTAAGTTAAAATCACCAAAGAGATAAATAAGCGGTCCTCAGGTTGAAGGACTGCAGTAATATTAACATGGTTTATATGTGACACAAATGATCAGCGAATATGAATGAAACCATAAGCGCACAGCAACAACTTCAGCACCACAGTTGGTTAAAGTTATCGGCATAGAAGAGTATTTGTTAGAGATGGCTATTAATCATCAAGATGTATGTAAATAAGATGCTGTTTCTTGACAATGTTAATGCGGATTAGTTTGAAAATTATATATGAGTGACGAAGATCATTTTCACTTAAATGGACATGTAAAGAAAAAATAAAATGTTTCGGCCAGTAGAAAATCTACCAAGTGACGATATGGTGTGCAATTTGGGCTCGGGGGGAGGGGAGGCATTGTACCATATTTTTACAAAAATCCGAATGGTGTGGTGAACATGTAGTCCGAAAAGAATCTGGTGATATGGATTGTCTTTCACAGTTACCCGATTTAACTGCTTCCGACTTATTTTTATGGGGCTAAACCAGATAATTCTGAATAACTTAAAAGGAACATTAGATTTTATAGAAACAAAAAGTAGAAAACCTCTTTGGTGGACACCCTGTACTATATGAGTATATAGCGATTGGGATTTCTCGATAAAATTTAATTCTCGGGAAATCGAGAAATTTTTTTAACAGTTCCCGAGATTCTCGAGAATTCTCGAGATATTTACAGATTAAGTATAATTATATCACATTTCGTATTGTTATTATTAATATATGTATGTATTATCCATTTTATAAACAAATAAATATTTCATTATTACAAAACCAAATTTTCATATTCAATTTTTAGAAAAACTTCAATATAAAACTTATAAAAAATTGTAAATACGCGGATACAAGTTAGTGGAATTTTTTGTTAGATTAAAATATAAAAATAAAATATTATAATAAAATATTTTAATGACAGCAAGGTGTATAGCATGATTATAGCATAATTGTAAATATGCTGGTGATAATGATCCAAACTTTACCATAACGGACGCTCCATCGCTTGTAGTAGCAATAACATCATTCACAAAACTTATATTAAATGTGCTTAATTTTTGATTGACTAGTTCCAACATTCTTTCTGCTATACAGCTACCGTGTATTCGAATTAGTCCTAGGTTATCTGATTTTAAATTTTCGTAGTATATTTGAATATTCAAAAAACACCGATTGCGAAAACTGGTCCACTCATCTATGGACGAAACTTTACCACCATAGGCTTTTATAACATTTATTTTATTAATATATTCTTCTTTAATTTTATCATAAAATGTATACACTAGATTCATTATATCAGTCGGATATTTCGGGAGTTGATGGCCTTATAGTTTCAAGCTGGTTCGTATGAAAGCACAGGTGGAAATTTTGTAAATAGGAATGCTATCATACGCAGCAAATTCCGACACTATTTCCTCTAATGCTATTTTCTTTCTCGAGAAAAAATTGTCTATTTTTGGGTGTTCCGGATGTTGATGCTTCGTACGATTTGGAGGTAAAATACTTGCCTCAGGCTGCATTCGAGTAAATATTTTCTTCATGCCGTGCTTGCCATCTAAGTGCCGATGCAAACCATTCGGTTGTATTTTTATCTGCAGCTTGTTTAAAATATTTCCAGCAATCGCTATAACTGTTTTCGGTCATTTTGTATATTGGGACTGTAAACAGATTTTTTGTTAATTTTGAAGAATCATTTTAAACGCAATTTAACTTACTGTATTAGATCAAAGAACAAGAAATTTTGAGGTTAGAACATTGATCTGTTTGACGCAATTTAATTTGTTTTACCAAAAGTTTGTTTATATTAAATTGCACCATGCAAAATTTCAGAATTTTACCAATCAATTAGAATCTATTTTGTTATCTTTATTTTCAAAAATTATTCAAATCAATATTTTTATTATTTTAATATCCGAAACTATTTATTAAGTTAGTTTTCTAATTTAAATTGAATATTTGACAGTTAAAATGAGTATGTTTCATGGAAAATAAATGAGGCGAACTAAAGAGAGCATTTAATGAAAATAGTGGTGAATTTGGTGAAATTATAAAATTTTTTTTTTCAATATTTCTCGAATTTCTCGAGAAAAATAAATGAACTTGCCGGGAAATGAGGAATGCAAACGTTGAAAAAATTCCCGAGATTTCCCGATCCGGGAATTCTCGGTCCCAATCGCTAAGTATATCATTATTGACCAGATTTAAAAAAATAAAGAGCTGCTTTTTGTTCGCAGACATTCGCGAGGCATGTTGTCATTCCATTGTTTCTCGTTTTGGTTTCCAGAACTCAAATAAGAGTAACTTTGCTGATAAATTTTGGGGTGAACTAGCTGAGGTTGCAGCAATATATTAAAATGTTTTATTACTGTCACGTTTAAATTAAGGATTTAAATTAATCAGTGTATACTAGTGAGTTAAGCTAAGCTCCACGATAACGGTTTTAAATATATTGGCTTTGCAAACTAAATGGGAAACACCGCTCACCTCCAGAAAAACGCATTGTTCAAGTGTACAATGGGCCTAAGTGCAGAAAATAAAAATTTTCACACGTTACTTTAGAAACCGCACAAGAATTTGAAAATTAATTGTGTTCATGATAATGATATCATTTTTGATTGTTGAAATACTATATATACATGTATAGTATGTAAGGATAGTCCATATCCCATATCCGAAAAATTCGGTGGCAACAGTAATTATTGCTATCATGACATTTTTTTACTCTCAGCCCAAAAAATCTCCTTATTTTCAGTCCCGAAAATATTTAGTGTCATGACAGCTAAAACTATGTATCATAACACAAACATTTTTCTAGTCTGAGAGTAAAAATATTGCATTTTCAAGATAATATAACATCAGAAGAGCTGTTATTCGGAAATATTTATACCCGAATTTAGATTTATAATATTAACCTATATTTGTTAATTAAATTTCGCAATAGTATACATAAACTTGTATAGTATTACCATAAGCAACTTTTTCGATTTTCGGGGATAAAAATTTGGGCTATCTTCACAAAGGTCGGAAAATGCGATGGCAACACTAATTATTGCGATCATGACATTTTTTACTCTAAGCCCAAAAAATCTCCACATATTAAGACATTTTTGACTATCAGCCCCGAAAATGCCACATTTTTACTCTCAGCTCAGAAAATATTTACTGTCGTGACAGCTAAAACTATCACGACACAAACATTTTTCGGGGCTGAAAGTAAAAATGTTATATTTTCATGATAATATGAATACAGAAAAATTTTGGGGGCCAAGACGAATAAATGATATTAACTATTTAAACATCCATTATTTTATGATCAAACTAACAGCTTTAGTCTGGTGATTCAAAGTAATTTTTGAGATTTTCTTAGAATTTTTCTATGGGACAGAGTTGAGATATACACACGGTTACATCGAGTGGTAGAGGAACATTTAACGTATTTGAAATAATTTTTTGAAAATTTTTATAGGTTTAGTATTCAAGATATAGTCCACTGAACTGAGAAACTATTCATTCGCCGGATGTTCGGATATCTCAAAATTTAATTTAACATCATCAATTATAAATATAGACTATTGTTATTTAATGTATCTAGAATACTAAACATACAAAAATTATCAAACAATTATGTCAAATACGTTATATGTTCCTCTATCACCCGATGTACCCCACTAGTCACCTGATGTTTTCTTGATAGTATATCTAATTTTCACTATCTTCACAAGGGTGAAATATACTAGTCATGTAAATTTTTAAATAATAATTCTTTCTACTCTACTATCCGTAAAAATAAAGTATGAAGCCTCCCCAATTATATAATTTATTCCGATATGCTCAAAAATAAAATCTAAAGTATTTTCAAATAGCGCAACCACCTTTACACATTCAATACAACTTTATATTTATGAAATGCAAATTAAATTCTTTATTTTTCCCTAACTAAGGTGAATTTTACATTTTCGTGTTCAAATTCTCCGAATTTAATTTGTTAAGTGATTATTTAAACATTCTTTAAGCGATTTGGATATAAAGGATTCTACGAAATATATTTGTATGGGTATTTGTCCATTGAAAATCTAATATTGATTGATGTGGGAATTTTCCCAATTTATTCTGTAAATATGGACACCGTCGATTTAAAGCCTTATAGAAAACCTTTTCGACCTTGAATATCATCGTTTTAGATGAAATTTTCACTAGACAGTATCATTGTTATCACGGATATTTTCTTTTCTTGCACATCGATCATTATATTGCTCAACAAAATTTTATTATTCTCTATTTTACTATTATTTCGTCTAGATTTTCTATATATAATTGAAAAATATAAATTTTCCCTTATCATCTGCATCATCACCATCATCATCGTACAGTTTCCTTTAATCATTTATCATCGATTGTAAAAAGCTTTTTTAAAGTTAATTTTTATCTAATTTTGTGGAAGTTTAAAGTTTATGGTATATCTCTGCTTGTATCCATAAAATCATAATTTCCTTTATAACATTTTATGAATTTTATGTTACACGACAAAATAATAATAATGATATCATATAATGCTTAAACAAAAGCTTTCGAGCTTTCTAGAGACGGTACATAGGGTTTTTATTGCAATAAACGCTGAAGAAAGTATAAACATATATTATAACGATTTCGAGAATAACTCTCGTATATTCGTCGTCTTATGTAATATGCAGACGTTATATACCCATTTATTCTATTTAACCTATCTTAAAATGAATAAAAAATCCAATATGTATACCATACCATATATCTATAGGTTCTGTATATACCGCGATAATATTCCAACTTTCTATATACTCGTCTATATACACAAATAAATATGAATATCTAAGCACATAATACATTTTTATGTACATGAAGCTATATATACGCTACATACAGACACTTATGTACTATACATAATTTTTGTTGTTGTTATTTTCCTGTACGAAATTATGATGATGATGATGATGATGATGTTGATGAGTGTGTGATGATACCAAAGTTAGATGGATTTTATTTTTATCTTAACACACACACCAAAATATATAGCACGCACACACACAAAATTGTATTCATGATCATAAATAATAAATCTCTTATTATGTAGATTTGTAAAAATTTGTTGGTGCGGGCGCTAGATTATATCAGGATTTGTGAGAAACGCGTGCGAACTGCAAAAAAGTTGAGCGACTTATGCAGACTTAAAATAATTCGATTAGTTTTTTAGTCATAGTTAGACTAAAATTACCGTGCCACCAAATGCGTGTATAGTTTTAGGCGTGTAGAATTGAACGTTAATGTGGAATCGACTTCTCGTGTACTCAACAAAAAATATTTTCGAAAAAACTGTGAAATTAGTGATATTTTCATTTGTAAACCAATTTTCCCCTGAGTTTATGCTACAAGTTATACGGCAATGCTCAGTTTACTTTTTTTGTAAAAGTTTAATTTTTCAATTGAATTTGCATGTAAATAGGGATGTATAGATTTCAGATTTTTTCTCACGGAATAAAATATACAAAATGGAGGGGTGAATATGGTGTTGCTAACATCCGAGTTTGTTTTACCACGAATGTATACATAGCTCTTGAATATATCACAGATGATTTCTGAATCTTAAAAATTAAAGTTACAGGACTTTAAGTGCAACGAGGTCACCGGTGAGCAATCTGACCTCGTGCTGGACTGGAAGTAGTCGCCAGAGAGGATCTGTATTGCAGACCTAGAGCGAGAGCTTGGATCTCAGCAAAGTAGCCACCCGAAAGAAATTCTGGCAAACCAGCATATTAGCAAACTGCCGACGAGCAACTGGAGAATGGCCAAGTTGAAAGAACTAAAGGCTGTGGATAGGTCAGGTATCAGCTATTATCATAGAAGTAGAACTAATAACAACGGAATAGGTACAAAGGGCCGAATGTCGAAGGGCCGAATGTCAAAGGGCCGAATGTCGAAGGGCCGAATGTCAAAGGGCCGAATGTCGAAGGGCCGAATGTCGATGGACCGAATGTCGAAGGGCCGAATGTGTCGAAGGGCCGAATGTGTCAAAGGGCCGAATGTCGAAGGGCCGAATGGGTCGAATTTAATTTTTTTTGTTTTTAGAAATATAATTTTTTAAATTTGTTGTTTTATTATAAAATTCGGCCCTTCGACACATTCGGCCCTTCGACACATTCGACTCTACGACACATTCGGCTCTTCGACATTCGGCCCTTTGATATCATACCATTTCATCAATATCGGTAAAACAATATGTGAATCTCTTAACAATGATAGAAATATCAATAAATTTCAAATATTACGTCCTAACCCTAACTCGATTCCATGACATTTTCTCAAAAAACATTTTCCCGGAAAACATTTTCTCGAAAAACGTTTTCTCGAAAAACATTTGCTCGAAAAACATTTGCTCGAACAACAATTACTCGACCGTCATTTTCTGGTAAAATTAATAACCGAAAAATTCTTAAAAAAATCGCGCGATTTTTTGAAGAATTTTTTGGTTATTAATTTTACCAGAAAATGATTTTTGAATATTATTTAAATGTTATTTTTTTTTTACTTTTTTTAGATTTTTTATAAAAATTTTTTTTTTTTGGTTACTTATAATACAGTATTGTATGCAATTGCAGTTAAATAATCGGTGATTTCCATAATTGAATATTTTTCAGCAACATTTTTGATTCTTTGATTTAAATCTCGATATTTTTTGTGTTTTGGAGGCATTGGAGTTCCAGCAAGAATTTGCTCGAGAACTGTTTCATTTTTCGTTTGTTCTAGTTGAAGTTTTTCAAAAAAAAAATCAACAGATGGATGTTCACAACCAACTAACCGGGAAAATCCATTATGCCAACCTTCAACGCAGTTATTTGTTCGAGCGGAATCTTCTAGTGTTGCAGTATAAACATTCCACGATTCAATACAATACCTGGGATTGCGCCTACCAGTTTCATTTTTAGACCGCACATCAAATTTGCCAATATAATTATCCTCAAAATAATCCAATATTTCACTAGCTTCTTCTGGGATAAGATTGTTTTCAGTTAAAGATTGGAAAGCGTTAATAACATCGGCTGGCGGCACAAATCCAACCGATAAAATCATACGAATTTTATGAGCGAACGCTGCATCCTGGTCATATTTAGCTTTTAAGCCCACCTGACATATTTTGCGATATAAACTCTGGCCTAAATGAAAGAAGCAAAATTTTTGTTGAGCATCTGGAAAAGATACGGAAACTGCGTTTATAATGGCATGTTCAAAATCTGACATTAAATGCAATGGTTTCAAATTAACATTCAACGATTTTAAATGTTCGAATGAGCGTTTGTATGATTCAGTTAATTTGTTCGGTAATAAGACATACACTAATGGTAAAGATTGCTTTTCCTTTACCCCATGTATGGTAAAAAGTTGATTAAAAATTAACGGTACTGTTTTAAAAGTACCGTCAACGAACCACATGTCAGATTGCGCCAAAAAGTGAAGATTTCGTTGGGTTGAGAATATCAAAATTCGAGTTTCGGTAGGCCCTGAATCATACAGCAAAAACGGATCACCCTGAAGAGTATCATTAAATTTTTCTTGTATAATTAAATCCATTAACGATTTCGGAATAACAGCATTTCCTTGTCTTTGTCTGTGAATTGTGCGCTGCATGGACGGAATAGACGGCATATGGACGTCTGGATTATTAATTGCAACAGTAGATTCAGCAATAATATGTTGTGTATTCATATTTGTAGATAGTGCTCTCTTTTTAATTTCGGTAAGAGTTTTTCTAACACCAACATTTGCTGCATTGTCAGCATGATTATGCTCTCCAACTTTCTTTATTATAACATCACCTTTGGTATTAATTCGTGCTTTACATAGTTTTTGCCGATTATTCGTGCATACCCAGTACGTAACATCATTATGATATTTATTTTTAATAAATACATAACCATCTACTAGAAAGCAAGGCTTATTTTTCGTTGTTTTTAAATTATCCATTATTATATTATACTGGTCATCTACAAGGTTAGAAATTTTATTTTATTTTATCAAGATTATTTTATTAAAATTAAATTTTGTATATTTATCCTTACCAAAATGAGTTTAATTTTTATATGTTGAAATAGTAAATATTAATGTTGAATTAATGAATATTTTTGTTCAATGACATTTCACCTTTTTGATTGAAAGCATACACCACTTATTCGTTGAAAATATTAAAATACTACTCTGTTAAGTTAAAAAAAAAGTTATAAATATGAATTTATGTCAAGTTGTTTTACGAGAAAATGTTTTTGGAGTAAATGCTTTTCGATCAAATGTAGTGTTATACATTTGCGAGAAAATGTTCTTCGAGTAAATGTTTTTCTAGAATATTTTTTTCGAGTAAGTGTCGGGGTACCTCCTAACTCAGTTCTACTTTCTACCACAACCTCAGCTGAAATGTTTAATATAATTAGTTCACTGGATAATGGTAAAGGTGGTGAACCAGATAATATCCGTAATATAGTGTTAAAGCGCCATATTTGGTTTTTTATAGGGTTTTTGTGTACTATCGTAAATATTCTCTTTGAGACAGGTGTATATCCTAAGTGTTTGAAACCAAGGTTGTGTCGGTGCTTTAAAGTGGTGATATTGGTTTGGTTTCTAGCTAATTTCAACATTATCAGTGTTTAGCAAAATTATTAAGAAAGTCCTTGCTAGCCGTTTGATGGACTTTTTAAGCCAGTCAAATTTTCTCTTTTCTTATTTTTCGATGACAATGCTTTTGTGACATGCTAGATGTAGAATATGGTGTTCCTCAAGTTAGTGTCTTGGGTTCTTTACTATTCCTCATATTTATTAATGATATGTCAAGACTAACTTTGGTAGGCAAAATTCGTATTTTTGCAGATGATACAGCATTATTTCATGAGACGAAGGATCCTAGTACTATTGTAGATAATATGAAGGAGGATATGAAAAATCAAAACATGATTTTTTTTCACGCTATAAAAATATTGGAGTTCTGCCTCCTTTTGTTACGAATTATATTGTAACCAGTAAGGTTGAATCATTCAAATATCATAGGAGTCATTTTTGATTCATGCATGTCCTGAAATGAGCATACTTCGACATTATCTAAAACAATAGCGCCGTTCATTGGTGTTCTGAGGACGCTCTCATGTTTTGTGCCGAGATACATTTTAAAGATTATATACTTCTCTTTTGTACATACTCAAATCACCGATGCTGGTTTAATTTCGATGAATTGCAGTTTTTGGTGATTTGTCATTCTTGGTGAATTATCTAAAATGACAAATCTTCTAAAACGACCATTCATCAAAAATAACAACAATTCATCGAAAATATTTCAAAACAAACAAAATGCATGCCAAAAGTAACTATTAACTTGATATGTTTTCGGTGAATGGTCCTTTTTGCTGAAATGTCACTTTCGGTGAATTGTTGTTTTCGATAAATTGTCGCTTGCAGTGAATCGTTCTTACGGTGAATTGTTGTAAGATAATTTACTGAAAGCAGCAATTTACCGAAAACGACATTTCACTTCTATATTCTATTGTGAGTTTCGAAAAAGCTTAGAAAGCTTAGAAAATCAGCCAATTTGAAAATATTTCTCAACCGATCCTGGTGAAATACATATAGTGTAAAAATGGTAAATACATATGTGGTTCTAAAATGCTTTTTGCAAGTAGTTCAGGAATTCGGCCAACTAGAACGAATCTAGAAAACTATGACATTTTTGAACCAATAATGATGAAATTGAATATTAAAATAATTTTTTGAAGTAGTTCTGGAATATGGTTTATTGCAACGGTTTCGTTATTAAGGATAGAAATGGATAGAAATTCTAAAATAATTTTTGGAGGAATCATTATTTTACCGATGAAATTGTGTATTTGTGATAGAAATGGAATTTTAAAATGAATTGCCAAAATAAGTTTTAATTCATAGTTGTGTGAAAACAGACCTACTAGAAGATCAAATATTTTCTCATTGGTTACCCTCACCGTGTCTATTGTTATTCAGCTCAATCCTACAATATATAGTCCAACTAGGATTTCCTTGGTCTACATTTATAAAATTTTCATTTCAAGCCATCTTGAGGTAAAGCGCAGCTGATTGCAAGATTCTCTACTTTGTCCCATTTTGTTATGGAACAGGGTGATTCTGGGGGGATTGACCCATTAGCTTATTGGAATCACATTTCCATACTAGATTGCCAATTGGATGATAATCGGTTAAGAAAAGTTCTATTTCCGACTTAGTTTCGGAAAAATATCGGGTTTTAAGCAACGACAGGAACCGAATAATCGATTAGGAGCACCAGTAGATTTTTCACGGGATATTTGTTAAAAAATGATAAATATAACATACGCTTCTGGTGTACCGTTGGCATTTAAGTATTCTGGAGTTTATAAAAAGCAAGTTCTGTGTATAGAACGCTGAGTTTGTTTGGCGTGCAGCTTCCGTTTAGGATCCTGGAGTTTCTGAAGGGGCTGCGAAATCGAAATAGAAAGAGCGACTACCATGGCCTGAAAATATACATAATCCACAATCGCCCAGGCGTATTTTTTTGCCATCACCAGGAATCGAACCTGGAACTTCTGAATTACAGTGCCAGCGCTCTACTTACTTTGCTATCGCATGCGAAAAAAAACTAACTTCTGTATATTTCCCAGATGAGGTATCTATTTCAAAGCTAGAAATTGTTGGATATAAACGTGACTCAAAAAGGACGTTTAGCAAAAACTACAGTACACTACATCATCTTTATTAGAACAGTTGATGTATACTGATAAATTTACACCAAAGCAACCAAAAGCTCTTGCCAAGTCCTTAAAATGTCTTAAAATGAAATTTTTTGAATGCAGTTTAATCAGGACCTTGCTTCAGTACGGGGTGAGGACGACCAGGGCGAAACATTTCGATGTAGTAACATACGTTTTCAGCTCCTATGAGAAACCAATTCAATGAATTGAAACCCATTTTAATATCATAATTTTTTATTAAACAATTTCATCGTTAAAGAAATAAACCAATTCGGTTTCAGTTGATCATATTCCAGAACTTCTTCTAAAAATAAGTTTAGGGTTGCATATCGACCCAACCTATCCAATTTTCAATCCATTTGAATCCTACATAAAACATTTCTTTATGATGGGTTATGAAATGGAACCATCTAAGTTGGCCATATTCCAAGACTTCTTCCAAAAAACAACATTCAATTCTGCTTGCATCCTAATCACCGAGTTTTCAAACCATATTGAGGAATTGCTCCCAAAAATAATTTTAGAATCCCTTTTCCATAATAATAATTTCATTATAATTATAGAAAATGGCCATGTTCCGTTCCAGTTGGCATAATCTCAGAACTTCTTCTGAAAATCATTTTAGAATCACATGTCCATCGTACATACCATAATTCATCATAATCGATTTTGAAATTGCCTTATTCCGTTTCGGTTGGCTTTATTCCAGAACTTCTTCCACAAATCATTTTAATGTTTCATTTCCATTTATATTGGAATTTGAACTAAGGTTAATTTAGTTACGCCAAACATATTAAAATCAACTGAATGTCTTAATAAATCTTTTTTGTACAACGCCTTCAAGCATCATGCGGTGGTTTTTGTTAGGTAATGTCAGTGTGAAACTATTTGCTAGAAGTTAATTTTAAATGTTTTTTTTTTACATAATTAAGAAAAATTTATAATAATAAATTGAACATGAACTTCAGGAATTAGAACTTGGCCATTTCTTAACCAATCGTGGGTAAATTTAGTTTGTAGAGCTGGATTAGGATACTTACATCCATTTTAGGTTGAAGTTTTGTCGGTAGTGCATTTTTTGTACTTTTTGGTAGAAATATTGTGAGTAAATGTCCTCTTTGTTTTCTACGACTAAAAAAGTCGTTAAAATTGTATGGTTACCACTAAAAATAATATTTTATCCGATAAAGCCGAAAGAATAATCTTAAACAAATGAATATAACGGACGATTATAAAATACTTTTCAACAATTAAGTTCTTGAGAAATTTGAAAATACCGAGCTCAGTAAAAATATTTATTTTTAAACGTCGTTGTAATTTTACACTCAGCTAATGATAAAAATACTTTACCGATAAACTTTCAAGAAAAACCATTTATAAATCGTATACTAATCGATTATGTCAATTAAACAAATTGAGTATTATATCCGTTAAATCTGTGCGTACCCACTTTGTAAAAGCTCATCGAATAATCCAAATGCTCAACTAAATATCTACAACAACAACAAAACCACATTTATTAATTTGTAAAAATGAAGCTGCTTTATTTACACATCCATTAATCATAATTTTTTTTTGTACTTGTGTTCGCTCCGAGATGAGTCAATATATACAACAAAAAATAAATAAAATTTAGAACTTTTATGTTTATACTAAAAAAAAAAGCTCACATCCCAAAATGCTTATATAGAATTCTTTTAAAACAGTTTAAAAGTCATTTATCATTTTGTTCTACCAAAAAAATTTTTTTTATTCTATTTTTAATTTAAAATTTGTATTTGTAATGTTTGTAAATTTATATGTTTATGTTATTATGTTTTGTGTTTGGAGATTTTATGTTTTTTTGTGTTTGTTTGGTGTGTACCATGACTTTTAGTTTAGTTTTTCAGTTTTTTTTTGTATCTTGAGATCATGTATAGTAGATTTTTTGTTTTGTTCACTGTGTGTTATTATGACACAAAAGTATTTTATGCTCTTTTAGGAATTTATTATTATATTTTGTTGTTGGGATGCTGCTGCTACTGGTGCTGTTGTATTGTAGGGACGTGATTTAAAAAATATTATGATAGAAAATATACTTTGAAAAATTTATAAAAAAATACAATTTTCATATGTATTCGAGTATATACATATAATGTAGAGTTACGCTCACACTGTGTGAATGAATAATTCAGGGGAATACGTTTTGGAATTTAATTTTGAAATTGAATTTAAATAAATAAATATGGTATATGTGAATAGAGAAAATATGTGAAAAATATTTTTTATGGCGCGCTTGATTCAAAATCGAATAAGTAAAGTTCGTAGCCAGCACATATGTTATATATGGATGGAGAGTACACAGCAAAGATATTTGGGTTAAATATTTTGTTGCTAAAATTGAAAATCCAAAAATGTTTTATTTACAATCAAATTGAAAAAGAAAACATACCCGTATGTATATTTTATTATGGGTTTTCTGTTTGTTCCTAGGATTGTATAAATAAGGAGGGGGATCATGTGGATTATAATACGATTTTGGTTTACAGCTCTGAAATTATTATTTTATTAATAACATCATGCCGTGCGACTGATTCAAATCACATAGTATATTCAATTTATTTATTAGTCTTTCCAATTTTCCAATATCTCTACATATATAGATAATAATCTGCTGTATGTGTTTTTTTATATGGGTGGTACACATTTTGTATATCAATCAATAAACATATATATATATATATATATATATATATATATATATATATATATATATATATATATATAAACATCAATAATTCATAAACATACATTTATCGATGGCATATCTATGTACGTATACAAAATTCTATGTAAGTAAATTGAGCTACCTAATAAAGTGCTGATTTAATCAAAAATTTCTAAACCGAAACAAAATGTCGGCGCGCTTATAAAATTTCGGTCCGGTCCTTTATCGATATAAAGTAGAACTGAAAAAAATCGTAAATAATTTTTATAAATTGACCTATTTCCTTAACCAATTTGAGCGCCCTTTCCCTCCCGCATATTATTTGAATAAACTTTTATTCCCTTTTTTTTTTGGTTTGCGTATCGATTTATTATTTAATATGTTTCTTGTATTTACTTATCACTGGCATATAAAGCATTTATACAGAATTCGTTTACTACAAAATATTTACTTGGTATAGCAAGGCTATTAAATAACAAATAATTTTTATTGGAGCCACTCGAGGATATATAGCCATACAAATCTTTTATTTAAAAAAAGAAAATTACATTCCTTCCACCATGGTGGGAAACGAAAAGCTTTTAAAAAATATTTTATTACGGTTATTATGTTGTGCAAATTATATAATATTGGCACGTGGAGTTTGTAATAAAAGGTTGCTATTTTTAATCTTACATTTAATTTGCAGCACGTTTTTGAATTGTTATGTTCCTTGGTATGCTATAGTCGAGTACATTGTAAAATTTTAGATTCAAATTGGTACAGAGGTTATTTGTAAGTACGAGAACCAATGGAGAGATTCTCTTAAAATTTAAACAACTAAAGATTAAACTTCTATTAGATTTACAAGCCTAAAGTTCAAGCCAAGCCAATTAGTAAATTGTTTAGTTGGTTTAACCGTTCCGTACATTGGTCTATTTTCGGTACTTTCGAATGCCGAACTCTAGACCAATCAGAAATATCACAATAGTAAAACCATTACAATAAAAAACAAAGTAAAATATTAAAATGAAAACTTAGTTGTGAGAATGAAATATAGATAAAAAATGTGAAAGAATCGAATTTCGTAAGCTAGTAATTTGCTAGTACTACAACTACATGGTATTGTTATACATATGGACAATATTTCAATTTGAATAATTCAACATCAGTAGTCCCGACCTGATGAGAAGACTGATATTTTCAAATCAATAATGTCATCCGTTCGAAACTGATTGCTGTGATTCTTAAAAATTTTCCATCTATAAGTCAAAAATTGAAGTTAGCTGTCAAATATTTCAATATTCAATACTTTAACGAATTACAATACTATGCTGGGTAACTGCAGCCAGAAGTTATGTTAATAAATTTTATGTATAAGAAATAAACAAATAATGAAAAAACAACTAATAAATAATAATCCAGGAGCCAAGAAGACCGAAAACTAAAATCTGACATTTCGCCTTAAAGTCGATAAAAATAAAACCAGATTTCATTTTCCAAACTGACGAAATTAAGTTTGTTATAGTAATATAATGTTTATTCACAAATTGAGGAAAAATAAAGTTGCCCATAAAAGATAGTATATACATTAAACAAATAATATATAAATATTGTGACAGCTATGACATGTGCGATCCGAAAAATACAGTGGTTGAATTTGTGTTAGTTCAGAATTGGTCCAATTCGATTGAACAACTGACCGTTAAATGAACGATTTCCGATATAAAGTGTTCTAGAAACCGAACTGTCAAATACGTCTTTTGCGTGTGGGTAACTGCAGCAAAGAAACTTTCGAATTTCAACATGAAACTTGGCATACCGATTAAGCCCAATTTGTGCTAATTAGTGCTCACGGGAAAAAATTAGTGCTAGTCCAGGAGCCGGAAAAACGGGAAAAAAAAATTTAAATTTCGCCTGAAAGACGAAAAAAATAAAACCCAATTTCTAGAAAAAACCAGAAATAATTTAATCTTTATTTTACAACTCCACAAAAGCAGCTCAACCGACGAAATTTGTGCTTATCATAGAAAAATAATTTTTATAAATTTTCATTAATAAATTGAGGAAAAACAAATTAGCCCCTAAACGATACTATATTGCACATACAAAATACAGATGTAAACCGTTCAATAATATTTTTGTTGAACAACCAATTAAAAAATTAAATAACTTATTATAAAATCAAAGAATAAGCATTTCAGATAGCATATTCCTGTCACGCATGTTCATTGTCATCCGAAAAATATAGTGGCTGAATTTGTGCTAATCCAGAATTGGCCCAATTCCGTTGAACAACAAAGACCGTTGAATGAACAATTTTCTGACAAAAAATGTTCTACAAACCAATGAAGTTGGCACTTCTGATTGCATATTCCTATCAGGTATGTTCATTGCCATCCGAAAAATATAGTGGCCGAATTTGTGCTAATCCAGAATTGGCCTAATTCTGTTGAACAACAAAGACTGTTGAATGAACAATTTTCTGACAAAAAATGTTCTACAAACCAATGAAGTTGGCACTTCTGATTGCACATTCCTATCGGGTATGTTGATTGTCATCTGAAAAATATAGTGGCCGAATTTGTGTTAATCCAGAATTTGCCCAATTCAGTTGAACAACAAAGACCGTTGAATGAACAATTTTCTGACAAAAAATGTTCTACAAACCAATGAAGTAGGCACTTCTGATTGCATATTCCTATCAGATATGTTCATAAGCCATACGAAAAATATAGTGGCTGAATTTGTGCTAATCCAGAATTGGCTCAATTCCGTTGAACAACAAAGACCGTCGAACGAACAATTTTCTGACAAAAAATGTTCTACAAACCAATGAAGTTGGCACTTCTGATTACATATTCCTATCAGATATGTTTATTGCCATCCGAAAAATATAGTGGCCGAATTTGATAAGAATATGCAATCAGAAGTGCCAACTTCATTGGTTTGTAGAACAGTTTTATCAGAAAATTGTTCATTCGACGGTCTTTGTTGTTCAACTGAATTGGGTCAATTCTGGATTAGCACAAATTCGGCCACTATATTTTTCAGATGACAATGAACATACCCGATAGGAATGTGCAATCAGAAGTGCCAACTTCATTGGTTTGTAGAACATTTTTTGTCAGAAAATTGTTCATTCAACGGTCTTTGTTGTTCAACGGAATTGGGCCAATTCTGGATTAGCACAATTTCGGCCACTATATTTTTCGGATGGCAATGAACATACCTGATAGGAATATGCAATCAGAAGTGCCAACTTCATTGGTTTGTAGAACATTTTTTGTCAGAAAATTGTTCATTCAACGGTCTTTGTTGTCCAACGGAATTGGGCCAATTCTGGATTAGCACAAATTCAGCCACTATATTTTTCAGATGACAATGAACATACCCGATAGGAATGTGCAATCAGAAGTGCCAACTTCATTGGTTTATAGAACATTCTTTGTCAGAAAATTGTTCATTCAACGGTCTTTGTTGTTCAACGGAATTGGACCAATTCTGGATTAGCACAAATTCGGCCACTATATTTTTCGGATGACAATGAACATGCGTGACAGGAATATGCTATCTGAAATGCTTATTCTTTGATTTTATAATAAGTTATTTTATTTTTTAATTTGTTGTTCAACAAAAATATTATTGAACGGTTTACATCTGTATTTTGTATGTGCAATATAGTATCTTTTATGGGCTAATTTGTTTTTCCTCAAGTTATTAATGAAAATTTATAAAAATCATATTTCTATGATAAGCAGAAATTTCGTCGGTGGAGCTGCTTTTGTGAAGTTTTAAAATTAGTATTAAATTATTTCTGGTTTTTTCTAGAAATTGGATTTTATTTGTTTCGTCTTTCAGGCGTAATTAGGCGTAATAGACTAGCACTAATTTTTTCCCGTGAGCACTAATTAGCAAAAATTGGGCTTAATCGATATGCCAAGTTTCATTTTGAAATTCGAAAGTTTCCCTGCTGCAGTTACCCACACAATGAGATATACGTATTGAAAATTTCCAATATGTTTACTTTATGGTGGAATTTTCTAATCATTTTCAAAAAATTCTTTACGCCTAACATTTGTTTGTTTTTCGTGTATAACCACTAATCACACACGCAATTTTTACTTAGGATTTTTTCAGTAATTATTTCACGTCAGTGTTAATTGAAAATAATGCCAAATATATTTTGTTTAGGTTTACAGTAATAATGGAATTTCCAGCACTGGATTGAGATACAATAAGTATTTTAAAGTAAATCGATATGCTTAAAACTAATTTTGTTATTTACTTTCAGGTGAAGTCATTGCAGATGAATTTGGACATACATTTCTTTTGAAATCTATTGTTAAAGACATAAATTTGATTTTTCGGTTTTTTTTATCGCAATCGTTACCATGTTTATTCTATTTTTTATTTAGTTTCTTTTCGCATGCCAAAAAAGAAAAAATTTAAAATTTTAATATAAAATAATAATTCATCATAAACTTTAATTAAAAAACAATATTAAATCGTATATAAATACTGTTAAAATAAAAACGAATAATAATAAAGTGTAGAGAATTCGGTAATTAAATTTGGTTACTCCCCGAGTTTTATAAATTGCATTTTAATATGAATTTAGGCGAAAAAAGGAAAAAATAATTTTAATTGGCAAACTTATGAAATTAAAACACGAAAATGAAAGGTTTAATATGTCGCTGGCTGAGTGGACTTATATAAAACTTCTAAAGTTTATGAACTTTGTTCTGTACACCAGAAACAAACAGGAGAATCAGATTACCGGTCCATTGTCCTGCAAAAAAAATTGTAGAAATAGTTGATTGTCGTCTACGTGAATTTGGGTTATCCTCAAAAGATGCGTGTTGAGTACAATAGACATAGCTCCTGTAATGGAAAAATATGGTCGTACTTCGAGGCTTGTTCGTCAACTATCGTAATTTTGCCCACTGTAATAAACAATATGGAGGTGGAGTTCTTGTTGCTGTTCATAATGATTGGGATGTTGTGAGGCTTAGCGGGTTAAATAACTTTTATGTTATTGATGATGTTTGGATCAAAATTAAATTGAAAACTGGATCAACTGTAATTATTTGTGTTGTGTAGTTCAACATCGGGTTTGCTTTTCTGGATTATAAGTTATTCTGTGATAATATGTCAAATCTTGTTAACTCATGTAAGGCTAATTCGAATTTTATTATAGTGGGTGACTTTAATCTAGCATCAATTGAATGAAATACTGACAATCTTCAGATTATATTTGCTTTGAATTACGAGGCACGTACTGCCGAATATTTAATTGACACTATGGAAATGACTCTTTTATCACAATTCAATCACGTACGAAATGCTCAAAGCCGGCTTCTCTAGTTAACAGATGATCTGGCTGGTATTGATTGGCAATTTTTATTTTATAATTCATCAGTTGATAATGCAATTGACATTTTTTATCGTAACATTTTTCTTCTATTTATAAATACTCAGATTATATTTCAAAAGAACAATGGAAGTGTCCTTTTTTGGTATTCTAAACGTCTTATACTACTTATCACAGAGAAAGCTAAATCACAAAAACGCTTTAAGTTGTACAAAAATAATCTTGTTGATTCAATATTTTCCAACTATATGAAAATAGTTAAACGTATATGTACAGAGCACGATATCTAGAACAGCTACAATCTGTTGTGCTAATGTTAATGTTTCTTTTATTTCTGACACCGAAGTTGTAACCGCCGGTGTGGTGTCAAAATGGTGCGGCGAACACAAATGGTGTGGAATGCATCTTTTACTTATTTTCGCAGTACGCCTGAATGTCAGCGACAAAATTTGATAGTACGATTTGCAAGTGTTATAAAATATAACACCTACGATTCAAAATTACTCGCGGGTTAATAAACTTTTTTTAACAAAACTTAAGTAATTGCCTATTCGTTCGGTTCATATACAATCAATCATTCCTCGATGACTGTATTGGGCTAAATAATTGTGACAAATCATTCGTATGTTCTTTCCAATTTCATCCCTCTGTGGAAAACCATTAAAAAACCACTGAACACCGTTGGATGTACTGAGTCGGATACTGCAAACTATTGCAAGATTGTTTTCGCTGTCACTTGGCGAGGTAAGCGTATTGCTTAAATAATATAATGATTTTTTTACATAATACTGTGTCTATAACTGCGAGTCTAACAATGCTATTTTTCTTTGTTTCTTTGAATAATTTCGTTGTTAGCCGGTTAGTATTGAGAAGTGATTATCGAGGTGCGACTTCTCTATAAGCGATCGGTACCACCTAATCCGCACACCGGTTTGTACACCGGCAAACATAATAACATTAGACGGTGCAGTGTGATCTGAATTTTAGCCAGGATGGTTGGGCATGGTGTATAGTTTTTGGGTAAATAAACAAAAAAAAAAAAGAAAAAAGTAAAACAAATTTTTTTTTAAGAAGAGTATTGCATTTAGCCATTTTGTTTGTGTCCATATATAGTATATATAAAAAAAAAAAAAAAAAATTCTGAATTGAAAATTCTACCTAAAATTAGTGCATGCCGTTAATTAGTGTAAGTTTAGTTCTAGTGTTATTTTTTTGTGGTGTGAAAAAAAAAAGAAAATCAAAAAAGGGGAAAGAAGTAATTAATACCAAAATAGTGTGGAATTCCCAAATTACTCTAGGTTCCAGCACGGCGCACAAGAGCTCTCGTGGGACGTGGATGAGGAGAAATCGGGTGAGTTTTACTTTACTAAATCTAAAGAATTTCCATTATTTTTAAACTATATTTGTTACTTATATAACCTGGTCCGAAAAAAATATAAAAAAAACATAATTTTCACACCAACAAAAAAAAAAATATAATAATAATAATTTGATTTCGATGTAATTTTCTTTTTACGCTTAGTTTTCTTGAATTTAAATATAATGTACATTACATATGATTTAACTTATTTTGTTGTTCTGTTATAAGTTGTGCACGCTTTTCTCTATTGCTATTTATTTGAATCGGTTGGTCTATTAAAAAAAAATGATTTGCTGATCTGTTCCGAATATTGGGGAAGTGATGATTTTCCGTCGAATGGAATTGTTAAGTGGTTGTGTTATGTGAGTAGTGAATATAGTGAAATGATGTGATTTTGTACATACGCACATGAAATAGTTGTGACTCTCAGATTGGTCGTAAAACAACCCTCCCAATTGGAGCACCCGGATGTAAAAAAAAAAAGGCATGTGCAAAACGACCAAGCCGGGTTACAAAGTCCTGGCAGCTTTGGAATTACTAGATATTAATAAAAGTGCTGGTTCCGATCAGTTAACCAACTTATTCTTAAAAAAATTAAGGGAAGCACTTGTTATACCATTGACACTACTATTCAATATGTCTGTAAAAAAGCGCAGCCTTTCCCTCAAAATGGAAAGAATTTTTTGGTTCCTATTTATAAAAGCGGTAACTTGGCTAATGGTGAAAATTATAGGCCTATATTCATATTAAACTCGGTATCAAAACTTCGTTGAGAAGCTAATGTACAAAGTCATTTTAAACTTAATTCAAAATCAAATCACATCTACCCAACAGGGTTACTTTACAAAAGTTCAACGCTAACCAACTTAGCGGACTTTTCTGAGATGGCATATAACACTTTAGATAAAAATAGGCAACTGGACTGTATATACACAGATTTTTCCAAAGCGTTTGATAAAGTTTTTCATGTTCTTTTATTACAAAAGCTCGCCTCTTTTAACATTCCACCAATCTTGGTCAACTTGTTCCGATCCTATTAAGTAATAGAACTCAATTCGGAAAGTTTAATGGAGCTTTATCGAATGGTGTTGAACCTACGTCAGGAGTTTCTCAGGGGTCAATTTTGGGATAATTGTTGTTTATCATTTTTGTTAATGATATTCCGGAAGTTATTCAGTCAAAACACTTGCTCTATGCAGATGATCTAAAGATTTTTAGTGCAATTAACAATGGAAATATGGCGTATTCGATTCGTATTGAGAAGTTCAATTTGATGACATTAGAAAGCAGAAGAATGTTACTTGACGAAAGTTTTCTCTTTAAATTGATCAATGGTCTGATTGAGCACAGCTGTTATCAATTGGCCTATAAAACACGAAATCAACTATTGTTTCAAGTAACAACTTCAAGAACAAATCTCTGTTCTTTGGAGATTTGGATTTGTTTAACATGTCTTTTTTTAAATGTCGAAGAAAATATAACGTAATCGTGTGCAGTAACAGTGACGGTGCTTGACGTAGATTCACTGAAGCTTGTTTTCATATTATTTATTGCTTTATATTTTTAATATGATTATTATTATTATAAATGGGTTTTTGGTTTTAGAAAACTTTGTATAGCTATTATATTCTTTCTCTTCTGTTTAATTACATATTTATTTTTTGAAATCGATTTTACTGTACATTTTTATTTCTTAATTTTCGAGAGGCAGCATGCAAATGGGATATCTTGTTTGTTACCCAGTTGTTATATATAGAAATAAAATAAATACTATGCTACGACAATAATGCGCTGCATTTAGCACCAATAAAAATATTATTCCAAAAAATTGAAAAAATTGTAGCAACGATGGTTCTGACGATGAGTTATCGAATCATTTTGTATCAGATTAGAGATAGGCGGTATTCCAGAATATAGCGACACATTTCAAAATGTTAGACAAATTTTGAAAGTGTTTAGAAGATCGCCAACTAAGCACAATGTACTTCACAACTCACTAAATTTATTCTTACAAACTTTTCATCTCATTTACACTGGTTTCAATTTCAGTGCAAGTAAATTTTTTTTTAATAATTTTTACTGAATTAATTAATTAATTTTAATTAAGGAATAAATAATTTTCTGAATGATATTACCCAAGTCAGAAAAGCAGTAGTGATTGAAATGAAGGCGTTTTAAATTTATTTGTCATGCTTTGGAGGAAAATGGCACCAACTTGAGTAAAAACTTATTAATTGCTGTTAAATTAGAAATTGAAAAAAGAAGAAACTCCAATTTGGTATCGCTAACCAAATTTTTACAAAATCCAAATAACATGAATGAAGAAGTAGAAGATGATTTTTTCGAAATATCATCTAAGTCGGAAATTATAAAATTTAAAATGCAACTTCTCAAGCAAATGATGCGATAAATAGCACTTCTGAAACAGAACAGCCAAAGACTTGACAAAAAATTAGAACGTAACAACACTAATTGTCAAGTCTTCAGATTCCCCATGAGAGAATTTAATCTTTATGAGTTGGCGCCTTGGCGGACCAAATGAGCAATAATTTGACAAAACTACTTCACGCCCTAGCAAGTGTTAAATCAACCTCCACTGAAAATGAATTAAATTTTTTACCTATGCTGTAATTTCGAAAAAGAGGGATCGTCAGAGAGGCGACAAATCGGTTGAGGGAATTTGCTTCATACAAGTTTATTTCCTTAAATTAAAATAAAGAATTTATATAAAATATTTTACTTCAAGTTTAGTTCTATCTACTCTCTATTTTTGCACTATATAGTTCTTCGAAATACCTTGAAAATTTTCGATAAATTGTGAATTGGCTTCTCAAGTTTTCGGGAAATTAAATAGTTGGAGAAATTGCAAACACTATTAAGTACAGAGTAACCCTCCAAGAACACGGTATTCGAAGAACACGGACACCCATTTCTTCAAATTACACGATTCCAAACAATACAATTTTCTTTTAAGATTTTTTCGACTTTTCGGACAAAATATCATTTTAATGGACACCCATACTATGTTTACGACAATTTTTGTCGCAGAAAACAAAGAGGCCATTTATTAACAATATTTCTACCACAAAAGTAAAAAAAATGCACTCCCCTCCCCCACGTTTAACCCCAGAGCACTTGTGTACACAAAGATACACAAACCCTTACAAAAATGAGAACTCCTTTAGGTAGCTTCTTGGCAGCTTGGTTTCGTACTGATAAAAAGCATGTGCATTTTTTCTACTTTTGTGGTAGAAATATTGTTAATAAATGGCCTCTT
This sequence comes from Nephrotoma appendiculata, assembly GCA_947310385.1. Lineage (NCBI taxonomy): Eukaryota > Metazoa > Arthropoda > Insecta > Diptera > Tipulidae > Nephrotoma > Nephrotoma appendiculata. The sequence continues at coordinate 283,336,719 of OX371225.1, read as the reverse complement.
TGTTTTCTGCGACAAAAATTGTCGTAAACATTGTATGGGTGTCCATTAAAATGATATTTTGTCAGAAAAGCCAAAAAAATCTTAAAACAAATTAAATTCACGGACGACTTTAATAATTCTTCTTAATACAATTTTCGTTATTCTCTTTTGTTTTGTTTTTTGTATATCATAACAAAAAAATAAAACAACGTTTTTTTTGTGGTCTCGAACAACACGGTTTTAAGGAACACGGAACGAGTTAATCGGGTTCTTGGAGGGTCTTGCTGTACTAACAAAACATAGTGTTTAATTAGCTTAGATTTGTAAACATTTTGTGAGTTTCCCAAGGGCAAAGATTGAAGAATAAAGCCAAAGGCAGTTTAAAAAAATTAAAATATCATCCATTGACATTTAGTTTGACATAATTTTTTAAACAAACATTTAAGTTGGTGCATTTTCAACGATTTATTAAAATTTCGCAGGGGCCCTACACGATATCGTGAATTTGGTATCACCAAACACGATACCTTTTCGCCATCTATCCGATAACGAGACAAGTTCCGCTATCAAAAACGTGGCGGATATTTTTTCAATTGACAATTGTTTGTTGTGTTTTATACTTTCAATTAATAAAACTTTATAATTACCAATGTAAGTAATTATAAATAAAATGTTTATATTTATATTAAAAGTTAAAAAATCAACCCTAAGCAGTTCGAGCTTATGGTCGATTTTATCGAGAGGCACAGAGATTTGGCTACAAATAAATTAGCAAGTACACAGTACAAAGAAAAATCAAATTCTTTGTTCGATTCCTAATTTATCATTCATTTCGTACCGATGTGAAGTTTCTAACGTTAATTAAAAGTGTAGCATACGCAACAAATATTCTGCAGCGCATGCAACTCATCTATGCAGTGTATGCAACTTATTTAACATGTATGTAAATAATTTATAAGAAAAACCACAAAATCTAAAATTAAATTAATTATTTCGAATTAAAAACAAACGAAAAATATATGTACAAATATGTATTAAAGTTTTCAAAGTTTTATCATACACTAATATTTACCAATTGAGGTTAAACACATAATTAACACTCCATCCTAGAGTTTTCGCAATATAGCCACTAGTATTATCGAATAGTAGACGTTCGAGCCTATTTAAATTTGTATAGACCGTACATATAAAAAGGGTTGGGCTCTTCTGACAAAATTTCATATTTTGATAAAAAAATTATATGTAAGCTGTACCTACACTCCCAATTAACACTACATCTTAGAGTTTTCGCAATACAGCCACTAGTATTATCGAATAGTAGATATACGAGCCTATTTAAATTTGTATAGCCCGTACATATAAAAAAGGTTGGGCTCCTCTGACAAAATTTCATATTTTGATAAAAAATTTATATGGAAGCTGTACCTACACTCACAATTAACACTCCATCCTAGAGTTTTCGCAATATAGCCGCTAGTATTCTCAAATAGTAGACATACGAGCCTACTTAAATTTGTATAGCCCGTACATATAAAAAGGGTTGGGCTCATCTGACAAAATTTCATATTTTGATAAAAAAGATTATATGGAAGCTGTACCTACACTCACAATTACCACTCCATCCTAGAGTTTTCGCAATATAGCTACTAGTATTATCGAATAGTAGACATACGAGCCTACATAAATTTGTATAGCGATTATTCAATAATAGTAGTCGCTATATTGCGAAAACACTAGGATGGAGTGGTAATTGGGAGTGTAGGTACAGCTTCCATATAAATTTTTTATCAAAATATGGAATTTTGTCAGAAGAGCCCAACCCTTTTTATATATACGGGCTATACAAATTTGAGTAGGCTACTATTTGAGAATACTAGTGACTATATTGCGAAAACTCTAGGATGGAGTGTTAATTATATGTTTAACCTCAATTGGAAAATATTAGTGTATGATAAAACTTTGAAAACTTTAATACATATTTGTACATATATTTTTCGTTTGTTTTTAATTCGAAATAATTAATTTAATTTTAGATTTTGTGGTTTTTCTTATGAATTATTTACATACATGTTAAATAAGTTGCATACACTGCATAGATAAGTTGCATGCGCTGCAGAATATTTGTTGCGTATGCTACACTTTTAATTAACGTTAGAAACTTCACACCGGTTCATTTCATTTTCTTAACTTGCCTGAAAAGTGATACATTTTTATTGAAGAAATATTAAAAATAACCCAAAATTATTTGATTCAACACTATAAAACCTCAAATCACAAATCTAAAAGTCAAAATTAATCTTAAAGTAATGTTGATTACACTGATAAATGTCAAGTCAGCTGACATAAAATGAGCTCAGTTATTCTTTTCGGTAGCGGAATTCATGATAAATATAAAACTTGAAGCGGGTCGAAAAGAATATATCGAAATATTTTACGATTCGCTGCGGAAATAATGATAGGGCCTCAGCAAGTAGCAATAGCCAATAGTCTCTTTGTTAAAATAGGTAATTTTGATTTGGATATTTCATTGCAATGAAATCGTCAATTTCATACCAATCGATTTACACCTAGTCTAGTTATTTCCATGAAAAACTTGAAAAGCCGCATTATAGCAACACAATTCACATAATGATTTTTGTTTAAAAGCCTTACCATAATTATCATGAATTAGGTGTATCCGGTTCGTATAAACGGTTTAATACATATATGAAAAAAATACTTGAAATGGAAGGGCACAACATCAGCAGCACACTAAATTGTCTTAAACCTTAAACTACTTGTGTAACATATACACAAAAATATATATCTGCCAGAGTACAAATAAAAACTAGAAGTACAAAAAAATCCTAAATTAATTATATTGAATTCGATTTCGATCGAAATAACATTTTGAAATTAATACTTTTTATTTATTTATGTGCTAAACAAATTAAATTAGATCCTTCCCCCCCCCCCTTCACTTCACTCGTATATAGCGTCAACATGTTATGTGTATACATGGCGAGTGCAATAACACTTTCCACACACCAAATATGTTGTTGAGTTATAATAGACAACAGAACGGTTGAACGCCATTGCCGCCGATATATGTACAACGAATGGTTCCTAAATCATAATTTATTAACAAAAATATTATTGTTATTTTATTAATATTTGTTGTTTTTGTTATTATTGTTATTATTATTATTATATTTCCAAACACTATGTTTATGTTTATTTTTATCCAATTTTCCAAATATATAAAAATAAATTTACCATATTATAGCTTTGTCATTGTGCATACAGTGTGTGTGTGTACATACATTTTTTTTTGTTCGAGAACCAAATCTACAAAAAATACCCAATTTTTTCGGTTGGGATATGAGTATCGTATATACAATCCATTATTACACACATATCATACAGCAGCAGGTGTGGCTTATGACTTTTCAACGATTCAGTCATATAATATGGAGAGTGCTAGGGAAACACATATAGATATCTAGATATAAATGGATATATGTACGAGAACAACAGCGAAATTATTATGGCAACAACAACAGCCACCAAAAGTAATTTTATGTATGTTCAAAATTTGGTGAGTGTGTGAAAAATCGGTTATTCGCCCATTTTAAAATATAAACGGGTAGTTAAATTTAATTTGGCTTTATATTATATCATGTGTACAGACTGTATACATACACCTAACATATTTATGTGCATGTGGATCGAAAACACTTAGTAAAATAGATTTTCACTTCTTTCGTATTACAATATTTTTTTCTGTGTTGTGTTGCTGAGTCTATTTGATTATGATTTTTTGTTTATGTTATGTCTATAATAATATCGAATGACATTAACATTTCAATTTTTTTTTTTCGTTTTTGGAAAATTAGTAAAAAAAAAAATATAATGAAATAAACACATTACGTATACATATATACATATTGGAAACGGTCGATTGGTTTTCTACACCGCACTCTATATATAAAAATAAATGTATGTCCATATATTTTATCCAATTTAATTTGCTAATGATGTTCGATCGATTTTTGAGCTTTTACAGTGTTTGGATATTGATTTTAAATATTAGCGCACTTTACAAAAAAAAAATAAAATAATTAAATATTTGTATGATTTAGTTTTACAAAACAAAAAATTTTAACAAATTTTATAATTACTGTAAAGTTATGTACATTGTGATATTGTGAAGTTCCATCATACTAGAAATATAAATATAAAAATTTATCAAAATAAATTTATTTTTATTTTAATATTGCACAACAATAAAAAATTTTAATGTATTTTTTAAATTAAGGAAAATAATAATATTTTAATATTTTTCACAGTTTAGGGCGTAGGTAAAATTTTCGTTTCAATAAACCAAAAGGCCAAAAACTTTAGCTTTAAGCAACACATTTTGGTAGTTAGCAAATAACATGTTATAGTTAAAGTTACCAGTTAAACGTTAACAATAAATAATTTCAAAATGTATTTAAAAATTTTTTAAATGTTCATTCATTAAGTTTTGGGGACATATCAGATCTAATGAAATTAATTTGAAAATAATTTGGTTAATGATTTAATGATAATGATTCATTAAACAATAAAGGAAAGTGTTTCAGTGTCTTAATGAGGAAGAATTGTCACTGATATAAAGGAAGGCATAGTTCGAAAATACCAAATTATGGCTTTAACAGAAAATGCAAACTCGAAAACAACTGGATAAATTTGAATTTAACAAATAATCCGTTATATCGGAATGTTCTTGAAGTAGTTACACCTATGTGTGGTGCCACAAATTTAAAACCCATTTTTAAATTCTACCAACCTTCAAATGACACCTGTTAAAATTTCGTGACATTTCGATCATTAGGTTTACAAGTTACAGTTGTTTTAGTAACATCACTTTTGTTAATTTCAAAACGTGTGTTGATTAAATTGTTCTTTGATGGGGAAAAATGCCGTTCAAGCAAAGTAGTGGCTTGAAAAACGTTGTCCGGACTGTGTACACGGGAAATCAAGGTCGTACAATCACCGATGACTCTAGAAAACATAAAAATAATCCACAAAATTATTTGAAAGACCGAAAAGTGAAGTTGCGTGAGATAGCCGAGATTGTAAAGATATCAATGGAACGTCTTGGTCATATTTTGCACGAAAGTTTGTCCATGAGAAACCTGTGTTCGAAGTGGGTACCGCGTTTACTCACAATGGATCAAAAACGACAACGCGTCGATGGTTCCGTGCGCTGTTTGGAGCTGTTTAAGTGCACTAGAAAGGATTTTTTATGAGGTATGTGACAATCAATTAAACTTGGATCTACCAAGCATCCATATTTTGGGATGTACATGAAATAATATTCATTGACTACTTTAAGATAGGAAAAAGATCAGCAGCGAATATCTCGAGTTATAGGTGAAATGAAAAAGGAAAAGTTGCTATTGCACCAAGACAATGCACCATGTCACAGGTCAATAGCAACAATAGCAAAATTGCACAAACCGCACATTTAATTGCTTCCGCATCCAAAAAAAGCTCAAGAAGTGATGCCGAAACAGAAGCTTATTTTGAAAAAAAAAGATAAATCGTTCTACAAAAGAGGCATCGAAATGTTAGAAAGGCGTTGAACTGATTACAGGAGATGTGACGTGTTAAAAAACTCAACAGATGGTTTAAAAAAACTTATTATATTGCGTCTATTAATGGGGTGAGAACCCTCCGGTGCTGGCACCCAGGACCAACCTATATCTAATTCCCACTGCGTCTTTCGTATTCTGTATTTTTGGTCTGAGTTCGGTAACAAACCCAGCGTCATATAAATTAAAATAATAAAATTAAATATAAATAAAATTATAATTTTCAAATTATAATTATATAACTAAGGTTTTGTCGTTAACTCAGGCTTTATACTCTGATAGCCTCTTTAACATGATAGATAAACTCCTTATGGCAAAATTTAAAATGTTAAAATATTTAAAATAAAATAAAACCTCTGTTGGAAATCTGGTGTTATGAATTAGAAGTTTTTAAAAAATTTGAAATTATTAAAGATTAAACCTGAGTTTACATTAACCCCTCTATCGCATCCGTTCGTTTCACGCTTAAATTATTGAATGGGCAACCTTTTTATAAGTACCAGCTTACTAGCTGGCCAAACGAATTTTTCTAACGGTCACCCGTTTCCAAGCTATTACCAAATTCACAGTATGCAGATAAACCTAAACCTCTCTCTTCCCCGATATCATTTGCGTAAACGAGACAGTTCTACTATCACTCGATTGGATTCAAATACGTTCTACCTTGCTAATTTACCCAAAATATAAATATTGAGCCTTATTTGATAATTTGTACGTTTCCGTAACTAACATGTTGCCGGTTCCTTATTTTATAACTGGACAATCGTTTTTTGGACGTTATATCGATTGGAATCTGCTTCGGCTGAGACTGTTTGATACCCTTTGGATACACCAAGGAGAATTACCCTTAGTGCGCTTTTTAGTGTTCCTCGATGGTCGCAGTTTATTATATCTGCTCATCCAATGTAGCCATAAGTCATGAATGCAACCACTAAGCTTTCATATATCTTAGCCAAAGAATTTGTTTCAAACTCCACCTTTCTTTAGCTAACCTTTTCAACATAAAGGAAATTTTTTCACTACTCTCTGCAACTCTATTGACGTGCGAGGTCACACCGAACCTTTCAGCGAAATCAACTCCTAACCATTTTACCGATGATACCACGTGCTTTCTTCTCCTAATGTCAAGTAAGTCTTTGAATTGGATCATAATGGTTTTGGAGAAGGCTAGTTCCATTTGGTTACTATTGCACTAATCAACCATTTTGTCTATGCCATTCTGCTCTTTCTGATGAATGCTCAGTCTTGAGTTGCCGGCAAACAGCTTGGCCTTGTCGTCCGCAAATGGTAATTCTTGGCCATCAATAAATGGACAGTGGATTCTTCTCAAATATTTCATTATAGTAGGCTACCACAGATTATCAACAGCTCAAGTTATATCCAGGATTACTCTTAAGACATACTTTTGCTTGACTTCTCTGTTATATTGACCTTTTTCACCATAGCATCCTCTGTTGACCAATTTTCCCTGAACTCGAACTGCTTATCGCTGTATCTTCCGCTACCTTAAAATATGTTCAACCATATGCCGGTAATTAATTTCTCAAGAAATTTACATCAGACCGACAACAACATGATTGGCCTCTTTGGTTTGACTTCGTCATTTTTTCCAGCATTTTACAAAAATTTTTTTTACACAGACAAGCATTCTATAACTTTATTTATTTATTTGTTTAAATTTTAAATTTTTTTTAAACAACAGATAATACATTTAATTGGTTGGCTATCTCTTGCCAATTTATTCCATGCTGTCTGGAGAATCTACCCCAGTTAGCATGCTTAATTGAGTTCCTCGGAATATTATCGCTTATTTCACTTGTATATAATGAGGAAGCCGCCTCAATAGTGAACATAATTGTTCTGTGGTCACTTGTGGTTCAGTTTGAGTGTACTGGTCGTAAGTTCAATATTCGACTCCTCATTATGACTATATGCACTTGATTGTTCAACTCTATCACTAGTATCACATTAGTTGCATTAAAATCACCCGTGACTATGATTGGATGGTTGTGTATGCTGTACTGTGATATTTTGAGTATTTCCACACCATTGATAATACGTACCGGATACAAAGGAGATCAATGTTATGATGTTCAACTTTTGCATTTTGCATATTTAGCTGAATAATCGTCAATTTGCAGATGCTCGGTGAGTTAATTGACATAAACTGTCTTTCTCATCATTAGGTCCAATGTCATTTATAGGCGGAAATTTACACATTGAGCGTACTTTGAAGAGCTTAGATGGTCTAGGAATGGGGATCCATAATATGACCAATGATGACACTCTCCACGACAGGGGCTAACAAAATGGATGAAAATTCTCTCACATTATTTTTTCCTGCCTTCAGAAGGCATTTTCTTTTAATGTACATGGCATTTCTAAATCTAAAGCTAAATAGCTACAATACGGATTGTAAATGGCCCCGATTGTACAATTCGCCGTATTGCCCGCTGAGGGAATTTTAATCGGATTTAACATTTCACGTATTATTCAATTCGTCGAATGAAAAGTGAGCGAATGACGGTAATAGTATTCGTGGTTGACATATAATTGAATACAGCTTTATTTAGCCTAAAGTTTATAATAAATCTAAAAAATAAATTAAGGTTTTTAAGCATTTTTGTTAAAAAAAATGCTATATGGTTTCGGTTTGCCGTCTGTCCGTCTGTGTCTACGATAACTTGAGAACGGATAAAGATATCAACTTAATTTTTTCACTTAAAGATCAAGCAATTCATGGGAATGTGCCCTATTGATTTGGACATTTCTGTGTCTAGGGTATTCGCAGATACGTAGGGTTTTGTTAACCCCCCTCCTTAAAATTGATAGATTTTTTTTTATTTTCTATACTATTTTGATTTCATAGAGCATGCGAATGTGGAATAAAAATATATCGCGTGTGGATGTGGGTTTGTGTCGATGGTGTGGTTATGGGGGTGGTAGGAGTGGTGGTATGGTGGGTGGAGGGGGTGGATGGGATGAGGTGTTTTGGGTTTGGTGTGGGAATTGGGATTTGATAGATGAGGGTTTGTGTGGGTGGTGTGTGTGTGTGTGTGCGTGTGTGTGTGTGTGTATGGGAGTGGGTACGGATGTGTGAAAGAATGATGATAATGGGTGGTGCAGTATAGGGTGGTGCGAGTGAGGTGGGTTTTAGGGGTTTGAATTTGATAGTGGGTGGTAATAATGTTTAGGTGTGATGGTTTGTGGTTGATTGGGGCCGGTTGAGTTATGGTATGTAGATTGAGGTTAGTTGGGCTGGGTGTAGATGAGGTTAGGTGAATGTGGGTGGGTGTGATATTTGAAATACGCAAATCACACGTCACATCTTTATAGACAAAAAAATGCTTATAGAGTTCGATTCCGAACCTTTCCCGTCTTTTTTTTTTTAAATCTAAATCACAAATTCAGAATCATTCCTACTCATTGTGTGTTTGATAATTGGAATATGTTTTGGCACAAATTACGAACTGCATTTCTGGATTTTTTTCTATTCGACGATTCTTCTTCTTTGTTCGCATATAAAAAAGGCTAATTGTGTCCATAATTAATTAAAATTCTCTTTTAAAATTAAATTATTTTGGGAATTGAAATTGCAGTTTTTCGTCGATTTCAGTAACAGGAACAATTTTGAATGCGAATCGAATACATTCTGACCACAGTAAATCTGGCAAGTTGTATAATCGATTCTTGAAACTATAGTATAATATCATTTGAAGCAGTAATCTGAGTATTAAGATTTTGGTTTGAATTTTGCAGCATATGAATAACCACCTTAACCTAGCGATATAAAACGTGCGAGGATGCAAATTTAAAATATGATTCGTTGATATCTAAGTTAAGCTGTTTAAGATAAAATCGATAAAACATGTTGATAAACTATTCATAGTAGAATCGGTTACTTTTACAAATCCGAGAAAGCGCAGAGTAAACAATGTTCTCGGTAAAATTTCATTATTACACAAGCGACGGTTTCAACTATGTTCAATAATAACTTTCCTTTCTCTAATTTTAAAATTAATTTATTCTGGTCAGGTTTTAGGGCCGTTAGAATTGAAATTATATTTTGTAAGACCTGCTGTGGTAGTTGATCGGAATGATTGAACATACGCATGCGAAGATGAAAACTTAGGAGAAATTTTTTACTCATTGATTTCACTATTACCGATTCTTCATGCTTCTAATTTATCAAAATATTTACCCTTTTCAAAAATTTATTAAAGCTTCCTTGTAATTTTTTAATTTCAATTTCTTTTTTTCCATTACCTTTTTGATTTGCAGCACCGAATAATTTATTCTCTGATTCGATAGTTGATCGTTTAACAAAACACGCAGTTTTGTAGCCGCACACGCAATCAAACTTTTGTTTTTATAATGGCAACTAAAATATATACGGGTTTACCGTACATCCAATTTGTTTGATTTAATTTTCATTCACTACATATTTGACAAACAAACCCAACATGCATACAATGGGAAATTCACACTAGTATGTTTCATGTCATGTAACGACAACACTTCACGCTTGTTCTTGTACTAATTTACTGTTGTTAGTTTTCTATGTGTATGTAAATTTTCATCATTTTGTCCGTACTATCAATGCACCTCATCAATCATATGATCATACCAAGCAGTACTGCTTGACATGTCATAGAATTTATGTCTACATTCTTTTCTGAACTAACGTTTCACGAAAAAAACATTATACAACAAAATCATATCATTTATTTGATTATATTGCCATCTATATTCGAAGAGAAGGAACCGTCGATATAAAATCACGCCATGTATCAAAATTTTTAAAGTTATGAAGCCATTTGTATTCTAGGTGCACTGGTTAATGGATTTATAATAATTTTATTATCTTATTTATTTGTATTAATTATTTATGCCTTTGAAATTATTTGGGAAACAGAAGCGGATAATTCGCCAAACTTAAGTACAAGGTTCAGCTTGAAATATTTACATTTAATTTTTATTGACTTTAAGCAGACATAACATTTGTGTTTATGTTTAGATTAATATTCTTTTAATAATAATTATCATGTTAAGTGAAATAACTAAAATTAACTAGGCACGTCCACCGACTTCTATTCGAAAATCAAATTTTTTAAGAACTCGCAAAGACATTACCGCATTAAATTCATCAATTTCGGTTCGAATGTTGTTTTTCAGCTGTGCAATTGTTGTCGGTTTATTCACATAAATTTTACTTTCTAAGAAACCCCAAAGAAAGTAATCTAATGGCGTTAAATCGCATTACGTGAAATTAATCGACCTGGAAATTTAGAACGCAATACCTGGATGTGTCTTTTAATTTTTGTCTTAATTGAATATTGTAAGGATGCAAGCGCAAATCCTTATGTAAAATTCGCAAAACAGTCGATATATGAATGCCTAATTCCTGAGAACGTCGTAAGATCGATGTTGAAGGTTTCCATGACACTATCGGCCACAGCAGCAATATTCTCACTAGAATGTCCACTTTTTGATCTGCCACACCTTTTTCGATCCTTGCCAGAACCAGTCTCTTCAAATTTTTTCACTAACCTTTAAATTATTACGCTAGTTTTACGCTAGTTTTGAATGTCATCACGATTTTTTTTTTACCATCATGAAAGTTTTACTATCATGACATTTTTTATTTTTTTGTTATCCCGAAAAAAATTCCAAAACAGAAAATTTCAGTAAACAAATAGTGAAGGGTGTTCGAACCATCCCGAAACGACAAAAAAAATATTGAAATTAATTTAATAACAAATAATTGAATGGCATGGTTAAGCCAAAAATCCAAAATCAAGCATTCCTGTTATTAGTAAAATAACAACTATTGTGGATCGAGTCTATGAGTCAAATTTTAGATATAGTCGTGTGAAGTCACAGTAGATATTAATTAACAGAGCAAGGTTGGTATGGAATTTGTAGAGGAAGGATCCAGACTTTCAACATCCCGACAGGACAAAATATCGACTTTTCTTTAAAAACCAGACTTGTCTTTATTAAGTTCTCGAACCCAGTTGCAGACTATAATAATTTTATTAATTAAGCAATTATTATTCTTAACATCTTCGATGTTATCGCAACAAGTAGTGGTACACTACTGATGAGAATCGGATTTTAGAATGACATCCCAAGTGGAGGGGGACGATCATCATGTGGAAAATACTGGAATTATCAACGGAGTCAATCATCAAAGGGAATTAATGTCATGGAATGTTCGCAAATACAACTACAAGAAAGTGATTAGCAATTGCATTACACATACAGTGGCGAGCAAAACTGAGAACATAATTGAAACATTGTCTTTCCCCTCTAGTTTTATTTTTATTGATAAACATAATTAATTAATTTTTTTATAATATGATTAAGTATACGTTAACTAACTACATTACAAAATAAATAATAAAAAATTCATGTTTAACTTTAAAAAATAATATAATAATCCTTAGAAGAATCATTTATTCAGTTTTGCACGTTTTCTTTTCCAAAAATTATTGTTGCTTTTACTTAATAAAATCAATATTTTGACCAGAACCCTTTATTTTTTATGATTGCTTGTAGTCGCCTTGGAATACTTTCTACAAGATTTTGAATTATTTCATGATCGATTTTTCCCCATTCGGTATTAATTCTATCCCACAATTGATTTACGTTAATTGGTGGTTCTTTGTACTCAGCCACACGTCTTTTAACAATGGCCCACAAGTTTTCTATGGGGTTAATATCCGGGCTTTGAGCAGGCCATTTTAATGTGGAAAATTGTTGCTCTCCTAACCATTTTGTTACTATTTTAGCGGTGTGTTTTGGGTCCCCATCCTGTTGGAAAATGATTTCATTAATAGGATATGCACATTCGTCTACAAAATTGGGCAAATTGGTTTGCAATATTCCAAGGTAGTCTTCTTTCTTCATTATCCTTGTGATCTTAACCAATGGTCCCAAGTGCCCCCATGTGAAACACCCCCAAACCATTATGCTTCCTCCCCCATGCTTTATAGTTTCTTTAACTTGATATCTTTGGAGTTTTTTTCGCATGGTCGGTGCCAATAATAAGCTTTCCCATCAGACTGAAATCTATTAATCTTAGTCTCATCGAACCAAATCACCCGTTTCCAGTCTTCCACACTCCAATCTTTGTGTTGCTGACAAAATTTTAATCTATTCTGTCTATTTTTTTCAGATATTGCCGGTTTCTTTTTTTTATGCCAGATATTAGCCCAATCTTTCCCAATGCTCTTCGTGCGGTCCACTCACTCACATCTTTGTTCACGCTTCTTGCAGCTTCTTTGGGCGTTCTAGCCTTTCCAGCTTTCATCAAACGAAACATTAGACGAGCATCAGTATTTGACAATATTCTTGGACGACCCCCAATATTTTTTTCTACGACCACATTTCTTCTTTTTTGTACTAGACACACAGTTCTTTGAGACACATTCACCATTTGAGCAATTTTTCTAGAAGAATAACCTTGATGGATCAAGGAAACAATGTTGTCTTCTAAATCCACACTAATTTTCCTCATTTTCAATTATTGGAGAAAAATTTTCAATTTTTTATTTTAAAAAAACACAATTAATATTGCCTTTACATTTATTACTACTCAACAAATAACTAAAAACTATTATGCGTTTAGATCGCATAAAACGGTATTTTTGCGTTTCATTAAAAATAAAATTCGTTGTACGTGCAAAACTGAGTAAATGTTGATTCAAATGATTACTATGTTATTTTTTAACGCTGAACATGGATTTTTTATTATTTATTTTGTAATGTAGTTAGTTAAGGTATACTTAATCATAATTTAAAAAAAAAATAATTAATTATGTTTATCAATAAAAATAAAACTAGAGGTTAACGACAATGTATCAATTATGTACTCAGTTTTGCTCGCCACTGTACATCGCAAGATGCAATAAAAGGACTAATCTGGAACAGCGACAGGTAAGTATAAAGGCGCGAGCAATTTGGAACGCAGAAACGGTTGTACTATCATTTAAACAGTGAGCAGATCAATTGGAAACGTGAAATGTAAGGAGTGTAAAAAGTAGTGAACAGTAATAATGGATTAGTGAGCAGTAAATGAGTGAAATTAGTGAATTTCTACAAAAATTAAAGGTGTTAGAAAATAAAGTTTGTAGCTTAATTCGTTGAGTGGTTTATTTGCAAAATCAAGTACGAGTCTGTATCGAATGCTTAAAATTCCTTTCGCTATTTTATTTGGTTGATGCCCATTTTAAAGCGCGCTCGATTGATTTGCATCTTTTGTATCCATTGATGAGCCGGTCGTACTGCCATAGAAACGCGTTAATTGCCCATATTCGTTAACAATAAATTTTATTTGAACATTATAAATTACCCTGACAAAATCTGTTTTTAACAAGTTTAAATAAAACCAATTAAATAATTTATAAAAAAATTATTCAAATAAAATAATGTCGTAAAATACAATTATATAATAATTTAATACATTACGAAAGAGCTTTTTCACTAAGTATTCAGAAAATTCATCATAATATTTTTATGAATACGAGAATACGTACTCGACTTGAAGTAAAATCTATATTAGCTTTTTCATACAAAAAAAAAAAATTTAATTATAATCTTTTATCACTCGAGAACTCATACAATTTAATTTTAATTAAAATTCATAACGAATATTATATTAGACATAGAAATAATAATCATTACGACTTTACTATTATTACAAATTTTTTTTGTAACGTAAATTCATTTTTTATATATGTGCTCTATATAAATCTATAAATATTTACATGTTTACATAGAGGTACGTTTATATACGACAGTGATAAAACATAACATTCAAATAATTATTAAATTATTTTTTATTATTTAGCTATCAGTTAGCAATTAACACTCAACATGTATGTACAACACTATCTATTTTATAAACGGGTTAGAAAAAACAAAAACAAAAACAAAAAACTTACCGGCATAGTTTGACTACCGTGTAGACTTGTAATAGCTGCTTGTGCTTCCTGATGTGAGCTAAACTTTACAAAAGCACAACCTGCAATTAGAGTAGAGAAGAATGGGGTCTCGGTTAATTATATTTAAAATCGGACTGTTTAAGATCATAATATATGTATAGATATATAGAGTGGACAGAATATTTTTAATAAACACTGTTTTAAATAATAAAATTATAATTTCTAAGACGTTATAATAAAATAAAAGAAAATCGATTTTTCTGATCTATTTAATTTAATTAGATTCAAATTTATGATGAATAAAATTAAATATATATATATTATAATATGTATTAAGATATATGCATCAGTTTTGAAGTGATATTGTGTGTCTTTACATTTTAACAGGTATTATATAAATAAGACATTTTCGTTACATACGTATAAATATAATATACGTGTGTATATCCATTAAATAATATGAACACACCTGATTTCAGTTGTCTTCATATTATATCGTATCTTGCATATATATATAGGATTTTGCTATGTAATAAAAATAAAAACAACAAACATCCCTCCCCTTAAGGAAAACATTTTTTTTCTGTTTTGTTTAAATTATATGAGCTTTTATCTGTACACACATTTTTCCAAGTTTTCCCATTTTTATTTTATGTGTGTGTGTGTGCGGAACAAAAAAGAAACTAAAATAAAAAATAAAATTTAGCACAGGTATCAAAATTTGTTTACTCCAAAATTTTTTTTTGCCAGATCCATTTCGTTGGTATTTTATATATGATTAAAATGGGAATAAAAGGAAAAGTCTTTTTGCGGTGGATAAGATAATGCATTTCGGGGTATTTTGCTAACCGCACAAAGATAAAAATAGAACTTTTTATTTTAAGTGCCAACAGTAAAATATACAGGTTATGTATATGTCCTATATATACGTGTGTGTGTGTGTGTGTATGTATCCCGCATTTCGAAAACATATATAACCACATACCCAGATAATGGTTGACAATTTAACAACATCACAGATTTTATTTCAACATTTTTTTTCCAAATTTATTACGAGCGACTAGCGATTTAAATATTATTTTGTGTTATACCTACAGTTTTGTAGAGCCTTAATATGCCCGATCTAAAATTGAGTTAAATATGCCGGGGTGCGTCACAAAGCAGTCACACAATTATTTTTTTTTATATATCAAAATAAGCTAAAATAATAAAACACCATCTACTAGTGAACACTATAATTAATATTATTAAACTACGGTAAGGATCTGAGAAAAAAATTTCCGACTCGTCCAGACAAGAAATTTATTTTTGTTTTTGTTTTAATGTGCGTGAAATGGCTCATCATCGTCTCTAAATTATATTTAAAGATAAAATATATTTATGTAGTAAGTGTATCACAAAATCTCATTACAATAAAAATAAAATTACAAAAAAATGCTTTAACGTTATATTTTCTTTAAAAACACAATGCATACATCTTAAGTGAGGATTCATATATAATAATAAAAAAAAAACTGATCATTCAGTGAAAAACAACATCAGGATCATAAAAAAATGGGATGTAAAAAAATAACAGAACCAAAATACACAATATCTTTAAAAGCTTGCTAACGAAATTATATATAAAAAATAAAATAAATAATAAAATTAAATTCTAAAAAAATGTTTAAAAAAAATAAAGAAGACACTCACCTTTACTTGCACCGTCTGGTCCCCGTAAAATCGTACACTCTTCAATCGTTCCGAATGGTGTAAACAATTGTCTTACATCCTCTTCAGTTTGTTGTTTACTTAGCATACCAACAAATAATTTACGATCTGTATGTATTTGTATATAATATATTTATATATATATATATGTATATATATTTTTATTATGTGTATGTGTGTGTTGTGTTGCGCGCGAACCATCACCACCACATCATCGCATAGGATTAATTTTTTTATATAACGTTTTGGTATTTTATATAAAATTCACAACATTCAATGGTTTTTGGTATACGAATTCAGTCAGGAAGGAAGAGTTTTATGTCAAATAATTATTGTGTCAAGTATTTTTTCATTATTATAATTTGTGTGTTGGTTTTTTTATTATATTTTTATTTTTTTTTGACATAAAAAAAAGAAGAAAAGAAAAAGAAAAAATATAAATCAATAAAATATATTATTTTTCTAAATAAGTTTTTTTTTTTTAATAGAAAAATTGTATATAAATAAATTTGTATATTTAAAAAAAAAAATAAATAATGTTAATTTTAAAATAAAATAATTAATATTTAAAATAAAAAATATTGTTTTGTGCTCATAATACAATAAGCAGTAATTCTATATATATTTTTTTGTTGGTTTAATTTTTTAGTTTAATTAATTAATTAATTTAATTAATAAAAAAAGACACAGGTAAATCACATATAATGAATAGATTATTACTTTTGGAAGAGGTTCGCACCCGATTAAAAAATTAATTGACAATTTTTTTATCATCATGACAATTATAATTGTTTTATTAACAATTCGTTTGTCATAATGATTTTGTTTAATTTAATTAAACTAAAACAACTTGAAAACAATTCAACTCAGATAATTTTTTCTTGATAATGCGCTTGATCCAGAGGACCGTCCCAATTCAGGAGACTACCAAAATTTATAATATAAAATATTGCTTGGACTCTAAATCGTAATATTTAAAAAGCTATTGACTAAATCAAAGTAAGGCAAAACAATAAACATGAATTTTTAAATTCAAGGAGATAAAGACTCCCTTTCGCTAGAGTTAATCAAAAATATCTGATATTTTCTAGTAAAATTGTAGTATGCCTTGGAATTTACTAGATGATCGACCAAAATTTTATTCATCGACCTTTTTTTGTTGTTTGATGTTTTTTTGAGAAAAAGTTTAATCTAGCAACCTGCATGGAAGGTAAAAGACAATATTTTATTGTTTTTTACTGTAATTTCTCAATGATTAAAATTTTGTTTCATCATCTTGTAAACACAAAAGCCTACTACAAAATTTCTAGTTAACTCACAGAGTCGTCAAAATTCAAATACATCTGTTGCAAATTGAACGACGAGAAGACACATTTTGGGGATTATTTCATAGTGACAACAACAACAACTATCTAAATGGTTGGATAGAGCATAAGTGACCGTCCCACTGGAGGAAGGATCTAAGGTCGCAATTGCTCTTAATGCTGAGGAAAATCCTTTACTAAGGCAGGCTGTAGTTCCAAACTGCAACATTTCTAAATTAGAAAATTAAAAATAATAAACATTAAGAAAGTCAGAGGGACACTTGACCTTTTGAAGTGCTTGATTTTATTATTCTGGATGACATTTTATGGACAGACATAAACATCGAAAAATTATTTTTGAAAAGGCTGTCGAATATAAATTAAACCTCATTTTTACTATTAATCGTATTGTCATTTTTGTTGCAAAATTATGAACCAATCGAAGCTCTGATCTGAAACCTTTAAGAGATGACACATGCAGTGTTTATTGCAAAAGAACCACCAATCACAAATACCTTTTAAATCAAGCTTTGCGTATTGAGTTTTTCACATAGGTCCATATAGCTAGTTGCTTTAAGGATTGCAATAATACCTCACTGCCAGACAGTGGTGTACTTCTCAAGGCAATTTCACAAATATATATCAGGAAATATGTGCAGTACAGCCCTCGTTATACCGCTTTTATAGACTGATCGGTTCACATAATTATGTTCCCACAGGAAATGAAAGATAACTTACTTGTCCCGAACGATTGCATTGTGGATATCAAATCCGGGGCATGCACACAGTTGGAATTTTGTTTACTTCTCTTCAGACTAAACTGTGTTGGAAGTGCGCTCTATTAAACGATGGCTGTCTAAATTCTACAGGTGACTGATTCTCGCCTTCTAATACAGTGGTACAAGACAAACTGGAGTGCAGTACTTGTTGTAGCATGCTTAGCCTCCACAAACTTCTGTAATTGAGCCAGGAATTCTTTATCAGTCTTAATCTCAGACCACCACACAAAGGCAGGAAATTTATTGGAATGTTGCGTTTCAGGATTTCAATTTGCGGTATTTTGTTTTTAGAATTGGATTTCATGTTTCGAGGTTAAGGTACCTAACCAGCAGTCCTGACTACCACCCTAAACAAGATTACGTTATTATTTCGCCATACTCAGTTTCTTATTTCAAAACGAAAGGTCATGTCCTCACAGAACATGACATCGAACCATCCTCCTACTCGTAAATATAAACCACAATTAAATAAAAGACTGAGATGAATCAGAACCTCCATGGCATTCTCTTTTTCAGGTGCAGTGTACTAGAGGGGGCAAAAGTTTACTTTACGTATACATTTTAAATGCAGGATTGTTTATCAACAGTTTTTAGGAGGAAGCTAAATTTTTCCGGAAAATTACCCTATTTTCCGAGACAATTTTCACTTAAAAAAAAAGTGCGTATTATTTTATTCAAAATACATACAAATGTGTAATTTTTATAAAAATTTTGATACTAGGATTGCATCTTAACAGTTTTTCGACAGCACAAGAAAATTTTCCGGAAAAATTTTGCAATTTTTCCGGGAAAAATTTGAAATTTTATTTTTTATTTTTATTTAGTTTAAAATTATAAATAAAAATTGACACTTGAAGAATTGTATAAATTCTGGAAAAGCGGAGGTTTGGGGGCAGCTCTCCTCTTCTAAGATATAATTTTTACGAATTAAAATTACCACTGGAAAAGTCGGAAAAATCGGAAAATGATGTTTTTGTACGGGTTTTTGTACGTATCCGATCCAGATGGTCTTTTAGAAGATAAAATTAGAAAATCTTATTAGAAAACTCGGAAACGAAAGAAAATTTTGGGAAAATCCACCGTACAAGTTGGAAAACTCGGAAATTCGAAAAATTGCTTATCCAGATGGAAAAATTGTAAAATCTGAGTGGAAAACTCGGAAGCTTTTGGAAAAACCCGAAGAAAATCTATATTAATAAAAATCAATTGCCCCATGTATCATCATCACTTGAGAACGGCTCGACCGATTTGTCTGATTTTTTTTTGGCTGAAATATAAAGTGATGGTTCAGTGTGATATCGGTGGTGGTCTAATCTTTGGTCCATTCACAATTTTAGTTTATTTAAGTTCGCTGTAATTTCGTGTGTTGCAAACATTGAATTGATTTCTGTAGAATTTTTCAAACGTTGTTCATTATGACTCTGGAACAACGGATACAGTCGACTTCGACTCGCTCATTTCAAGCTTACACACAAAACAATCTGAAGCTTCGACAAAACAGACGGCTAAACGTGACAATTCGATTATGCCGTGGATATATCGGTTGACTTCGGAACAATGAGCACGATTTGTCAATATTGTAATGTTTTGATTCTTCGACAAGAACCGCCAGGATTATGTTGTAATAGCGGAAAGGTAAAATTTTCGCAATTAACAAAGCCACTAGAGCCATAGGCACCATTGCTTTCTAGCCAAGAACCTGGGTCAAAGTGTTTCTGTCATAGTCTACAAAATAAAATAGTTCCTTCCAAATGACATCATTTAGGGCGAATATTATTGAAGCACGAGATTTTGGCATGAATGTTAATGGAAATGTAAACAATTTAGGCCGACTTATCATTTTGCCAGCGACGTATGTTAAAAGCGCGGGGCAAACCCAAAATGGATCGAAATCACGCAGTTGTTACTACCCGATCGTCATGACATTAATGCACAAGTATTCAAGCAGTAACTCAAGGCTCTCATGGACTTCATTGTGAAGTATCGTCCATGTGCAAGAACAGTGCTTTACTCGGAGATGCCCAGATATTTCACTTGGAACGCATCATCAAAAAAATTCCAACTTCGGAATCGTATTTCGAAAAAATAAAAAAGTGAATATTTTCTGGAAAAATTTAGCTTCCCCCTACTAAAAATTGATAGTAAACAACAAAATTTTTTATAATTTATACTCCTTACCTGATTTTCTCGATGTATACGTAAAGTAAAATTACGCCCTAGAGGGTGTACTAGAAAACGATATGTAAAAATTGCAATTCTTCACAAGATGAAAAATGCAGGCCCTCACAACCGTATAGACCTTGATCTCGATCATACACATAATTATGGATCGAATTTCGACCTCGCAGCGTTCAGATACCAGGTGTGTTGAGTGACGACGTACTTATATAACAAAATTACGACGTAATTATATAACAAGATCCACAGACACAAAAGACATAAACAACTTCATCACCGCGCCTAGCATGGGAACGTAAAGCAGAATACGCTAAAAACACCTATTGCCCGGCATGTCAGTATCCCTCATTCATAAGATTTGGGAACTGAAGATAAAATTCAATGGACTGACTATATATGCCTCATTACGCGGCCAAATGCGGCGAAATTGCTCCACCTTAATATGAACTGAAAAGCCGATACATAGCCGATGTGATTCGGACGATCATTGGTACCGATTTCATAATTAAATATCACTCAGTTACGACTTCGGTATCGTCCTAACAAGATGTTGCCTTTATTTAAATAAAATCGAATTTTCTAGTTATTTTGTGGTTCATCTGCTTTGGTGCGCAGTGTATGAGATGAGGGGAGGGGAAGATACGCGGAATACAAATTATTTTTTGAGTCAATTTTGGATTTTTTGGTTAAAAACTTCAACTTTGGATTATAAAGTGTATAAATAAAATTATTATGAAGAATTATAAAATCCAAAAAAATAATTACGATTTTTATTAAATCAGAAATTTAAAATAAAATGATAAATAAAAAAGAATATTGCTTTTATTTTGGTGTTGTAAATAAAGTTTTTTGATTGGTGGTTTGGTTTGGTAATACGAAGTTACATTGAAAACCCTTTTGTCGGAGTGGTGAAATACCACATAAATACTTTTATGGTCGAGATAGTACACACGATTGCATAACAGTGCATAAATTATAGTTATTGACGAGTGTGTGCCGTAACAATTTTGGGTAGCCAACAACATTCATTAAGGAGGGTGCCGCAACCAAATTGTGGAATAATATTTTGAACTACATAGTAAGGACGTCGCATTCGTGTATATCTCATTTCAAGAGAGACATTGTCTGTGATGGAGACGTCTCCTCCATCTAAAGTCACTTCATTGTGGCAGACATCGGCCTCTTGCGTAGGTTTGCTTGCGTAAGAGGTTGATGGGTCATTCGGAGGCTCTTTTCAGCAAACATTGTACGTGTTATTTGAGTAGATCTGATCGTTCTTATATGGCACATCCAGTTATGATTATTTTATTTTTTCTCTTTCCTAAAATTTCATTCAATCAATTTTGGTTAATTTCTGTGGTTTATTCAAGCATGGCAATATGTCTACAAATCCCATCATACGTCCGTGAGTGAACTCATTGTGTTGTGGGATCTCGGGTCATTACACTCCCAGTCATTTCGTCCCCCGGATATTCGCTCCTGCCATTACCCATTCCACAAATTTTTTTCGTTCTCACACTTCGCAATTTTTCTGAGAATACCGGAATTTTCATGTATGTGAGGTTGGCCCAAATGTCAACCCAAACAAACCCAGGGGCAACACGAAAACTATAATTTCTGTCACGTAAGAACTGTCGGCCCAAAACAATCGTATGTCACGACATTTTAATGATGTCAGCCCAAAATACAAAAATATTTTTCATTATAGATTTTTTAAATAATCCATAATTAATAAACCCATCTTAATGTAAGTTCAGATTTTGGGTATTGGTCATCGGTCTCATGCTGAATAAGTTAGCGGAAATTTGACCAATGATTTGAGATACCAATTACATCGTCTTAAAACTTTGCACCCGCGGTGACCTTTGTCGTGCAGATTACATATTTCGTTGAATCGTACTATCATTGGAATAATGACAAGGGGAGCCCCTTAAACCTCCAATCCGCCTCCTCCCCCAACAAATGATTATGTCCTTTAATGCGCCGATGTATGCTTTAACATGAATTCTAATTATAGTCAAAAGTTAAGTCTCAAATAAACTTTTACGGAACTGAAATGTATTATTTATTTCGTTAATTTTTGATTTGATAGAATTGAACATTAAAATATGGCGGTTTTGCTGTGGTAATAGAATAAGTTTTGACTTAACATATCGAAAATACAAAATATTTGGCAGATACTTAATGTCGTAAATGTCCGTATATTTTACTGAACCTTAATAGTTTAGGGGTTAACATTTTTGGCCCAACTTCATATACATAAGGAACCACAACAATTTTTTAAAGAATTATCATTTTTGTATCTTAATATTTTCTATCATGATAGTTTAATTTTTTCACGACACTTGTATTAGTGTTGCCAGCTTTTAAAACCGCCATTTTTTGAGCTAGCTTTTGGGCCTATATGAAGGTGGAATTTTCTAAATGATAGTCTCTTCTCGTCAAATGATGCTCCAAAATGGAAAATACTCTGAAGCAATAAGTTTTGCCTTATACAAATGACCATTTCCTTAAAATGTCTCAACTGTTGTTTAATTGACGCGAAAAAAATATCATCAAACGGCCTAGATAGTTACATTGATTTTTTAAAAATGTCCGATCAAACCGATGCATGACATAATTTGAACTTATAGAGATTTAACACAGCTTTGCATTTTGTTTGCAACTTATTGTGTGTTACAATTTCAGATTCCGCTTTTCAAGCTGAACCCGAATTTGTCAAAATAAAAGTAATCTGAAATTTTTTAAAAACTCCTTCATGTTTTGAAATCGTTTTTTTGTCAATCATCATGTTTCTAGTGGGATTTGACATCAAAACTCTGGACATCACGGGTTTTTTTTTTAATAATTTTTTCCGAAGGAATGATTCGGTCGATCCCTTAATCATCTAATCTTTCCCAATAATATTCGTGTTTTTTATAAATTGCTACTTCACATCAACCTCCCTAAATTCTCGGAATGTTCGAATTTATAGCAATTGATATTTTTTCAAATAAATTATCCATCTCAATTTTAATTCGGTGAATTGTAAGATCTTTTTCGAGATCTGAAAAATGTCCGGTAGGTAATGGCGGGTAGTATTGCTGAGAGGGGAGGGGGGTTATAACCAGGGGAGATTGACCTGGAGAGATTAACCGTTATGGTGATGTTAGTTGGGTTCATAGTTGAGGTAATGAACCGAGGGATAATTGTGGTGTGGTGGGGGATAAAGGAGGAGTAAAGTCCTACATTCGCATCAAATCACGGTTGAATGCCGTGAAAAATTCAATCATTTTATCATGATTAATCTCTGGACAAAACATAATTAATTTAATTTATTTTATGATCTTGAACATACCTTCTAGAACTAAATTTTAGTGCCAACCTCTTACGTTTCTTATAAAAAAAAGTTTTGTGCATGGTTAATGAGCAGCCTGTCAAATGAAGTCAACTTCAGTGATTGGCAGTGGCATATCTATTAAGAGATTTATTTTCCTGTACCGTGCTGATAACCAGTAAGGCTTGGGGCACAGTATACACAAAATTCAGTCTATCTAATCCATAACTGTGCACAAATGGACATTTTTTCTCCCCTGAAGTCGTGAGACAAAACATTAATGAAACTAGTAATACCAAAAATGAATAGTTCGGCGATCTTAAAAACCCGGAAACTAATGCACCAACCTGGGACTTTGGTAATTAGGCCTGGCGCTCAAAAAGTACCGAAAAAACGGATCACAAGAATGAACAAGGTTGGTTCCTCCAATGCAATCTCCAGGGACAAGAGTAAAAGCAAGGATGGTTCCCTCGTAACAACTTACAAGACCAGCAGAAGAGCATGGAAAGCTCTAGCAACGCTCAACGTTCTCGGAAGCAGGTGGGTTCGTCTGAAGGATGTCTACCCAAAAGGCGGAGATATAGTAGGTGCAGGAATTACAGAAGAATGCAAATAGTGCTTGAATGCATGAAACTGTAACCAGGTCTTTTAATGAGATACTAAAAATCATGGTGGCTGCCATTGACAGAACCCACGAAAACGAATATATATCGTCTAGAAATTAGAGGATGATGGAGAAGAGTTTCACCGCTGCTTTCCTACTATACAAGCCAATGTCCAACAAATGACTGACTTAACCTTACCGTTTCATACTACTGGTTTTCTGAGGCAGCCTAGAACTCTATCATATTCTGAGTAACTGGACTGAGCGAAGACCTTAGACCTATAAGTCTTCCATACTAAAAGAAATTATATAAGGGATTTTAGAAAGACTCATAGAAGTCAACATTAGGAGTTCGATTGAGCCAAACAGGCTATCGAAATCCCAACATGAATAATGCAAGGAGAAATATGTGGAAACTTCACTCCCCTCTCTTATGGCTCCTATCGAGAAATGTCGTGCACATAACATTCCTTAAACAGCCCGGAGGTGATCATGCAGGTACTCTCTTCTCTGTGCGTAGCGAGTCACTTAGGGGTTGGGTAGATCAAATGCTTAAAGGGGTTGGGACGACCAGTCTCGATGGGTCCCCTGGAAGGGCGTGTCTTTAAGGTGGTTGCTAATGATTGGTTTTGTCGGTATATCTTAAATGGTATTGAATTTACCTTGACTGATCAATTTAAATATCGGAGTCTCATTCCGACCCGCAAACTAAGCTGGACAACTAATATATTATGAAATAGTAAAAAAGTTGCAGGTTCTATGTTTCTTCTATTAGGCCAATTTTATTACACGGGCTTACTGTTTGGTGGCTGGCATAAATATGCTGACCAGCCTAAAATCAT
Organism: Nephrotoma appendiculata; assembly: GCA_947310385.1. Taxonomy (NCBI): domain Eukaryota; kingdom Metazoa; phylum Arthropoda; class Insecta; order Diptera; family Tipulidae; genus Nephrotoma; species Nephrotoma appendiculata. The sequence goes on along the minus strand of OX371225.1, from coordinate 283,311,441 downwards.
TGGTGAAAGTACAGCAAACCGCTGCCTTGTGTATTAGTGGGGCTCTTAGAAGCACATTCTTTCAAACACTGGAAGTTCTCATTCATCTCACACCGCTTCATATCCTAGGCAAACCAATGGTAGCTAGCTCAACTCCATCTTCATGTAGAACTGTAGCAATACAGAACAGAGATTTTTGATCAGAGGTTCAGGACCTATGTTCTCACCAGAGAGAACAGTTTGAGAGAAGCATTTCTGAATTTAATTTCTTTACTGATGGTTTAAAGCTGGATGAGAAGGTTGCGTGTGAGGTTTTCTGTGAAAAAAAAAAAATAAAAAATATAAAGCTTCAATTAAGACGCTCAAATCATATTTTCTTACGTTGAAAGTAGTTCAGAATTAACTCTCATCTCTTAGCGAGATGGCAGACCAGTTCAACATTCACCTGATGTGGGTGGTAGGGCACGTCACTATGCCACTATTACGAGAAACGACAATGCGGATGAACTCGCTCGACAAGTCACAAACATCGAGCAGGGCTGATGTTGATATACCTCTCACTAAGTGCAAATTACAGCTTTAAGAGGAAGCTAGAAGAACAATGATGATGATAGATGAACAATGATGAGATGGTTCAATAGTACCTCTTGCGTTATACTGTCTCATAAATAAGCATGCGAGGAGAATGGGAGTCTCTATACAGGATTACTGCCGTAGTTGCGAAGAAGAGGAGGAAAAACTATTCTTCATTTGTTTTGCACCTCTCCCCGTCTAGCGCCTAGCAGACTGAACATCCTTGGAGCTCTACTGCTAAATGATTTGACTGAGTAAAATGGATGTCAAGGATATCCTACGCTTTGTTGAGAGCTCAAGATGATTCGATGTGTAGATGAGGAGGGAAAATAATCTGGCTCGGCGACGAACCTGATTGGTTCTATGCTAGTCCATTATTACAATATTACTTAACTTATTACTTATTATATCAGGAAACCCTCCAAAAACACGATTAATTCGTTCCGTGTTCTTTGAAACCGTGTTGTTCCAGACAAAAAAAAGTTTTTGGAGGACCTGTATTTGAAATTGCTAAAACTTTCAAACTGATACTAATAAATAACTTTTTTGTCATTTTGACAATTTTTAATCAAAACGACCATGATTTTTAACACATTGAAAATGCCCAGTTAATATAATTAATTATGATCGAATTTTTTTCGTTGGATTTTAGGTACAAAGTACAAAGATGTTTTGTTAATTTGGTGTGTGGTTACAGTGCATTAACTATATATTTTTATCACGGGTGCGAACACTCCACTATTTATGAATAAAAAAAAAATGACAAAAAATATGTTATACAAATATATTGAATAAAAAAAAATAAAAAATTCACAGAACTAAACAAAAAATAATAAAATTAAAACGTGTAATATTTGTATTGTTATGATACTTTTTTGTTGTTGTAAAATAAATATTTTATCTAGTACAATAGATAACACAGATAACAAAACAAATATTTATATATAGCAAATATTACAAATAACACATCAAATTTGAAAAACAAAAAACATTTTTTTTTTTTTGGTAACTTTTATAACGAAGAGCATTTGATATATTTTAGATGTTTCTTGATTAGATATTTTTTTATTTCTATAAGGGGGGTGATGTAGAATGGAATAATTATTAAAATATGGTGCCATTTACTAAGTAGATATAGATCATGGTGAGAAATTTTGGGAATATATAAATTTTATTTTAAACAAAAAATAAAATTTATGTATAATCTTTTTTTTTTTTTTTTTGGAAAAATTTAATTTTGAAAAATGCTCTTGTGTAATTCTAATGTTTTTTTTTATAAATTACAACATTTATATATAAAACAACAAACCGGTAAACTAATATATTTCATGCTAAACTCACTATATTATTTACCTGTAATTACGAGTTTGCTTGTTTGTTTCGAATAGTTGGTCCTAGATTTTTTTTTATTGTATATATTTTTTAATTAACTAAAATGTATATTTAATATAATTGTTTTTTTTTTAAATCTGTGAGGTATCTGATTTATAATAAATTTCTTGTCTGGACAGTCTACGATGACGTATTAGTTGTTACTAAAATTATATAATTTGGAGAAGAATAATGCCGATCAAATATTTTGTAATTTTTTGTAAACAATTTATAATTAAGGCATTAATATATAAATAAGTAGATAAATACAAATAATAAAATTAAATTGTAATAATAAAATATTATATATGATGTGATTTACGTTTGTCTTTTTTTTTACTATTTTATCCAATTTTTGAACTAAAAATATTTTTAAAATATGTAAAATAAAAATATATATATAGACAACAGCTATAAATTATATTTAATGTAATTTAATAAAGTAACAATAAAAAATATTAATTAAAAAATAATAATTAATAATAACATCACAACGGCTAGCATTTGTGAACTCATTTAAACTGGTTGGTTTCCACAATAAAAATAAATAAATATAAAAATAAAAACAAAATCAATTAAATTAAAAATTAAAAATTAAATAACAAATATATTTATATATATATTTTTTATTTATTTATTTTAATAAAAAATACAACATTAAATAAAAAATTTTAATTTTTTTTATGGTAAATTTTTAAAATCATTTTGTTTATTTTTAATTTGCTTGAATGTACAAAATTTATTATATAAACGTAATTAAAAAGTATTGGGCGGGCGGATGTGCAACATGATATGCAACACCATACAACAACATAATTATTAAATAAAATACACATTCAAGCAAATTAAAAACTGAAAAAAATTGTTTCGGGTAAAATACGATATTTAAGAAATAAATAAAACTACAAATTACAAACAACATCCTAAAATCACGAACGACATCATAATACTGATATAAAAACATGTAAACTCCTCTTTAAATGTGATACAGTTTTTAATTAAGCACAATATAGATTAAATATAAAACCAATTAAATATATATTTATAGTGTATCACATTGAAATGAGGCGAGAGACACAATCCCATTTATAAAAAACGAATCTTACATCGAGTGAATACTTATAGATTTTTTTTTGTATGATCGCGCGATTCTATTCGAAATTATTATTTTTTAAATAATTAATATTTTTCTGTTTTTGAATTATATATTGAGATATGATATAATTGTTTTGTTTTAATTTTTTTGTTTAAAATTGAGATTCGACAACAGCATTACTATTATTATTATTATTATTGATTTGCCATTTTTCATTATAATTAAAGATGTTGTTTATGCTGCCATCATCTTCTTCAACTTCATCATGCATTGTGTTTAATTCTGGAATAAACATTTTACGTTTATTTTTCATGATATTTTATATTTTAATTATTTTTTTTTGTTGCTAAATGTTAATTTTACTTATTAAATTAAACTATGGAATATATATAAAAAAAAATGTTCCGCTTCAGTATTTGACTTTTTATATCTGTTTACTAAGCACTTCTTGACTCTTAAGAATATCATCTTAAATAACTGTAAAAAAATCTTCTTAAATATTATAGTGTTGCACTTGATGAAAGAGAGAGAGACTTTTTATGCTACCTTGTATTTGAAAGGATTAGAATATTAACGTGTTGAAAAAAAATATTCTTTATGTTATCCTTTTTGTGTCATCTTACTTTACACTTTTAATATTCCATTTATACTCACTCGTATACAAATTTTTCGTATTGTGAACGTTGTAGTCGTCATAGTCTTCTTCATTTTAATTTTATACTTCAAAATGTCAAAACAAATATACATACTTGTTTGTTTACAAGAAATTCAAAACAGGCTACAAAACAAATGATGTATAGAGGGTGCTCTAAAAATTCTGGAATATTTATTCTAATGTATCTGTTTAGCCTAGAAAGCGGAGAAAAGTATTTTTTATATTTTTTTTCCTTTTGATCTGAACGGTTTTGCCCTACGGACTAATTTTGTCAAATAATTTAAAATGGTAAATCAGTTCGTTTTCGCCTTAAAGTAAAACATCAAAATCGTCGAACATTTTTTTTTGTAGCTAATGCTCAAAGCCTCCTCGTGGCGGCTACCGTATCTACCTTGTAACAGGGATAGGTGAAATGTTTGAGAGCTGTGATCCTTGTATAGGGGTTTGCGTTGCGCTAACAATCCAACCTGGAACAATATTTGTTACGAAACTTCAATAAACCCAAAAACTATCGGATCTGCATATTCAGATTGCACACGTGTTACTTTAACTTGTAATTTCTGAGTGTACATGCACAACGTGGTAACGAGCACTTACAACCCACATAAGCAACTCTGCAAAGACACATGTAAATCAAATGATCGCATTACGGTCTATCAAATTTACCACATCTTCGTGTCTAAAATTTTTTCACGTATAATAACCAACTCCAACGAATCTTTCGTTCGAATATTGAAGTATTAAACAATCAACTTGCCCGGGATAACTACGAAGTTTGCATATCGGAGGCCCTGGATAATCAACCACTACCCCATTTAGTGGAAAAACAGTGTGTCATAAAAAATGAGTTTATGCCAAAATAACAAAATTTATACTGTTTCCCATGAGCATTTAAAATTTAAAAAAACACTCAAAATTTATATCTATTATATTAATACGCTTAATTTTTTCAAACTCAACCCTAAAATGACCACTAAACATGATCCGATCCGTTTAAAGTTTTCAGGGTAGGTCGACATAAATATAGCAGTGTGCCTTTGCTAGAAAAATCGGAAAAATTCCACCGGGAAGTACCTGAAACGGGTACCTCAGGTGTTTTCAGCAAAATTTTGTCACGACACCAAAATGCCACGACAAAATATGTTTATATTGAATCTATGATCATGCGCATTACACCGTGACAATGACAAAATTTATTAAAATTGCCGATGTTTTTGTCATAACACTGTGATGACAAAATGAGTAGAAAATTTGTAATTGAATCTCAATTAAACAAAACAGAGAACATAAAATGATTTTACATACATTTTGGTGTTAATAGTTGTGAGTGTAAAAATACAATTTTGTCATGACACTCTATCTATTTAATATTTAAAAATTAACCGCGTATATGAATTTACTTTATTTTTGATAAAAGTGCATCAAATTTACATCTTAAAAAATCTTCTTATGCCTCTATTACGCCAAAAAAGTTTTACTGCTAGTAAAAACGAAACGAGATAAAAATATAGATATTCTTTATACTAGAATGAAACAAAATCAGTAAAATTTACTGACAAAATATTTGTTTATGTGTTTGCGATGTTGCCATAATAATTTTAAAAAATATGTATCGAGAGTACTTTTTATGGCAACATTTCAATACATATAAAGAAATATTGTGTAGCGATTGAAAATATTTTTCTCACACATGTAGCATCAAATTTTTTATAGTTAATTATGGTATAACGCTCTTTTCTGTCATTTTTGATTATATTATTTTTCAAAGTGAGCAAAAACAGTGGACATTTCTTTTAATTAACTGTTTTGGGTATATAGTACATTTTTTAAAATCGCGAATAAAAACCACTAATTTTAAAATTGTCAACACACACAATAAGCCACATAAAAAAATAAATTTGTTTGATTATGTTGTTTGTTTTGTATCGGTCAAAATTTAGCTATAAAATCTTGCTATAACAAAAAAAGAAATATTTGTCTTCTTCACTCCAATGCAATTTTATATCATGTTTTCTTTTTTTGGTTTTCCAGTATTTTTTACTGACAGTACATTTTTCTTGGTGTAATAGAGGCATTAATCATTTCTTAACCAAAAATTCAACAAAATGTATAAAGAAGAAATTTAGTTGTTGGGAACAATTTTGAATAGCATGGAGGTGATTGAAGTGGTTCTGAATTACCCCTGAGATATACTCGACGTGACTACGACATTTTCAAATGTCATAAACGTTATGCGAGACAAAAATATCATTGAGTGAAATGTAAAAATTCTTAAATATTTAAAAACAATTATTACGACTCTGACGGATCGAACAAATGTGATCTTTGGTTCTTCAAGTACTCGAAGTTAGAAACAAATTTTACTTAGCTACGTGCTCGAAAGTCTTTGAGATTTTTTATATTCGAGAGAGAATCTGATTGAGTGAAATGTAAACATTTGAAATTATTTAACTCGGCTCCTATGTGTGATTCGTCGTAGTGATCGAAGTGGTCCTGGACTAGTATTTAATGTAGAAGTACAACCTTGCTCGGCAACACGCTTGAAAATCTCTATATGTTTGTTTTTCGAAAGTGCATATAACTGAGTGAAATTCAAAAATTCTTATATATCTTAAATTATTTAACTCGGACCCTACGAATCGCAACAAAGTCTTTGTTGATTAGCATTTGATATAAGTAACTCGTCTTGTTTAGCTAGATGCTCGGAAATCTTTGATATTTTTGTTTTTCGAGATAATATCTTTGAGTGAAATTCAAAAAAACTTCCACATTTTAAATTATTTAACGCGGCTTCTACGACATTGCGCTTTGTGATCTTAGATATTCTTAATTGGTACTTGATGTGGGAAACTAATTTTACTTAGCCATATGCTCGAAAATCTTTATATGTTTGTTATTCGAGAGAGAATATATCTGAGTGGAATTCAAAAATTCTTAAACATTTGAAATTACTTAACTCGGTCCCTACGGATCGCATAGAGACAATCGAAGTTGTTTTTGATTAGTGTTTGATGTAAGAAACCCGTCTTGTTTACCTAAATGCTCGAAAATCTCTGAGATTTTTGTTATTCGTGAGAAAATATGATGGCAATTTGGAACAGCATTCAATTATAAAATTGTACCCTTTAATTGAAGAAAGGCTTGATAAGTCAAAACCCAAAGAAGTCTTGGAAACCACCATGCACGAAGATTTTCTGGCGCCTATAGTGATTAGATCGATTTTAAGAATGAATTTAACTCAATGATTATCGAGGACATAGAGCTAATAGATGTTGACAGATTTCGATTTTTAAGGTCGTGTTTATCTGGTTCCGCCAAGCGAACTCTTTTAAGGTAGCTTGGAAGGCATTAACAACTCGTTATGAGAATTTATAAGTCACTCATTTTGCAGTCGCATATAAACGACATCATCCAATTAGAGACCCTTCACAAGGTAGCTCCTGAAGGAGTACGTAATATGGTGGACCAAGTCAGCTCCAACTATCGCGCCTTGAAATCCTTAGGATCTAATGTAGAATTAGTTGAAAAGTTTATGATTTGTTTAATCTTGGTGAAGTTGGACGCCAATACAATCGAAAAATGGAAAGCCGTGGGAATGCCAATATTACAGGAGACCAGCCTATGATGGATTATTGGTGGTCTATTAAGTACAAAAAATGAACAGGACAAACATCAACATCGCTATTTTGTGATCTAACATTATCAGAAATTGAGTCAAACAAAAAACCATCATTGAACGAGATGATCCAGCGTCTCTGGGAGGTTGATAGTCTCCCTTTTTCTAAAGCCGTTTTTGACGGGTCGTGCAAGATCTCCTCGGGCATTTCCCTCAATGATATTTTGAATACAGACCCTAAAATTTAAGATGACTTATTCATCATTTTGTTGCGGTTCAGGCTATACCAGTACGTTATAGCAGCCGACATCTAGAAAATGTACCGCCAAGTTCGACTATAGAATCTCCATGACAATAACTTTCAGATGATTTTGTGGCGTGAGAAGAAAACCCATCCGATAAAAACTCTCCGACTCTGCACAGTGACTTATGGGACAGCGGCCGTCTCCTACCTTGCAATAAAGAAATTACACCGTCTAGCAGATGACGAGCAAGCAGAATTTCCCATCGGTGCTCGAGTACTTCGAAAGAATTTTTATGTGGACGAGATGATGATTGGAGCGAATTCGATCCACGAGCTGACCGAAATTATGAACGAATCGATCGCAATTCTGAAAAGAGGAGTTTTTACACTGAGCAAATTTTGTTCTAACAGCGAAACAATAGGGTCACCAATTGAGCACTACTATCGCGAGAAATTTATGAAAATCGATTATCAAGAGGTCATCAAAACTTTGGGATTAATTTGGCAACCTGATCAAGAAGTCTTTCGATATACATACCAGTTGGTAGAATGAACGGCACTTGTTACCAAGAGGCTAGTTTAGTCTGAGATGGCAAGCCTTCTCGATCCATTAGGCCTCGTATGTCCGGTAATCACTCTGGCCAGAATATTTTATCAAGAGCTGTGAAAGATGAAGAACGATTGAGACAAGTCATTAGGCAATGGATTGGCTTCGAAATGGATTAATTTCCGGGCTCAAATGAAAGAAATTTAGCCCTAGCTTAAATAAATTTGCATTCCTCGATTCGTCCTACTGAAGGGCAACACCAAGTTCATTGAAGTTCACTCATTTGTAGATGCCAATGAAAAAGCATACGGTACTTGTGTGTATTAACGATGAGTTCATGATGACGGGTTAATTTCTTGCCGTTTGGTGTGTGCGGTCAGTATTGTCCGACTACAACTTGTAGCGGCTATCAGCTTAGATATACCGATCTGGTCAGTCGGCTCAAGCAAGATGTTTTCGACCAATTAAAAGTCAACCGTTATTTTTATTGAACTGACTCTATTACACGCTGTGTTGGATCAGTGCAGAGCCGCACAACTGGAACATTTTTGCTGCCCATCGTGTGACTAAGATTCAGCAGGACACACAATTGAACGAATGGAGATATGTTCCGGGGAATTCGAATCCTGCCGATTTGATCAGTCGAGGAATGCTGCCTGCGAAAATATCCGTCACTACCCTTACCAAGCGATAAGTTAGCGGAGAAACGTGCTATGAAATTCGCCCTTTCCACAAAAATAATGGAGGACATTGCTAACAGTACTATCGGTTGGATTTTCGAGGGGTTCGTCGATCATTTCCCGCTGTCGATAAGGAAGGCCGAAAGAAAATGCTTATGGAAAAAGATGTGAACCTGAACTCGCGAGTGGTGTCTCCGACGATCGAAGAGGAGGAGAATGCGGAATTACAGTTTTTTCGAAATATTCAACAGTCCTTTTTTACTGAAGAATATAGTCTTCTAAAAGGAAATCGAGCAGTATCAAGCAATAGACACTTGAAGTTATTGGCGCCGTTTTTGGATGAAATTGGAATCATTAGAGTTGGCGGACGTCTAAAGAAGGACAACATTCCATACAATTCCAGGCACCAAATCCTTATCCCCAAGGATTGTGAATTTACGAAGTCTCTAATTCGCTATTTTCATTATTTTAGGACATTTCACGCGGGACCACATATTGTTCTTACGGCAGTTCGCGCAAAGTTTTGACCAATCAATGAACTAGTCCAGACTCGTAGCATCATTCGGCAGTGCATAAGATGTTTTCGGATGAGGCCAAAATTTCTTACGCAGATTATATGTAATCTAATCACATTCGATGCGAAGTGCCGAAATAGGTTTATGTGGCACTATTTGAAACTATTGAAACTATTTGAAGAGGTTTATCGCCGATCGGGGAATGGTGAGAAAAATTTATTCTGATAATTCAATACGGCGATACTTATGGTAATCAAGCCCCATCGAGAGCAAGCTGTTTCAATTGGTTTCATTTTTTGATTTTGACTTGGCAGACAAAGAACGGCCAGGTCAGCAAAAAAAGTTTGAAGATGCCGAATTACAAACATTATATTGGATGAAAATGCATGTCAAACGCAAAAAGAACTTGCAATGCAGTTAAACATTGACTGATCAACCATTTCTCATCGTTTGCACACAATGGGAAAGATTCGAAAGCTAGGAAGATGGGTCCCATATCAACTGTCCGAAAATCAATTGAGAACACGAATTGAAGCATGCAAAAAAAATCTGAGTACAAAAAACATATTTTTTTGCATCGAATTGTTAATGGCGATGAAAAGTGGGTCTATTACGATAATCCCAAACGAAAAGCAGCTTACGTCGATCCAGGCTAAGCAGGACCATCGCAGCCAAAACGAGATATTCATTGCGATAAAGTTATGCGTAGTATTTGGTGGGACCAGGAAGGTGTGGTGTATTATGAGCTGTTAAATCCAAATGAAACGGTTACAGGTGATTGGTATCGACGCCAACTAGACAATTTGGCACGGGCATTAGACGAAAAACGGGCAGCAATAGCGAACTAAAGTAGAGGTAGAGCAACTCGGTTGCGATCGGCTTGAACAACCTGCGTATTCTCCAGACCTTGCACCTTCCGACTACCATTTGTTTCGATCAATGCAAATAGGCCTGGCTGACGTACGCTTCCGAAATGCCGGAGAAGTGCGAAATTCGATCGATGCCTGGATAGCTAACGATGGCGAATATATTGGATAAAATATACTGTATCGTTATCTTTTAATAAACATTTCTTTTTTATAAAAAAAAGTCTAAAAATTAAATCACACACCCAATATAATCGGCATGCCATACAATTTAAATACAAAAGAGAAAATTGGGGTGGCCGCTGCAACATGGTAAATAGAGCTGCTGCTACCTTCTGATGACGCCTTAGAATAATTCTTGTGATTCTCATTATATCAGTCGACATATAAATTACTCAAACAGGAGTAAACTTGGACTTTTTTTTAATATTTCACTCAACATTTTTATTAGAAATTAGGTTAACAGTGTAACACTAATACAATGATTTATTTGTTTTAAAATATCACTCCCATGTATTTAACTATGACAAAGAAGAAAAAAGTTTTGAATCTAATTTCTTTTCAATGTTTGTTTTCTTAATTTTTTCTTTTTAATTTTTGCTCTGCACTTCAGTTTTAGTTACTCCAACTAATTGTGGCTTTTTGACTTATTTAAATTTTTTTCGTGGCAAACTAAACATCTTTGAGGAATAGTTTCAGGAAAAAGTTCTTGGCATTATTAGTGTTGCTATTGGTCTGTAGTGCTAGACCATAAAATTTTGAAAAGTCTAAAACGGAATATGAAATTGATTCGGCTAGCGAGAAACATTTTCTTAAAACCATGCCGACATATCGTTTCTGACTCTGATGTTTATTTCTGATATTGTCAAGTCAAAATGCCAAAATGTAAAATCATAAATTAGCTAAGTTCGCAATCACAATTCATTTCGAGATTCTTCACATTATCAACCTACGTGGTGGTGCACACATAATATTCTTCAACGGAAACATTTTGACATTAATAAATTCCTCGACGAAAAACGAGAAAAATTACAATAATTTTTTCATTACATTTACGAAACCATAAATTAACTTATCTTCGCGCGAGCAAGACAGCCAAGAAAAATAATGTTAATAACAATTTTTTTTTCGACAGCATCAAAAGTATTCTGGAAAATATTTTTATGTACACACATAATCAAACTTCAGATCAGATAATATTATATATATGTATATACTCGTATATAAGACATTAAATTATGTATACAGTAGATACATGAGATACGGTTAAGGTCGATTAAATTTAAAATTCCACTCTCTGTAGCAGCGAGCAAGTATAAACCATAAATCTATCAGATAACATTTATTATTATTATTATTTTTATTGTATATAACTATTAAATAATTCATAAAAATATTATTTAGTGCGAAAATGAAATAAATAAATAAATAAGAAAATAATATTATATATAAGATCAATTTCTTTCAGCACCAAAAGAATAAAGTTATTTATACGCAGGAAAACGGAACCAAATAATTAATGTATCTTATTGTTGTGTGTGTGTGTGTGTGGTGATAAATTATGCTACCCCTCCATATACCATATATAAGTAAACGGTGGTAATAATAATATACGGTTATAAATATTTCCACCACTATACATTATTATTATTATTATTATTTATAACATTTTGTCGGTATAATTTATATTCTAAAAATATATAAACTTTTTGCGCTGCTCTGCGATAATAATCGCTGACATGACATTTTGATTTTGAACAATGAAAATTGTTTGGAAAAACTTTTATTTTTTTAATTTTTTTTGGCGTGTGATTGTGAGAAAACTTCCCATCACCAAAATGATAGTATAATGAGGCATCATCATTCGGAAAGTGAAATGTTTAAAAATAAAAAACCGCACCCGAAAATATGCCACTTTACACTATGTAGGACATAGTTATACTCGTATATACACGATCTTATCTAATTGACTGTGATATTATGGGGTTGACTGTATTTTATATATATATATATATATATATATATATATATATATATATATATATATATATATATATATATATATATATATATATATATATATATATTAAAATCATGATAGCCGAGTATCTCGAGCGCATTATATTTAAATGTTAACAATCCGATAATTTGACATACATTACATAACTTTCGATTTAAAAATTGATTTTTTATTTTTTTGCCATGATGACGAGGCTCCTTTTTTATTTTGCCAGTTGTCCCGAAAATGAAACGGTAATAAAATTTTATAACCGTACATAAACGATTTTCTCTCATTCTTAATATATTTTTATTTTTTTCACATATACTCTACGTACATGATTTACGATAAATTAATATTTTAATGGGCCGCAATAAAATGCTGAACTCGTATTAAATTAAACTATACCGCACAAGAAACATTTTCAATCAAGCTTCCCTAATTAATTTCTGCGCTAATTCATTTTTATCATTCTCGGCAATAAAGAAATCTCTACACATATTTAAGTTATATAACAACGTATTATTAAAAAAAAAAAAAAGCTCACTTGAAAATTTCGTGATTGTCTTCATTTTATCCATCATCATCATCATCATACTCATATACAGATATACATGTATACACACTCCTCGAAAAACTTAATGAATTTTCTTTTAATTTTTTAATATATTTTCCATTTTATGTTTCTTTATTACGTACACTTTCTCTCGTAAATTTGTACAAAAAAAAAAAAAAAATAAAAAGAAACTTTAGCAAAACAACAAAAACGCTTTTCTTCACTTTATTATTACGTTGAAAATGAAAAATTGCGAGATGAATGTTTAGGAAAACTGAAACAAAGTGAAAACATTTTCACTTTAATTTACATTTTTAAAGATTTTTTTTTTTATACGTTTTTGGATATAAGGTACAGTGTATGCCAAAATGTGAGCTTTCCCTCATTATGCATTCGCTTTACATATTTATCGATTAGAATCGTTTAGAAATCTTTTGCAACCATCAAACTTTTGCTGAGCTTCGACAGTGTGCAAATATGGTGTGGGGCAAATATTACATTAAGAGCTTTCGTGATTTAAACATTTTTTAAATGCTTGCATTTAAACAAATCACATCCAAGTCATCTGGTAATTTTGCAAATTTTAATGATTTATTTTTGATTTTTCAAAGCTTTCAATAATATTATTTATTTGGTTTTCATTTTTGTTTCATATCTTTGTTCAAATTTTGTTTAAATAACTTTAAATAATTTTAGCTGCTTTAGTTGGAGTACTGCATTCGAACCAATATTTGATATTTAGCCTCATTATAAAGATACACAAAAAATAAAAATAATTAAAATTTTTAATGATTAAATTGTAACAAATATTATAAAATATATTACATGATTGGTTTCGAAATAAATATAATTTCAAACTATACAGTGCTGTGCAAAAAAAATTGGTCAAACATATTTTATTGCAAATTGGAGTCTTTTTTTGATAAAATTACAAAACTTTTGAACGCAATTGGCTTATTGTTTGATTTTAAAGACAAGTATGACGTAATTTTATGAAAAAAAATGTACCTGCAATTTTGGGGAAAAACCTCGAAAAATGCCATAATATTCAAAATACGGTGATTGAAGTTAAAGTAATGGAATAAATTAAACACTTATTTTTTAATTTTTTTTTTGTTTTTTATTGATTTATAGAAATTCTATCTTTAATATTAATATTTTGTTTGACCGCCTTTTGTTTTTTTTATATCGGTATAACCCCGCAACTGATATGCAAAAAAATTGGTCAAGCAATTATTTTATTTTACGCCTAGCGTTCTTGGCCGACATTAGGGTTCAGATGTTTTATTGCGTGTATTTTTTTGTTTGAGTATAAATAGTGCCTATTTTGTAAGATTAAGTTATTCTGTAAGTGAGCCTAGTCAAATAAAGAATAAAGTGCAAGTTTAGTTAAAAAATGGGAAAAGTTAGTAAGCAGTGTAAAAGCAATATGTTTATTTGGGCGGGAGAAAATTTAACCACGCGTGAAATAGCTGAAAGATTAAACATTCCTACAAGTACTGCCGCGTGGAGTATTAAAAAATTGCGAGAGATGGGCAGTACACAAAGAAAGAAATGATTTGAAAGGCCCAGAAAGACAACGGCAGTGGAAGATCGTTTCATAATATTACAATGTCGTCGGAACTGTTTTAAAACTTCATCGGACATAAGACGGGATGTTGAGCGAGCAACAGAAAAAGAAATTTCAGCCAGCTTAGTTAGAAAAAGACTTGTTAAAGCTTGTTTGAGAGCACTTAAACCAGTCCAGAAGCCTGAGTTCACATTACTAGTGAAAAAACAACTTTTGCTATGGGCTCAGGAGCATGTTTCTTGGACTCCAGAGATGTGGAATGATGCGATTTTCCTCGATGAATCAAAATTCAAGCTGTATGTTGGAGATTGAAGAATTCTGGTAAGAAGAAAACCGGGCGAGAGGCTTGGCAACGAATGTCTTTTAAGACTTCCACCGAAAAAGGAAGGAACTATGGTCTGTGAATGCTTTTCTGGAAATGAAATCGGTTGATTGTGCTTCCTTAGTTCCGGCATTACAGCAGCTGTTCAGCTGCAGGTCCTACACAACGAATTTGAACCTTCTGTTTTAAAGCTTTTTGGCGAGACTTGCAAATTTATTTTTCAACAGGGCAACGCTCCGTGCCATACCGCCAAAGTTGTGAGTTATTAAATTTGAATTGTAGATAAAAAGATTAGCTTTCAGATAAACATAAATAATTTGTTAAAAATTTGTTTTTTTTTTCTTATCTCTTCATTTAAAGGTAAAAAAGTACTTCGAAGAAAGAAGTATCGATGTGTTGAGCTGGTCCCCGTATAGTCCAGACTTAAATCCCATTGAAAATATTTGGTCTATAATGAAGCTAAAAGTAGCAAGAAGCGCCTAGATCGATTTAAGCTTTAAAAAGTTTGTTGATGACGATTTGGGAATCCATACCTCCTACTACTTTGAAAAATTTATCAAATTCAATGAATCGGAGGTGTATCGCTGTAATAAAAGCAATTGGCGGTCCACTAAAACTTTAATATTAAAGATAGAACTTCTATAAATCAATAAAAAACAAAAAAAAAAATTAAAAAAGAAGTGTTTAATTTATTGAATTACTTTAACTCCAATCACCGTATTTTGAATATTATGGCATTTTTCGGGGTTTTTCCCCTAAATTGCAGGTACATTTTTTTTCACAAAATTACGCCATACATGTATTTAAAATGAAAAAGTAAGCCAATTGCGTTCAAAAGTTTTGTAATTTTAGCAAAAAAATAATCCAATTTGCAATAAAATATGTTTGCCCAATTTTTTTTGCACAGCACTGTATGTTGCTTTTGCCATCAAATTTGCATGTGATATAGCACCAGGTTTTTTAACTTGTCCATTAATTGATTTCCCAAAAAATAGAAGCCTTTGTTCTAAAAAATCAATATAATCTCCACGAGCTTGATGAATTTTAAACTGTTGTTTAAAAAATTCCAGAATTTCAGTTCGAATAGTTTCTGGGAAGTATTCTTTTACATGTAGATCTTGCATGGCAGATACATATGAACTTATGTCTATATTATTCCACTGTTTTTTAAAGCGATCTAATATTGTAATGACAGACCCTCTTGTTAATGGTTTTATCGTCTTTTCGAATGCTTTGCTTAGCAAAAGCTCCGCTATATGGTGTCAACAAGCGAAAAACATAATTGGGCTTTAAAATTTCTTTGCTATTAAAAACGCTGCTCTATTTTCAATTCCAGTGTTCGATCCTGTAGTATCAAAGCACATACTTTTGTTATTAATACAAATTTTCCAGTTATTTCAAGTTTTGAAAACAGCTTCTGCTTGCATGTGACCAGTACCATTTTCCAATTTTGGAATGGCAAGCAATTTAGAGTTCCCACCACCAGACACAACTATAGCTAACCGTTCAATATCCATATTTGATGTATTATTCGTAAAATCTTTCATTTTTTCCATCCCAGTGAACAGTCAGAAATGAGTCATGATTAAAACTTTCATGCGTTTGATACTATTTATAATATGATAAATGAAGATCTATTACTCAATCCCAGTCTATCTAAAGTTCCATATCAACTTCTTTTGTATCAATTTCTTGCTTTCTTTTCATACTTTGTGAATTTGCTTTTTCAAAAGATTTCTTGGATTTTTTGGATGGCTCGTATGATAAAGATGTATAATTATCAGTTTCAGTACTTTCTTCTGATGATTCATATATTTTTCCTTAGCCACTAGGATCTACTACCGGTTCTTCAATGCTAGATTCCCAATAAGTATTTTGATTTTCTTCTGATGATAGAAATCTAATTTTTTTACCAATTGAAATTAATTTTCTCTTATTAGAAATGTCATTCTATTTCTTAAATCCAGTGCATTTGCTCGGGCAACATCAAACAGTTTACTTGATTCGAGTTTCAAATGTTCTTCGTTTTTTTTCTGAGTACTGCAATCTCTCAATCTATTTTTCTTTAACTTATTGTACAATTCGTAAAAATTTTCAAATTTATTATATTTGCTTTTGGTCATATTATAATAATTTCTTTCATGACTTCTTTTCGGTTTATTTCGATATTTATATGAACAACGAAGATTCAGGTACCAATCGGAATAATCTGTTCAGTTCTCGTTTCTAGAATTATTTCGACAATTTTTGGCGGTTGTACAGAGTAATTAAGATCAGATTGTCCTTATGTTGGATTTTTTTGACCATATATTTCTTGGATGTTGCCATTAAAAAAAAAACATATTTTAAGCCATATTAAAGATATTGCAATGCATTTTGTAATATCCTATAAAAAATTATTTAATGCATCAAAAATTTATTAATTGTGAAATTTTCAAAAAAAAAAAAATAATAATACTATATACACCTATACCTCGGTTTGCGTCGGTGTTTGGTTCTGGAAAAATTGCACGCGAAGTGAAACGACACAAATCGAAACAAATTTGTTTATATAAATGTATGGAAAATACATAGATCGGTTCTGAATCTAATCAAAAAATGTATATAAATTGCTAAAAGTACGAAATTTTTTCATTATTTTCAATAAAACACATAAAATAAAGTTAAACTAAGTTATAGAAGTGAACAATATATCGTTAATTCAATTTTTTTCATTGATTAGTTCAAATAAATCACATATCTTACAACTACATAAATTATAAATACATTTATTTGTCATTTTGACTGGAGCTTGGAAAAAAGTATTGTTCTAATGTAGTTTGAACTGGAACAGACTTATTACGAAGGTACATTTCTTCATATCTTTGGAGATTAATAGAAATTTCTCTGCGAAATTTAGAAAATTCGGCATGATTGTCATCCACCTCAGCAAAAATTTTAATAGCTCTATTCCTCTGCAACTACCTCTAGGTACGTTATCTTTCTCTTCATCTTCATTTACGACCATTGCCATTTCTGACATTTCAATTATATCTTCATTCGACATTTCTTCGGGCCGTAAATTATTTATTCGATGTCTAGAATTTCCATGCCTTCGAAATTTGCAGCAGAAGCCAGTTCAGCCACATCCTGAGAAACATTGTAACTTTCATCTATTTCAGTATCCGTTCCTAGCACACTTTTATTCCAACACTCTGGCCATATCGTTTTCCAAACTCCGTTCATGCACAATGGTTTTATTTTCGACAGAATTCGAGTTGTCTGATAATTCATTGATGTAAAATGGATGACCGGGAGCATTATGATGCAGTACTAGGGCTTTAAAATGTATGTTTTCCTTCGTACAATACTTCTCAATCTCTAGAATACAACAGTTTTAGCCCAATCGTCGAATAAAGTCGCCGTCATCCAGGCTGTTTTTATTGGCTCGCCAATAAACCGGAAGATTATGTTTCAAAATATTTTTCAATGCTCTCGGATTTTCCAAATGATAGATCAATAGAGGTTTGAACTTAAAATCTGCATGTGCATAACCCTCAAGTAGTAAAGTAAGCCGTTTTTTACAAGCTTTATTGCCTTGAGCCGATTTTTCAGCCTTTGAAATAAATGTCCTAGTTGGCAACCGCTTCCAGAACAAACCGGTTTCGTCAACGTTGCACACCTGCTTGGCGATGTAATTTCCGTCCGATATTAAAACTTTTAATTCATCCTTAAAGCGCTCGGCACCAACAAAATCTGCGCTACCAGATTCCCCTTTCAAGGAAATGTTGTGAAGGTTTGCCCGGACTTTGAACCGTTGAAACCATCCTCGACTTGGTATAAACTTTTGGCTGTTACTTGTAAAATATTTTGACTTAAAGGAATTTTTCGTTGAGTTTGAATTTCAATCCAATTAGTAAGTAATTATTCCATTTTTATTAACAAAGGATTTGTGATTCGAGTCAATGTTTTGCAACCAGAACTTGATAAGGCATTCGCAGCAGTTTTAAGTTTTTCAGCATCCCGTTCACAAATGGTTCGCACAGTCGATGGAGCTAACTTCAGAGTTTCTCCTATGAAAGCTAACTTTTCTCCTTCATGATATCGTTTAAGAATATCTAATTTAATTTCGATAGTAATTTTCTTTTTTTTTATTCCAGAAACTGGAATTTCAGTTTTCTTAGGCTTACCCATTATTTTTTTTTAAATACAAAAGTAGATATGTACGTTACACTCGAAAAACTAAAACTTATAACAATGCACTTAATTAATCGTAATGTACACACAAATTTAATTAAACGTTAAATTTCTTTATACATATAGATAGTAACGTTTGCTAAAACAAACATAAAATTACCACTATTATGTCAAATTCTACACAAGCAATACAGGGGAATTACTCTTATCTATACATATTTTTCTTTACTTTACTTTTTTTTACCAAAAAACGCAAATGGTGTAAACATAAAACGCAAAGTGAAATTGTTTTTCAAAATCAACGCAAATCGAATTAAAAAAAACGCAAAGTGAAACATCGCAAAACGAAACAGCGCAAACTGAGGTATTGGTGTAATTTACAAAAGTTACGAAAAATTCCGTTCAATCGAAAATTCTTGTTTTAGAAATCAATTTATATTTTTCGATCCACGTAAGATATCAAGGAGTATAATATCACGTTTGAAAGGTTATTAAATGCCCTAAAATACCGTTTGTCTTTCGTATTTAAAAAAATATTAAATACCAGCGACTTGCAAAGCACTTTTTTTACAGAAAATGCGAAAAAAGACATACTATAAATAAGTGCTCACAACTACCTTTAATGTTAACCAAACACCAATTTTTATGGTGTTAGTCGATAGTTCATACAATTTTACTTCAGAAAATGGTACATTTAATTTTTTTTAAAAACAATTTTTCGAGTTTTTTTCCAATTTTTCTAAATTCATTAATTTGAACCTACTTTCATATTTTGCCCGGCGAAATAGTATTCTCGATACAATTTTTTTTTGTATACACTAAATGTGCACCCTAACAAACAAATACGAAAGCGAGCTTCATTTCTACGTTAAAGAGTGTCCTAAGCTTTCGAGTAAACAGGTAACAGAAATACTTAACTTCAAAATTTTTGTTTTAAGCAGTTTCCGTATTTACTACAAATAGTGCTGGAATCCTTGTATTTTATATTTTGTAATTGTTTGCATAAACTACATTGCCAGCTCATTATCTACTCCACGTGGCGTATACATAACCAAGCAGCATACATCACTCAACATTTTAAATTCCATTTAATTCCGTATTTTATTAAACGAATCACAAAACATAAATTAAAATTCATAAACTAAATTAAAAATAGTTTTGTATATAAAATGCTAAATAAACTATTTATACGTCGTATTCGTGCAGCTAATCTTATTATTTCGATCTTGGACTTATAATATACCTAATAATCTGTTTTGTCACTCTCTCGCGGTCGCCATACACGAGTATCATTACGGCGTACGGTTTTTTTTTAAATAAATTTTATATTCCAAATAGCATGCAATTTTCTAATTATATAGTCCACAAGCGCTTTTTTTCCAAAAGCCTATTTGTAACAAATTGTAAACTATTATTTATTTTAATATCCTGTAATAAACTTTTGTATATAAAATGTATTATTGAAATTCAATTTTTAGCTTTTTTGTTATATAGGTGTGTGTGTGCGCGCGCTTTATTTAAGTTTTTAGTTGAGATTGATGAGAAATTTTGTTTGTGCCGCTAGTAATTTTGTTTAGCGTGTCAAAGTTAAATTTATAGCAATTTGTTTTTATTGCTAATTTGTCATAACACACAAAAGCTTATCACTGTTTGATTAATGGTTTAATTAAAATACTTAAATGTGTTTAGAATGAAAGTGATGAAACGACTGTGACTAATCGGTGCATAGATTCAGGCGCGGAAAATTATTAGGGTATATACTTTCTCAAACAATTATTAAAACTATACATCACAAAGTCATTCTATTAAAAATTAATCCATTATACAATTTTACCAAAAAATAAAGAAATTATATACAACTTCCGTACACTTCATTTAATGAAATTAAAAAAAAAAGATACGAATTAAAATCATTGTTAAGGCTCTATCTTACAAATTACAACCACGAAGTAGATACTACATAATATTATAAGAACCAACAAAAACAAATCCACTATTTAAAATATACTCTAGTATACGTAGTAAACAAGTCTCCCTGTATTTTGTACATAATATTCTTCACAGTCATTATAAACACTCAAACAATAATTAAAAATAATTATGTTCGACTTAAGACGAAAACAACACACAGTACACAATAAAAGGTACAAAAAAATATAAAATTTGTCTTCTTTTGTGTAAAAAAAATAAAAAAAAAAAATAAAATAATGATTTTCATTTTCAATCTTGTGTTTGCTACCATTTTCCTTTCACGTTCGACCCCCTCCCGTCCGTTGTTTAGCGCTGGAAGGAAAAATAACAAGTACTTTGTCTTGGATACACAAAATAGCACAGCGCAAAAAAAAGCAGCAACAGGGTTTTTCTTATTATAACATTACATTTCATCAAAAAAAAAAAAACCAAGTAAAACGTCTTGGATTTAGGTTTTATTTTATATTTTTCTCGTGTACAATATTCTGGAGGAGCGAATGTTGTTATTTTCCGTCGAAAAAGCTTAAAAATAATAAATCTTATATATTTTATTTTCTCTTGGTTTTTCTGGCGAGCTTTTTCCTAAGAATACTACAACAATAATAAAATTATTATCTTCCTCCATGGTACAAAAATAAATAATATGTTGACTTTATTTTATTTTGTTGTTGTATTTTATATATTTAAGTGAAGGATTTCATCTTGGCAATATAATATTTGTTGGCAGTTGTTGTTGTTGGATCATTTATATTCTTATAAAACAGTAAGATTTGTTCATTAGAATAAGAAGCACACAAAAAAAAAATTCTTGCTGCTTTTCGTTTAATGAAATATTTATTTTATCAATAACTAATCTCAAAAGTATTAAGATGAAAATGATGGGTTTTAACGTCTTTTGGGTTTTGTTCGTGGAATATTGATAGATTAGTAGGGATATTTTTTTTTCGATTTGATGTATAGGAAGCTGAATTGAATGAAACACAGCTTTTATATGTTAGCGTGCTATATATTTAGAAATAATCTGTCTGCATTTTGTAGGTTAATTGATTTGTGCAACAGTTCATCCTCACAATACTGTACATAAGCCACAAAAGCTTTTCTTATATTGTCTACCTAAACTTTAGAAGTAATTCATTTTTAAGCTAGATATGCTTATATAAAAGGACTTTTAAAAAAAAATCTCTATTCAAAAATATACATTGAGTATAAGCCACTAGAAAGGTTTCAATACCTAGCTATGGATATACTGGTTCAAAACATTATTGATTACAACAATTTTACTATAAATGAATACTAAATAATTTTAATATGATTTAAGTAAAAAATACGAAAGCTTTTAGAATATAATATTCGTGTTAACATGACCGAAAGCTTAAGTTTTCAAATTAAATTTGTTGAGAGCTTAATCCTACATATTTTTCTTTTTACAATTTTATTTAGTTAACTGAATCGGAATTATTAATGGAAAGCTCCACTTAGTATTATAGTATACAGGCCAATCAACAGATGGCTATCATATACTACTTTGTTATGTACTACAAAAATGAACTACTTCCGTAATGGATACGAAGTTGTTGTTGTGAAGAAAAAAATAAAAGTGAAAAGTATTTTTTTTTAATAAAAAAGAAAAACATGGCTGATGCAGCTAAAATTCCTGCGAGTTATTTTATTACGCTTTTGAAGCTAGACCTAAACTAGTCCTTAACCAATAAAAACAAACGAAAGTGTGTTTGTATTGGTAAAAATTAAATAAAGATGACATTTAGGCGAAATAATGAAATATTTGAATAGTTTTGCAATTGAAAATATTCTTTAAAGTTTAACAATTGAAATTATTCTTTAAAAAAAAACATTTTTCGAATTTTCGTAGTAAAAATAAATAATCTTTTCCGACCAAAGAAAATAATATTTTCTTAAGAAATTAATTATATTGAGAATTCGCCTGATTATCACCTAGTTCTGTATGATTTTCTGAAAGGTTAAGATTAGAACTTCCGAACCTGTAAACCATTTAAATCGGCTGATTATTACCTAGTTTAACGGAAATGAGATTTATTAATGATTTCTTAAAAAAAGTTTGTAAATATGGTCGCCTTAAACGGGACAAGGCTATTGCTTAACTGATAATAATGGAATTCGGCACGTTGGATAAATATTGGGTTATAAAATTATGAACTGCAGTACTCGCCAGAAGATGATATACCAAACCATAATTGTCATCTTTTTCGATTATTGCTGTAGTGGAGAGTGTAATTATTGGTTGCTTTATGGAATTAACTCGCAGACCATTTATGCTTTTCTATTGCAAGTACCTCAAAAAGTATAAACTTCCGCTTGGTTCGAAAGGGTCTAGAAATCTCAAGGTCTTAGAAGACATCATATTTCATGTTCCCGTGAACAGTTTTCGAGGTCGTTGTTGATAAGAATACTATAAATTTATCCGAACCCTTTGTGTAGGGTTCATAACTTGATTTTTGTGAGAGCAGGTAAAGCATACAGCCTTATCAGAAACATTAAAACATCACGAGCGGATTGCTTCCAGAAAGACACCTGCTTATTACCAAATTCTGTCCATCCTAGTTTAAATTACAGAATTACCTCCCAGGTGGTCATATTTCAGAACTTTTTCCAAAAGTTATCGAAGAATCTTATTTCTATCCATCATATTCAATTTCACCATAATCGGTTGAGAAATTATCGAATTCCATTTCAGGTGGCCATATTTCAGAACTTTTCCAAAAATCAATTAAAAATCCCATTTCCATCCAACGTCCGAGATGGCAATATTCCAGTATTTCTTCTCATAAACATTTAAGAATCACATTTCCATTCAGCATACCCTATCCCATCATAATCGGTAAAAATTGATCGAGTTCAGTCCCAGGTGGAAATATTCTAAAACTTCTTTGCAGAATCATGAAAGAATTTCATTTCTAACCAAAATAGCCAATCCCTTCATAATTGGTTGATCAATTCTTGATCAAGTTCCATCCCAGCCCCAAGCTAGCCATATTCCAGAACTTTTTCCCAATATCGTTTAAGAATCCCATTTCCATCCAACATACCGAATCCCATCATAATTGGTTAAGAATTGGTCGAGTTCCATACCAGATAGCCATATTCCAGAATTTCTACCCAAAGTCATTTAGGAATCCCATTTGCATCCAGCATGTACCCAATCCCATCATAATCAGTTAAGAATTGATGGAGTTCTGTCCCAGATGACCATATTTCAGAATTCCTTCCCAAAATCATTTAAGAACCCCATTTCCATCCATCACACCCCTTTCCAGGTGGCCATATTGCAGAACTTCTTCCAAAAATCATTTAAAAAGATCATTTCCATCCAACATACCCAATCCCAGCATAATCGGTTAAAAATTGATCAGTTCCATCCCAGATTTCCATATTCCACAACTTTTTCCTAAAACCGGTTATGAATCCCATTTCCATTAAACAAACCCAATCTCATCATAATCGGTTAAGAATTAATTTTATCCCCGGTAGCCATATTACAGAATTCTTACCCAACGTCATTTATTAATCTCATTTGCTTCCGGCATACCCAATCCCATCATAATTGGTTAAATATTGGTCGAGTTCCATACCAGGTAGCCATATTCCAAAATTTCTTCCTAAAATCGTTTAAAAATCTTTTTTCCATCCAGCATACCTAATACTATCATAATCGGGTATGAATTGATCGAGCTCCGTCCCCGGTAGCCATATTCTAGAATTTCTACCCAAAGTCATTTAGGATTCCTATTTCCATCCAGCATACCCAATTCCATCATTATCGGTTAAGAATTTTTTATTTTTTTTTATTAATCATCCAATGGATTTAATGTCCTTTTAAGGTCAATTAATACTCCCCTTTTCATTCACGCACTCACCCACCCATTCATCATCGTTAACCCGCACTCTATCATGGACGGTGGGTCGGCACTAAATTCTGCATTTCAACAGAGGGTCTAACTTGTGTTTATTATCGTGATCGATCGTAATCGATGATGAAAATTAGCTTTACATCTTGCCTCTGGTGGGATTCGAACCCAGTACCTCCCGGTCCAAGTGCCGAAGCTTTAACCACTGCGCCACTTGTACGGTAAAATGATGGAGTTCGGTTCCAGGTGACCAAATTCCAGAATTCCTTCCCAAAATCATTTAAGAATCCCATTTGCGTCAAGCACACTCTTTTCCACCTGGCCACATTCCAAAAATCATTTAAGAATATCATTTCCATCCAACATACTCAATCCCTATATAATCGGTTAAGAATTGATCGAGTTCCGTCCCAGGTGGCCATATCCAACAACTTCTTCCCAAAATCGTTTATGAATCCGATTTCCATTAAACAAACCCAATTCCATCATAATCGGTTAAGAGTTGATTTTGTCCCCGGTAACCATATTCCAGAATTCCTACCCAACGTCATTTAGGAATCCCATTTGCATCTAGCAAACCCAATCTCATCATAATCTGTTAAGAATTGATCACGTTCCGTCTGAGGTGGCCATATTACAGAAATTCTTCCCAAAATCATTTAGGAATCCCATTCCCATTAAACATACCTAATACTATTATAATCGGTTAAGAATTGATCGAGTTTCGTCCCCGGTAGCTATATTCCAGAATTCCCACCCAAAGTCATTAAGGAATCCTATTTCCATCCAGCATACCCAATTCCATCACTATCGGTTAAGAATTGATGGAGTTCTGTCCCAGGTGACCAAATTCCAGAATTCCTTCCCAAAATCATTTAAGAATCCCATTTGCGTCAAGCACATTCTTTTCCAGGTGGCCACATTCCAAAAATCATTTAAGAATATCATTTCCATCCAACATACCAAATCCCTTTATAATCGGTTAAGAATTGATCGAGTTCCGTCCCAGGTGGCCATATTCCAGAACTTCTTCTCAGAATCGTTTAAGAATCTCATTAGGATCAAGCATACCCAATGCCAACATAATCGGTTAAGAAATGCTTGAGTTCCGTCCCAGATTAAATTCGATCGAATTGATTAAATATAAAAAACATTCGGATTTAACGGATAAGCAGATTTAACGGACTCCCCAGTCCCAAATTAGGCCTGAAAATCGAGATTTTTCTGTATAACAGTTTACGTTAAAATGCACGTAGAATGTCCGTCAAAAACCAGTACCCTAAATGTTTTACCAAACATAAAACCATCGGTTAATGTAATTTTCCTTTAAAATAATATACAGTAATAATAAAAACTGTATGCCTCGACATTTTTGCAAATCCGAAAGTATGTCTGTCGTAACTTAATGATTGAGCCCCTGAAGAATTGGCTAATCAAATGGTGAAATGTCAGACATAAGTTTTCACTATAAATAATTAAATTACAATTGTTAGTTTACACAGGATCTTTTAACCTCCGGCCAATATTACGAGAAGACTTCGAATTCATGTAAGAAGAAATACTAAGAATTAAAAGATTCTAAATTCAATTTGTAATAATAATGGTCGACACCAGCCAACAAAATATCTAATGTGGCGACAATGACGATAAACATATTAAATCTCAAACTATTCAATTTCTGTAGAAAATTCTAAATTCTTACGTATTTATTGGACCACGTGAGTCCCATTAGCTTTTAAAATGGTTTACTAGTTTGAAAGTTGTAATCTGAACCTTTCAGAAAATCATACACAACTAGATGTTTAGCCTAATAATTCTCGAGATATTAAATTTATTAATATAAGTCTTCCGGTTTATGTTAGTGATGTGTTAGAAAACTTATCCAAAATAGTTCACCACTAAAAAAAATTTATTCAAATATTTTAAAAATTCGCCTAAATGCCATTTTAATTTTTATTTTACCAATACATTCTCATTTTTTTTTATAGTTTAGGACCAATTTAGTTTTAACTTCAAAAGCGCGCACAGGCGTGTGAAGTTTGTGCTAAACTATTCTTATTATTAGTTCTACTCTAGTTAGGTCTAACTTCACACGCATGTGTTATTGAAGTTTTCGACACCAACAAAAATAAATTTAATCGTTGGTTAAAACGATTAGAAGGTGCGTATGACATTTACAAGGTCGAACATGCTAAAATTAAAAAAAAGTTAGTTACTCCATTACATTGGAGCTGGGGCTTATGACATTCTTTGTGATAATATGTCACCGGCGGAGCCGGAAACTGAGACTTACACTATACTCGTTGCGAAATTGCAAAAATTTTACGATCTAGAACCGCTGGAGATTGCTGAGTATTTTAAATTTCACAACCGACAACAAGCTAAAGGTGAAAACATCAGAGACTACATTACAGTGCTACGGAAAATGGCTATCACGTATAATTTTGAGAATTTTTTGGAGACGGCTTTACGAAACCCGTTAGTCTGTGGAGTACGTCAGAATAAAATTCGAGATAGACTACTGGAGACAAAGGATCTTACTTTGGAACGTGCGATCGAGCTTGCTACTTCATTGGAAGCTTCTCATCAAGATGCAAAACAATTACAAAAAAGCCAACCTAATGTTCCGGTAAATGCTATATTTCATGCAAAGAAACTCGAAAAAAGGTAAACCCAAAATTTTCTTTTTTAAAAAATAATTTAAGTGATAAATCGGGCCAATCAGGCCAAATTTTTTCAAAAAACGCTACATGTTGTGGAGGTCCACACTACGCCACAAAATGTATAGGCACAAAAATAGTTCATGTAATGTTTGCAACATGAAGGTCATATTCAGAAGTGTTGTCTGAAAAATAATGTTCTAAGGAAAATATTGTTAAATATATTAGTTCAGTTAGTTCCGATGTTAACTCCATAAGTAAATTAAATATAATTTGGATAAAAGTAAAAATTAATGATATTTTAATAAAAATGGAGTTTGACAGCGGATCTGCTGTGTCGATTATGTGTTCCACCGAATTTCGAACAAATTTTCACAATGTATAGTTGAAACCGTCAACTATCAAATTAAATACATATTGTGGGTAATTTTTAAACCTGTTGGGTGTGGCAGAAGTAAAAATTCTTTTTGAAAATCAGTTGAAAACGTCAAATTTGTATATCGTAGAAGGTAAGGGACATTCACTTTTTGGCAGGGATTTAATGCATAATTTTAAATGGGACTCATTTGCGAATATTTTAAATTCAATAAATTCTATCGCTGCAGAAAATACACCAACAATTCTTAAAAATTTAATAGAAACATTTTTAGGATTGTTTGATGACGATTTAGAGGAAATAAAAGGCGAGCCCGTTACTTTTTTCTTTAAAATCTGGAGCGAGTCCAATTTTCATTAAAGCACGTCCAATACCATTCGCAATACGCGACCATGTCGTAGAAGAATTAAATAATTTAGTGCATAAAGGCATATTAGTTAAAGTCAATCATAGTGTCATAGTGACTACGCTACTCCGATTGTACCGGTTGTCAAGGCTAACGGAAAAATATGAATCTGCGGAGATTTTAAAATAACGATAAATCCCCAGATAGAAATTGATGAACACCCATTACCTTCGATTGATCAACTTTTTGGAAATTTAACAGGGGGCGAAAAATTTTCAAAAATTGATCTAAAAAGTGCCTATTTACATTGGAAAGTGCAAGAAAACGACCAACATTTATTAACGCTAAGCACGCATAAAGGGTTGTATAGACCAATGGAGTGAAAGTGTTCATAGACGATATCCGACTCACGGGACCAAATGACGCAATTCATCTTAAACGATTAGAAAAAGTTTTCGAAAGACTGTCAGAATCGAAATCGAAGATGGAAGCGATATAAAATATTCCGCGACCAAAAAAACCAATCGAATTTCAATCGTTTTTAGGGTTAATTAATTATTATCATAGATTTTTTAATAATTTAAGTAATCTCTCTGAACCGCTACATGAGCATTTGAGGAAAAATAATAAATGGCAATGTAGTAATGACTGCGAGAATTCTTTCAAATTGTTGAAAGAAAATATGAAGTCTGATGATTTTCTCGTGCATTATTCGGATAAACTACTCGTTGTGTTAGTAACTGATGCGTCACCGATCGGTGTAGGCGCTGTTTTGTCGCATATGATGCCAGATGGTACCGAAAAGCCGATTCAATTGGCATCAGAAACGTTAGATGAATCACAACGGAAATGGGCTCAAATTGATAAGGAAGCATACTCGATTGTTTTCGGATTGTTGATTGATAAAATTTTTTTATCAATTTTTATTCGGGCGTGAATGTATTTTGTATACGGACCATAACCCGTTGGTACAAATATTTTCGCCAACTAAAGCTTTGCCGCACATGTCTGCAACCAGAATGCAGCATTACGCTATTTTCCTACAGGGGTTTAATTATAAAATAAAATATAAACGACGTGGCGAGAATGCAAATGCAGACGCTTTTTCACGACTGCCGATAAATTGCGAAGGAAAAATAATGTTCGAAGAATCCGACGTTTATGAAATTCACCAAATTGAAAATTTACCTATTATGGTTTCAGAATTCTGGCTAAAGCAGCAGCAAATGATGCATGAAATGAAATTTCTCATGCAAACAGATTTGGTATTGAACAAACTGAGTATTCTATACAAAATAGTTGTATACTGCGGGGAAATCGTGTTGTTATTCCTGCTGTATTGAGATCAAAAGTGTTGATGGCTCATTTTGGCGGAACCAGAATGAAGAGTTTAGGGAGAAGTTTTTGTTGGTGGCCGAACTTCGACAAAGATGTTGAAGATATTGTTAATAATTGTGCCTTATGATTCAAATCGTTA
Organism: Nephrotoma appendiculata; assembly: GCA_947310385.1. Classification (NCBI taxonomy): domain Eukaryota; kingdom Metazoa; phylum Arthropoda; class Insecta; order Diptera; family Tipulidae; genus Nephrotoma; species Nephrotoma appendiculata. The sequence goes on along the minus strand of OX371225.1, from coordinate 283,281,962 downwards.
CCAACGATACAACACTTAGTTTAGCGAAATTTTGCAAGATTTAACCAAAAAAGAAACTAATTTAATAAAAAAATATAAATCACTTAAAAATTTTTTAATCCTCTCTAAATTTGAAATTAAATATGAATTAATTTATTTTTAAAGAAAAGCTCATAACATAATACTGTAATATTTACAAATCTTAATTGGAAATGCAAAGAGGCACCGCTTTTATATGTGAACGTAAATATTTAAAACTTCATTATATATAAGCTTAAAAAGCTTCTCGAAATTAGTTTACTTCAACTTTTAAACTAGTTCATATTTAAGGTATAACAGATACCAATTCACAATAAAAAGCTCTGTTTAAAAACAAATTCGCATTGAGAATCAGCCACAAGATACGCAAAGCTTTAAAAAGCACTAAAAGATTAATATTGTTTTGAAATATATCATGGACTTATTATTCTAAATTTTAAGCTTTATTTATTTTTAAAACCATGAACAATAATTACATCGAAGCCACATTTTAATTATTTTGAGCTTAAAGCATTGTAAAATAAGGTTTGTTGATTCCGTGCACCACGCTCATTGATAGTTTTAGTATAAAAAATATGATATACTAAAAAAATATGATATGAATTAAAGATATGGTTTTAGTATACAAGTACTAAAGCTTTTAAAATAACATTCATATTAAAGCGACCGAAAGCTTTATAAAACAGGTTTGCCAACAGCTTAGTTCTAAACCACCAAACCTAAAATGCGTAAGAGCTTATAGTTTTTAATCCTCTCCTTAACGCAAACTTATTTTTCGAGAAGCTTTTTTGTAAATTCCAAAGCTCATTTTTTTCAAACAACAAACAAATTGAGTTAGTCCACCTGAAACTACGTTGATACCGATATTAGGACATGCGAGTAGAACAATATTAGGTTTTGTGGATATTGCCTTCCTTGTGTAATTTAGGTTTGTGCAACAGTTAGTCCCTACTAATATATTAAAACTTCAGAAGCTTTTCGAAATCTGTTTACCTCAACTTTAATACCAGTTCATTTTTAAGGTAACATATTTATATAGAATGACCAATTTACAATAAAAAATCTATGTGTAAAAATAAACGCGCATTGATAACCAACCACAAGCTTTTAAAAGCTTTAAAACCACTAGATTTAAAAGTATAGTTTTGTGTGTGAAAGCTTTCACAATATATTTTTAAACGACTACAAATTGTATCGTGGACGTATTATTCTAAATTTAAACTTAATTTATTCAGTGAATTTTTAATATTTGGTAGCACGAAAGCTTGTAAAGCTTAATAAAATAGATTCGTAATAAATATCCATCCAAAATAAAAAATGATCTACAATAATTATTAAATTGAGTTTGTAAACTAAGCTTTGTTGATTCCATGCACAATTATTTACATTCGATCTACTTTTTTTGCTTGTCAAATTAGTTGGTTTAAAAACACATTTTTTGCAGGTTTGTAGCGGGTTGCAATATTTAAATTAGGTATGCCATTCATAAATGAATATTAATTATTTTATAATTTAATTTAAATAACAAATAGTAAAGATTTCGAATAGTACTCATAATAAGATGATCGAAAGCTTTTCGAAACACGTTTTATTAACAGCTTTAGAACTAAATCACCGATTTTTCATATCTCTTATTTTTTTTTGGTCGATTGATAGTTAAGAGAAATTTTAAAGGAACGTTACTCAAAAAATTTTGAAATTAAAATTTATTTATAGGGAAGCTTTTTTTGTAAATTGAAAAATTCATCAAATTTCTCAAACAAAAGAAAAATACTTTGCTATCTAGTGAAGGCACACGAGTAGAACAATATTAGGTTTTGAACGCAAATTGTGCCTGTATTTTGTAGTTTAGGTTTGTACAACAGTTAATGCTCCAAAAAGTTTTGGAAAATTGTTTACCTGAGCTTTTTAATTTTTCATTTTTAAGATAGCATATTTATATAAGAGACCAATTCACAATACAAAAACTCTTTCCAAAAATATATTTGCGTTGTATATATATACCAGCTATAAGCTACGAAAAGCTATAAAAAAATTAAAAAGTTTAATTTTGAATTGAAAAGCTTTTTTAATATATTTTTAAACTACCATAAATTATATCATGGAGTTACTGGTCTAAAATTAAGGTTTTAGTATTTATTTATTGATTCAGTCACAATAGGTATATCCGCCCTTGCTATCGGAGCGGCTTTACAACAATTTAAGAATTACTCGAAGCCTATCAAATATTACTGCAGGTATCAAATATTTCAAATATTTATTAGAGGAACAAATTTTTAGGCTATTTGCGAATCATAAGCCTTTGATATTCGCGTTTATTGAAAATCCAACTAAATCATCTCCGAGACAGTTGCATCTTGAATTTATAGGCTAGTATATGACCGACATTAAGTACATTTCGAGGCTTAATATTGTTGTAGTTATAAAATTGCTATTCGTCAAATTTATGTTATTGTGTTTCTACGATAGATGATCACAAGATGGTCATTGCATTTCCAAGTTATTCTACAAGAATTATTGGATTTGGAGTTCCAACGTCAATCATTACCGACCAGGGGACACTACTTAAATCACATTCGAAGCTGGATTTCAACAAATAATCGGGAACCTGAATCCAGCTCCTGACAATATGCCACAATAAACTCCAGTCCTCACTTTTCGGAGATTCAGTGTTCTTATCCCACTACTGAAGAAGGATTAAGAGATCATTGGCAGTTAAATGGCAACTTATAAATTCTGGTGGCGAGTGGGATTCTACAATAGAGGCAGCTATTATATCCACATGTCGATTTTGATTGAGAATTCTCCAACGTTCGATACAGAAGAAGGAATTAATCTTATTAATGATGTAATCCCATGTCATTTTCCCGAGGAACAGGATGATTCGGATGGATACGCATTGGTAAAGCAGAACCAAATGCATCGACATACGCACACCTGCTACAAGAACAACTCTCAAGTGTACCGTGTTAGCTTCTTTGTTTCTACGGTTTCAGATGAATTCGTCCGAAATAATGGACGGATTGAACGATGGCATCTATCCGTGTGAACAAAATTAGATGATCGCCGACTACATTGCGTGGAGCGGATGACACGTCAGAAGGCAAAACGTCAGATGATGCACCAAAGTTATGACTAAACCTCATAGGTATTTGGATTGATTCGTTAGACCTACATGGTGGTTATGTGATTTCCATATTTCATTTCTGCTCACGTATTTGGTGCTTTGTATAAAGTAGAGAAAGCCTTGTACACAAGCCCTCAGTCATGCCAATCAGTATTTCCCTTGCGTTGAGATACAGCTCCATCTACGGTTGCGTGATCCATCTGATTTTCCAACTATCAAATTACTCTCTTAGAGTGTGTCCCAAACCTATAGTGAATATTGCGTTGTCGTAATTATTGGTGTTTGTTTCTAAATAATTCCGCTATACAATAGTTTTACAATATTGCTGCAAATATTGTGAAATATATTTTTCTGTATAATTTTTTAGAAAAAGGCTATAGTATCGTATTTTCTTAAATTGTCAAAAATTACTACACAAGAATAACTACTCCTGGTTTCGGATACAGTCTTAGAAGTAATTCCAATCTTTAGCCCATTTTTAGCGTTAATTACTTGGTAACCCTTGCTTAACGAATTTTTTAGTATTATAAACCGAGTTTAAATTACATAATTAGATAAGCACGTTCTAAGTAAATAGACACTGACTGTCAATAGAATATTAATTTCTTCAAAAAATTTATGAGAATGTATACATATCCTGCCGCTAGAAAATTTTGCCCCACAACCTATAGGTTTGCCTTTTTTACATTTTTAAAATTCCTGCAGCAGTTTTTCATAACTTTTTAAGAAAAAAGCTTTTAAATTTGTTTAAGATCTTTTCGGATTTTCGGACAAAATATTATTTTTAATGGCATTTATACAACGATTAAACTTCTCTAGTCATATAAAACAAAGAGGGCATTTACTTGCAATATATCTACCACAAGTTTCAGATTTGGCGATATAATTCGTTAAATCGATAAGTTCTTGTTTTGTACTCTCGGTACAAAGCAGGAATTTTTGCAGTTTGGTCGTTGCAACCTGATGAGTAGACCTAAACAAGTTCTCAGTTTTTAAGGATTTGTGTATCTTTGTGTGCAGAAATACTCTGAGGTTAAAAATGCGGCATTATTCTACTTTTTAGGCTTTTCGGAAAAGCCAAAAAAAAACTTATATAAATTAATGTCAAGGACGATTTTAAAAAACTTCTTAACAGCTCCATAATGTTTTTTCAGAGTATTTTGGCACCAAATCACGATTTAAATTTTCATTTATTTATTTTCCTAGTTACAAGAGCTGCAACATTCAGAAAGAGAGGCAGCGGTAGGAGTTCCAATATTATTGCTATTTCAATGAAGTCCTATTAATTTATAAATACAACAATATTTTTTAATTAGCAGTCAATAAAATCGAAATGAAAATACATCCCTTCCAACCTAAGTATGTATATACATTTATGGTGTGATTTGGGAAATATAAAAATAGAAATAATCAATCAATATAATATTTTGATTATCCTAGCATACGTACAAAGGAAAATACCCCGAAAATGAGAGAAGGAGACGTCGTTATATATAGATTTTTCTTTTCTGTGAGTTTTCATTTTTATATTCCGAAATGTACGTACGTCGATATATACCAAACCCTTATTTATTTCTTTTATATTATTGTTTTTTTATTACATTTCGAGCATTATAGGTTTTCATCATCATTTTCCTTGTTTGTTGTTGTAGTTGTGTTTTTTTGATTTTTAATTCGAAAAAAAACAGAACACAAAACACAAAACCAAATTTCGACATATAGAAATACTACACACAATTCGGTATTTATCCATATGTACGACGAAAACATGGCTATATTCCAAAAAACGAAAAAAGATTATTGTAAGGTTTCAATTTTATATATTATTGTGTGAATTTCAATTGAACGAACATTCGGAAATCTCAATCGTATATACGACATATAATGATACTAATAAAATCGTATATAAAAAGCTTTTTATATTTTTAACAATCAAAGGAAAATTAATATTTGATGACACCGTCAATTTTCTTTTAACTACAGCATATTATACCTTCTTTTTGTCGAGCCACATGACACAAACCAAATTATATTTTCAATTTAAGTGTATTTATTGATACTCTATTGATAAAAAAATAAAAAAATATTTTTATGGTTTCTGTAGTTATTATATATTTATGAGTAGTTCACAAAGTACATTCAATGTACAGTATATAAAATTGATCAAGTGGATTTAATGCATTTCATTGAGATTCTCATTCCTAATTATCTATATATAATTTTTAAATTATAAAGAGCGTTTTTTTATTTACACCGTGATCCTTTAAAAACATTTCGTCTGCAATGTTTAACAAACCGCTTATAACTGAAATATGGGTTCCATTCAAAACTTTAATCGAATCAACGTAAATCTTCTAAATTTATTTCTGATATTCCACTGTCATTTTGAATAACGCAACTCGATTTAAAATTCAAAATGGCTATACGAGTTTGATTATTGCTTTCGAATCGTATAACACCAAAAATAATAGAAGAATAGAATAAAAATAAATCATAGCAGATGTACATTGAACCGACGCCAATATATTGAAAAAAAAAAAAAACTGTGATAGTGTTGCCATGAATTTTTTTGTTTTTCAATGTATTATGTAAGCATTAACACGAGATACAAATATAAATCATTTACTTGTTAGAAAGAAACAAAAAAATTCAGTAAAATTTCCTGGCAAAATAATGGCTGTATTCCATGACAAAAATCTGCTGTCAGTAAAAATAAAAGCAAAAACAAAATATAGGTTTTATTGGTTGTGTACGAAACAAAAAATGATGTCAGTAAAATTTTACTGGGAGAATAATTGTGATTGTGTTAGTTTACTGCCATAATGTCGCTATAAAAAATGTAAATTGGAGTATTTTTTATGGCAGTATTGTTCACGCATCTACAAAAAATGTATGTAAAATTAAGAAATTTTTCTCACACTCATACAAAATAAGTTTTGTAGTTAAATGTCGATTTGACTATTTGATTTGTTTTTTTTTCGTGTTGAAATTTGTACACGTTAGAAATTTTCTGTCGTACATATATAAATATTAAAATATATAAAAAAAAATGTAATTGTAAGAAAATGTACAAATTAAAACTTTTATGAAATTTTTAGGTTATGCCAAAACCATAAAATTTTACAATAAAAATGTAATAAAAAATATTTCCGTTCTTTGTCACTCTTATGGAATTTTAATTTTTTTTTGTTTTGCGTTTTATCAATAAAACAATTACTATCAGTAATTTTTTTCCGTGGAATTAAAGCTTAACAGAGTAAAGCTTAAATGTAAAAAATTTACTGACAGTAATTTTTTTACTGTATTATCAGTAAAAAAAAAAAAATTAATATTCCATACGAGTGACAAAGAACAGAAATATTTTTTATTTTATTTTTATAGTAAAATTTTATGGTTTGTGGCATAACCTAAAAATTTCATAAAAGTTCATAATCATAATCTGTTCATAATCAGTTCATTTCATAAAAATTTCATAAAAACCACTAACGTTAACAAATTTCATCACAAAACAAAACAAAATCGACATTTGACTATAAAAATGGCGAACGACATATTTTGTATGATTGTGAGAAAAATTTCTTGTCTTTACATACATTTTTTGTAGATGTGTGAAAAATACTGCCATAAAAAATACTCCAGTTTACATTTTTTATAGCAGTGTGATGGCAGTAAACTAACACCATCACAACTATTCTCCCAGTAAAATTTTACTGATAACATGTTTTGTTTCGTACACAACCAGTAAAATATATATTTTTTTCTCGCTGTTGTTTTTACTGACAGTAGATTTTTTCCATGGAATATGGCCATGAGTGAGGAATATGTTGCCATAAAAAATATGAAATTCAATACTTACTTCAATATAAGAAGAAATAAGAAATATTTTTAGCACACTCCGACAATTTTATGGTTGAAAAAAAATTATAGCGAAATGTCAAAAAGAGCAAATACGGGATTATTTTTTGCGCCGCTTTTTCTGCTCACTTTAAATTTTTTTTAAAATGTTTTTAGGTTATGTTGCCTCTAATCTGTCACTATTTTGACTATAAATTTTGCTATAAAAAACAAACAAAAGTTACTGTCTTTGTCGCTCTAACGTAATTTTATTATACTCATCTCTTTTCGGTTTCCCAGTATATTTTACTAAAAAAGTTTGTTTCACTGTGGCATCCACGCATAACTTCTTAGGACCAACAGGTGGAAATATAATTGTGAAAATGATGTTATGTTCGATAGAAGAAATGTCTCAAGTCAAATGCCAGTCCCTATTAAATTAATAGACATGAAACATGGTTATGTGAATGATAATCCTAAAATGCGAGTACGTTTTTATGGCGTGCATGTACTTCTCTCCCTGAAACCCCACATACAATGGAATGGAAGACCGAATCCACGGTTACGGATCAAATGTAGATATCTCGCGGGATTATAGTCAGCCATCTTATAATTTAGCTACCTTTAAGAAGTAATAATGGTATAATACACATCCAAATGGTCTTATAAATACAACCCAATGAATGGTCAACTGCCATCGCTGGACGTTCAAGTTAGCCTAAATTCAATACAAAATGGACTCAAATATCAAGTTTAAAGGTCAATTCATACTTCCAGCAAATGGTACTATTAAAAAAGTAACAAAAAAAAAACAACGATCTATGAACAGCATCTGAAATCCGTCTTGAATATGGAAAACATGATGCAGGCTCTTGTGCTTCACCTAAAGGTAATGTATGCTAAATCCAGTACCAAGTTAGACCAGAGGCTCAACAAATTCAGCCCGCCCAAGATCTCCAAGTTAAAGATCTAAGAGGAGAAATAGAGCCTCTAGAGGTGATAGTTGACGGCCAGCTCATGGAGTTTAAAAATAATGGCAAGTAGAGAGGGCCGTATTGAAATAAATACATGGTAAGCTATTCGAGATGGCCAGTTAAACAAAAACATTTTCAACCGAAGGCAATAAGAACGAGCAGGGATTCCACCAGCTACCCTGTTCCACCCTTTGATCGATAGAGCAAAAAGGTGGCACCCATTGGAGTAAAGTAGTGAACAGAAAAGTGAACAGTTTAAGTGAACACAGTAAAAGTGAATTAGTGAGCAGCAAACGAATGAAATAAGTGAATTATTTAACTTGCTAAGAGTTTATTTGCAAAATCGAGTACGAACCCTCATCGAACGCCCGAAATTCGTAATATTTGGTGTCAGAAGTGGGATTTTGCAGATACCAGCAAAAAAAAGCTTAGTGGAGATCGACGTCTATAAGTCACAAAAATTAAGGGAAATGCCACTGAGTCGTGGCCTTTAGACCGAAGGAAATAGGAAGGAGCTATTATCGAGGTTGCAAAACGTTAGGTGGGAGGTTGAATCTCGAGAATATAGGAATGCATTCAGAGAGCGATCACGATCACCGTCGCCGGCTTGTTGGATCACTAAAAGGTCAAAATTTTCTGCCTACCAAAAAGTAGTTAAAAGTGAGGCAATTGAATCGGTGCGTGGAACAAAATGAACAAATTTTTTTTCCACCGCTAACTGCCGAACGACAAAAACCTTCCTTTAATTTAGGAGACATGATGAATATGGATTGGCTTGAGGTGGAGAGAATAAACGACAAACTAGACAAGATAGGTACCAAATTTATAAGCAACAAGGTGGTCAATTTACCGAGCAGAAACTGGAACAACCTATGTGGGCCCAAGGGAACGAAATCCAACTGAAAGATGGTTAAGTCTCTTGGGACGATAGTACAAAGTGTTGAAAAACCGATTGGACGACTGACTTGAAGAGTTTGAGCATATTAAAAGCCGAAGCATATCGTCGAGCATATTAAGGTTCAAGATGGAGTAAAGCACTAAGGTTCCGTCTTTGGTCCTTGCGTTAATCATCAAGACAGAGAGATGATGACGTCGAATGTTTGCGAATACTTCGCGTTACATTCTACTAATAAATGAAAAAGCCTTGAACAGCGATAGATGATTGTATATGCGCAAGCAATTTGTGACTCAGACACAGTTGTAATTAAACCAGTGAAACAGTGCAAGGCGAAAAGCAAAAAAAAAAGTGAAAAGTTGTGAACAGTTTAGTGATCAGTTAAAGTGAACATAGAAAAAGTGAATTAGTGAGTAGTTAACGAGTGAAATAAGTGAATTGCTTTAGACATTCAAAGGTGGTGGAAAATAAAGTTTGAAAATTAAATCGCTGAGTGTTTTATTTGCAAAATCGTGTACAAATCTGTTTTAACTTTTAACTGGCCAATCGCATAAATTTTTGTCCAAAAATTTTGGAACTTTACACCGGTAAAGCCCAGTACTGAAATCTTCATACAATATTACCAACGTGAAATTAAAAATGAAAAATTCCACTTGAATTTTGTAAAACTTGTATCAGTGAAAAACACGAGTGTTGTTAATACATCAAAACTGGCACACATAAACTCTTCAAATTAATTTGACTCGAAATAATGTTTAACATTTATTTTCGTGTGAAATTTTGATATTTCCTTGTATTTGACAAAAGGGGATTTTATTTAAAGTTAAATAAAAAATTAATTGAAGAAACGATTAAAATTCAGTGCTTCTGATGCTTTTGATGTTGTAAAAAGTGTCTACAAATTTCTACGTTAAAACTGAAAATTCTCCAAATATAATTTCGTTTCAATTTCACACGACAATAAATCAATTTTTGGACATCGCGTTAAAATTTAATTTCATTTTGAACTGAGTACTACGCTTAAGATCAAAGTTTATAAAACAAAATGTGTTGAATGCAAACCTCGAGTGCATACTTAATTGGATAATTTCTAAAGAATTGAATCACAAATAGAGCGACTTGATTGAACCTGATACCAACCGCACAAATATTTAGTATGCATGTACGCTCATATTACTACTGGAAAGTTTCCAGTCCGATGTAATTGCCAGAATGACGGTTCGACGTATATGACCAATCCGAACTATGAAGCTGTAACTAATTTATTGATAGGAGAATAGTGAGGTAGCAATCAGTCCTTTGGACCGAAATGAAAATGCACAAGTGGAAATGGACTGTTCACACACTGAACAATTCACCGAAGCACAGGGACAAATATATCTTTGGAATGGAATTCACAAGGGAAAAGTGAAAGAGTCGTAGTATCATGGTTTAAATCAAAGAAATAGTGTTCAACAAAATAAGATGGCACAACCTTGTAGAAGAAAGTAAATTATTGAAGGAACGTTACGAAACTAAACGGATTATATCTTCAATGCGCATATTCATTCAAATTTAAAGACACTTGTAACGGGAAGGAAACAACCGATGTAAGCAATTAGATGCGTTAATTCCAAAACTTTTTTTTCTTTATTGTCTTCAAAAAAACTTAGAGTGCGGTTTTATAACAATGAAACTTGTCAAAAATGTCGAGAAGGACATCACATTCTTTAATATTTGATGAAGGAACTTGATTCACATTAAAATCACATCGCAATTCATTTCCGAATAACCAATGTACAATGCGGATATTGTCTAAATATGCGAGCATTCCTTGCACGATATTGTTACCACCGATGTTTCGTTTTTCAGTATTTGCTTCCTTTATCAGCTCGCAATACTAAATAAAACGTCTCTACCTCTACACTATAATGCGTTATGTAAAAATTTGTACATGCTTACAGGAGTAAATTGTTTTGATACAACTTTTGCACTAAAAGGAGAATTATACAGTAATCTTTCACCTACTGGGTTTGAATAAAGAGTGTGGACTCGAATTATATTATTTTATTGAAAATTAGTTGTCCTGAATACTACGAGTGATATGCTCCTATAGATTCAACGGATTAAGACGATCGGACTACATCATTATCAAATTAAAGGTAGTTTTTCAAAATTTCAATATAATTCCATATTTTGGGTGTAAGCCCATCATAGTAAAACCCAATTATTTTTACCTCGTTTATGGAATTTAAAAATTGATTAGTAGTCCATTATCTTTGTGCTGTTAATCGCATTAGACGAAGATTCCAGAGCAATCTGGCCGATTCAAAAATCCAAAATACCCCAATAAATAAAAAATGCTCAGATGAATTGGTTGATCGTGATGCAGCTTCATTCTTAAGCTTTTTCCACCAACTGGGAGTTTTGGCGGGATTTCGGTTCACAGGAGATGATAATATCGATAGGAGCTTTTTTGTTTTTTGCAGATATTTTGAAAATTATTTAGGTTTTTCGAAAAAATGATTAAAAATAAAATGTCATACAAATTAGTTCGGACTATTTTTTCACTCTAATTTTGCTGGAAATGACAAAGTTTGATAAAAAATCTCTATTCTACAATAATTTAGCATCTCTTCAGTTCAGGGATTGACTATTCAAAATAATACTTCATAGTAAAGCTTTCCCCAAAAATTGGGGAATCCTTGCGAAATTTAATGGAAATCTGTGTACCGGAAGAAGATTAAAAGATTTAAATAAATTTAAAGAGACTAAATTTTCTACAAAGTTTGCTTTATTGGTTTTTTGAAATTTAAGCGGGAGTAATGATTTTTAATTAAAAAAAACGTTTTACCAAAAGTCCGGTAAGGTAAATTTTTCGATCTATAAATCAATTGTGGTATATTTGAGATCTATGTATGTATATACATTCCTGGAATCTTTAAAGAGGGAAAATAAGAAGAGACGCATAATGTTTGTTTTTCACGTTTACAGCTGCTGCTGCCTAATCGCTACTTCGTTTAGTCGCGGGTCAATTAAAATTGTCTTCAAATGCTATGCTAACTCTCATCAACAGCGGGCTATTACGATTTAAATAAGGTTTCGGTAGAATCGTTCAACGAGCTTATTTGACGTTTCAGCTCGATGTTTGCTGTCTTTATTTATTGAATGCCAGAAGCATTTTAATATGACGTTTTTTGGGTTCCGTTAAGTATGTTAAGTATATCGAATCATTCTTTGCTGAGATTTGTTCTAGTTTTATTCTGTTTTTTATTCACATATCTTTCAAATGGTGAACCTGGTTCAGACTGTATTCTATCTTAGAGCTGACTATTACTAAAGTTTTATGATCCATGTAAGTTGAATTTCAATTCTTCGTAGAAGTATTTGAATATCTTCAAACAACTGACTGACGGTCAAAACTTGAGTATTTGCTCTGGACTTGAACCGTTTAGGTGGTTTAAACACTTTGACATCCTATACTTAAATCGATTCTAGAGCTGTTTCACATTTCGAAGGCCAACAAATCTTTTTTACCATATTTAAGAATGGCACAGTGATCTGCCAGATTTGGTAATAATTAATCATAGATACAATGTGCTGTGAAAAACGATCTGAAGTGGGATGTGCAAATTCTTTGTTAGCTACAATTCCCACATTCGCAGTTTCATGACTCATGATTTAAGGAAACGAAGTTTCGAACACTTTTTTTGAGTGTTTTACTGGCAATAAATATGCCAACAATGTAAGCAAAGATTAAATCTAGACTTTTTACTTTACCAAGCAACCTATGAAATTTTTACGCTGTTTTTCAAACACCGAAATGCAAAATTCAATGATAGTAGTTTTGATACGTATTTTTAAATTGTACAACCATTGGCAACATCACTGCACTCCATTCATTTTGGTTAATTGGTTGATCGGTTGAAGGAATTTACATCCAACAAGGCCAGCTTCATTTTGCCGACCAACTTTACTACACACCGTCTATTTTAGAATCCGATTTTACCAAAATTGATCAACCACCCAACCAAATTATATCATCGGCAGCACACTTATCAGGAATATTATGTTTGTGGTTTTCTTTTTAATATTTTTTGAAACACTGATACCAAATCTTAAATGATATCAGTATTGGTTGCGGTGTTTCAGAATCAATTACCGTTTTGTGGTATTTGTTATAGTCGATGGCATGCTAATGTTTTGTAGTTACATAAAATATTTATAAAATGTTCTCCGAATTATATTGGAGATTCCGATAAGAGAACAAATGTTATAACCCTGGGGATGGTGAAGTACATCTGGAAACAAAACACATTTTCTTTAAAGCACAAGGCCGAATAAAAAAGGTTCTTAAGAAAAATGATGTTAAAAAATTTACGCTATTTCAAAACAAAAAGACATTTGAACTACCTTTGAAACTACTTTTGTAAGTCACACACTTCTAAATGTGATTTTGGGAATATTTCTGGAAAGTTTTCAATGGATCACACTGTATAAGTATATTTATATATTTTCCCCTACCATTTTATACATATAATATCAGAAATATACCTGTTTTAGACATATAGATTGAAACTGGCATATAACATATATCTGACACCCCTGAAACAACTTATTATTTTATTTTTATAAAAATAAATTATTATTTTTTTATATTTCAACGAAAAGTTTTATTTATACTTCATCACCAGTCGAACGAGTTTTTATTTTTTATTTCTACTTTGACTTTCTGGAAAAAGCTCTTTTGCTTCCCAATAAACATGAATATATACTCCTCTTGATAACGAACCGTATTACTAGGCAACACCCAACAACAAAACATATACCAAACTTAATTTGTGTGTTAGAAACAAGATAAAATACGAGTAAGGAGATGTATCAACTCAATCTTTTAAGGTTTTAGATAAAATTGTATTTTAATAAACTAATGCACTCTGTATCCATACACACACGATACATGTAAAGGTTTTCTTTTGTGTCCCTAAATGATACTTAACTACCGAATACGGATATGTACAGTATTAAATTTTCCCTTGTCTCCCCTTAAAAATATTTTTTATAAATTTTAAAACTTTTGTCTCATATGTATTTACAAAAAAAAAAACTGTAAATAAATAAATTATTTTGTAATTAATCAAAAAATTGTCTAATTAAATATAAAACAATTTTTAAACGAGATAATTCAATTCGAGGAAATTAATTTTTGTTTTATGAAATTCAGAAAAATTTATACAATTTTTATGATAATTTAACGAACACACGAGGGAGATTTCAGCGTGGAAAAGTATTACAATTGTAAATATATTTGTTTGTGTGAGTGAGTGTTTATATATAGCGATGTAGTAATTTTCCGAACGGTGCGAGTGAGTGGATTTAATAAATCAGTTTTGTAATCGTTAAAGCTCCCGATTTTTTTTTGTTTCCCATTGCATTTTTAAAGTTTAATGCTATCGATGTAGATTTTAAAGATTTTAAGGAGATACTGACGTGATTGAGGTGGTAAACCGTCTGCTTTTAAGACTTTAAGATAACCTACACAATCAAGTTATAAGGTTCTTTTAAATTTCGGCTGGAACAGCAAAGATTCGAATAATTTTGATAGGGTTTGTATTTACTATAACAATTTTAGTTTCAGCTCGCCGAATGCGGAAGGAGTCGTTCAATGGCAATAGACAAATGTTTCATTGTCGTTTAATCGCATTTCAGCAACAAGGTTTATCGTTTGTATGTCCCGCGACAAAATATGTACTTTTGTAAACCATTTTATTCTGTTAAAAAAACAAGAAATACACAGAAAATACACACACGATGAAAACACAAGAAACACTGTACTTTTACTGCACACAGTGACGAAAATGTCAATCGAATGAAAAAAACGTCAACAAAATTAAGACGCTTCAGTGTGTGATCACAATCGAGCAGCAGCCTTGAGAGTAAAACTAACCAATCAAATTTTGTTTTGGTAAACAAACTCCTCCTTTATATTTTGTATCGCATGCTAATTTCGACTTACATTTTGTATTAGGGATGCCAATTCATAAAACAGAAATAATAAATTTATGTGATCGCTAAGGTGGGTCCACATTTATAAAAATTTGTGCCGAACGTTTTCAGCTTTAGTTAAAAATGTCAACTAACTTAATTTCAAAATGTAGTAGAATGTATAGTATAATGTTTAGGTTCTCATAGAGCAGTGGTTCTTAACCTTTTTTACTTGCGGCCCACCAAATAATTCATAATTTTCTTGTGGTCCTCATTTTTTTAATAATCTATTATATTAATACTCTTAATTTTTTCAAACTATACCCTAAAATGACCCGTAAACATGATCCGATCCGTTTTAGTTTTTCAGGGTAGGTCGACATAAATATTGCGGTGTGCATAGGTTAGAAAACTCAGAAGTACCCGAAACGGGTACCTCAGGTGTTTTCAGCAAAATATTGTTACGACGCCAGAATGCCATGACAAAATATGTTTATATTGAATCTGATCACGCGCATTCCACCAATGACAAAATTTTATTAAAATTGCCGATGTTTTTGTCATAACACTATGATGACAAAATGAAAAGAAAATTTGTAATTGAATCTCAATTAAACAAAACAGGGAACATAAAATGATTTTACATACATTTTGGTGTAAATAGTTGTGAGTGTACAAATACAATTTTGTCATGACACGCTATGTATCTTCTATCTATTATTATTATTATATTAATAATGTACCGTATTTACCGGACAAGTGGTGCAGTGGTTAAAGCTTCGGCACTTGGATCGGGAGGTACTGGGTTCGAATCCCAGGAGGGGCAGGATGCAAAGCGAATTTTCGTCATCGATTACGATCGGTGATGCTAATAAACACAACTTAGACCCTCTGTTGGAGTGCAGAGTTCAGTGTCGACCCACCGTCCATGATGGTTGACATGGAGCTTGCAATGTGCAGCTGTAGTTGCGTGAGTAGGTGAATGGGTGTATGAATGCGTGAATGAAAAGGGGTGTATTAATTGACCTTAAAAGGACATTAAATCCATTGGATAATTAATACTTTTATATAAAATAAAGAAAAGAAAAAAAGAAAAGAAAATAAATGTTGTGTGTCACGTCGATTTTTTTGTCTAATTTTCCAACTAACTAAATTTATTGTTAGTTCATACCAATCGTTCAAAAATGGCACAAAACAAACCGCATCTGATGTTTAATTAAAATCTGCTGTATAAATTTAAATGTAACATTCCACAAAACATTCTTAATCAGTAATTGATAAATCAAAACTAAGTTTGCTGTTTAGAACTCAATATCGAGTAGGTTTTACATTATAAATATTAGAGACATATAACAATACCTGGGTGAACTAACAATCAATTTAGTTAGTCGGAAATTTATGCAAAACAATCGGTGTCAAGTACACAGCATAAACTCTTAATTTTTTGTTCACCAGATGTCAGCTACTTTGTTGAAAATCGCGATATGAAATTATTTTTTATCGAATCGAAAATGCATGAGCGATCTTATGCCATGATGCATCTTTCTGCCCACCAACCGAATCAATAAATAATTACATTCGAAGCAAGTCATGAAGATGAAGCGTTGCTTGCAGCACAAACTGGCCGAACGAAGCTTGAGTCATGGTTTCAGCTCAACTTCAATGATCAAAACGCATGTCATTTTTTATATACTGACATTCCCCACCATTACGTTTACGAACGCGGTAAATGGCAACTTTGTCAAAGAGGTGGAGAGCAGGTTGTTGCACGAATGTATACAGTAATATTGAGAGATGAGGAGCGTCTCTCCCTGCGGCTGCTTTTGCTACATATTCGAGGTTCCACCAGCTTTGAATTTGTACGAACATTTAATGGTTTTATTTACTAAACCTTCAAAGACGCTATAGCTGCACGAAGTCTGGTAAACGATGATGAATGGGATCACTGTATAACGGCAACAGCAGCAATGGGATCACTGCTTAACCGAAACAGCAGTCTTTCAAATGGCAAGACAGCTTCGAGAGACTTTCGCTTATATTTGTTGCTTTTGTCAATCTTCAATACCTCTTGATCTCTGGATGAAGTATGCAGATGACATGATTCTTGATTACCGCCGACACCATATTGAAAATGTAGCAACAAATTTGGCTCTCTACGATATCAACATAATTCTTATACAGCACGGACTTTCTTGCGCTATGATCGGCTTACCAACTCCATCGAGAAGTCCCGTTGAAGTGCAAGTCTTCGATACAGTTGAGAAGCCGAAGAAGCTGAATTACGAATTGCTTTTTGCTAAACGAAAAACAGTTGAATGCATTTCGTAAAACAACTGCTGCAGTGGATAATGAAAATGTCTCCAACCGAAGTTGAAATTTGAATATTTGGCTTGGGCGCGTAATTGGTCATGTGTTCCCAAATGCGCTTCCCGTTTGATATTTGAATATTTAGTTTGGGCGCGTATATGGTCATGAATATTTGACTTGGCACGTAAGTCATACTGTGTGCATTTGAGCTCGTACTTGCCGTTTAAGATTTAAAAATTAACCGCGTATATCAATTTACTTTATTTTTGATAAAAGTGCATCAAATTTACATCTTAAAAAATCGTTTTAAGCATTGCTTAACCAAAGATTCAATAAAATGTATTCACGTGGCTGATTATTTAGTTACGGGTCAACTAGTAATTTATATTTGTTAAATTATCTATAATTTCATTTTTTTTTTTTATTATTTCTTCATATAATATCCCTTTTGCTGCCCGGTAACACAATTGGGTGGGTATCGCAAAAGTAGCATGTCAAACATTTATTTTTGTATGTTTTTTAAACCACCTTACACATTTGTGCATTCCTATCAAACACACAATTGTGTTGGTTGTACTTCAAATCTTCTGTACTAACAAAGTTGTATGTAAGTAGAAATAAGAAATACATAAATAAACTACCAGGCGTTTAACTATGAAATAGAAATTTACCAATAAATGGCGCCACCTGCCAATGTACATTTCAACAAACCACGCCATCGGCGCCATTGTTTTTTTTGATGTTTGAGGGATCGATTTTTTTCAAAATTCGACAGTTGACGAAAAAATAACCGCAAGTATGTATATAGTAGTGGTATGTGTAGGTACGACATTTCTAGATAACATTCCCATTTATAATTTAAAGTTTGTAAATGCAAATAGGCTTTAAATAAAATTAAATTTATTTAATTATTTAATTTTTATTTTAAAGTAATTCTCAGTTCTGTGTTTCTGCGAAAACAAAACATTTATTCAACATCGCATTGAAGAAAAAATTAAAATATTTGTAGTTAAATTTTTTTTTGAACACATTGACGCACACTTTCTAAATGTGTGTGCTGCAGGAACACATTTGATAACTTTTGCAATTGCAATGATATTTCGTCGCAGAAAAAATTTTATTGTGGAGAATTGAAAAATATGTCGAGTTATTCCTTAAAAAATGAAAGTTCTTTGCGCGAACGTGTTAAAAAATGAAAACGTTGTATGGCTGCTATAGCAGTCATTTGCGCGAACGTGTTAACTCGCTACTCAAAAGCTTGGTGAGATGTCAAAAAAGTGAGACAACGAAAGGACATAAGCACCAAAAAACTGAACCGATTTATAATTTTTGATGCTTACATTCGTAGAAAACAAACAAATATGTGGTTATTGGAATGGAAAATTACTCACACTAATACACAACTGTATACTATACTCCTTATTCGTATACGAAAACGTCATGTTTCTCCTGTCGTGTTTTGCACAAAATCGACCCCCTCGCAACAACATCCAATTCATAACCATGTAAGTTTCATACTATAATGCATGTTTTTTACGTCTTAAAAAGGTTTAGTTTTGTGCCTACATATTACGATTTGCGGACAACATTGATTTTTGCAAAAAATTAAATCGAATGCTTGTCAAAGCTTACGATGAGCATGCTCTTGGTAAATCACAATGCTACGAGTGGTTTAATAAATTCAAAAGTGGTGATTTTGACGTGAGAAATGAAGAACGTGAAAAACAACCAAAAAAGTTTGTAGACATTGAATTGCAAGCATTGTTGGATGAGAGTGACGCAAACCCAAAAAAAACTCGCGGATCAATTGAATGTGTCACGAGAAGCCGTCTTCATATGTATAAAAGCCATGACAAAGATCCAAAAGCTGAGAAAATTGGTTCAGCATAAACTGAATGAAAGACAACAGGAAAATAGAAAAACCGCATTTGCGAAATGTTGCTCGCCAGATACAAAAGAAAGTCACAATCGAACGACAATCGAATTGTGACTAGCGATGAAAAATGGATCTATTTTGAGAATCTAAAACGCAAAATGTCTTGGCTTGATTCAGGGCAACCAACGACATCGACTGTAAGGCCAAATTGCTTCGGACGGAAGACAATGCTTTTTATTTGGTGGGATCTAGAAGAATGTGATTTATTTTCAGCTGCTAAAAACCTGGCCGAACCGTAAATACTGATCGCTACCAAATACAAATGAATCGAGCTTTGCGTGAAAAACGCCCATAATATGATAAAATTTAACACAACGTGATTTTGTTTCATGCTAATTCACTATCACACAAAGCAAAACCGGTCATGGAAACGTTGGAAGCACTTAATTGCGAAATACTTTCGCATACGGCTTACTCGCTAGACTTGTTCCATCCAATTATAACTTATTTGCATCGATGGGGTACGGGGTTGTTGAGAAGCACTTCACTTCCTACGAAAATGTACGAAAATGGCTCGATAATTGGTTTGCCTCAAAACAAGAACAGTTTTTTTGGCGTGGCATCCACGCATTGCCAGAAAGATGGGAAAAATGTATAACTAACAATGGGCAATACCTTGAATAAAATACTCTTAATCAATATCATACGATGAACTTGTACTTTTTAATAAAAAATTCCGGGTTCATATTTACACACCTGCGGAAAATAAGAAAACTTTATCTTTCTTATTTCACTTTTCAATACGATATTCGGTTATAAATTAATTTTCTTTTTATTATATTGTAAATGAAATTTTGCAAACTATGGCGCCCCCGAACAACTTCTTACGGACCCCCAGGGGGCCGTGGCCCCTCTGTTAAGAATCATTGTCATAGAGTATTAAATAATTTTTTACAGTGTACACTCTTCGTGCACTGACATTCATTTCAGAGCAAAATTTGGCGAGCTAACCGGGTATAAACGACGACCGAGCCTACCGGGTATAAGCACACTTCACAAAGATAAATGCAGTGCACAAATTAAAATTATCTATTTACAAAAAAAAAAAATGGAGGGGTGATATGTTGTGGTCAACACCCAATTTTCTTTTACATCGAATGTATACATAGGTTCTATTATACCACACTTGATTTCTAAAGTGAAAAATTAAACACTATTAGTGTTCCTTCTGAGCTGTACAGAAACTTATTTTTTTTATTAAAGACAGAATTTTGTCAAAAATTATCATTTCCACCTAAATTTAGATCAACTAATCTGGGTCGATATTATTGCAAAATTAATTTCGAATCTTTTAGTTCCAAATCGTTTTTTTTTGTGAATGATACATTTTCAAAATAATTGCTTAATCGGTAAACCTCCTATGGAAGTTGCCACTTTGGGTGTACCGATTTCAGTCAAAAATGACTGGGATCTTTCAATTTATGGAAAAAGCTTAAGTATGAATTTTCACTCCGATCAGTTAATCCGTTTGGGCTGTAGACAGCAGACATACATTTAGACTGCACATCACCGAAGGATTACAAGGATGTGGGCCGGTGGATTATATTTGACAAATGTTTTGTTGTCACGATTGCAGCTCGATAATTTTAATCACCTCAACGGTGTTGACGAACCAAAATGAACATGACCAAATTTTAGAACAAAGTGGTTCTATGAGAATTTCATACAGTATCACGTACAGGTATATCGAAAGTAAATGATGTTTATTTTTTTAAATAAATGAAGCATTTTTTCGGGTAGCACAGGAATTTTGACCGTTTCAAATTCAAAAACTTTCTAAGTCAGTTTAGTGCTAATATGTAATTTCTCTGGTAGGAGAAAAAAATTACCCATTTGTTCTTTAACACTATGAGTTTATTAATGAGTAAATATAAGACATTGCGAATAAAAAATTTGAAATATTTCAATAAATTTGTAGAAATCTGAAATATATTATTTTGAAATATATTAAACTAGTGGCTCATAAAAATAATGCCTATTTCAAAAATATGCAATTCAATACTCTCCCAGCACCGGAAAATGTCGTTTCACAAGCTGTCAAGCTTATTTAAGTTCGAACTCCGCTTCCTTCAAAATTCCTTCAGCTTGATTTTTTCTTCATGGTCTAACATTACGTCTGAAATTTGGTTCTGTGTTGGAATGAAATAATCTATGTTAAAGGTTACTGTAACATCTTAATCATTATTGCAGGGGTAACACTGGGTTTAGTCTTTAGTATTCAAAGTTGTATAGGTAAAACTCGAAGTAGAAACCCTCTGCCCTAAGATACTTCTAAGAGGTTACAACTTTTTGGGTAGATGTTTTTACTTTGTACTAGACCGAATTCAACTAGAAAACATGAGCTTTCTGAAAAAAAAATTCAAAAGTTGTATAGGTAAAAATCGAAGTAAAAACTCTCTGTCCTAAGATACTTCTAAGAGGTTACAACTTTTGGAGTAGATGTTTTTACTTTGTACAAGCCCCAATCCAACTAGAAAACATGAGTTTTCCGGTGGAAAAATTAGGGGAACACTGGTTTAGTATTCAAAGTTGTATAGGTAAAAATCGAAGTAAAGTCCCTCTGTCCTGAGATACTTCTAAGAGGTTACAACTTTTGCGGTAGATGTTTTCACTTTGTACTAGACCGAATCCAACTAGAAAACATGAGTTTTCCGGCGGAAAAATTAGGGGAACATTGGGTTTAGTATTCAAAGTTGTATAGGTAAAAATCGTAGTAAAAACTCTCTGTCCTTAGTTACTTATTATAGGTGTTTTTACTTCGTACCAAATTCTAACCGACTCTAAACCACGACATTTTCGGAAACACGATTTTCGAAATAGAAATTATTTATTTAATTTTTCTACCGTTTACTTCCATATATGAAATTTAGCTAAGAAACTTAAACACAAATGATAAAATTTAAAGAGTATAATATTTAGTTTAGCATCTGAGGTGCTATTGGTTGTAACAGGAACATACGATTCATCTAGTTGGATTGGGTCTAGTTATTTTCTAGTTTGAGTGGGTCTAGTACAAAGTAAAAACATCTACCCCGACAGTTGTAACCTCTTAGAAGTATCTTAGGACAGAGGGTTTTTACTTCGATTTTTACCTATACAACTTTTGAATTTTTTTTTCCAGAAAGCTCATGTTTTCTAGTTGAATTAGGTGTAGTATAAAGTGGAAACTTCTCAGAAGTATCTTAGAAGTATCTTAAAACCTCTTAGAATTATCTTAGGACAGAGTGTTTTTATTATTCCCGAAATAATATATTTTACACTGTTAAATTTTATTAGTAATTGGAAACGTTGTTGTTGGGTTTAGGACAAGTGAGGAGAAACTTCAAGTACGTTTCAATACCAGACTTGATTTTCTGTGGAATGGCTTCGTTCTTGCGTAATGAACAATTTTTTTCTGTGATATCATTAAAATATATCTGCGATTCACATCGACCAGCTCGCCGGAAGTAATGTTGTAATGTTTAATTTTTGTACCACTCCACTATACACTATTCAATATAATAAATTTCTGTGCGGTTGATTAAATATTCTGATAAAAGGGAAGCGATTAGAGAAAAATACTGAATCTCTCTCTGAATTAGAATCTTAAAACCAATATACAAACTTTCGCCTTTTACCAGGCGCTGGGACTTTTTTCTGTCTCAAACATTAGTGGGGATATTAACAGACTGCATAACCTTTTCGATTGCTACCCTAAATTTATTGTTGTAAGACAATGATATTAGGGGAGGAATGATAGAACACACTACGTGTATATCACCAGTTGCTCAATTGCGATCGTTAGAGATCAAGCAATCAATATACTCGTATACATTTTCGTAGAGTTTGGCATTGCCACTTATAGTAAAACCGGTATTGTGATGGGGTTTCAGTATTGGAAACATTTGCTTCATAACCGATTTTCAATTTGGTATAGGCAATTGTGGGAAATTATTTCCAAAATTTTGGAAAACATTGTGCAAAATCACAAAAATAAAAACAACATTCAACAATCTCTACCAATTGTCGACATACTCTGCCAATTAATGGCATTGTCTACACTACTTTCGACACCAACATGTAGATAATCCAAAAATACATTCACAATTCAAAAAATAAAATAAAAAATTTTATTCCAAACATACTGTCTGCTACCATTTAAAAAAATATAAAACTAAAATGTTAAAATACTATATTTTATTAATCTTAATATACGTGATGAAATATTTATGGTTAATTATTATCCAACCCAGAATAGAAATATGTATGCTTTTATGTTTTTTATATTTTTGTACATAAACATAAATTTTTTATAAATTTTAACCCTTTTTCTGTTATGGCATACACACAGCAATACCATACTCGTACTCTCGTACATAATATATAAATAAACGTTTTTGGAATTAATTTTTAAATAATTAAAAAAATAAAAAATAACAAAAAAGCGATAATCATTAGGAACCATAAAAATAATAATACAAAAGTGAAATAAAATTGATGAAAATTTTAATTTAACCATTTATGTGTTTTTATTTTAACCACTACAAAACGCACGTATAAACAAAAAAACCGCACCACAATAAAAGGGTTTTTGTGCTTTTTTGTTGTGTAATATAAGGAAAAACCACAAACACCCAGAAAAATTATGTACCTGTGCGCGCTCTATAACACATGTTTTTACAAACGTGCCGGTAAATAATGGTTTTTTTGGTGGTGTGTCGAGTATAGCAGGCAGCGCTCTCAAAAGTCATAAATTTATACCACCAACATGACGACGGGAGGTACTTTGTTGTTTAACGCGGTTCAAACAATAATATTTATTGTGTAATCGCATAATTTTCCGAGCCAAACATATTTCTTGTTACATTTATAAAATAATAATAAAATTATGGTTTAATTTAACATGCCCTTAAACGTCGTTAAGTCGTTCCCGGCGTCGTCATCGTCACCGTCGTCGGCGAGGTGGGTATACGTATATATTAAAACGTATTCATATAAAGACATTTTAATTTGTATACCAAACGCACACTCTTACACATAAAAATTTATGGTTGTATACATATAATTATTTTTAATGATTATTTTTTTGAAAAACATAATTTTCACGGTAGAACGTTTAATATTTTTTTTTGTGTACCTATGTACCTAATTACGTACCATACATACATTGTGGAATACACAGCTTGGTGTAATTGTTCAAAAAATTCTGAATACTTGACGGTTTTTTTTGTGTGTATCGCGTACATAAATCGTGGATGATTATGATGATGAAGGTAATATATGTTGGTACTTGAGAATATATGCGGTTAAAATTATCGTAGTTTTGTTAATTTTTGCTGGATTTAAGTACTTTTTTGTATATACGGTTGGGTAATCTAAAAAGTGTTCCAATTTTGTTTCAACTTAAGTGGTGAATTTATATATGTGTATGTAAGTTTTTCGGTATGGCACTTATTTGGAAAATGTGTATATTTAGGTTGGGTCCACTTCATGTCGAGAACATATAAAATGCTCTATTAAAAATGTAAAGCATTAAAATTTTTTTTTTTTATTCTAAATTTCAGACAAACAGAAGCTAGTTCATACTAGTCATTGAGCGATGTCTCTAATTTACTAAAAACCATCCCAATGTGCAATGCCAACGGAATTCCGTTTACTTGCATGCAAAATCCACACTCTTTTATGGAAAGAACTATCTAAAGTACAAGGAAATTCATACTACTCGACAAAGAAATGTGTCACAAAAATTCCAGTGTGTGTGTGAATCCCGACTAAAAAGAGAAAAGAAAAATTTGGTCGGCAACTGAGGTTTATCTTTATATACAGCGTGATGAGCTTATTTTCCATAAAAACTGACAAGTAAACATCTTGAACTGTTGATGGTGCAAAAGTTATTCCACTTTTAATGTATTTAGTGAAATCGTATTCTAGAACAGCGTTTAAAAATTTCGAGTTCTAAAAGTGATGCTTTGTCAAAAATAAAACAAAATTAATAAAATAATTTTTTTATTATTAATTTTAAATATTATTTTTCGGTTTTCCTCGAATTTCCCGGGTTTTCCGGACTTTCTCCTGATTCCTCCGGATTTCCGGAAGACCGGGGAATCCGAAACAATCCGAAGAACATCCTGGAAATCTGTGAGAAATCCGGAGGAAATCCGGAGGAAATCCGGAAGAATCCCGAGAATCCTGGAGAAATCCCGGCAAATTCGGCTGAAATTCGGGAAATCTAGGGGAAATCTGGTGGATACTCGGGAAATCCAGATCAATTGAAGATAATCCGCATAATAATATTTAAAATTAACAAACAAAAATTATTTTATTCCTTTTGTTTTATTTTTGACAAAGCATCTGTTTTAGAACTCGACGTTTTTTAATAAACACGACTTACTTTGTTAAAAAAAAAATTGATAAAAAACGTTCTATTGTGAATAGCCTAGTGTTTGATACCATTTTAAAATCTGTATTAGTGTCGCATATTTTTCTGATAGTGGGTCAACTTTTTGTAGTACATTCTTTTCCTGCTGGCGTTACTTATATATCAGTTAAAAAAATTTGAGAAACAAAAAAGTTTACAAAACCAAAGTTTTTCTTTAACAGAAGATAATGCAGCTTATAAAAATGATTTTATTGGAAAGGCACACTCTTCTGATCGTACTCAAAAAGAATATTAAACAAAAGAACTCTTGATTTCTTTTAAATTAGTTGCTTGGTGGGTGCGCATACGATTTCACAAAATACTAAACTTTTGCACCATCAACAATTCGAAAACACTTGACTTGGCAGTTTTTGTTGGAAATGAGCTCCCATATTACCCTGCTTAGTTTGATCTGGCAATTTTGGCACACCGGCAATTTGGTACCGATTTAATGAATTTTTGTGTGTGCGGCGGTCGGTAGGTTGTACTCGATCGGGTTGTAGGAAATTTTTATTTTGTTTTTTGACGTTTTTTTTATTTTTTTGCATATCAAAACATATACATAACTCCAAAATTTCACTCACCCCTCCCCCTTCCTTTCCTTAATCTTTATATAGATAACTATTTACGTGTGTATGTAACTGAACTCCTCCTAAACGGCTAGACGGATTTTAATGAAATTTCGTGTGTGCGTGTTTGAGTGGGTTCCTGAATGGTTTAGATTCACAAGTGAACGCGGTAGTTGGTACAGCCATCGGGTTCTAGCGAATTTTTTTTTTATTTTTTGACGAATTTTTTTTATATTATTTTTTGTAGATATTCGCATATCAGAACATATAACCCCGACCCATCATCCCCAAACCATCCCCCGTTCTTCTATATCTGTGTTTGTAATTGAACTTATCCTAAACGGCTGGACTGATTTTAATAAAATATTTTATGTGTATTTGAGTAGGTCCCTGGATGATTTAAATTCATAATTGGACCCGGCAGGTGGAGTTGCGATCGGGTTAGAGAAATGTTTCTTTTTTGTTTTGGCGAAATTTTTATTTTTTTAAGATTTTTCTAATACATATTAGAACAAATAACCCCAAAATGACACCCCTCCCCCACCACCTCCAAATATTTTATAAAATGAGAATAATCATCAGTTCAAGAATAATTGATCGTTGAACCTTCTGAGAAGTTTATGATTAATTGAACTTCTGTCAATAATTTATATATTTATATAGTTAAGTTTGTGTAACATAGGTGGCGCTGAAGTCAAATTCTGTGGTATTTGACGTACGCATCAATACATGCGCAAGTCACTTCGTTGTAGCTTGACGTTGTTCTGCCAATCACACCTATTCTGCCAATCATATCAATTACGCATGTCAAATGGTGGATCGGTTGACATTGACAACCGTTGGGAGGTTCCGTATTCGCCATTGCTGTGCAAAACCGACAAAGCACACATAAATGTTGAGTTCTGCAGTTCAGCGAAGTCCATCGGCAGCGATATGGCTGTATTTGCTGATCAAAATTAAAATGATAACGATGGAATAACACGTTATCAAGTGGGCCGATTCATTAGCACCAATGAAGTAGTGCCCGCTGTTATACATTTCACCGTGCACTTTAAAAAAATAGGAAACGTGCTTATTTCATTGAAGAGACTGCTCTACAACAAACAGTCAAAAATCATAGCCATGGCGAAATGTCAAAACATTAAGCCTTAACATAAATATCTGTGTTCAACTATACATAAAGATCCATTGGTACTGTCATTTTCCGAACAATTGCGTAACAGTGGCAATGAAAAAATTCAATTGCATGGAAATACGAAATGCATCAAATTGTCAAACAATTTTTGCAACATGGTAGTTACGAAAGATGCTTTGATTGGAAGCATATTCCCAGATTTGCACGCTAAAAACACTAATCTTGCATGGCTACGTGAGCGAGCTACTTTGGCCGCAAAAATATCATCGACACTATTAATTCTAAAATACAACATTACCTGGCAATGTAATGTCGTTCAAATCTATAAACACTGTTCTCGAACCTGGTGAAAACTTTAACCTGTTGAACTCTATCCTGTTGAATTCTTGAAATAAACAACATTTAAATAAAAAACACGTAAATACGTAAATGTTCATTCGTATAGGCATGTCACACATTTAAAAAAACAATCAAATCAGAAAGAGAAAAAAATTATTTTTACTGAAAATCGCGTTTTTTGTGTCTTTCATAATTTGTAGTAGGGAATTTAGTGTGGAATTAGAGCTGTTTTTCTACACATTGGAAAAATTGGGAAATTTTTTCATTATAGTGAAAACAAAAATAACATTTATACCAGGTAATAATTAAGCAGGTAAAGGTAAAGCAGTTGATACTCCGTAAGGCCTTGTAACGTAGTTAAATACTTTAGTATCACAAATACTCGTAAGTGAGATTATTTCAATTTTTATTTTTGTTGGGGTATTTTGTATCCAGCGGGTGAGATCTACACTTTTAATGAGATGTAAGCCCGCTGGGTATGCCCAATAATTTTGGTGATTGAAAATCGATCATTTTTGTTAAAAAAAATTAATCATAATAATAAGGTGATCACCACCAAAAATTGGATTTTATAAGGTGGTGACTACTAATAATCGTATTCTAGAAAATAACCATTTAAAATTGTACTGAAAGTCTCATACTATACCATTCCATATAAGCTTTGAAATGTTAAAACAAAAATATAATATTTTTGTTCACACTTTTGAAATATTATTTAGCGCACAATACAAAATAAAATGTACAAGTGTAATGCTACTGTATTTGCGGCGGAATAAGAAACTATAAATATAATAAATGTTAGTAAATTGGAAAAGCATTTATGAAACAAATGGAAGGCACTAGAATTGCCTAACAATGAGTAAATTTCGGCAAATGTGGTAAAAAGAATTTTTGTTGTGAAAAATTTCCAGGTTATTACAAAAAGTTGTTACAGGTATCTACAATTATCGCAAATATACCACTGAAAACCTTGAAATCTCGATTTGACGAAGTTTATTGAAAGGCTCGAAACATAGTGGAGCGCATTATTATTATAAAAAATAAATTTAAAATTACCCCTTAATTTAATATTTGAAACCAATAAATCGAATTCAACAATTCCATTAAATTTTGAAGTTGTTGGCGGATTTTACTAGACGAAAGGAAGAACTGCTACAAATCCGAAAAGGTTACAAAAATAATTAACGTTTAAGTATGCTTTCCATACAGTTCACATTAATAATAATAAAATAATTTCTACTACATATAATTCTTTAAGCTCAATTCAGCTTAATCGCTCAGCTTCATCGCAAATTTTCATCGAGCTGACATTTGCGTAGTTTATGGCATTTGCTTGCCAAAATTTGGTTAGAAATTCTTTCGCCGTCCTACTCAGGTCAACATTGTAGGCACCTCATAACTTTCCTGATGAGTGATTGCTCTGAACAAGACATCAGCTCTGCTGGTTCTTCTTTCGGTTCGATATTGTTGTTCGTTAATTTTTCTTTTGCTTTATATTTTCGAATAGACGACACCTAAAACAGAAACAATTTAATATTTGTTATAAATAAAACTATCAAACTAAAAATACTCGTCTATTCCGAGACTGACTTTGTTAGAGGCCATTTGTCATTTATGCTGTGTTACTTATTTCTGTTCTAATCGATCTGATTGATCTGAGTACTACAAAACCTGTTTCTTGTTTCCAGTGAGGTCGATCTGATCAATTTTTTTGCGATTTTTAGATTGATTTTGGTTAGCTAACTTCACGTATAACTCAAACTCAAACGGTTACTTCACTCTTTTCATTTTCCTCTAAAGCTTAGTACTCAGTTCAAAGTGAAATGAAATTTTAACGCGATCTCCAAAAATGTATTTATTTTCGGGTGAAATAGAAATGAAATTTTATTTGGAGAACTTTTATTTTTAACCTATAAAATACACAGAAGAATTTGTTTATTTTACGCGAATAAATTTTTATAGTTGATTTTATTAAAAATTTAAAGATTGCCTACATTATTTTCACATGAAAATAATTTGGGCAGTTTATGCGCTCCATCTTTGAAGTATTGAATACACTTGGCTTTTTTGCTGGTGAACTAGGTTCTAAAAAATGAAAACAGAAGTGGAATTGTTCATTTCTAATTTCACTTAAGTAAAATCGTATGAAGATTTCACGTGGAATCGAACTAAGTATGTACTACATAGGCTTAATTCGTCAAACATTATCATTGCTGCTCCTTAAAAAAATACGAAAATACGCTATTTCTTGAGGTCGGCCATTTTTGTACAACAAATAAAATTGCTAAGTAATCACAATGTGGAAATAATTGAAACAATTGATTTGTCAATTTCGATGCCAGATTATTGGATCTAACTAATCGATTGTATTTATTTATTTGGATCGATTACAGATTTAAATAAGTAACGCACAGCATCATTTATCGATTATTTGCCTTGGCCGCATAAATTCTACAAATTTTTGATTTTTATTTACTTGTTGTACTTTACTTTTACCCTTTTGTAAAAAAAACCAAATTTGTTTTAGTAACAGTAAAAACTGTGATTGATATTTAATCACAATCACCAAAAGGCGATACTGTAAATTGTAGCGATAACCACAAAATAGAATGCCATTTTGAAACCCAGATTACCAGGTTTGGCTTAAATTTTTTTTACCATCTTAGTTTGTTAAAATTTCATCTATACGGAGCTTTAATACCAGCTTTTGTATTCCTGTTCCTCTTTTGAAACTTTTGACGAAGCTTTATGAAGAGCATACCCAATAGAAAGAATAAAATTCGAACTGAACCATACTCACTATTTTAAAGTTGTTACAAAATTTTGACATACTAATTTTTAACCTTCCGAAAAAGATGTTGTTCGTCAGAATTGTATATTTTGATACGTATCAAGAGGTATTGATTTGGATATCGTTCCGTTTGAATCATAATAATAAATAATCGGCATTAAACCCAAAACACGGTTAACTTCATTGTATTTCTCATAAAACAAAAATTAAAAGTTGGATAAGGAAACCTATTGGGGATGCGGTTTCACTCTCAACACCATTTCTAATTATTTTTACCCACTATTATCGCTTGCTACAATCTGCAATACCACTAAACTGTTATAAAACTACTTCTAATGCTAATGCTTAAACCTAGATGTCACTAATTTCCCAAAATTTTCATTAAACGAATTTACGATAAACTATTCATAAACTATTTTTATTTGTGAAATATTCTGTTTCAGTGATTTTTCACGCTAATAGGAGACGCAACTTGGAGGATTTCATTGTAGAATAAAATTATGTATGAGTTTTGGATACCTCGTGTTTCAATACATTATTTGATTTTCCTAAACAAAAGCTGAACAATATTGTGTGACCAGCATTTAACTGCTTCCCAATTCTCACGTAAGTATTATATATAGGCTTGTGGTTTTGCCATTTAAATATGCAATTATTTTATATAGAAATAAAATGTATCCTAGAAATTAATTTAACAAAATAATGATATTATTATTATTTCGTATCTAAGAGAAGAGGGGGAGGGGGGGGGGGGCTATCTTATACGTAAAAGAATAAACTTTTATTTTAGCTATTTAATTACACTTCCCAGGAGAATCAATCAATATGGATAGATCGAAGGAAAATACTTTAGGATATTATTTTGATTATTAATCGATTCTTTTTTGTAATAAGCTTTGGCAGAACTTTTTCCTATATAAGTTCGGTTTTATAATTAACTTATATAATGTTTTTATATATATATATGTATTACTCATATAATATGATTTATAATTGGGAAAAATTATATATCTCTTCAGTATATGTATTTTTGATTATACCTTGAGGGCAACATTCATCACATTACATGGATATTATTCTGTCCATTACATACAATTTCCTTCCTCCCACCGAACATAACATATAGGATATAGAGCATCATATAATATGAACAAACTCTTCTCTCGTACACTGTACAACACAAATCAATTTTACCCTTATCTGATTATGTGAAATGTTTTTTTTTTGCTTGTTGCCATTTTTTTTTAATTCTCAGGATTGTATTTAAATGGCCTGGAGGCGAGATATAAAAATATGGTGGTGGCCTATTGTTATATAGAGGTATATCATACTATATGTTGTGAACGAGAAAAGAATGATTTTTTTTTCGTTATGTTTGTTCTTTAATTTTCAACTATTTTTTAACAACTTTATTATTATGATTAATGACATCCACATGCCGTGCCTTATATATTATAGGAATTGAGCAAATTTGTTGGCCATATGGGAGATATAAAGTTGATACTCGAATAGGTTTTTTTTGTAACGAAACTGGAAAAGTTGGCAGATAATACAATTCTAACTAATTAGGAACAACAGAATATTGGGATAACAAGTTTATGTTACACTGTTAATGGTCCAGTTTTTCTCCTTCCGAAGGGTTCTCGCCGTTTGAGTCCGGGCGACTTTAAGGACAATTTGTAAGTTTTGAGAATTTTGATAAGAATTCAAAAGCTGTTATTTGAAAAATTTGAAAACTGATAGTACAAAAAATCAAGTAAATATAATAATTTTTTAACGTATTTTAGTTAAGATAAATATTTTAGTTTTAACGTCACTTTTATGATAATATATTTTATATTTTTTATTATTTGTAACCAACTTACTTCCTTTGCAGTATCTCTACTAAAACATTTTTGACATCATTAAAAAAGGGAATAATTGTGACTGTATATTTAAAATAAGACGACTGAAACTTATTTTGGTTTAGATTAGGTTAGGTTATTTTGGTTTAAATTCAGCACAATGTCAAAATTATTATAGTAGAATAATTATCACGGTAATCGGACGACGTAGCAGTTGGAAAAAGTTGGGCATTTTGGTTTTATGGGTGTGTTCGTGAGAATAAAATACGCAATATAAAAATCAATGTTGTTTCCGAATTGCGACACCCTTAATTGCGTAAAGTGAATATTATATTGGAATTTTAAAATATAGAGAATGATCAAACTTTTATCAATTTTTAAAAAATGGTTCCAAAAGTTAATAATAATTTCTGTTAATAAAAATTTGTACTGTATTAAATTAAATATTTAATAAAACAAATAAATGTCAAATTAAAAATTTTGAAAATTTATCAAACATATTTTTTTGTTTTATTTCTCTTAAAAAATATAATGGCGCCATAATATTTAATTCAAAAGCCCCGTCCCTTTTAAAGCACGTGCGCACTCACACATGCACAAGTTTTTGATTACTTAAATTCATAATTTGTCCGATTTTTAGCGACAACATTCATAGGAAATATTTAAATATTGCAGACACTTTTGCTGAAAAGGCGGTGATGATTTCATCAAAATGTTAGGAAAACTTTTTCGAAAATAAAAATATTTGGGTAGTTAAATTTATACAAAAATTGCTCAATATTGTGATGCAGTGTAAACCGTACTTTATACTAAAACAATAGCTGTGTTGCTTTCAAAAGATTACAACAACAATTGCATTGTATTCAAGCCGATTGTCTTAGAATGTTAAGAAAAAAATTTTTAGGATTAGGGGAAATAAAATCATTTTATGGTTATGGTGGTTACCGCAAGGCGTTATTTTTTCTATTTTTCTCGAAAAATTTATCTTGTAGAATAATTTAGCATTTGTTATTTGATAGCAAAATACCGAATTTAATTTGTTCTATTTCATAAAATAAAAAAAAAATAAAATAAATATTAAGAAAATGGACCAACACAGAAAAATTAAAACGTATTAAAAAATTAAAGCCAAAGCGGATTAGCGAAAGCAACACTACTAATAATGAATTTCTTGTTTTAGCACTGCCAGTTTTATAGACGAGAACATAAAAACGATTACTATTTCATGTGGCACACAAATTTTGATCTATTTTTGATCTTTTTTTATTCAAAATGGATTCGTTTACATTTTTTGTCTTTTTTTTTGAAAATGGATGAAAAAAAAATCCAACAAATTTTTTAGATTTTATTTTTGATCCATTTTCAAAAAAAAAAAAAAAATGACAAAAAATGTAAACAAATCCATTTTGAATCAAAAAAAGATCAATAATAGATCAAAATTGGTGTGCCACAGAAAATAGTGTAAGTAGTAATTTAGAAAACGTCAAATTCTTTAGTGTGCGATAGAAGCAGTTTTCTAAGAATGTTCATTCAAAACACAAGAATGGATTAAAGTTGAACAAAAACAACAATAAAAAATATTGGGAACTACATTTTGTTCTCAAATAATTTAAAGATTATTTAAGTAAGTATCAGCTTAGAACATTCTAACTATCCATAACAGTGGATCTATAATGATCAATGTGTGAACCTGCAGTCAAATTTGTGTTACCTGCGCCAAAATTCTAAGAAACATTAAATTCTCTATGCAAGGTGCACATTATACGGGACCTAGCTAGCTCAGGTTGAGTTATAAAACAGACCCGGTGATATTTATTTTCCAGCAAGCCTTCGGTCAAACTATCAAGATTATAAGGATTATTAACTGACAAACTTGTTAGATCATTTAAATCTTCCATGTCTGAAAACCAGGTTCTGTATTTTAACATTTAATTCCGTGGCAACGAACGTTGTAATGATTCCAATAATAATGAAATCTTAGAATATTGCTCGACATTGTTGACATATTCCCAAGATTATTTACATTGTTGACGCCAATTTTGTAGTTTTCTACAAATATTGTCCACACATGTAGAATATTAATTTTCTACACAGCTTAGACAACACGGCACTTAGTATATAGAGAGCTAAGAACGCTCAATGAGTGGCAGTTATTCGTACCAAAAAATGTGTCAAAGAAATTAATTACAATGTTAGTGCGCCACTGCATTTTGTAAATTACTATCTGTTACGCGTGAAGAACACCGAAAGAATATTGAGAGGACAAACGAAATTAAGGTAACTTATTTGTCACTAGGAGCGCGGACGGTCTAACTTGCATAGTGGCACTTCCCTTCAGGATGAGATCCCGAATTAATTATATTGAGCAGTCGTGCAGTTCCGTTTAATTTAAATTGGATCGAAACCAACGCCAATGTATTCTACAAGCCGAACTGTACTCAAGTTTACACCGATTTTGTCAAATGTTTCAGCTGTTTGTTCATTTGTTTAAAAATACAGGAAACGTTCATAGAATTTTATAAAAAAAACATTCGAAAACAATATACGCACACAGCCATAGTTCAATCGGAGTAGAAATTAAAAAAGAAACTAAAAGTAGAAGAGGAGGAGCTAGATTTCATTATAATTTAAATTTTTGGTGGTTTATTTTGTTTAGTGTGGATTTTGAAGTGGAGGAGGAAAGTTAACAAATTTCTGTTTCGTGCTGTAATTTTTTAAAATGGAGAAATAAGCCAATTTATTATATGTTCCATTTTTTACAGCAATATTGACTACAAATTATGAACTATTTTCCTTCTAACTAACAATTTTATTTCTATTAAAACAAGAAACGATAGAACATTGTACACTGTACACGGATATTAATTACAGACATGTTATTATAAAGCTTCTACAAATTTTTCGTTTACACATTGTTTCGTTTTTATTTACGAAAATATTTTTGCTTCATTAAACAAAATATCATGATATAGTCGGTATGATATCAAAGGGTCGAATTTCAAAGGGCCGAATTGTTAAAGGGCCGAATGTCGAAAGGCCGAATGGATCGAAGGGCCGAAAGTGACGAAGGGTCGAATGAGTCAAATGACCGAATGGGTCGAAGGGCCGATTTTTTTGTTTTTAGAATTATATTTTTTTAATGACGTATGCTGACTGAATACGTGGAATTTCATGAATATCAAAAAATGAAAAAAAAATTCATTTATGTTTAATTAAAAAAAAAATTACAAAATATTCCATAAAACAACAAACTTAAAAAATTATATTTCTAAAAACAAAGAAAAAAATCGGCCCTTCGATCTCTTTGGCCCTATGATACATTCGGCCCTTTTACACATTCGGGCCTTCGACATTTGGCCCTTCGACACATTCGGTCCTTCGACATTTGGCTCTTCGACATTTGGCCTTTTGTAATTTGGCCCTTTGTAACCATTCCATATAGTCGACATAAAATTGTGTATGTATTCCAAAAATAGGGCTTGTACAATACATTTGTGTGAGTTTTGATTGGATGTTTGAGCGAAACAGATAGAAATAACTAGAAATCAAGTTTAAAAAATCTAGTAGGCATTGCAACAAAATGTAAAATTCATATAATTTGCTAAGGTGTTTTTTTTACGAAAATACATTTTTATAATAATCGCATAAAAAAATATCTAAATTTATTTTTGGTGTTTTCGTTTGTGTTAGTGAGTGAGTATACAATAAGAGCCGCACATAAAACTATTGCTGCAAACGTGCTGCAAAAACCACCGTGGAGAGGCAAATTGTAGATGAGAAAGCTTTTGGTTGGTTTGTGTTGCTTTTTCTATTTATTTAAGCAACTTTGGCTGACAACTTTTATAACAGATATTTTACTCTCTTTACATTCTTCAATCGCCAAACAAAAATTTTAAATTATTAAAATTTCTTTCAACTATACGACATATGGCCTGTTTTTTTTAATTAGATCAGAGAGATGAGAGAGATAAAAAGAAAGCCTTTTCAGTTTTTTTTTTATTTTCTCTGACCATTCTCAGATCGCCATTTTTCCATCTGAATTAATTTTTAGATAGAAATTAAATTTTAGAGAAAAAACATATTTGAAATACTTTGACAGAAAATTTGGCGGACGCTATGGAAAATTGTAATTAATAAATTAATTTGTAATTATTTTTATCTTATTTTTGTTAAATTAATTATAAATTTAATAATACGCTAATTTATTGTTTTTTAATACCGAAATTACATATTTTCGGTACAACGTATAAAACTCCGGTGGCATAGTGGTCAGCATGCTTGCTCCATCAATGAATTAATCACTCATTATCCGAAATGAAAGTATGATTATGAAACCTCATTTGAGGCGGCCAAATCTCTTTATGGGATGTATAGTGCCAGAGAGAGAGAGAGGGAGTATTAAACTCGGTAAAAAGCCTTTACAGATAAAATATTATCCAATTTGTCAGATAAAAAATCTATCTAATTTATCTGATATCTGGGATACAATAACAAAACAGGCCATATATTGTCAGGTCTTGAGAGCGATTCAATTTTAAGAATTAAGGATAAATTTTATGTAGGTTTCGTCATATCTGGATAGAAGATCAATGGCCTAATTAAGCTTACCTTTTGAAGAAAAAATTGGTTTATTTTGATTCTTCCCACAAGAAAATGGATATAGATTATTTTTCAATAATCAAAATCCAGCACTTTATTTACACAACTTAACTCCATATATGATATTTTAGAGTTTCAGGACATTAAAGGTTTTCACTTCTAACCCCCTTCGTACTGAACGTAGCATTTCAAAAATGTTACCTTAGTATTTTATAATACTAAAGAGAGCAAAGGCTATCTGCATTATCGATTTTTTCTTTAAAATAACCTTAAAAACTCTCGGGCTAGCTGTAATATTTGCAGAAGTGTACCAGGAAAAACTGAATTTAACAGAAAAAATCAACAACAATGCCCACTGCCCTATCGATCGAATTATAAATTACCCAATTATAAATTAAAAAATACTAGGAAAATTCTTAATGTTTTGTTGTATGATAATCCATTCTATTGTCATATTTACAGGTTCGGGCCATAGTATACATTGTCCGTTTTGAGATCAAAATTGAAATGACGTAATTTTTCTGGAAATCATAAACGTGTAAGAGCTCATTTTCTCGTGGAATGGCCTATATTTATTATTTCATATCTCTACAGAAAAAATTCAAGTAACATTTCAAGCCAAATTTTCATTCATTTAAACCATGCTTAAAATCAGATACTTCTGTAAAATAGCTCAAATTCTAAAACTCGCAGCTTCGCTTATGCATCCGTCGTGTACGGCAAACTAGTTTAAATAAATTTTTGCCTGAAATTTTTCACAGTTGGTAACTTTTAGGTCCGGAAGCTGTATCATACTTATGAGAAAAATGAATAACGTCGTATTTGGTTATTTTCCAATTTAGGTCATTTCCATCCGAGAACCGACATAAACTTTGACCACTTGACTATCGATTGATTTTCTATACTAAGTTCTAAGCCGATGAACATAACCCGCTTCTATAATAAAAGAATAACAAGAACCACAAGAATTTTAAGATTTAAGCCAATTCACAAAAAAAAAAAAAAAAAAAAAAAAAATCAGCCATGGTTAAACATTTCATAAATCTAATCTTGGTCCCACATAAACTTCGACCTAAGATTTTGCATCAATTTTACGCGCAAAATGAATACCGCCTGCTTTTCAATGAATCCTCATAAACTTTGACCTTAAACCAGACCATTATATGAATAAAAATAAGATAATGAGAATCTTATCGGTGACTAGCCGCCTCGTGAATAGGTGGCCAGACACTCCGTGATTTTCACTTTGATATTACAAAAAACAACAAAAAAAATCCCAATTCCAGGTTGTGGTTCATCAATGATTGTTATTTCTACAAACCCCGTGCCTTTTTCTATAACATTATCACTTGATCTTGTGCTGGATTTGATAATTCGATTTAAAATACCTGCGTTACTGCCTTAGCGTTTTCTTGAGAGCGAAAAACTACTTTCTTAATCCTTGGATCTAACATTGTTGCCAGGCGTGATAGCGCTAGAATCGTTTACTTATAAAATGTGCTACAGATTACTAGATATAAAGTAAAATACTAGTTCCTTATACTTTATGAGCACACCATGTATCTCCTTATACTTTAAACTGCTTTGCACTATACCAAATTTAACGTGTGAGCAAAATAAGGGTGGTGACGACATTATCAGTGATAATGCAGGCGACTTATACTTGAATGCCCCAAATTTTCATGATTTTCTTAATTTATGCCGCAATATTGTAAGCTGGGGATCGGCTCAAAGTCCCGAATCACAAAATCCCGAAATATCAAAATCCCGACAAAAAAAATCCCGGCTTTCAAAATCCCGAATTTTAAAATCCTGACTCTCAAAATCCCGACTTCAAAATTACGATTTTCAAAATCCTGATTTTCAATATCCCGACTTTGCTGAAACTTTAAAAATCCCGACAAAAGTCGTGATTTTTTCAAAAATATTAAATACTAACTTTTGTTTTCTTATCTTCACTTTTATTAAGAACCGATTTTTATGAAGAAGCTCAAATTAAAAAAAAAATATATGAATTTATACCCTCGGACCGCGTGCGCCTGAATTCAATTTATTTTTAAGTCGGGATTTTGAAAATGAAAATTATTAAAATCGGAATTTTGAAAGTCGGAATTTTGAAATTCGGGATTTTTAAGGTTGATATTTTAAAATTCGGGATTTTTAAATTCTGGAAAACGAGCCCAACTCCACGAGCAAGTACCTCGTTTCTCCTCCTCGAGTGTTGTCGACAACATAACTTTGCATTCTGCGAGTGATCCTTAAGGAGTTTATCTCGCAATTTTGTTTTACTCAGAAGTTCATATTTTGGATCCAATGCATAGATACACTTTCGAAATCCCTCGTCTTGCACTAAAGAAAACGGCTGAAAATCAAGGGTCAATATAGCAAGTAATTTTTCCGGTGTCTTTTGTTCTCATGAACACATTACCGATAGAATTTTCAATTCCCGAATTAGACCCAGTCATATACTTGCACTTGTAGTACCATCCGATTCATCCGTATTCCATATATCCGACGGTCATGGTGAATTCTTTTAAGGTGATGTAACACATTACTGGTATTACCAATTGTTTTATACTCCTTGTTGCTCTTGGAACATTTAGCTAATTTTTTTTGACTCTTTTAAAATAATTCCACATATTGGATTATTTGGTTTCAGCATTTTCTAATGTTAGTATTTTGAAGTTTTAAATTTTTTAAGAGTGGTGGAGGGCAAACGGTTAATTCCAAAACACAAAATCTAAAGGTTGTTTTACACTATAGCTAAAGATTGATTAAAAAATTTGCCCTTAGAAATGCTGCTAAAAATGCTAAATTGGCATTATTTGAATATGAAATAACTATCGACTGTTATAGGACAGACTGAGAATGTCTTCTATAAAACGAATTTAAATATACTTGCACATAAATATCGAAAGCTTTAAAGCTCATCATTTTATTATTTACGTTCAATATGATATATATAGCATTTGTTGTTTTAATACCGACAAAAATAAAAACAATTTTTTTTTTATCTATAACTTAATTAATTTTAATTGAAGCGGATATTTAGAACAACAATATGGAATTTTATGTACACAGAAGTTTAGCATAGCTTTTGTTGGTGTGGACAAAATCTTTAAAATTAAAAAAATCTCACGTACGTATTGTTTTGTGTACAGTCTTTCCGAACTCAATTTTCTAAAGATAAAGTTATTTTTTTCCTTTCCGTTTTAATTAAATTGCTGCCAACAATAGAGCTTTTATGTTTGAGATATGTATTTTAAAAGTGCGCTCGATATTGTTAGGAAGTGTAATTGATTCTAAAATATTTGAAGATATAGGTCGCACGTGATAAAAGGAATCGCTAGTATATATTAGGAATTGCTTAATCGCTTTCGCATATAAAAAAAACCTCTCAATTATATAAAATATGAATCCATTATAAAAAAAATTTAACCCTTTATACATTCGTATAAAATTATGGAAATTTTCTTTTTTTTCCAAGATCCTAATCATCCTTCCAACCACATTAGGGCTTACAAATTAAATAAACAATAAATTATGAGAGGCATAAAAAAAAATTTAAATTTTGAATTCATTATTCTAACACTTTGTCTTTTAATAGAATATTGTTCGCCTATAGGAAATCCCGAGTCTCGGTACACAATGAAAAACACTCAATTTGATAAAGTATACGGTAATATAATTCAGCCATTGTGTAACCATAAAGCTATATAAATTTCGTGTTCACCTTGGAATATAATTTAAATGATAATTAGACTTTTATATATTTTTTGTGTTAAACTTTTATCAAGATTTTAGTCCCTTTATATACTTTGTATATATAATTCATACATAGGTACGAGTAGATATATAAATGATACTATAATTTATGGTTAAATTAGTCAGAACGTTGCAACAGTCATAAAAATAATTATTTTCCCCAACTAAGCCCCTTTGCTATAATTTTTTTTACTAAAATAAAATATTTTCCATAAAATTTTTTTGTTTTTGTTATTATTTCGAAATTACCTAAACATAAGAATTTTTTTTATTAAAAACTTGTTTGTTTCTCGTTATTTTGATGATTTTGTTATTGAATTGATGAAATAAAAATATTATTGGAAAATAAAAATTTCGTTTTACAACTAATAGGATACGTTTACAAATTTAATTTAATAACAATTTGTTGTTTATATTTATTTTATCATAAAATTAATTAAAATCTAGTAAAAATTAATTTACGAAATGTTTTTATAAAATGATTGGTTTTGAAATAAATTTGACAGGTTTAAAATAAAGCGATCGTTTTTATATTTAACGCCTTCAGGATAATATAAAATATAGGATTTTGATGTGAACAGGATATGGGAATTATTAAATCAATCTAGATTGTTGTTGACGTAGATTTGGGGAGTTACGATTTAGGAAATTAGTATCGTACGATAAGAATTTTCTTCAATCCTGAAAAATTGTATGCTGACAAATGCAAATTTAATTGAATGCTTGATGCCTCTTGATACAACCAATTAAAAATAAAAAATTTCAATACAAATTTTGAGCGTTCGTAGGTGTTGCTTTCTACTTTCATACTCGGAACAATAAAAATAGCTGAATTTGATTTCCTAACCTAATGTCTTCATTGTGCAAATTTGCTGATATTTTTTGTTGTTTCAAATATGTTTGTGAGTTTAAAATATTAAAGTTTGACACTCATAATTCTAGTATTTCATCAACAACTATCATGATTATTTGGGTGTACTACGAAATCTCGGTTTTTAAAATCTCGGTTTTCAAAATCCCGGTTTACAAAATTCCGGTTTTCAATATCCCGGTTTTCTTTTCTTCTAGTTCTAATTGCACAAAATAATTAATATAGTTTTTTCATTGCAAGATTTGGTACTTGCAACATTTTGTAATTGCAACATTTTGAAATGCAATAATTGTAGAGGCTAACAGCTTTATTTTTACTTTATTTTAATATAAATGTTTGAAGTTCTTATGAACTTATTACATTAGTGGCAACTACTTATTTTAATTTATTTATTGAATTAACCTATAGGTGTGCAGCAACATTTTAGCGATCCATCAATTTGAAATTGGCAAAAAATAGAATTTTGCTATTACTAAGCTGAAGAAAAGTATTTTTTCCGAAATACGGCAGGAGATTTAGATTTCTTAACGTTATTACTTAACGAATTTTACTTGCTAACTCCCCTCACAAAAAATGATGAATTCATCAGATTACATTTGTTAATAGCCGGAGTCGAAAGATGAATGCGACGATTGGAAAACGAAACTAATTTCCCTACAATATAGGTGGGACGTTGTTTATACTTTAAGAACTTGAAAATGTATAAACAAACTCGAAACTCATAGAATTTGCAGCAAGAGAACAACCAAGTAATGAATTAGTAAAATTCGAGATGTGGCCGTACTATCTTAGCCCGTATACGTATCTCACACAAGAATTAAATATCAATCGAAGTTCATTAAAGTACTTCTTATGTAAGGATGTAAGATTTCACCAATTGGAGTCTATGATTGGTATTAAAACACTTCGTGGTAGCCCATAACATTCCTAATAAAAAAATTACTCGATTACAAACTGTTTCGATGTGGTAACTCCAGCATAAGCACGTGTGAAAAGTTAAGCCTAAATTATTCACAGAATCAGAGAAATCAACCTCCTCTAGTAGTACGCTGATTTTAGGCAAGTTGTGCGTATCACGAATTGTAGAAGATATAATAATAGATTTGGTTTTTCCACCACTAAGTTCAAGATTATTTTCCATAGACAATTTTGTAATCAATTAAATATCGAAATTAAAAGTTCCGATAGAATTTGTTATCTGGTTGGGGCTACTACATCGATAAATTTGCAGCTCGTCCGCGAAAAGGTGATATTTGCATTGAGTGATAACTGCAGGAAGGTCGTTTATATACATCATGAATAGAAAAGGACCTAATAGCGATCCCTGATGAGCACCGCAATTAGTATAACAAGAGCTTGAGATTTCTGAATTAGTTCTAACCAATTGTGATCGATTTCATAGATATGACAAAACCAAACAACAAGCCGACATTGAGAATTTAAAACTGTTACGAAGTTTGCTAACCCAAAATTAAATGATCAGTTTTACCAAAAGCTTTACTAATAGTCCAGAAGAACCAGCGTACAAAGATAACCATTGGAATCTTTAGTCTTGGGAATGAGAATAATAATTGATTGCTTCCAACTCTCTGGAAAAATAGAAAACGTTATTAAGCTATTGAAAATATGTAGTAAGTAGCAATCATCCTTTGGTAAAATAAGTTTAACAAACTTAATTGGTATTTCGTCAACTCCAACAGCGTTTGATTTAACGGAATCTAAAGCATCCATAAGGTGTGATATCGATGTTATTAAAACTAAAATTACCTTCCATCGAACTAGAGTTTCCGGATATAACTGCTGCAACCGTCGCTTTTGCTGTTTATTCTCATTGGATAGCTCGCTTTGGTGTGCCAGAGTTCATGGTCACGGACCAAGGAATGCAATTCGAATCACAACTTTTTCGCTAACTTACTTGGTTTTGAACGCAGGAGAACAACTAGTTACAATCCAAAATGTAATGGCATGATCGAGAGATGGCATCGGGTCATCAAATCTGCCATTATGTGCTATAATCGTGCTGATTGGACTAGTGTTCTTACTGTAATCTTACTTGGACTACGAACGACTTACAGTGACGAACTAAAAGCTACTCCAGCTGAACTGGTTTACGGATGTACAACTCGAGTTCCTGGAACATTTTTAGATACCACGAACGATCAAATTTTACAATGAGAATTACGAATTTAAGACGACACTTTGAGGAAATTCGACCTGTACCGGCTTCTCGGCATACTACGGACAAAATTTTCATCAGTAAAGATCTGTTGACTTGCTCGCATGTTTTCTTACGGACTGACGCAGTACGCAGATCACTGCAACCACCATATACTGGACTGTATTTGGTAATCGACCGTACCGACAAATTTTACACTTTGGATCTGGACGGACGACACGCCAAAATATTCATCGACCGACTCAAACCGTGTTACTCCGACAATCAATCAGAAATTAAGGACGCACCAACTATACAAACTGGATTACTTTTACCGACTCATGAACCAGAACTCATTTTTTCGGATGACGGGCCTAAAATACCTGCCGAGGAACCGAAAATTCGCAAAAAAGTTCGTTTTGATCTTTCGCCAAGTACTAGAACAACTACAAGATCGGGTCGTGTAACCAGGACTCCTACCAGATTCTTAAATTATCGATAGATCTTCGATTTTTCTGGGAGGGGAGTATTGTGGCGTTTTCACACCTTGTATATCGAAATTCATTATATAAATTTATA
This sequence comes from Nephrotoma appendiculata, assembly GCA_947310385.1. Taxonomy (NCBI): domain Eukaryota; kingdom Metazoa; phylum Arthropoda; class Insecta; order Diptera; family Tipulidae; genus Nephrotoma; species Nephrotoma appendiculata. The sequence goes on along the minus strand of OX371225.1, from coordinate 283,237,863 downwards.
AAAATTTTCTAGCACCCGAATGGTTAGTTGGGTATAAACCAACTTTTTGTAAAAATTTTCTATTTTCTTAGAAGCCTATTAAAAACAACAAAAAATAGTTTTCTTAGTTCAAGTTTTTCATTAAAAGAAAAAACAATAAAAATAGAAATAAAAAATAACAGAATTTAAATTAAATTAAATATAAATTAAAAATAATTATTAAAAAATATTAGTGGTTCGTAATTATAATAAAAAGCTTGGTGGAGCTATAAACTACCATAACCCCGCTGAACGTGCACTGTTAAGAGAAAAATAATTATTGAACTCATTTGGTGAAAATTGTGTAGATGGTTTTTCGTTGGATGATAGAAAGGAACCAACAGATTTCAAATTTTTCCAAAAAACTTTTGAAGTAAGGGATGAGTGCAGTATAGATGAAAAATATTTGGTCTTTGCGCGTTTTATAATATTATTACTCCTATTTCATACAGCAAATTATATTCTTGGTACAGTTCAACTCTTCTTGTACGCTTCCACCGACGTAAAATAAAATCCCTGAAATTTATGGTATCCTTGATCTCATCATTGAACCAAGGCGGCTGTTTAGGTTTGGGTGATATAGTCCTTAGTGGCACAAATTCCTCAAACAAAATTACAACTAGTTCTGTAAATTATTCTACTTTATCAACTGGGTTGTTAAAATTGTAAACTCCAATTTAAATTATTACACTTATCAAGCAAGTCTGATAACCGAATACTATTGCAGTCACGAAATGAAATTTTAGGAATAGATCTCTCATATTTAATATCATAGGAAAAATAAAGAAGATCGTGATCACTAAATCCAACCGAGATTTGGTTATGAAATACAATTTTATCCGTATTAGAAATAATACAGTCCAATAATGAACCAGAGTGTGACGTGAAATATGTTGTCGATTTATATATTCGGCGGTTTATATGGAAAAACCCAACAACACCTTAACTGCTCCGAATAATAGTTCTATGAGCATTACCTCCAAATTAGGTGCACAATGACTGATTACGCTTTTAGCATAACAATTAATGTAAACAATCAAAAAACTTCTCAAACGTCAAAACAAAATGTCGGAAAATGGTAGATGGATTCCCGTATATTATTTTAATTTCAATGCATAATAATATCGAAAGTTGTACACAACGCGACATCTATGTTTGAGTTTTTGTACTAGTTTCATAAAACATCGAACATTTTGATTAGGTTGGAGAAAGTTTTTGGTTTTGGTTAATTCAATTTTGTAGTTTGACAAAGAAGCTTAAAAATAAAAAATTGTAACAAAAATTTAAATAATTGCTTTTTGTAAATATAAGGCCAAGAATAAAGTTCTTCGATATATTAAGAGATTATAAATATAATAAAATAAAGAAAACTTCGAATATACGAAATACTTTTATTTCGTAAGTGAAAGTTAGTGCGTCATCAAAACTAAAACGGACGGCTGACATTTATTTGGTCCTTCGAGCCGGATATTTAATCCGGATTATTGGATTGTAACACCACAATCACTTCAAGACTTAATAACGGGATCGACATTAACGTTCAACTATCCAGTTTGATAGGCCCGTTTCACGTGATACCAAAGTACGGTTACTCATCAATTTCGAGAATCTTCGTGATTGTTACGTATCACGCGTCACAAACAATTGTGTAAATTACACCGTTACATATCAACGCAGATATTTTCCCGCATGTCTTCGAACACATATTCTTCGAATACCTGTGAGTTGACTGATCAACCGTATAAACCTGAAGACGGTCATCAAATTCACATTTCAAGTGAATAAAAAATATATTACATCGATAAATATTGCTGCAAGTTCGCTAATTTATCATCCAAAGGCTAATATCACACCAACATCAAACCAGCTGTTACTGCAAGATCGATTTGAATGTCATCGCGTGGTGAGCGGTATCATCTATAATTTCATCCCGTTCATTAATACAACATTGGGTCATTGTAAGTTTAAATTAGTATTAATTAAGTATAGTTATTATTAGTAATCTTAATTAATTTCAAGTCCTAACATTCTCTTAAATTTTAAATTCTACCTAAATTTAATTAATTTTGACAAATTGGTTACGAATTATCAGCTTTGCAAATTACATTGCGGTGATAATTTAGTTAGAACTATTCAAAAAGCAGAGAAGTTCTATTAAGAGTCAATTAACAAATTTCAAAAACAAATACGTTAATGTAGTCACAATGACCATTGGTTCATGTGAGTCCGTCTTACATCGGCTACGTGGAATATATAATAAATACGATGAAATTCAATCCAAAATCGAATTGCTCGAAGTGACAGCGGGAAAGGATAGAAAAATATTTGAAGATGACTATGGCAACTTTGAAAGTAGTATTCTGAATCAATTGCACGAAATTAAAAAACCCGAACTAAACAATATCTCATTACAAAATAATTCCGTAGTATATTTGACAAACTCATCTACTTCATTGGAAATGCGAATGCCCGAATTTAAGTTACCATCATTTAGCGGTAAGGAATCTGATTGGTTAAGTTTTCGTGATGTTTTTGAAAAATTAGTTCACAAAAGAAATATTGATGATGCAATTAAATTCCATTATCTCGTGTCGCATGTAAGTGGTGGTAAGGCATACTCATTAATTGAAGGAATTCCAGTGGCAGCTGCTAACTATAAACAGGCCTGGACTGCTATCTACGACAAATATAATAATGAAGTAGCAATTCAAAAAATGTATCTTAAACAGTTATATGACATCAAATCACCTGTTCCACATTCTTCGGAGTCATTGGAAATATTCGTCGACAACGCTGTAAAAAATTATATTTCGTTAAAGGCTCTGAAAGTGAACGTCGAAAGTTGGAATCTAATTTTGATTCACCATCTATCGGAAAAATTAGATAATGCTAGTCGTACAGAAGTAATCAAGGGTTCCAATGACAAAACTCTGCCCACTTTTGAAAATTTCATTAAAATCCTTCAAAGCCGTATACGAGTGCTTAGAGCTCTCACACCTTTATCTTCGACAACTATTTAAATACTTTTAGAACCAAGAAAAACTTATCAACATTATTGTCTAGCATTCAGTCCTGTTCCTATTGTCGTGGTACTCACTCCATCGATACTTGTCCAGACTTTTGTGATCCAAAACTCGCTCCAAAAATGAGATTTCACTTCATTAAACAACAGGGACTGTGCCAAACTGTTTGTCCTCATCGCACAGCGTTCGCAATTGCAACGACTCAGGCTGTAATCAGTGCTCATTAAAGCATCATCGCTTGTTGCATTTTAATTACGATCGTCAACCACAAACCTCAGTAACAGCAAAGTCGGTGAGTGCTCCCTGTTCTGTTAACGTCGTCAAAGATATACCAATATCCAAAACCCAGTTGGCGCAACCAAATATATCAGATGTCAATAGTCCTGCTACAAGTAATGGGCTAGTCATGTTGGGTGCTTATCATTTCAATTAATGAAGATAATTTAAGAAAACTATCATCGAATGGACAAATAATGCTGGGGACAGCAGTAGTAAAAGCATTTACAAGCAGTGGTAATTACATTTGTGCAAGGGTTTTACTCGATAGTGGTTCTCATCTAAACTTTATCACAAATGCAACCTGCCGTCTACTAAATTTAAAAATGCACCCAACATCGAAACAAGTGGCTGGGATGGGAAATAAAATTACGTCCCTCAATCACAAGGTGTATGTGTCAGTAGGATCTCGAATTTCAGAACACAATATAAATTTAAAATGTTACGTACTACCAAAAATCACTGGTGATTTGCCATTGCTACCCATAAAATTCGAAAATAAATCAGTACCGTCGTATATAAAACTAGCAGATCCCCACTTCAATATTCCGGATCGCATCGACATTCTGATCGGAGCAGAAGTCTATCATGAACTGTTTTCAGGAAAATCAATCAAGCTAACTGAGGATTTACCGTTGTTCTATGACCCTGTATTCGGCTACGTCCTTACCGGAAAAACCAAAACAGAGAAATCTTCGGATTTTTCAATTCAATATCAAAGGTCATTGTGCTCTTTTGAATTACTCGAATCACATATCAAAAAATATTACGTCCAAGAATAACTATTCACTCGACGAAAAATTGTGTGAAGAACATTTTCTAAGGAATTATAAAAGGTTAAGCTCTGGAAGATATTCTGTTTGCATTCCAGTCAATAATAAAATAGCAGAACTTGGTTCGTCCAGTGCGCGCCGTCAATTTTTTAACGTTGAGAAGCAACTTGGTAAAAATCCCGCGATATACCAACAATATAAGGACTTCATGAACGAATACATTCAACTAAATCATATGGAAAAAAATACTCGTCACTTCGAAAATTAATCAACGTGACTGCTTACTTGCTTCGATTTTACAATAATAGTAAAACCAAATTGTGTGAATTCCGAAAATTAAGAGAACTAACCGCAAATGAAACCGCATTAGCTCTTCAGGTTATTCTTAAAAGGGTTCAATCAGAAGAATTTCCTGAAGATATTAAGTCAATTCAAATTAACAATTGTGTCAACAATAAAAGTTCATTAAAATCACTTTCTCCGTTTTTAAATCCTTATGGAATTATTCGTGTGGGAGGCCGAATCAAAAACGCGGATGTGATGCAAGATCAAAAATATCCCATATTACTTCCACATAACCATTACTTTACGGTGTTACTAGTTCGAGATACACATATTCGATTGTTACATATTGGACCTCAAGCACTGCTATATAACTTAAGACTAAACTATTGGATTATTTCTGGGAGAAACATATGTAGAAAGATCTGTCGCAATTGTGTTCGATGCGTCCACGTTCGACCGGACTATCCCGTTGGGATAGATTTTTGCGGTCCATTTAATATAAAATATTCAGGCAGATCAAAACAGAAAATTAAAACATATATTTGTTTATTCGTTTGCTTCGCCGCCAAAGCGGTTCATCTGGAAATTGTTCCAGATTTGACCACTCAAGCATTCTTAGCGTGTTGGCGTCGTTTTGTATCACGTCGCGGTATGTGCTTAAAAATATATTCCGACAATGCCACCAATTTCGTCGAAGCACGCAAAGAGTTAAAGGAATTTTGAGACTTTTTCCTGTCCCAGTCATGTCAAAGCGAAATCATGAAGTTCTGTTCTAACAGTAACATGGAGTGGATAACTATCCCACCACGCTCTTCTCATTTCGGAGGTTTATGGGAGGCCGCAATTAAAAGCATAAAATATCACTTGCGGCGTTCAATGGGAACCTATTGTCTTACGATGGACGAATTCCATACGCGTCCTCTCACGCCAATGTCAAATAACCCACTAGATATGTCGGCGCTTTCCCCTGGTCATTTTTTAATTGGCTCTACTACAATGACTGCTATTCCTGAGCCTTCTCTTTTGCATATCACCATAAGTAGATTAGCACGATATCAATTGCTGCAACAAGCATTACAACACTTCTGGAGAAGGTAGCATATTGAATATTTGTCTGAACTACAAAATCGTTATAAGTGGAACAAACCGACAGAAAATTTAAAAGTTGGTGCATTAGTCGTTTTGCATGATGATAATCTTCCCCTTTTGTGCTGGCCTTTGGGAAGAATAACTGAACTGTTTTTTGGCACCGATGGTCGAGTTCGCGTTGTTACGATTAAAACGGCGCACTCAATATTTAAGCGAGCCGTAACTAAGATCAGTTTATTGCCGGTTGAAAGTGTTTATTAAAATGATCAACAAGCTAAACCATAAATCAAATAGTAAATACTTCAATAAATTGCAATTTTGATAATGATACAACCGAATTAAATACTAGAAAATAGATATGTATGTACATTGTAATTGTCTATGATTAAATAACTAGATTGAAACTTTGCTTTATATAAATTTCATTAAAATTAACCATGTGTTGAAATAGTAAAATTTTCAAGGTCGCGGAAATGTTTACGCATTTAGCATAACAATTAATGTAAACAATCAAAAAACTTCGCAAACGTCAAAACAAAATGTCGGAAAATGGTAGATGGATTCCCGTATATTATTTTAAATTCAGTGCATAATAATATCGAAACTTGTACACGACGCGACATCTATGTTTGAGTTTTTGTACTAGATTTCATAAAACATCGAACATTTTGATTAGGTTGGAGAAAGTTTTTGGTTTTGGTTAATTCAATTTTGTAGTTTGACAAAGAAGCTTGAAAATAAAAAATTGTAATAAAAATTTAAATAATTGCTTTTTGTAAATATAAGATATATTAAGTTATTATAAATATAATAAAATAAAGAAAACTTCGAATATACGAAATACTTTTATTTCGTAAGTGAAAGTTAGTGCGTCATCAAAACTAAAAAGGACGGCTGACAATGACCATGTACCAGTTTATATCGAATGCCTGATTTCAGGAAAACGAAAATTTCACCTGCTGTTTTTTTTTTCATCCGATTTTCGGTCAAATCGTAATATATTATATCCAGAAAGACATAATTAAGCGTCCGGAATGCGATCATGGAGCCATGTCTCAACAAAGCAGAGAATATCAAGTTTTACGCCGCACACTAAATCTCTTATTTCATCAATCTTGTGAAGAATACTACGAATGTTTAGAAAAGAAAAATCCAGACCTTTGTACCTATTAATTGAAGATTTGAGAACCACATTGTTTACTATTGAGGAGGAAGCATGTGAATTAGCTTCGATAACTCTCACGGACACGCAGGAGTTCACTGCGCTCTCCCCCACTTAGAACTCTGCCGAGGGACTTAAAATTTGAACTTCGGGAGACGTAGGAGCCGTGCGTGCCGCACGTAGGACCAGATTATATAGAATCTATTACTAACACCTACTAGAAATAAAAATAATTGCACCATTTTGTCACCATTGCACCAGGAAAATGGCGCTCTGAGATTGATCCGATAAAATAAAAAAAACGGAAAAGGCTTTGTTTTTATCTCTCTGATCTCTCCGATGTAATAAAAAAAACAGGCCATATGTCGATCAAATTTTGTATATGCGATACGTTCATCTGCATTACGCACCTTCATGCTAATGAAGACGTCAAAAACTGCACTATCAACTTACTTTTTAAATACTTTTCTATAGAAAAACTGTATTATCGACGTTTCTAAAATAGTCTAAAATAGTAATGTTTCAGCAAGCCACCTTGGAAAATTTCTTATGAATTCACTCAACATTTTTTGAGCTATGGATAATACTGCCCTTTACACTTCTGGCATAAGTTCAGAACTAAATATGAAAAGCTCAAGAAATATTTTTTGCACCATCATAGTCACATTTATTTAAGCAAATCATGGAGGTCGATAGTGAAGATTTCCCCCGCTGAATTTTGCTGCTAACTTCAGTATCTTGTATCTGCATTATCATTTTTTTATTCCTGCTTGGTATAAAAGAGTAAAATATTTAGTTTAATAATAAAGGTTGATCATTACGCAATTTTATCAACTTAATGATAATTTAATACCGCAGACTTCCAATATCCAAAATCGAATTAAATTTATTTCCTCGACTATACTAAAAACTGCCTCCACATTCAACGTATTTTATCAAATGAAAATGAAAATTCTGTCGATTCTTATTTAAAATTTAATTCTTCCAATTCTGTGACATTTAAACCGAAATATATATACTATAAAAAAATCTCAATTTATATATTTTTTGGATGTATATAGAACAAAGAATCGAATGGTTGGTTGGTTTATCAATAAGTAGAAAGGAACATACAGTAAAATGAAAATCCTTTTTCAGGTCAATGATCAAAAAATTAAATTTGTCTAATGATTTTTATGTTGAACAAAACTTTTTTTTTACATTTGTATGTTTTTTTTTTGTGTACAACATAAAATTTTCATTTAAACCAATATCGAAAGTAGAAATTTCATATGCAAGATTGGATATGCTACATCAACAAAAATAGGAATGTTGTGGATGGAGATTTAATTTTGTTGTCTTTGTAATATATTTAGTATATATATATATATATATATATATATATATATATATATATATATATATATATAAAGGGATATGTTGGGTTGAGTATGTGCCGTCATTAACAGCATTAAATGCGTTTATTTTTAGTGAACGCAATACACGAACAATATAAATACTGAAACTTTTTCTCCTCCGCTGAATACGGATCCCAGTTCATAACCATAAATAAGTTTATGAAAAACAAACAACAAAAACAAATGTTACATGGTTGTTTTCTCACTTGTATGACATGTAGTACATCCTTATATGTACAGGCAGGCATTATTATATCCACTCGACATTATATGTTCTGAAAGGAAAACGTTTATGTTTTTGAATGATTATGTGTTTATATATAGAGCTCTCTGTTCGGTTGATAAACAAAACATAAAGTTTTCTGTGTTATTTCTTAAAAGCACAAAAGATAAAATTTGTTTTGTACAGTGGTGTGTTTCCACATACCGGAAGAACAAGTAGATTTATAAAGGAGATATATGGGATAAAATCACAAGTAAAAAAAAATATTTTTTAGGCACATAGGGTGACGTATACAAAGATTTTGTTGCGTAATTTTACGTATACATCATATAATATATGTAAAAGCTTTTGCCGCATTTTAAACCAAATTATGATCTAATCTGATTGCCGTATCGATTAAAATATTAATAATTTCTAAAAAATTAAATTTTAATGTAAATAGATAACAGATATCCAGCATCTCCTCATCGACGTAAGACGTATGATGGTTTTATATATATTTGCGATTGACATGTTTATTTAAGATATCAATTTTTCAGTTGAATGAGCTTTTTTAATATAAAATAAAAAAGAGGAAATCTCCTCGTTATTGGATTTCAATATTTTTTGTTTTTTTTTTGTTTTTTTTTGGTAAGATGAAGAGATAAAATGCTTTAATTAAAGAATTATAGACGATTTTAAATTTTTTTTGCCTCGCTTGTTTTAAGTCATAATCGATAAATTTTCATCGGATTTATGAAAAATTTAATAAAGTGGTAATGATATTATACCGTATATACACGAAAGATGGGAACCAAGATATATTATTTGAAGAGATCATAAAATATAATTTCCAACCCAACTGGATTACGTAACTTATTTCCGCTAGAGAAAACGCATGTGTACCGGTACTAAAATTGGTTGCCGGTTCGATTTGTCTTTATGCACGGAGTGTGCTCATATCATTTTAAAATGGATGTACAACGAAATCCCGAGATGGTTTGGTTTCTAAATACAAGAGAGTGTTCTAAAAAATTAGAGAGATCAAAAGCCAGAAATTTTATTTAGAAAGCAAAGTTCAAACTTGTTTTATAAATTCTATAAAAATATTATGGCTCCCCGCAAAATTATCTAAAGGGTTCTTTTTTCAATATCTAGGATGAACTCGCGCGTTGCACCTCAAAATTCGATGCCATAGCAGTTTATCGTAAATTAATCCTAAATAATAATAAAAGGGCGGTTAGTACTATTTAAAAAAAAAAATTCAAACTTCTACTGAGAAGTATGAAGTTTATACTATTTATTTATTTATTTTTTTTTTATTTATTTATTTATTTTTTAATATTTATTTATTTATTTATTTTTATACAATTTATAATTTTGCAAAACCGCACACCCCATTTTGAGCATCAAAGCTCATTCACAACGAGAATGCAGTTCTAGTTTTCTTTCAAAGTTTTAGGTGCAATTTACAAGCTCAATTATAAAATGGATGTAATTCATAGCTTCATAACTTTATCGTCTTCAAAAGATTGCAGTTGCTCAGAATTGCACCAAATATGCGTGATCGACATGCATATAGTCATTGTGTGTTAAACAGCTAGTAGGTGCCAATTGCTAGGAGGACAAGCGCAATATTACCTTTCTTCAAATTCACACAGCAACAACATTTTTCAAGTATACAGAGATATCTACTTTTAAACGACATTTAACATATGACGCGCTACTTGTCAATTGGCCGATCGTTAAATGCTCATGTAGTGTGTTTCAGCAAGCTGCTTCAAAATATATCCTACAATCGATACAGGTTGGGGTATATCAACTTTTTACTGGAGGGCACTGTTTCACTTTAACAAAAATACAATTCCCAATTTCTCGGTATCATTTTGGATAGAGCTGCTAAAATGCCTGCACAGATTTTTTGTTTTTTCCATTTTGGGTATTGAAATAAAAATTATAAAAAAATATATTTTGAGGAAAAACAAACGACTGGTTGACGCGAAAGTCAATACTATGATTCAAAATAAAACAAAATGTGAAGATGCGAACATTTAGGCGATTTTACAAATAATTTAAATTCACAATGTGCTAGAAGTAACGCTAGAAGTAACTTAACCCTTACTCTGTGTATTGGGGTCACATTGACCCCAACCGTTTTTGAAACCTAAAAAATCATATTTTTGTATAATATAAACAGTGCGAATAATTTAGATAGCCTCAACTTAAAGCTTTTACAGAGAATCCAATTCAAAGCTTGTTAAATTTGACGTTATTTAAGGTAATAGGATTGATTTAAAAAAAGCAAGCACATTTCGGTGCACTGGGGTCAAAATGACCCCATATATTTCTTGTACCATTTTGTAAATTATAACGACAAAAAATCTATTTGTTGTGCATGCATATGGATCGCAAATGTATTGTTCTTCGTATATACTTTCTCACTCTGGGAACTCTTTGATAGTGTTTCAACCCAAGAACCATCTATCGAAGACGAGATAGTCGACGAAAATTTTGATATGGATTTTTCCGATTGCGATGGCGATGTTGACGGTACAAATCCAAATGAATCCGATGAAGATTTGATAGCAGACGATGAATAGAATGTAGAAGGACCAACTGTTGAACGGGCAGTTTACTCGGAAATGAAATCCAAAACCGTCTGATGTGACGAAGACGCGTGCTTTTCTGATAGTGGCTGAAACCAACAGAAAACCACGGAAGTTCTATACGATGAACAATATAAAACAACGAAAGAACATCGGGTGTGGTAAGATACTAATTCTGTAGAGATTTATGCTCTATTCGAAATTTTAATATATGCCGGGGGCCATAAAAATTGGAACGAAAGATTAGATGAGCTTTATCACATAGACAACCGCCCATGAGTCCAGTAATTATAGAGATATTTACGGTTTGATAACTATGAAACTAACCAAGAGCGATTACAAACTAGCGGCGTTCCGTGATGTGTGGAATGATCACTTTATAAGCCATCAGACAACTTAACAATCGACGAGTAGCTCTGTGGCAGATGTTCGTTCATACATGTATCGTTCCATCCAAACTATAGGGAAATATGGCATACAAATTTTTTGGATATGCGATGCCAAAAATTCCAAAATTTTGAATGTCGGAAGTATACGTTGGGAAACAACCAAATGAGCCTCGTACTGTTATTCATTCACTAAAATTAGTTCATCGACTATCGGCACCATTCTTGAACAAAGGCCGAACTATTACCACGGACAATTTTTTTACTAGCTGCATTTTCCCGAACAACTTTTACAGAAAAAAGCTACGGTCATTGGAACAATTCGACACTATAAACCAAATTTGCCGAGAGAATTTACGAATAAGGCCGAAGAAAAGTGAACCCTTCGCAATTTTGATTCGACAACAATTTAACTTTGGTAAGCTTATTAAATAAAAAAAATAATAAATGGTTGATCTTGCTGGTATAGCAGTCTACAACTTGCACACAAGTGCTAATCCTTAGTTTTATGTGAATCGGAAGTCATCGGAGAGAAATTTTTTTTTGAAAGAACTAGCTATGCAGTTGGGTCAGGAAAATGTACTCCGGCGACTATCCAATCCACGATTTAAAAAAAAATGTGAAAACCGCGATCAATATAATTCTCGACGTTCATGATGCTACCTGTGCCCTCGATTAGTCCAAGTTAAAACTAGATCTTAATGCCATTCAGCCATCATGTCCCAGTCAAGCCAAAATTGTGTGTATAGAATGCTTCAAAGAAGATGAACATGATTCAACCGAAGAAAGTAATTCATCAAATGATACATCAGAATATAATATATGCCTCATGAATTTATATGTTTAATGAATTTGACTGTGATTTTATTTGTTATTTGGAATTTTAAACTATATTTATGTGTTAGATATATTGATTGAATTTATGAATTGTTTGTTTGAATTAATTACATTTTTGCAATAACATTATAAATAACAATATCTAATTATTTCTATAAAAAAATGCACCATAACGTATGTGGGGTCAGATTAACCCCTTTGCACAGACAACGTCTTGGTAAGCTATGCACAGAGTGAGGGTTAACATCGTTCACAGATTTTATTAAAAAAAAAAAAAGTTTGGGCCAAATAACAGTGGGAATTATCGGAAAACAATAATCATAAAGTTATAATGCATTTTATTCCTACTAAGTACTCAAAATTGAAAAAAATCGATGATTTAAATTTCTATACTTGTACTCTACTAGTGCGAACCGAAATAAAATTCTAATACATGTTAAATACGTAACACGACATTCTTGTGGCACCCGGGATTTCCAAGAAATCTTGATTCTATGAAAATTCGTATCTCAAGATTTTCATCGATCGGCAAACTTGCCACTATAATATTTTGATGTGCACTCACACCTAACACATATAGGTCTCATGTATGTCTATCAAAATAATATAGTGGTAAGTTTGCCGATCGGTGAAAATTTGGGATATCAATTTTCTTAGAGTCAAATTTGCTAAGAATTTAATTCTTTTTCACAAGAATGTCGTTTTAGATATGCAAGTTCCATTAGAATGAACAATTTAAACCGGATTGTTACCTGTCGAGTATACATATGGGTCCACTAAAATATTATAGTGACATGTATTTGATTGTTCAGAATTTTATGGCTCGGAAAATATTTGTGAATATATACTTGAACCTCGATTATCCGGGATGAGTGGGACTTCCCGGATAATCAAAAATCCCGATCTATAATTATATGTAAACTATTGTTTTTCATTTAAAACTCTGAAATAAATTAAATAAATAAATATTTAAATATTTGTTGCGTTCTGCATTTGCCATAATGACCAATGAAACCAATACACTCTCATTAATTTTTTTTTTGTTGGTGTAGGATTAATTTAGTTTAAACTTCAATTGGGTAAAATTCTGGTTATTCGGTTTGCAAAAATAATATTATCAGAATTAGAAACAATAAAACATAATTTACCCATTTCTTGACCAAACAATATTTTCGCATCCACTTGTGGCGTTTCGTTTCCTAATACAAAAATCACAAATATTATTTTCTAAATTCTGTTTCGTTCAAATTTTACTTTTAAAAATTTAACAGAATATAGAACTCACTCAAGGAAAGGTGAGTTATTCGATGGAAAATCGTAGTAAGTTGGAAAATGGAAAAACAAATAAAAAATTTGATATTTTTAATTTAAGAAAAATTGTTAACAAAATAAAAATTAAAAAACAAAGTATTAAAAGTATGAAGATAGGTAAATAACCAACACAGTAACCTTTGAAGGGTCTATTGGCGGTTTGATTATGAATGAAAGTCGCGTAAGAGCCTCGGCACCGAACTTCCCGTCTGTTGACAGTGCATCGTCGGTAAAATTCTTACTAATATCACAATTATAGCCCTACGCCAAAATGAAGATAGGTTTCTCAGTGACTATCGTCAAATTAATTATGTTGCCCTAAAGACACATATGCTGCCTAAAAAAATTGAATGTGGAATTGGCCACTCCAGACCCAATTTCATGGATTAACCGTAACTTAAGTTGTTGTGTAAATAAGTAAGTGAGAGAGTACAGTTAATCCATGAAATTGGGTCCAGAGTGGCCAATCCCCCCATTCAATTTTTTTAGACAGCATATTATGTCCAAACCCCACAAAGCGGATGGTATTAAGAAAATGATTTGTATAAATAAAAACTCTCTGTGAAAACAATTTCTTCTATGTCAATCAATATTTCTATCAACCAACTTGTATATAAATCAAGTATCGAAATAAATTTTCACCAGAATAAATAATTTCAAGCAGCACCCAAGTATTAAATAAATTTTAAATTTACATTTATAGTTTAGCACATGAATAATTAATTTTCTATATCTCTTGGTCTCCGTATAGATAGAGATATACTCTCCAATCGTATAACATAAATACATACTAATTTGCAAAACTATTTCAAAACACAAATATAGATTCAGTTCTATTTTTAGAAGCAAAATTGTTATCTAAACTATTTTTTGTTGTTACAGGAATAATGAATTTTTATTTACCATCGTTAAACATTCAGATATTTGTGCAAATTTTTAAAAGTTTTAAAATTTACCAACAAAACTCCGTAAGAGACGGATATTTTTTTGTTTGTGATGTTAGAATATCATCATCAATGTGAGTACGAGACTATATACGAAATAATTTTACCACCTACCACTACCCTACACTTTTTTTATATATACACTTTGTGTACGGGCACTAAATAATTTTCATAAATTTAAATAACCGAAAAGTTTTACATTTTTTATAATTTAATTTTATTTTTTTTGTTCAAAATTAAATTTCCTATTTTGGCGTTGTGTGTGTGTTCTTCTAAAACATTTTTATTACTATTATTAAAACTATTACATTTTTGATAAAAATCATGTTTGGCTTTTTCAAGTTTAATACGAAATTTAATAGTTTCTAATTTACATAATAGAAAAAAAACACAAAAAAAAGAATTTTGTAACTTAATTTTCTAGCACCAAACACTGTATAATAATGCCATAACCCTTAACATGACGTGGTTGTTTTTCTAATAATAATTTTAGCTAATTTTCTATTAGTGTGCCTAAAAACTTTAAAAATTAAAGCATATTAAAATAAATTTAAATAATTATGCTTAGGGGTGTTGTTGCTGTTATAATCATAATAAAATAGTTACGGTAGGATACAGCATATAAAAATATGTATGTATGAGAGCATTTTTCCAAGTGTGTCGACACATTAAATTTAATACTATTTTTTTGTTTTAAAGAGACAATTATTTTAATTAAAATATCGTATTATTTATATGTGTATATTAAATGCATATTTTATAATTATGTACGGTCGGTAATTTATTAGGATGATTTTGTGCTTTTTTGGTCACGAAATCCTATATTTTAATAATAGCTAGGTTTAGCACCTGATAGTTAATAATATATTTTATTTTATGAGATTTTAGTTTTACGTTGTGATTTTTTAATGGTTTTGTTGTGGGAGAAACATATTGCGGAGCCTTCAAAGCTGCTGTTTTATGTCGAGGTAAAATTTTGATTTAATGATAAAAACGCTATAATTTAACACTTAGTGGCAGTCTGTAATTTGTAATTTGAGTGACTTGCACATAATGAAATTTAAAGCTTGTGATAGCTTTTGTTAAAGTTTAGGCGAGAAAAAAAATTAGTATCAAATAATATTTCAATCTTAATTTATCAAGTTGTTGAAAAATTATTAAAATCGGTTCTAACTGACCTTTTAATATTAAAATTAAAAATAATTAAATTGTTAAATGAAACCATAGCGTGATTATAACATATCAACAAGACTTTCTCTAGCCAAGGGTTACCACGGGATCTTTAAAATAATTTAATGGTTGAGAAGAGTTCAGTGTTTTTATTCTGTAACTCATTTCTGTAAATTTTTTTCTATAAAATTGTGACTTAAATTATGTAGTTATTAAATAAACCTCTTTTTCTGGTATATAGCCCTTTTTAATTATTTATATTTTTATTTTACTACGTTTCGAACAAAATTTATGTTCATCATCAGGTTATAATGTATGTATGGTACTAAAAATATGTTAAGTAAAAGTTAAAAAAACATAAAATAGTGAGCACAAAAAACAGAAAACTTACAATAATAAATTAATAAAATACTTAATTAAATTAATTTAAAAAATATTTAAAAGAAATACAAAAAATAACTTTATAACACTATACTGTCACTCAATAGAGGAAAAAATTAAAACAAGAAATACTATTTTTGTAAACATTTAAAGAAAAGCAGTATAGATTTAATAAGGCAAAAACATGTAGAAAAAATAAATATAATGAAAGTGTTAGCCCAAAAAATGAGTTTTTATGAGATTTTGAAAAGAAATTGCCAAATTAAAATTTAATTTGTCATGATAAACTCTTACAAAAGTGAAAAATACAATAAAATGTCAATTTTTACAAAAAATTGTTGTAAAAATCTTGAAGATATGCACAATCACTCTGTTTATTTAGACTTGTTGGATTTGTCTTGAGATGCATCATCTCCAAAACTCGCCTAGTATTTAATTTACTTTCTTTTTCGATTACCTGAACGTTGTCTAAATAAATATTGTGTTGGGTATCATAAAGATGTCTTGATAAGGCACTAATTACATCACGATGAACAGTTTTTTGTTGTAATTTTTTAGCATCCCGTTTATGTTGACAAAATCTTTCACTTAAACGTTGCTGCGTATGCCCAATGTAAATTTTGTCACATTCACAAACAATCTTATAAACTACATTTGTATTATCACCTAAAATTGTACGATCTTTGAGGTTTGAAAATATTCGCGTTTTTAGACTATTATGTCCTTTACCCACTATTTTAAAATTGTATTTATTAAGACAAAAACTTATTTTTTCATAAAGAAACTTTACATATGGAATTGATATATACTTAAAATTGTTATTGGCCACTATTGGAACATTTTCGACAGATTGGCTGTTATTAGAAAATTTGTACTGATAAGAATTTAATATTGGATTCATAGTTAAAACTATGAAAGTTCTTTTAAACTAAAAGTCAAATTGGCGAAAGCGTTTAACAAAAATCATTTTTAATAAAATGCCGAAAAGAACGAGTGTTTCCAAAAAACAGAAAATTGAAGAATATTTACAATATAAATTCTGCTGTGTTTAACCGTTCAGAATCAAAATATATTTTCGGAATTATGAACCAAGAAATTGCAGAAACTTTTTTGTTAATTAAAAAATTAACCAGGACAATTACACAAAAAACTGAATGGATTAGAAACGTCATCTCACCATATTATTTTCGGAATTTTTCAACAAAATTAGAAAACAGTTATAAATTCAGGTATGATTTAATTAAGGCTTTGCATATTAGAAAATTTAATAATATTTTACAAACAAATACAAACATGATAGTGTTTCCCAATGTTGAGTCTAACATGAATAATGTTAATCAAGTTAATAACAATAAATTGTTGGTAAATTTAACTTATTACCAAATACCGGATAAAGTTACAAATATTTTAGAACTGGGTGAAAAGTTTTGCCCTCCAACATCCGCAAAATATATACCTTATAAACAGATTATTGCGAATGTTGAAGGTGCACTTTTAGAAAATACAGACATAAATCTTGATAAGCCACAAATTCGAAATGAATTAGTTAACATTTTAACTAATTTTAAAATTCATTCAAATCACAAAAAGTTGTTGTCTAATGATGAAAAAGAATATGTCAAAGATGTTTTGTCCACAAAACAATTTTTAAAAGACCATCCTGAAATTTTTTGTTACAAGAGCTGATAAAGGTAATACTACTGTTTTGGTAAATCAAAGAGATTATCTGAATAAAATGTTGGATTTACTCAAAGATAATAATACATATCGAGAAATCAATAAAGACACTAATTCTTCTATTCAGAATAAATTGAACAAAATGGTCACTTTTTGGCAAAAAAATAACAATATTACAATAAGTGAAGGAAAGCATCTAAGATGTTATAATGGCGTTTTAGCAAAAATGTATGGAATGCCAAAAATATATAAACTAAATACACCTTTTAGGCCCATTGTAAGTTCTATTGGAACCACGTTATATAATCTTTCGTCCTTTCTTTCACAAATTTTGAATAAAACGGTTGGAAAATCTTCAACTTTTATAAAAAACTCTTTAGATTTTAAAGAAAAAATTAAAAATATTATTTTGCCAAGTGGCTATATCATTTTATCTCTAGACGTAGTTTCTTTATTTACTAATATTGACAGTATTTTGGCTTTGCAACTTTTAGATGAAAGATGGTAAGAAATTCAAAAAAATTCAAATACGAAATTAAGCAAAACACAATACATTTCTGCTATGGATTTAGTTCTAAATAATTTCGAGTTTTCGTTTAATAATCAAATTTATAAGCAATTATTTGGTTCACCGATGGGTTCACCTACAAGTCCTGCAATTGCCGATCTCGTAATGGAATATGTGAATCAAATGTACTTAACTCACTCGATTTCCAGCCATCTTTTTTCTATCGGTTTGTAGATGACATCATCACAGCAATTCCCCTAGAAAAAATTGATGTTTTTATTCAAAAATTTAATTCGTTTAATAACCATATAAAGTTTACTATGGAGTTGGAGTCAAATAATAGATTACCATTTTTAGATGTAATGGTTATTCATAATGCGGATGGTTCATTTTCGACAGATTGGTTTCACAAATCGACTTGGTCTGGTAGATACCTTAATTTTGATTCTCATTTACCTATTTCGTATAAACGCAATACTGTTAAATTAATATCTCAAAAAATAATTCAATTATCTGACCCTGTTTTTCACAAAAATAATGTTCGGCTTCTTAAAACAACTCTTTTAAAAAATAATTATCCAAATTCATTTTTGAATCCAATATAAAATTCTTATCAGTACAAATTTTCTAATAACAGCTAATCTGTCGAAAATGTTCCAATAGTGGCCAATAACAATTTTAAGTATATATCAATTCCATATGTAAAGTTTCTTTATGAAAAAATAAGTTTTTGTCTTAATAAATACAATTTTAAAATAGTGGGTAAAGGACATAATAGTCTAAAAACGCGAATATTTTCAAACCTCAAAGATCGTACAATTTTAGGTGATAATACAAATGTAGTTTATAAGATTGTTTGTGAATGTGACAACATTTACATTGGGCATACGCAGCAACGTTTAAGTGAAAGATTTTGTCAACATAAACGGGATGCTAAAAAATTACAACAAAAAACTGTTCATCGTGATGGAATTAGTGCCTTATCAAGACATCTTTATGATACCCAACACAATATTTATTTAGACAACGTTCAGGTAATCGAAAAAGAAAGTAAATTAAATACTAGGCGAGTTTTGGAGATGATGCACATCAAGACAAATCCAACAAGTCTAAATAAACAGAGTGATTGTGCATATATTCAAGATTTTTACAACAATTTTTTGTAAAAATTGACATTTTATTGTATTTTTCACTTTTGTAAGAGTTTATCATGACAAATTAAATTTTAATTTGGCAATTTCTTTTCAAAATCTCATAAAAACTCATTTTTTGGGCTAACACTTTCATTATATTTATTTTTTCTACATGTTTTTGCCTTATTAAATCTATACTGCTTTTCTTTAAATGTTTACAAAAATAGTTTTAATTTTTTCCTCTATTGAGTGACAGTATAGTGTTATAAAATTATTTTTTGTATTTCTTTTAAATATTTTTTAAATTAATTTAATTAAGTATTTTATTAATTTATTATTGTAAGTTTTCTGTTTTTTGTGCTAACTATTTTATGTTTTTTTTAACTTTTACTTAACATATTTTTAGTACCATACATACATTATATTACCTGATGATGAACATAAATTTTGTTCGAAACGTAGTAAAATAAAAATATAAATAAATAAAAAGGGCAGAAAAAGAGGTTTATTTAATAATTACTAAAGCCCGAAAAAATACTATAATTAAATTATGCAGGTTCTATGTTCTACATTTTTAATCAAAATGAGTTATACGTGCGTATTCCCACTAGCTATTTTAGAATTTAGGCTCCGCCGAACCGGCACGAAGTGGTAAGAGTTAAATACCATCTGTAATTAATCAAATCGGTTAAGAGTTTTGTAAACAACCGAGGTCAAGTTAGGCCTAAAAAAAATTAAATTTTCAAAAGTTATATGTCAAACTGCAAAATGCTTTGATTTATTTCGAAAACAACTGAGCATATTGAAATCCGTAGGAAACGAAATCAGACCAGATTTCTGAATGAAAATTTTCTTTTAAATACTATTTTAATATTCATAGAAGCAAGAATCGGTGTGCAAAAAGTTTTGCTTAGATTTACTGTTCATCAGAAAACAAACATGGCTGGAACAGTTGCAAAAAGCGACATAGTCACGAAAAGCTCAAAATTGAATGATAAAGGCAGGAATCACATTTCTTCAGGGCTTAAACGAAAAAGAATATTTGCAATTTGTACGATTAGAACATTAAATAACGTTTGGCGAGAACCTGATTTTCAGCACCCGGTTCAACTTACATTTTTTAAGCTAAAAGCAAATAAGTCATGTAAACAGAGATGAATATCAAGAGGACACTAATTTCGAAGTCGTAATCCGTAAAATAAAAGAAGCTGACAAGAAGTTTTTGATACCGATTCTTTGTTTTGACATGCAAAAGTTAATAACATTATTACTCATAAAAACGTAGTGGACGTCCTAGTGCATCACCAGCAAGCGAAACAAAAGAAAAATAGTGCCAGAAATTTGTGTGGAAATACTGACCATTAAGAGACGGCACAGAGAAATATAACTTATATACAGAGAAAAAGCTGCGAACAAAATTCTACGCAGTTTTCAACTGGGGTTACAATCTTGATTTGGGGTTAAAAAGTAAATTTAAAAAACCAAAAATGATTGAAAGCATTTTACTCTCCCGAATTTATTCTCATCGTTTTCATTGCGTTGTTTTGTTTATATTTTTATTTAAAATGTAAAAACTAAAAACAGAAAGAATACAATTTTGTTTGTTGTTGTGTTTTGCCTTTTTATTAGGTAAAAAAACAGAACACATGCCGTGTAATGTAGAAAATAAAAATTTTCTAAGTGAAATTTTGTTGCTTCACTTTATTGGCTGTATATAATATTTAACATTTAGTAGATATGTGCCCAGTAATTTCAATGAGATTTTGGGCGAAAGACGATTGACACCTTATCAATTGATTTTGTGAATTTATATATATATAGTGTTAATAGATAATTAATCGCCAATTTATTTATTTATTTAATTTGGATTTTTGATGATAGATACTTTAATCGTAGGTAGGCAATTGATGCCTTATGAATTGAATTTGAATATTTATACAAAATATGGTATTTTTTATTACCATGGCCATTATCTTTAAGAAATTCAAATAAATTCAATGAGCTTTTGGCCTGGTAAATGTATCTCCGTGGTTAATCAATTGAAGGCAGATGAACTGACTAACAAATGAGTATATTAAAAATTCTTGTTTTTTAATTTTTATAATCCATTTATTTAAATAATTTTGCAACAATAACATAATTTATTTATGTAAATATATTTATAACAAGTTTTAGGCGAATTCATATTTTAAATTATAATTATTCACTCGATAAGATAAAAATGATAAACATTAAAGTTTAAGCCAATCAATCTGAAAAATGTTTGTAACCGATGAACTAGTATAAATAAGAAGTAAAACGAAATTTTGGAAATTGAGTTAATGACTAAAATGAAAACCAACTTTTCACTATACCACATAAACACGAAACTATTTTTTAATTATTTTTATTCGCAAATTCTTTGTCGTAAAGCCATTTTGTGTGTTTTCGTAAAAGTACTAGCATTAAGAAGTCTAATAATTTATAATTATGTTTTGAACAGGGATTAGTTTCCGAAAACCAATAACTATATTTTGAATGGCAATTCGTGAACTTTATGCATCGATCCACGGTTACTTTTTTAAGATTTTTCTCATTTGGCCGTTCATTAAAAATTTCTTGAAATATTTTTATATGCGGTTTGCATAATTCAAACAATAATTCTGTCGGTGCACGTAATGAACCAAAACTATGATTATTTGTATAATTCTTCATGAAAATAAAATACTCTGAATTTATTATAATGCGGTCACTGTCCTGTTTGACCCATTCCTTCTTTCATAATTGACAATAATTCCTTTTCAAACATTTAAATAAAGCATATCCGAGGTAATATTTTACTGCGCAATCGTCAAAGATAAAATGTTCATTATCGTCCAAAATTTCAAAATCAAAATCTGGTTGAATTGTTGTGCTCAAATCATCGCGGATCATTTTGACATTTTTGTTATGATCATTGTTCAGGATTTGGTCGCTATTTAATTGCACCTCCGGGCTGTTGAAAATTATAAAATTTTGAATTAGTAAATCGTCATCGTCTTAGTATATCGTTAAACTCCTTTACAGTAGGGTTTCACCGATTACCTACACCACCTCTTTGCCTAATTAAACCGAACAAATTCTCAATCGGATCTTGATTTAATCTGGACGTAAGAAGGAAAAATATTTGATCGTTTTGTGAAACTAAGCTATCAAATATTTGCAAAACGCCGTTAATGGTTTGAATAAGCCTTTTAAAACAATACATAGTTTTCTTCTGTACTGGTTGAACTGATTTGACATATGATAGCATTTCCAGCAGATTTTTAAAAACTAAGCTGTTAGCTTGAATTGCATTTTTATTTTTATTTTTGTCGTTTAAAATTCGACTATTTAAGTTTTCAAATAATCTGCCAATTTTTTCAATAAAATTTGCTGTTGAAAGTGAAATATGTTGAATCTTTGGAGAGAATTGGTTAAAATGACTCATCGTCCGATTAGCACTGCCAACAGTCCAGCTAAAAATTTGAGTTGCGAAAATTACTTGCATTTTCTCAATTTTTTTTGGATTGATATGTTGTGGTGTTAATTTTGGGCATACTCTTGTTGTGTTTGTTGAATCAGTAATGTATAATTCACTTATTACTCTCCAACTTACAATCCCATCATCGGTCTGAAAATCGGTTGTCATTATGTTATTACGAACGGATTTAATTAAATGAGGAACATCATACAAAGCAAATATCTTTTTTCCATTTAAATAAAAGAATGGATTTTCAGGCTCAACTCCCAACATTTTAATAGCTAACCGATTATTTGGACTCTGGTCACAAATAATACAGTTCACATTAAATCCTATTTCAAAGAGTATGGTAGTATTTTTTTAATTATCTCTACTAAATCCTCCCCTTTAATATTTGTAGCATTTGCAAAATATGACAAAACATATTTATAGTTCATAAATAATCCTCTGATCATAAAAACACAAATATTTTTAGCCAACTCTTTAGATCGAGCATCACTCGAATCTGCAAATCCATCAATCTCATCACTAACCGAGTCATATTCTAGTGATTGTCGAATCATTACTTCATCGAACACTAACACAATATGCCTTTCTATTGGGGATAATTCCTTTATTTTTTCTTTCAAATTATAAATAATTTGTGCATTAAAACCAGGCTTCAAATTTTTTATTAATTTCCAATTAATTATGCTCTGCTTTGACGGCATATTAAAACCCAGAACATCACGCATATAATTATAAGTTGCTGGTGATTTAAAATATAATTTTTGTGAAATTAATTTTTGTTTAATGGCCAATCGGCATATTTTGGTTTTTCTAGAACCAATAATTTTCCGAATTCTTTGCTGTCCTCATTGATTTCCAGTGTGTCAATTAAATTTTCTAACACGTTTTGAGATTTTAAATTAGCATTTTGTTTGCTTAATTTCAGATTTTTTTTTAAATCCTAATTAAATTCGTACGAAATACAACTCTCTTTTAAAAAATTCCGCCTTTCTTCTAGCTTTTATATACATTTTCTGATACATTTTCAAGGTTAGGAAACTTTTACGGCAGCTGTAGCAAGTTGATGGACAGAAATCTCCACTACAAATTTTTGAAGAGCTAGGAGTGTCTGGCATGTTATCAAATTGAAAGTCGTCACTTGAATTCGCTAACTGCATGTCTCGAAATCTATTTGAATATGTCTTAATATTTTGATATTTCGCGGGAATCTGTCGATCAAAATCTTCAAGAGGCGCTTGTAAACATAGCTCAGGAACAGCATTTTTTTTTAATTTGACCTTTCCCTTCCCAGAAAAATGATTATCGCAAATACGCAAATTTTTTTTATTTGGGATTTCTATTCCACACTTCGATATCCAAATATGGAATAAGGGGCTATCACGGTTAGGAAATTTATAAAATTTACGATTGGGCGAGGACCGTTTGCTTGCTAAACATGTTGGGATTGCGCAAACAATTCCGGATACTCGTTTGTCACGAATATATTCGTCCATATGATATATATATATATATAACTATATATATATATATATATATATATATATATATATATATATATATATATATATATATATATATATATATATATATATATATAGGTATATATATATATATATAAATATATATATAAAATTTGTATATGTATTACTGATAATACTATTATTTGATACAACTTATAGTTGATATAGCTGTTATTGTTAATAATAATATAACGATTGTTAATACAATACGTATGTAGGGATGGAAAATATGAATGTGAATTATTTTTTTGTCTGCTTTCTTTGATTTTTAACGCGGGTTCACGTACGTGATCAAAAAATGATTTGCGAATCAAGCCAATCAAATCGTTGGAATTTCCCCGCCTGAGATGAAATATTTTTATCTTTGGGCAAATTTTTGATCGCAGGCTTCCAACATAGAAAAAACAAAAAACAAATTATGAGCAACAATGACGCTCATTATATCCCTTTTTCTTCAAAAAAAAATGGCTAAATTTAAGTCCAAACCACACAAATGTGTAAGTAAAAAAACAGTACGTAATGGCTTTTTGATAAAAAATTTCGGTTGATTTGAAGTACAATCAACGTGTGAAAGGAAGGCACAAATGTGTAAGTTGGTTCAAAACACATACAAAACATGATAATTTTGTCTTACCCACAAAATTGTGTGGGTAAGTGGGAAAAGAGATAAATAGTTTTGCTGTTTTTCTGACATTTCTATATGACTCACGTCAATATCAAAAACAAACAAAACACGCGCCATTTTCATTTTCGGCATTTGGTGTTTTAATTTTGTCCTGCGTTTACATAATTAATTAATTTTATTATTTAATAAATGTATTAAAATTGTGAAAACAATTTGTAATTTTGTGCAACGTATTTTCAAAATATCTTGTGTACTAAAATGTTGTGTAATTGCGGAATTATTACATTGAATAAAATTCGGAAATAGGACAGCCGATGCGATCACTGACCATTTCAAGCGATTCTGTGCCACATCGCTAATATTACAGTAAAACAGGATAATCATAAACCTAAATTAGATGTGCTTGAAAACTTAATTTTAAATAAGCGTTTGACAGCTGTAGTCATGTGAGTAGATCGTTTGTTTAAATCACTAAATTATCTCCATTTAACTTTTGAATGAATATTACAGCAATAATTTAAGCGATTTGGACGTACTGCGAAGGATTCGAAAGGTGTAGATATAGGCGACCAGCTGGTACAAATGAATTTAACTAGCCACCGTAAAATGATCACACCGATACACGGCGCCAATTGTAATCCCTTACCACAATAAGCAGAAAAGTGAAGGGTAGAGTAATAAATAATTGGATTGGCTAGATCGGACAAGACTGAATTAAATCAATTTTTTCCACTTTTGTTTTTATTTTATGAAAAATGAAATACATATTTTATTTTATATTTATACTATCGCATATTGTTCGTATAATAATTTTACGCCCATTCAAACCGTTTTCTATTAAATCGCTAGCAAAAGTCCCAGGAGAGGTACGATTCGTTAGAATAATGCTGTTGTTAGAATTTGAAGCTCATTGTACAAACAAATCACGTGCTTATCCACATTCAATATCGGAAGTAGAAGCTAACACGATCTTAGGGCTCGGAACGTTACTTAAATCCGCCAAATTGTGACATAACTGCAAATGCCGAAATTGAAACGGATTGTTACGGGCATCTTCAAAACTTTTCATCAATTTATCACTCATTCATTCGATTTGTGATTTAGCAAACTCAACCATAAACGAATGTTGATGAAAAATGAAATGAATGTTTTTATTTAATTTACAGTCGTCACCACAGCCACACACAACACACAAATTAAAATGGTTGAAAATGACAAATGAAACGTCAAGTAAAATAACTTAATAATTAGAGCAATAGCTTTTGTTTCTAACTTCATATTGTGATCAATTTTTTTTGATCACGTACGTGAACCCGCGTTTAGAGTCCAAAATCTACACGGAGAAACACCCACTAAATTAGAGAATATTAGTACAAGTCCAAAAAAAATTATAACGAAATAGAGTAAAAATTCTACAATGTAATACATATATCGCAATTTTTTCGTCGCTGGATTTTGTAATGTACAAACAAAACGAAACGAGTAGAAATAAAAAACTTAGTTTTGTAATTTTTTTTGTATCCTCCAAAGTACTCGAGTAGTCTAATTTTTCCCAAAATAAATTTCAAAACCGAAAACATTTTGTTGTTTTTTTTTAAAGAGAAATATTGAAAAATAAAAATAAGAAAAAAATAATGAGAGTCTAATATTTTATAAATTCTCGCGAGAGCTTATTGTTTTTGTAAAATGACGAAATCAAAAAAATGAAATAAAGTTATTTTTAGCTTTACTTCTGTATAAAGTTATATTTTTCTGTGGAGACGGCCTGTGGGAGTCTAGTCTATATGGTTGAATAGTAATGTTTTAACATGGTTTGGCCACCACAGTCACCGAAACTCAATCCAACAGAGCTGCACCGTCCACATCAAAACGGATCGCTTGAAAAAATATTTCGACCGAAATAACATCGAAACTTGGTAAAAAAATACCAAGGTTTGTGGCAGCCGTTCTGAAAGCCAAGGAGGATATTATGATGAAAAGCTCAGCTTAGTTTGTTGGTTCGAAACACGATAAATAGCAATTAAGAATAAATAAATAACGATAAATAAAAAAATAGTATTGATTTCACACCATTTTTAATAAAAATTAGTTTTAAATGTAGTCCTACTAATTTGACTATGCTGTTTTAGAATCTCTTATCAGAATTTTCCTATGCATAGTAGTTTGAAAATATTGTTTTATGCTGTTGTCGTACATAGACCACAATTTCATGTATTTTCTTCGTCTGTTTTATATCATGTTTTACCACAAAGTAGTATAATGTGCTATAACAACTTATATTATATGTCCCATATCCCATACAGCCTTGGCCAAAAGTATTGAGCACCCTATAAAGTTCGGGCGTACATAATAAGCATAAGATAACAGCATAAGATAAGTATTGTATAACAGAAAACAACCCCTTTTGTTTGTTTATTATTTTTTCGAGCAAAGCGAAATCACAAATAGAGATTTCTAAAACTGTGAAATGTTCACGCCGATCTGTGCAATATACTATTGAGCGATTCACCGCTAGTAGATCACACAGTAATAGATACAGAACCGGGCGCAAACGCATCAAAAAATACCGTGATGATCGAAAGTTAGTGAGAGAAGCTTTTAAAAAATAAGAAAAAAAAAACTTCTTCAAACCTCGCTGCTGAATTGTCAGTAGAAATTAAGAAACCAATCTCTGCTCGTACACCACAAGTACCTCATTTGTAACACTTTTTGGTGATACAAACATGATTAACGTGTAACTCCAGCAGAATAACCCGCCATGTCATAAATCTGCCCGCACCATGGTATTGTTTCGAGAAAATGGCATTGAGGTTCTGGAGTGGCCTGCTTAGTCCCCGGACCTGAACCCCATAGACCATTTATGGAGTTTATTAAAACGCAGAGTCATGCGCTACACAATTGACGACTGTTAAAGTTGGGAATGTGACATCTAGCGCAATAAAAATAAGCTCATTCCGGATTTTTTTCTCTGTAATTTTAGCACGGCATACTTTATGAAAATAAAAATTGTCATACAAAAATGTCCGGAACAAGCTTATTTTTTTTGCCGTCAGATCCACTTATAGTTGTCTATAAATAAATAAATAACAAAGAAAACCTAAAACGCTGTCTGCACCAAGAATGGAGCGGCATACGTCCTGCAGAATGTAAAAACACTTGAACGCTCTCTACGCAAAAGAATTTCTGCCGTAATTAAGGCAAAGGGTGGATCCACAAAATATTAGTTTTATATAAATAAATAGTAATGTGATCCTATAAAAATTTATTATGTTAAATTGATACTCCCCAAAAAATTGTAAAATATCATGGGTGCTCAATACTTTTGGCCAAGAAATAGGACAAAATATCAGAACAAAAAAAAAAAAATAATGAGTTTTACTTCAAATGTCGTATATCCATAAAAACTGGGATATAGAACTATGTGAAAGGTAAAATAATTCCTTCCAAATACGTAAATGCTCCAAACTGTGACAATAGCGTGCGTATAATTGTTGAAATTTTTTTCTGGAGTCAACCAGAAAACCAATCCACAGTGATTTTGGGATATTGTCTAACCTAGAAAAAATAAGATGTTATACAAAACATGTGTACGTTGGAAACCGGAGCCGCTCGAAACGCGATATTTCAAAACGCGATATAGTACAAAACGCGATATGGTACAAAACGCGATATGATACTAAACGCGATATTTCAAAACGCAATATTTCAAAATGCAACTACGAAGCGCGACATGGTACAAAACGCGATATTTTAAAACGCGATACTTCAAAACACGATATGGTACAGAAGAATGTGCATTGTGAAGCGACAGGAGCGCAACGACCCGCCTGATATCACCCGGTCCAATACTCCCGCTTTTATCGATTTTTAAATTCCTATAAACTGAAATTTTTTCTAAGGAACGGAGCAACCCGCCTGATATAACAACGGGCTGTCCTCCCGTTTCTATCGATTTTTAAATTCGTATAAACTGAAGTTTTTTTTTCCTTACTAAGGAGCGAAGTGCTTACCTGATATAACCCGATCCTACACTCCCGCTGATATCGGTTTACGCACCGATTCGCCTGATATAACCCGGTCCTATACTCCCGCTTTTATCGATTTTTAAATTCCTATAAACTGAAATTTTTTCTAACTAAGGAGCGATGCGACTGGAGCGCAGTGACCCGCCTGGTATAATCCGTTGCTGTACTCCCGAACTGCTGAAGTTTTTCTTTCTAACTAAGGAGCGAAGTGCTCACCTTGTAGCGATAGATTTTGCACTACCCTGTCTCGCCAATTTTTCGAACTCGAAATAGGTGACGTCATATTTGTAAAAAAAGTATATATGCAGGTTTTTTTGTTTTCTCGGAACACGTCTTCCACGAAATCGCGTCTAAAACTACTCCTTTCTAGTAGTCTGACAATGGGAGACGATAAACCATCAGTATTTTATCGCAGGCTCAATTCAAAAAGTGGATCCTTGGCAGCCGTCAACGCGGAATTGCTAAAATCTTATTGGTGTCAAAATTTGCCAACCGAATTGCAACCGTTTTTAGAAGTTTCGTCAAATGAGGATATCGATAAGCAATGCCAAATTGCCGATCAGATTTGGGAAGTCCAAATGTCAAACACTACTAAATCCATTAATGCAATACGGACTAGTCCTATAAGTAATAAACCACATAATAGTCCTAGTTCTGAGGAATATGATTATTTAATAAAAAAAATTAAACGTCTGGAAAGCCAGTTAAGCAATCGTAATGACAGATTCCGTTCGCACCAACGACGACCCTATCGTCCTCACAGGAGCAACAGCCGTCAAAAACAATTCTCAGATGGACTATGCTACTACCATCATTTTTTCGCTGAGCGGGCTCGCAAATGCCGTCAATCATGTAATTATAACAAAAATAGCCAAATGCACAAGGATACGATAAGCAACGAAGCTCAAAAAAACTTCAAAGATTCCCGCGTATCAACGGATACACGGATACACGCAATAGATGCAATTCGGTTATCAATTTACGATCATCAGTCTAAACAAAATTATTTGATCGATTCTGGTGCGAGCATTTCCGTCATTAAATACAATTCCAAAAAGCAACCCCAAGTGACTTTTTATTATATGCGGCTAACCAATCTGAGATAAAAACATACGGTACTAAATCAGTTTGCGTAACTTTAGGCCTGCGTAGGGATTTCAACTGGAAATTTATTTTATCAATAATCGGGGAGGATTTTTTAAAACATTTTGGTCTCTTGGTTGACATTAAAAATCGAAAACTAATAGACACCCTAACACATTTATCAGCGAATGCCAACGTTTCTAGCCTTCAAACGACGGGAATTACAACTATTTCTTTAAGTACATGTCCTCCACGAATAGCACAGTTATTGCATAAGTTCACGATGGTACTATTCGAGAAATACGGTGTTAACGATGCACTTCATGGTGTATTTCATTGTATAGAAACAACAGGTCCTCCATGCGTCGCTCGGGCGCGACGACTCGATTCTGAAAAGTATAGAATCGCGAAAGAGGAATTTCGTAAAATGATCGAATTAGGAATATGCCGACCTAGCAATAGCAATTGGTGCAGCCCTTTGCACTTAGTGCAGAAAAAGAACGGGGAATGGAGGCCTTGCGGCGATTACAGAGCTCTAAACGCTCAAACTAAACCAGACATGTACAGTATTCCTTATTTGGCAGATTTTTTACACCAATTGGAAGGATGCAAATATTTCACATCAATCGATTTAGTCCGCGCTTATTTTCAGGTGCCCATTGCAGAGTGTGACGTCCCGAAAACTGCTCTCCGAACACCTTTCGGATTATTCGAGTTTACTCGGATGACCTTTGGTCTACGAAACGCTGCGCAGTCTTTCCAAAGACTCATGGATTCCATCTTTAGAGGTCTGGATTTCTGTTTCGTTTACATCGACGACATGCTAATTGCGTCAAAATCGGAAGATGAACATTTGCATCACCTACAAGCGATATTTCAGCGATTAAAAGAGGCTGGACTTGTAATAAATGCTAGTAAGTCGGTGTTTGGCATGGAAGAAATCACATTTTTAGGCCATGATATTTCATCATCAGGCATTAAACCATCAAAAACTAAAGTCGAGACTATCGTACAATTCCCTAAACCGAAAACCGTATCAGAACTGCGTCGTTATCTCGGTATGATAAACTTTTATAGGAAATTCCTTCCTCACGCAGCCGAAGAATAAGCCATCCTCAATGACCAACTGATTGGTTCAAAAAAGAATGATAAACGTTTAATACAATGGTCAGATGAACTGGAGAATGCTTTCGAGCTCTCGAAAGAACGATTGATTAATGCTACTCTCTGAACCATCCGTCTGCTGATGCCAAGCTTGCAGTTATGGTGGATGCTTCAGATAACTCAATTGGCGCTGTCGTCCAACAATATGTTAATGAAGCATGGCAACCATTGAGTTTCTTTTCAGTTAAACTTAATGAAACTCAAAAACGATATAGCACATATGATCGTGAACTTTTAGCAGCGTATGCTTCTATAAAGCATTTTAGGCATTATCTAGAAGGTCGCGAATTTACACTCTTCACTGATCATAAACCGCTAATTTATGCGTCAAATAAAAATCCAGAGAAGGCATCACCGAGACAACTGCGACATCTCGATCTGATATTACAGTATACTTCTGATATTCAGCATATATCGGGAACAGACAATGTGATTGCCGATACGCTTTCACGAATTAACGAAATTACTATTGATAGTAACCTCGACTACGAGCAAATTGCAAAGGAACAACAAAACGATGACGAGTTACGGGCGCTTATGGAATCTTACAACTCAGTTAAAATTGAGGATTTTCCAGTTTTTGGTACGAAGAAAAAAATATTTTGCGAAATATCGACCGGGCAAATTAGGCCCTACATTCCGAAAGAATTTCGTCGAACAGTATTCGACCATGTACACAATCTTTCACACCCCGGCATTAAAGCCACATCAATTATGGTCGCGCAAAAATACTTTTGGCCTAAAGTTAAATCAGATTGCCGGAAATGGGCACAATCCTGTTTAAGGTGTCAAAAGTCAAAAATTTTTAGGCACGTCAAGAGCCCGATCGGAACTTACCCGATTACCACCAACCGGTTTGATGAAATCCACCTCGATATCGTGGGACCCCTACCTACTTCGGAAGGAAATCGATATTGTATAACGCTTATCGATCGTTATACTCGCTGGACAGAAGCCATTCCAGTACCTGACATAAGAGCAGATACAGTCGCGGAAGTACAGAAATTGTACAGAAATTGGATCTGTCGTTATGGTGTTCCTTCATCTATAGTAACGGATCGTGGATCTCAGTTCGAATGTCATTTATTTAACGAACTTTTGAAACTGCTTGGATTCAAACATAAACGAACAACAGCGTAACCCTGCTTGTAACGGCTTAATCGAAAGATGGCATCGTAGCTTGAAAACAGCGATCACTTGTAAAGGAAATCAGCAGTGGACTAGATCTTTACCATCGATCTTACTCGGGTTACGTACAGCTTTTCGCGAGGGTTTTAGTAACACGTCAGCATTTTTAGTATACGGCGAAAATATAAGATTACCAAGCAATTTTCTTCAACCAGCTGAAAAATCATATGCTCAATCGGATTTGGCTAAAAGGCTAGTTAACACATTCAAAGAAATAGCTCCAGTACCACCTTCGCGACACAGAAAAGACAACATTTTCTTCTTCAAAGAACTACGTACATGTTCACACGTATTCGTTCGCACTGATGGCTATCGAGCACCATTTCAAACTCCTTACGAAGGTCCCTTTCCAGTCATTGATCGAAATGAAAAATATTTTACAGTCCAAATTAAAGGTAAACATTCGAATATTTCAATTAATCGATTGAAACCTTGTTTTCTCGAGACCGAGGACGCATTAACAGAGCCAAATGCCAAACTGAACAAACCAACGGCGCTGGAACCTTTTGCGAATATAGTAAAACATAAACAAGAATCCGTGAGGAAACGTACACTTACGTTTAATAGTACGCCAACAGTTCATGTGATTCCTGAACAAATTACAAGGTATGGGCGCCTCAGTAAACCGCCGCAACGTTACGTTCCTACGAACTAAAAGGGGAGTGATGTAGCGATAGATTTTGCACTACCCTGTCTCGCCAATTTTTCGAACTCGAAATAGGTGACGCCATATTTGTAAAAAAAGTATATATGCAGGTTTTTTTGTTTTCTCGAGGACGTAGTGTTTGGTATTTGATCGTAACCATATCGGTCATATTTGGTTTATGAATGTGGTAATTAAATAATAAAATGTAATTGTTATTTATAAAAAAATATTGTTATTCATACAAAAATATAAACCTGATATAACCCGATCCTATACTCCCACTTTTAACGATTTTGAAATTCCTATAAACTGAAGTTTTGTTTTGTAACTAGGGAGCAAAGCCCTCACCTGATATAACCCGATGCTATACTCCCGCTAATATCGGTTTTTAAATTCTTTAAACTGAAAATAAATTTCTCCTGATATAACCCGATCCTAAACTCCCACTCCTATCGATTTTTAAATTCTTATAAACTGAAATTAAATTTTCCCTTCTCCAGAATGTACATTGCGAAGCGAAGGGAGCGCAGCCACCCGCCTGATGTAACCCGATCCCATACTTCCGCTCCTATCCATTTTTAAATTCTTATAAACTGAAATTTAATTTCCCCTTCACCCTATTAATATAACCCGATCCTAAACTCCCTCTTCTATCGATTTTTAAATTTTTATAAACTAAAATTAAATTTCCCCTTTTCCAGTATGTATGATGCGAAGCGATCTGAGCCAACCCGCCTGATATAACCCAATCCTAAACTGCCACTCCTATCGATTTTTAAATTCCTTTAAATTAAATTTAAATGTCCCCTATGTGGATTATAAAAAAAATTGAAATAACAGTAAATTTTTTTATTTGTATAAAAGTTGGCATTTGGGGCGGTAGCCCTCAATCTTAAGGTATAAAATGATTTAAAATAATCATAAAAGCATTTGTGCTTCGAAAACAGAAAATATTTTTTCGCGTTTGGGTTGTCTTTTAAGACCGTTTGGGGCATTTAGGGCCACTTGGGATCATTGAGAGCTACTTGGGATCGTTTCTGGATATTTTCATGGCCATATTCGGAATCAGGGGGCCTACTATGGAAATCGATCGTCGACGTTTTTTGTTCGTTGTTTATATTCAGCAATAGTAATTACTATTGCTGAATATAAACAACGATTAAAAAACGTAGACGATCCATTTCCATAGTAGGCCCCCTGCATTCTATAGTACCTTAGTATACCGATTTTCAGAATTTTTGGAGTTATATAACCTATTCGGAAGTATAACCACGCAGTTAAAATTTTCGGCCGTCAATTGATATCAGGTGCAAATTGAATGAAAAATTGAATTTTATTAAAACCTTCAATGTTGGGCATTTCTGTATCTTGGACACTTTCATTCAGTCTCTTGAAATTTCTTATTTTTATTTTTACAAAAATGATAAAAATATTCTTTATATTGACAACCTCTTTATATTGTAACTTGGACACTTTGAAAATTTTCGTCTAATCTTTAATAAATTACCCTTTGTATATTGGACACGAACACTTTTGTTCAATATCAGTGATTCGATTTAATGATAAAAAATATCACGTTTTGTACCATATCGCGTTTTGTGCCGTATCGCATTTTGAAATATCGCGTTTTGAAATATCGCGTTTTAAAATATCGCGTTTCAAATGGGACCCGTTGGAAACGACGCGAACACGAAATACTATATTAATCATTCCTTTTAAACATGGCAAACAATAGCTAAGCTACGAGTATGTCGATCGTTTTTTCTAAACACATTATTCATATTTCAGCGAACACACTACTATTTTTTTAAAACCGATTTTGACTATAGCACACTCTCTCTCTCTCTCTCTCTGGCACTACATCCCCTTAAGCGATTTGGCTGCCTCACATGAGGTTTCATAGTCATATTTTCATTTCGGATAATGATTGATCAATTCATTGATCCTAAACCAGCCGTGATTTTTTTTTCTTGTCACCACCGGGAATCGAACCCGGGACCTCCAGTTGCTAGAGTAGGCATGCTAACTACTTTGCCACCGGGGACTACAGCACTGGTGTACCAAAACAAACTCGACGAAAAACTTTCGCATGAAAAGAAAACTGTGAGTAAAGAACCTTACTGAAGTTAGCAGAAAATTCAGCCCAAATCTGCATTATCGACAAATTTTAAGGGGAAACATCAAATAAGTATTTAATAAAATGTTTAAAAATAAATAAGTAAATTAATTAAATGGGCACATAAATTAAAATGTATTAGTAAATTCTTAAGATTATGTTATTATGTCTATTAAATTTCAAATAATGTAAGCGTCATGTAAACGTACTACAATTTAAAAGTTAAGGTCTTAGTAGGCACTAACCATCCATGTAAAATTTCAGTTCAAAGTTTATGTGGGATCATAGATAGATTTCCGAAAATCCTAAACCATATCTGAACTCTCCTTTTGTCATGAAATTTCTCATGTCTCAAACTTTGCATAGATGTTCTATTTGTAGACCAGAGCCTAGAATTTTAACTCGCTTACACGAAAAATGAATTATGTGAGCTCCGCGGATTCTCATAGACACGTTATAAATTCTAATTATAAACGTTACAACATTTACAATTATCATAATTCTTAGAAGCTGTTAAATAATTAAGTAGCCTTATCCAATGTACATAATATTGACGCAGAACCGAGATGAATATGATTTTAAAATTTGTTAAAATATTTAGTTTATTTATTTAAAAAAATCTTCTAGTTTTCATTCCCCTCTATAATTTTGTCGGTAATGCAGTTCACTAATGAAATTTCGGCTGAAATGTTGCGGTAATGTACTTTCCGCTCCGAATACGTCGATAAAGTAGTTTATGGCGAAATTTATGTTGAAATGCCGATAATGCAGTTTTATGCCCAATTTTCTGCTAACTTTAGCAGTATGAGTAATGAACATATTCAGAAAATTCGAGAACACATTGAATCAAATTTTTAGCATCAATTAGCATTACTTGAGAGCTGATACGCAAAGACAATATCTGGAGGATGGACTGTCCATAAAAAAATGTATAACTTGTTTAAATTCAAGAATGATTCAGATAACATTAAATACCATACATATAGAAAACTCTTTAATACAGAGTAGTACAACATGTCGTTTTTCGTTCCAGGATTTATGCGACATATGCTGTAAGTATCAACGTACTTCAAATCCGACTGATCAACAAACTACAGCAGAATATTTAAAACACAAGGAATTCAATGGAAGTTAATAATAAAAGAAAAGAAAATTTATTTAATTTAACAGATTATTGCCACATGACAGGGTTACACATTGCCCAATTTGGTATGAGAGCCAAAACGGCTATTCGAGTGCTTCGTGCTTAAAAGCTGCCTTGAACGATAATCCTAGTGTGAGAAGAATTATTTTGTGGTCGGATTCATATGTTTACCAGAATCGGACTCGTATAACGTCTCTAGCGTTGTTGAAATTTTGTGAAAATAATCAAATTCACTTTTAATCTTATGTTTTTCTGTACCAGGATACCCGCGAGTTCAAGAGGTAGATGCAGTCCACAGCGTAATTGAGCGACATCTCAAGCACATTGAATATCATAGCTGTGTATCTCTCTGGCATATTTAAGAGCCACTTATAACTAATGTAGATGCATCCAACTGATTTTCTCAATTGTATAGCAAGGCAGGACTAGGATTTAAATTGCGGTTACGAACTTTCCTAAATTTTGGGACCAATTTCTGTCCTAAAATTTAGAAAAGGTTGTAACCGTATTATTATTTTTATTATTTCTCGGCTAAGTATTGAATTTATTGAGAAAAAAAAAGGAAAAATTAGGAAAATTTAATATTGAACGCATCAATATTCAAACGAAAAAAATTACAACTATAAAATAAGAGAGAACCATTTCAATATTCAGGACGAGAAAGCTTTTGAAACTATGGAAAATGTAAATATAAATTTTAAAATGTAATGTAAATTTTAAATTTTATTTTAAAATAAAAATTAATGTCATTCAATTTTTAAGAGACTTATTTTTAGATCGAATCACTTCCGTGATATAGATATCGAAGATTGGTGACAGCGAAATTAGCGTCCGAGGATATGTGTATTTGAAAAATTTAAAATTTGGAATTATTTAATAAATGTTTAAACTACTATGACCTAAATTTAATTGTAGTTTTTAAAATTGTCACGTGTTTTTTAAATAAATAATAGCTAAGAATTATCGCAAAACTAAGTAAGTAACTTAAGTAATCTTAACCTAATCTTATTTATACTGTTCTTTTATCTATAAATTTTTTAGTCATATATAAATTGAATAGCAGGTTTATATCTCAACTGTAGCCTGTGATGGACATAAGAGTCATTGCAATTGTTTTAATTATAAAAAACCGATTTACCTCTATCTGTGTACTTATAAAATCTAGATATCTGGAAAAGTAGTTAAAAGCATTAATTAATTAAAAACCCGGCCTTAAAATAATAAAGAGCAGATTTATAAAATGACTCAATCCGAAACATTAAGAAAGCTCGAGAGAGTGCTGCAATGAATGTTTTCACTCTAGCGACATTTTTTAAATATTGCATGAATTTAAGATTTTAACTATCAGAGGAAACCAAGTTATTTTTTATACTCAACAGTCATGGTGGCAGACTTTTTATAGTTTTGCTACTCATTTTATATATACCTCTCGTTCTAAAATAATATTTCCGAAAACGTGTTGTACTCGCACACATTTTTTTAAACAAATATTTCATAATCAGTCAATCATTAAAACATTGTTTAACAACCAAAACCATGTGCTAAGCCGAGACCATCATTTTATGGTAAACCAAACGTCAATACAAACACTGGGATTTGTAGAATTGGGAACAAGAGAAATCATTTGATTTTTAATTGCCCTGAATTTCTGTTAATGTGTTGACTCATTAGCGATCCACGTCTCATGGATGTAAAATTTGTTCTGATTTACATTTTATATTTTGTTGCACCATGTGCAAATTTTCATCATTAGATTACGATCTCTGATGAAAAGGAACACAACTATGACCCCCTGTCGGAGTGCAGAAATCATGGGTCGACCAGTCCTCAATACCAGTACTATAGGCTGGCATGGAGAAAAGTAAGGACGGGAAAAGCAAAACGTTATAAAGTTGTAAGATCCTCTGCTTCAGAACAGATTGCAAAGATAATAAAAAAAAGAGTTTAAATAGCAGGGGCGGAATCATGAAATACGACCGGAAAAATTTAAACGGATTTAAAAATATTTTCAAATTTATTAGATTAAAAGTATTCAGATTTACCATAATGGATGCAGACTGATGTATAAATGCAACTTCTATAATGTTTTAAGAGCAATGGTTAATCTCCTACAAGGTTTTCGTAATTCATTTTTCTCGCCCTAGGTTCGTCGCCGTTTCACTTTATGAGATGGCATTCAAGTCTTTTTTATATCAAAATTGTAAAAATTCCGGAAATATTATAATTATTTTGATGTATACAGGGGCAAGATCATGAAATCCGACCGGAAAAATCAATTGTTAGAAAACATTTCAATAGACAAACACAAAATTCGAAATAAATGAAAGTTTAACATAAAAATTGTGTTCAACAACTAATTCATAATCGAGCAGTTTTAAACGAAAATGTTGAACCGATAAAAAATTAATTTCAAAAATTTTGTAGGAGATTAGCCAGTGCTCTTCAAATATTATAGAAGTTGCATTTATACATCAGTCTGCATCCATCATGGTAAATTTGAATACTTTTAATCTAATAAGTTTGAAAATATTTTTAAATCCGTTTAAACTTTCCGGTCGTATTTCATGATTCCGCCCCAGATATACATCACGCTCGCATCAAGTTACCAAGCATTCTACGCCAACATTAACATGTTTTAAATATCTATAAAGCTCTGACAAGACCTCAATACGAGACAACCAACAGCTTGCCATTTTGCTAGGATGTAAACCACATCAAAAATTTAGAGCCTTTTGGTAATGCTGATTGCACTATCAATAAAATTATGATAATATATCAAATTGGATCATGGAGTAAAATTCATGTGAGAAAAGACACGTTTTTCTCGGGAAAGAAAGAATTGTTGCGCTATATTGTATTCAAAGGGAAGGATCAACAATCGCAACCCTACGTCGAACAGTCCAGAAAATTCTATCTCCCCAAACTATTCCACGCGCGTAAACAAAAAAAATACAAGAGGGGGATGATAGAATCCAACCTAGGAGCCTACAAAAATTTGTAAAATACAGTAACCAGAGGCGATCCGGCTAGATTTCAAATGCAAACTTCCTTAATTTAAAACAAAATGTGGATCAAGTTTTTCTTATTATAAAATTTAAACTGATTCGGATTAGGTGTCATGAAATACAGCATTACCAGGTAGCCTTCACCATTCAACGAATTTATAGAATTGAGAATTTTTGAAAAGAAGTGACAAAAGATACTAGAATCTGAAAGAGGAAAGAGAAATTTTTACAATTTCTGCCAAAAGATGATTCTCTATTTCAATTTTACTATGTTATCATCCAAAAATTTCTGAATTTTATATGGCAGCAAAGCATCAATCGGACCAGGTACAAAACTAATATTTGGGGTAAAAATGAGTAGAAGGAATTGTAAAGTGGTTTTATGACCAACAGAGGAGGGAATATCAATTTTAAATTTGGCAGCATATTTCGCAATCCCAACTGGATATTCCATACATTATAATCGATTCAACCGTAGCATGTGACAGAGTTCTTAAAGTGCTGCTCTACCACTGATTACATTCTTTCTAATGTTGTTTAATGCGATTTGTAAAATCTTTCCTCAAGAATATACAGAAAAAAATACTTTATTTTCGATTTATCGATAACGTAAT
This sequence comes from Nephrotoma appendiculata, assembly GCA_947310385.1. Lineage (NCBI taxonomy): Eukaryota > Metazoa > Arthropoda > Insecta > Diptera > Tipulidae > Nephrotoma > Nephrotoma appendiculata. The sequence continues at coordinate 283,198,065 of OX371225.1, read as the reverse complement.
TATATCATTTTTCAGAAGTGTTTCTATATTAGATGGAATATCACTTGTTACATAGCTCAAAGTAAGATCTTCGGCAAAGTGGTAGCATGTCATACAAATTCTAATTCGAAAGTTGAATTAAAATAAATTAAGAATTATAGGAGTCCTAGAACTGATCCTTGAGGAACACTGCAATTTATAAGACCTGGACTCCTTAGTGCTTCATTGATTTTAACAACCTCATGGCGGTTTTGACTGTGGTTCCAAAAAATTCAAAAGTTTTAACTCATAAGTCGACTGTTTCGAGGGCTTATAGAGATATCAAAAAATAGTGCTGTCGGTTTGATGCGTTGATATGTGGCTTAAGAAACGCAGAAGTATTCCTTCCGTAGATTTACCAGGTGTAAAACCACATTTGTTGTCATGTAAATTCTTAATTGACTACGTTTTAAAAGTTTTTCAAGAAAAAGAGCTTATCGGTCTGTAGTTATTTATTTGTAGATCGTCCCCCTTGTTAAAAATAAGAATCACTATTTTGAGGTTATCGGGAAATCCGCCACTATCAAGGTACAAATTAAATAAATGAAAGTGTATGTCAGATATGATTTCCGAAGGAAGATTAGATTCATAGAAGCAGGATGAACCAACATTTTTTGATTTTTGATTCATCTAAATCGATCGAAATTTGTGTAACGATAAATTTTTGAGACGCTTAAAGTTTTTGCAAGCCGATTTCAATTTATTTCTATACAAAATGATTTTGGCAGCTACATCATCAGATTTAACTTTGTTTGAAAGCTGTATCACAAAGTTTGCCAATCTGAAATTGTATCGGTAATGCTTTTATTTCCGAGAGAATTTTTTCATTTTGATCAATTCATAAAAAAGTTTAGCACCCTTACATGGTTTCAAAGTTTTTATTGTAGGGGGACGTAACTATAAATTTGCATGCTTCTACGTGAGAGATCAAAATGCTAATGAATTTTATGAATGGGGAATCCCAACCACTTTGGGATCTGAATGTTTCTTTTCATCTAAGCCGGTCTACTACATAGACGGTGTATGCAAATTAATTTTAATTAAATTGTATTTCGAATAAGTAACGGAAAGGTTTGAAACACTAATTTGAAATAAATTTTCAGGTTAGATCATTTATTCAAACTAACAAATCTCCGTATCCTCATGAGAGGCCACCTATATAGTGAATGAACGACGCAGATCAGGATCTTCAAACTCTTGGTTATCGTGTCTGGAAGAGCATTACTGGGGCAGATCAATCCCTTCATGGGATGAGGTGCCAGCGACGAAGAAGATACAAAGATATAAAGAAAATTTCATTATTCAGCAAAGCTTGAACAATCGATTACACAAATGGAATCGATATAAGGAATGAAAAAATTGATGTCCTGATGATATATAGTACTAAATAATTTGAAATGTTATGTTCGAGTTTAAAATATTTTTAAAACTAAAAATTTAAATGTACATAATTCAAAACGTTTAACTATTCGTATTTTTCTATATGTAGTCGTTGTTAAAAGTCTCTCTCCATCAGTGCAAATATTAAGAAGTTTTCCACCTAGCCCTTATGTTCTCCTACATTCGCAAACACCCTTTCAACTTTAAATACGATAAATTTCATAACAATTATCTCTCTATTATTAGTTTTTATTTTTGTAAATAATTTTTTTTTTTTATTAACTTTTAATTAAAAATAATAATGATTTTTCTATTAATCAGCTTAAAATTAAAATAATGTTTTGTTTATTTATATATTTCCTTTTTTAATTATATAAAAATTTTATTCATAAAATAAACAAATAAACAAAAATATATCAATTAATAAATATAAATTATACTCAACTAGTCGTAAAAATAAATTAAAAAAAAAATACAGATAAAAACATATAATATTTAATTATATTTTAAATTAATTAAAAATTATGAATTAAAAAAAAACTTTTTTTTTGTCTATAAAACTTTATAACTAATATAAATTTTTATTTTACGTTTGTATATAAAATGTAAACAAAATAATAATAATCGTAAATAAAACCTAATTAAATATTATTATTATTTTTTTTGTTTTTGTAATATTTTTATAAACTGTAAAATTAAATAAAAAAATATGTGTTTATTATACAATTTAAAATATTAATAATAATTAAAAAAAAAAACATGTATAATTGTAAATAATAATATTTGAAATAAAAAATAATACATTAATAATTATTTATATAGCTATCTATCTATATAAATATAAATTTTATACGGATTGGTAGAGATAAAATTAATAAAAAATTTTTATTTTTATTAATATTTTGTTTTATTTTAATAGCGTTAAAAAATAAACTTACCACCGCGGTTTTCACTATCCGCTGGTTTAACCTGAATAGGACGGTTCATCTGGAATAATAAAATAAAAATAAAAATTTAAATTAAGTTTTGATTGATTATTTTTTAATTTTAATTTTGTATATTCAAGATATCGTCTTTATTACGTTTTTTGTTGTTGTTGTATTTTAATGACTTAACAATTTTTTTTTTGTTATTGTTGGTGGATAAATATTTTGTCTGTATAACAAGGAAATTGTCTGAAAAGTTTTCGTTTTGTTCTTCTGATGATGATGATGTTACGCAGTACACAGTAGTATATTGTTATATGGTTTTGACATTATTAAGATTTATACAATCATCGTTCATTCGGTTTTTTGAGCTAGCTGAGTATCATGTAATTACTGTACTTATGTATATCGCATGGATATTAAATGGTAAAGTCATTGATACGAACGACACAAAATAAAAAAAAATAAAAAATTGTATGACAATAAGATGATGAGCTTTTGTATTATTTTACGATGGGGAAAATAGTAATTATTTTGGTATATAAGTATGTATAAGTGAAATCAGATATAAAGAGGAAAAGTATTTAAGTACACGGGGAAATAAAATATTGCAACTTCATTTTGTGAGTATAAAAGATATCGTATTGTAGTTTTTATTTAATCATCTAGACAGTATAATATTGATTGATTAGAACGTACGGCCAAGACCAAGCTGCGACCCCAAATACGTCGGCCTACCGCGCACTCTTTTACACATAACAAGATGGAGGGATAGGAAGAGTTGTTACATATGATATAGACTTCATGTGATATAGATCTGATATTATTCCAGTAAATGAAGGAGGAAAAAAAGGCCAACCTGTAAGTTATTAGTTGCAATTTTCATTTTCTGGTGATAAGTGGCATTTGGTACCTCATTAAAAATGAGACCGAGTTTTCAAGAAAATATTTTGTTGTAGGGGAGAAAATGGCCCCAAAAGGCCTGGAAAATCGGTTTTCGGCGAATATCTCCCAAAATATGGCAGTTAGAGATTTTTTGTTCAGATAAGAATTGAAGATTAGTTAATTTTCGGGTCGGGTTGAAAAATCCAAAATTTTGAGACTCATGGAATATGCAAGTATTTTACAAAATTTGAGATGGGAGGTGTTGCAAATACATTATTTTCAATGTTTTGGACTGTGGAAACCAATTGTAGATGGTACCACTACAATCCATTCACTGGCAAAATCGTCGTGGTTCATAAATGGGAAACGCCGTAAACCATGTAATTTTCGAAGAAATTTTATGTTCCCGAGCATCTTATTTAAGTCGTCTTAAGCAGACCATAAGATTAATTACAGCAGGATGGACCCCACCAATTAGCGAAAAACTAACGAAAATCAGTTTTGCCCATATGACAAACTATTGTCCAATGAGATTTTTCCTAACGAAAACTATAATCTCTAAAGAGTGAAGAATATTTACAATACTCAACAACAATTTCTTGCAGATTCTCAGCAAATTTTTGAAATTTTTTTGCAACCATCCGAATCGAGATTTTTTGAATAAAGAGTTATAAAGTTTCTTTAAATTTCATTTATTATAGAAAAATATATAAAACACATTGAAATTATGACAAAGATCTGATAATCACCAGTCCCCGTCACAAGACTCCAATAATAATTTTTGGTCATCAACGTCGCCATCGCCAACAACTCCTTATGATTCTAGAGTTTCCTCTAGTTCTACCTCTTCGGATAACGTATTTTGGCTGTATTTATAATTCGAACACTGGCGGAACTCACATGAATCATAAATAGATGAGCATGGTAGCTCTGCTTTCTTGCATCAACATATTCCCTTACATTCTTTCTTACATTGACAAAATAACATCTATAAGAGTTCCGAAACCGTTGACTCTTTAGTGGTTTGGATCGGCCCCTACACGTTTCCATCCCCATTTTTGGTGATAGTTCGTTCCCGAGCCATTGCTGGACTTGCAGATATACCCGATAAAGGTGTTGACTTGCACCTTCAGGTGTGGGTGGCAAGGTTGCTAGTGTGAGCGCGGTTTGGTTTCTGTTTCTGTCTCTGGTGAATCGCTTTAAGATCTCGTATCTAAATTTTATCAGGTTTTGTGTATCATCATCACTGTACATCGAAGCAATGACAGTTTGCCCCCTCCTAAATACGTACTCGTGGGGAAGATTATGGTTTTAAAACTTTCAATGACCGCTTCGAGTCCCGTGTCTCTGTTCTTCGTGACCTTTCCCTCTAATTTGGCGACTATTGAAGTTTTTCCTTTCCCGAAAAAAAGCGGAAGTTGTATCGCTTCCCGAAACCGCATGGAGAAATAAAATATCGTCTCTAACGAAGGGCCGTATGTCCAAGCTCTTTGAGGAAAACATTTGCTGGGGGTTTTTTTCTCTTTCCAGGCTTCAAGAAATAAATTGTTTGGTCTTTTGGGGTCAGGGGCTCGATTCTGTGTCGGTGATAATGATATATGATAAAATTATCATCGATAAAATATGAATTGCGATTTTGAGTTGATGATATATGATAAATATATGTCAAATTTAGTGAAAAAACTAAATATTTTATCATAAACATTTTGTCGATGAGAAATATTTATCACGGTATTAAAAATTGTTTTTTTGTGTTCTTATGTCAATTTTTTGATTATATCAATTGTTAAACTGAATTTAAATAATCTGTAGATTATAAAAGAAATTTAAATGGACAATTTAAAGCATAATAGGGCAACGCGGCCGAATAATGACCAAATATTACATTTGCTTCAATTTTTGGAAGAACATATAGATTTGGCCAATGATAAGTATGTATAACGCAATTAAATTTATTTGAATTTATTATTAAATATAAACTTATGTAAACTTGTAAGATATGAGTCATCTTATGACGGAGCACATGCGCGAAGTCAACAATGGGATGATTTGGCAACGGAATTAAATGCATTGAATGGGGTCACGTAATGCGATTACATATACATGCCATCACTAGAATCAGAATTAATTTTGGGAATTGATTTTTTTAACATTTTCCATATCACTCCGTCATTATCATGCATAAACATAATTGCATCCTGCACTACCAATAATAACCTGTCTGATTCGGTCTACCATCAAAGGTTAAAAGTTATCATCGAGAAATTGCCTTTTTATAACAAACTAGGGTTAGGGAAAACGAACAGAATTTCCCATGTAATCGACGTAAGAGGAGCAAAAGCAATTAAACAACGTTACTATATGCAGTATCCCCAGCGGTTCAGAAATTAATGAACGAGGAACTAGACCGTATGACCTATGGCCGTATGACGCATAGCTTAGTACTCGATTAGTATTGCTTTCGAACGTTTTCGTTCATTTTCGTCAATCGTTGCAACTATTTGCTACCGTATTTCGTTAATTTCGGTACTACTGCTTTCGATTATCAAAACAATTTTAGTACCAAAATTATTTAAGTGTTGTCAGAGTAGTATTTTGAATTTAGTACATTATTTGTGTCACAAAAATTATTTTCGATTTTCGTTGTTGTTTTTTTAATTTTGAATAATAAATTACATAATAATTATTCACAATTAAAATTAAAATAATAATTAGTGCGATGGATTCAATCGTTCCATATGTATTTAGTGATAGTAGTGATAGCGATTGCAACGTAAACTTAAAAAGAAAAAATATTAGAAACAAGTCCAATATTTTATCTTTAAATTAAACTGAGCAAGTTAAATTGTGCCTATATATACATTTTATGCTAAAAATATTACTAAAAAAACATCCTATATTAAAATAGTTACTACAACTCCTATTATTTTAGATCCAAAAATTTGTTTAGATTATCTAGAGGCATTTAACCCTAAAGCTCTTAACAAGAGCATGTGAGTCTTAATTTTTTTTTTAAAACTGTTATTTTTTAGTTTAAGTTATGATTTTTAATAAATGAATTAATTTTTTAAAATAATTAAACGTTTATTTTCAATAAAATAAATAAATACAAACAGTTCCATGTCAGAGACTGAGATGCGCTTGCTAAGAAGATATGTTATAAAATTATGTTAAGAGCTTTAGGGTTAAGCATGTATTTGGAAAAAAAATCAATTTAAACAAACAACAACAGCTGGAATCCCTCCAATAATAAAATTTGCAGCAACTTTGCGGTTTGCAGCGCAGGGGAGTTATCAAAAAAGTGTGGGCAAGACTTTCACATAGGGCTTTCACAACAAAGTACGAGCAATGTAATTGCAGAAACTTTGATCATACTGCAAGAAAATTTTTGTTCGGAATGGATCTCGTTGGTAATGACTGAGGAAGGAAAAGAGAGAATAAAATGGAATTTTTTAAAAAGAGTGGTTTTCCTGGTGTGGTTGCCTGTATTGATGGATCCCAAATTAAAATGGTTAAACGTAAAGATAGTGAACATATTTTTTTCTGTCAAAAAGGTTACCACTCAATGAATGTTATGTTTGTAAGTGTAACGATTTAAATTTTTTGAAGACTAAATAAGTAAGATAATTTTTCATTCATTAGATTTGCGATTATAAACTGCAAATCAGAGCAGTGAATGCTCGTTATCGGGGTTCATGTCACGATTCAATGATATGGAATCTAAGCGCTGAAAGGGCCTACTTAAATGCAAGTCGGTTAAATGACAAAACATCTTGGTTACTCAGTAAGTATATTAAGTTCCAATTTGCCTTTTACCCCTAATTTCATTCTTATTTAAATTAAATTTTCAAATAATTATCAGTAGAGAAAAGCGATATAACTTTATATGTATATTCTTAGGAGATAGTGGATATCCAATCGAACCATGGATGATGACACCTTATAGAGCTGCTGGTCAAGATACAATTTATGCCTTTCAAAAACCAGAAATACCGTCGAAAGATGCATTGGACTGTTAAATGGAAGATTCCGGTGCCTTTTAGCCTCGAGGGAGTTACATTATAGTCCTGAGAAAGTTTGCCAGATTGTTAACGTCTGCAGCATGCTTCATATGTTTGCATTCATTTTAATATTGACTATTATAAGCTTTTAGAATATGAAACAGAGGATACGGAAGATTTCGTAGTAGCAGAATCAGAAATCAAATAAGAGCAATTTTTTAGTTATATCAATTATTAATACTCCATTATTTAATAATTCACAATACTTTGTATACTAAGTATACTTCTTTAAAATACAAATAAAATTATGTAACAACAATTCAATATAATTTAAGATTTTTAATTGTTACTGGATTACCAGCCATTCTTCTCCTTTTCTATTTCATTACTCTGTCGGTTTAGTTCCAATTTCGCTTCTGTTAATCTTAAATTTGCCAAAAAATGTTCTTCTTGCTTCTTGCTTCCCTTTCTTTCTGATATTTAAATTTAACTTCTTCTAATTCCAAAATTTTTGTCTTATATTTTAAGTTTTCTTTATTAATTTGGTATAATTTATCTAGTTTCTTTTCAATATTTTGATGAAAAATTTCTTACATTTTTATTTGCTTCAAAATCAAACACTTTTTGGAATCATTTTTTTTCTTGGCCGTATTGCCTGCGAAACCGAACGTGTGAATCCAGGAATTGTTGACGGTGAAGATGGCGATATATCATCAGTCGAATCTGAAATGTTTTCCGGGTTGTTTTCACTGTTGATCACATTGCTCGATTGCAATTCACGCGGTGCCCCAAATGATCCCTCTTGTACTCCGCTTACACATTTTTCTATCTCTAAAAGATCAATCGCCCGTTCTTCTAACTCATTAAAGTAATAAGTATTATTTGGTCCGCCTCCTGTGAAGGTTCTTATCAATTTATTCTGGGTCACTTTTGCTCGAATCTTATATTTCCAGTCATTCCACACCTATATAAATGATGTACACTATACATTATGTAATACAAATAAAATATAACGCTTCTTACTTTTCTCCATCCTTTTGTATCGTTGGTAGGTAGACCAGCAGAATTCAAATTTGTAGTAATCTCCATTCACAAATCATTACTCTCTTTCCTTCCATCAGCTGTGTCTTTTTTCCTCGTTGCGAGAGATGTGTGCTTCTCCAAAAATTCAATAAGGATAGCATATTGCTGAGACTTTGTGTGGCCCTAAATTTTAATTAACATAATTTTGCGTATAACATTTACATGCATTTATTTGACTTACATGATTTATAATATATTTTATTATTAATTATTCTCCTAAATATCTATTTATTATTTTAATTGTTACGATTTTTGTATATATATCACGTTCGTTTATTAACGATTCAAAAAAGTAGTCGATATCAAAACGATGAAAATGATAATGAACAAGCTCGTATTCAATAGTACAATTGTTCGAATTTAAACGTCATATTTTCGTTAACGGTCATAGTATGCGAAAGCCATAGTACAAAAAAATTGGTAGCGCTTAGTCAACGAAAACGTTTGAACGCAATAGTAGGCCCTCAGCAGATTATAGATTCACTTATGTTGATTTCGGAGCCCCTGGACGAACAAGTGACGGAGGAATTATAAAGAAAGCGAATTGGGGAAAAGGTTATATTAAAAAACGTTACCGTAATTTTATTCTAATTAACATTTTTTAATAAAATATATGAGTAGTATTTCTAATTCCGCGCGATTTAACAACATAACATACAAAAATGACATTTGTTTTTGTTGCCGAAGAAGCATTCCAGTTAATGGAAAATTCAATGAGGCCTTTCCCAGGTAAACAAGGGTTCAACATAATCCAGAGAGTTTTTAATTGCCGCTTAAATAGAGCGAGACGAATATTGAAAACTCATTTGGAATTTTGTCTGGAGTTTGGAAAAAACTAACATTAAAAATGTTATAAAGGCAACAATTTGCCTATATAACTTCATTTTGAACCAAAAAATGAGACACATCTGGTAAACAACTATAAGGACCCAGAACTTTCCAATGGTGAACTAATTAAAGGTCTTTGGAGATTAGATCATGATACATTTGGAAAATTTGATTTTTTTTGACCCACTTTGAAGTTTGGTGTTGGTTTTTTGGTGAGCCGTTCTCATATTTGTCCACCTTTGTTTTGCCATTTCAGGTGTCGGATTATTGACAACTTCTGCCCAAGAAGATAATTTATTTTTATGATATTTATATTTTGGGTGGGCCATATAAAGGGTGATTTTTTTGTGGTTAGGATTTTCATGCATTAGTATTTGACAGATCACGCGGGATTTCAGACAAGGTGTCAAAGAGAAAGATGCTCAGTATGCTTTGACATTTCATAATGAATAGACTTACTAACGAGCAACGCTTGCAAATAATTGAATTATATTACAAAAATCAGTGTTCGGTTCGAAAAGTGTTTCGCGATTTACGTCCGATTTATGGTCTACATAATCGACCAAGTGAGCAAACAATTAATGCGATTGTGACCAAGTTTCGCACTCAGTTTACTTTATTGGACATTAAACCAACCACACGAATGCGTACAGTGCGTACAGAAGAGAATATTGCGTCTGTTTCTGAGAGTGTTGCTGAAGACCGTGAAATGTCGATTCGTCGCCGTTCGCAGCAATTGGGTTTGTGTTATTCGACGACATGGAAGATTTTACGCAAAGATCTTGGTGTAAAACCGTATAAAATACAGCTCCTGCAAGAACTGAAGCCGAACGATCTGCCACAACGTCGAATTTTCAGTGAATGGGCCCTAGAAAAGTTGGCAGAAAATCCGCTTTTTTATCGACAAATTTTGTTCAGCGATGAGGCTCATTTCTGGTTGAATGGCTACGTAAATAAGCAAAATTGCCGCATTTGGAGTGAAGAGCAACCAGAAGCCGTTCAAGAACTGCCCATGCATCCCGAAAAATGCACTGTTTGGTGTGGTTTGTACGCTGGTGGAATCATTGGACCGTATTTTTTCAAAGATGCTGTTGGACGCAACGTTACGGTGAATGGCGATCGCTATCGTTCGATGCTAACAAACTTTTTGTTGCCAAAAATGGAAGAACTGAACTTAGTTGACATGTGGTTTCAACAAGATGGCGCTACATGCCACACAGCTCGCGATTCTATGGCCATTTTGAGGGAAAACTTCGGAGAACAATTCATCTCAAGAAATGGCCCGGTAACTTGGCCACCAAGATCATGCGATTTGACGCCTTTAGACTATTTTTTGTGGGGCTACGTCAAGTCTAAAGTCTACAGAAATAAGCCAGCAACTATTCCAGTTTTGGAAGACAACATTTCCGAAGAAATTCGGGCTATTCCGGCCGAAATGCTCGAAAAAGTTGCCCAAAATTGGACTTTCCGAATGGACCACCTAAGACGCAGCCGCGGTCAACATTTAAATGAAATTATCTTCAAAAAGTAAATGTCATGGACCAATCTAACGTTTCAAATAAAGAACCGATGAGATTTTGCAAATTTTATGCGTTTTTTTTTAAAAAAAAGTTCTCAAGCTCTTAAAAAATCACCCGTTATTAATAAATTAATAATTAAAATAAATTAATAACCAGAAAACTCACTATTTGAATTCAATTTTCAAAATATTGTATTTTATACTTTTTTTTCATATTTTAGAATGTGTTCTTTTGTTTTAACTGCCGTCAAAATTTTTAATATTATACAAAATTGAGCAATTGGCCGACATTCAACCAATCAGAACGATTATTATTTATGTCTGTCAGATAAAATTTATACATGAAATCACCGCCTTAATTCTAATGAAAAACAAAAAGATTTAAAAAAAAATTGTTTTACAAAGCATACTTGATCAGAAGAACGATACTAACAATTTATTTTGAAAGTGCCAACATTTGACTTAAAAATATTAAGAGATCCCCACAAGGTTACTGAATTCAAATGGTACTTTGAATTCAAAGTTTAATTTGTTCGAAACTAAACTAGCAAAAGTTTTTGTAACCGAATCTAGAACTTGCATAAGCTTTGCATAAACTTTCAGGAACCTGATTTCTTTAGATTAAATAATTTTAATCCTTAAACCTTAAATTTAAAAAAAAAACGTTCAATGCATCAAGAAATTACATTACTTCTTATAAAATAAAATGTTCTCTTAGTTTTGAATTTGAAATTGACAGGGAATAAGTTCTCGTCTTTTGCAATAGATGGATAAAACAAATGCTGAGTTATAAGAGAGAGATAGAGAGAGAGAGAGAGAGAAAGAAAATTATTTTCAATAGAAATATATTCTTGTTGAATATTTGTTTTGTCATCAATCCGTTGTCGCTATTTGCTATTTGATTTTCTGATGCACTACGTACCTTTGGATAAATACCCAATGGCGGAACTATAGCGGTCACTACCATTTTTATTTCAGAATCATGAGGAGGTTGACCGTTTAATTCCCTAACTTTTTCAGCAAGCACCCAAAATAGACATATACTGCTAAAACCAAACACAAAAACTATTAACCTGCATTAGTTGAAAACAGGCAATAATAATAATTTGCTCCTTCAAATTGTTTCATGGCTTCAATAAAATTAAAAATTCTAATGACTTCAAAATAAAATTGCGTTACTTGAATACATAAAATCTAAAATAATTCTTTGCCTTTTTCGTTTGTGTATGTGCTGTGCTGTGCTGCTCACAAAAACTTACCTTCTCTTCAATAATCCTCGTAACACACAAAAAAAAAGTTTAAAGGAAAAAGTACCCCAAAAGAACGAAACATTCCCAAAAAAAAGAAAAGTAAAAAACTTAAGCCTCATTGATTTTTCCGTAAAAAAGGAAAATGTAAAGGAAAATCAGCTATCTTTCCATCCATTGTATTACGAGTATTTTTTTAGATGAAAACAAAATTATAATAAATTACGATGCTGAGAATAGAATAAATTTACATAAAAACTATTACATAAACTTATATAAGAAGGAAAATAATATAAAATTGAAGGTGTTTTATCCTTCGTTCCTATATATATATATATATATATATATATATATATATATATATATATATATATATATATATATATATATATATATATATATATATATATATACTCCTACGTACATCCATATATATATTGAGGAAATTTATTTAACAGAAATGAAATTGTCTAAAAAAAAAATCCGTGACTTAATCTTATTATTGCCAAACTCATTTATTTTAATATTCTTCAATTATATTTAAAAAGCTCAAAATTAGATATCATGGAATAAATATATCTAAATTTGGGTCATAGTTTTATACACTAGATATTTAGTGTTATGGGTTCGTAACGTGCGCCCGATTTTTGATATATAGTGTGCCGCGTTTAAATATATAAGATGACAGCAAAAATAACACTAATAATAACATTTTTGACTTGTGTAATTTAAAAGCTCATCAGTATCATAAAAAAAGCTAAGGCAAGTTATTAACAACAAACAACGAATTTTTTTATAAAAATGGGGCTTAATGTACTTTGTGTATACCAACGACAACAACAATATAAAAGGATTTTCTTTATTTTATCTCTAACTCCTTAAAAAATATTTTAAGACAAAAGGAGGAATTAAATAAAAAGTAATTCAAAACAATCGCAAACAATTCCTTTAGTACAAAAAATTTTTATTTTTTTTTTGGTACAGTGTAAATTAACAATTTAAAACAAAAATGTATAATAAAATTCAGTTATAATTTTTATTCTAATCTTAATTGCTTAGATCCTTTATAAAAATTTTCCCTCTAGAAGATCATCCATTCCATTCGTACACTTGGCTATAAACCCTAGGAAATTAACTAACCTTTTTTTTTTCGTTTAGCTCTTGTTGTCTTGCTGTCGTTTTGAATGAATGAGATTCTGTGTTTTATTTTTATTATTAAAATTTTTTAAATTTCTGTAAATTATAAATGCGTATTTACAGGAAACACTCGTTTAACGCCTTTTGTTAGGTACCTTTATTACATAACAGTTTTGAAGTGAACAATTTATAAATGTTTGTATTAACTTTATTTTGAAATATTGATGCGATAAATTGTTATTTAGATTGCCAATGACTGTTAAACAAGATTGTCCATATCGTTAATTTACTATTACTGATTTTAGAAATTAATTTTGTGGAATTTCATCAACAGATTACGATCTGTGGTGAAATGTTACACATCTTTGACCCGCTGTCGGTGTGCAAAACCCATGGGCCGACCTATCTTCCATGTCAGTATAGATGGCCAAAATAAAATTGCGTTACTTGAATACATAAAATCTACGTGGCGCAGGGAGGCGTAAAGTAAGGACGCATAGACGCGGAAGAGCAGGGTGAGACTTGAGCCCCAAAACAGTAAAAAAAAAAAAACTTATTTTGAAAACCTTTACGCATTTGACACTAAGATTGCAGTCCAATCCGTGACTCATTTTGTGAAGACTGACTTATTTGAAAGTCTACAATAAATCTCTTGTCGAATAGACTTATTGTAGACTTGTTTGACTTTTATGAGATTCTTGCGCTTAAACTGGTAATTTATCAAAGTAATTCTAACAAGTTTGCAATAAGTCTATTCGACAGGAGACTTATTGTAGACTTTCAAATAAGTCAGTCTCAACAAAAAAAAGTCACAAATTGGACCGCAGTATACGACTGTTACCGTAACCAAACTTGTACAAATAAGTAAGCAGTTGAAATTAATTATTTTCTGTCTCTTTCTACCATAAAAATTTAATTTTATTGGCATTTATGAGTTTGACAGAAGATTTATGATATAGATAGACAAACTGTATTATTCCCAATTTATATTCATATATGTGATACATAAAAATAAATAAAAAATATAAATATAAAAATAAATTATATTATATTAAGTTATAACAACAACAATAACATTCGAATGAGCAAACGTAAGGCATACAGCAGCAGATGTAACTACAGTAGTCATTTACATCAGGCTGAAAAACATTCAATAATACATTCATTTGTATTTATGTTTATTTGTATATAAATTAGCGAGTGAAGAAGAAACCTTTCTTCTTATAGATGTCCGAGCACGTTTTGACAATGAATTTAAAAAGAGGGTATTGATACAAAATTCAAGCGGGCTCTCAAACCGCACATCACTGGAATGTTCCTAAAAATGAAACAACCTACAAAAAACTGAAAAATCCGAAAACTGAAATTGATACATAAAAGGGCTACCCGAATTAAGAAAAGTGTTTTTTTCTGAATTTAAATAAGTTTTTAATTCATTATGAAAATGATTTAAGAAAAGTTGATAGAAATGAAATAATAAAAGTTAATTTAATATGTGCACTTCTGAATTCATTTTTAAAATATTTTAAGAAAAGTAAGAAAACTGAAATAAAATGTTTTTTTTTTTACATTAGGAAATGATTTTGGAAAACTATTAAAAAAATATGTAATTAAATTTATTCCGGAAAATTTTGCAATTTTTCCAATTTCTTGTTTTATTTAGTTTAAAACTATAAATAAGTCATTTTGATGGTGAAATAAAATGTGTATTTAAAATCGAAATAAAACGTAAAAATGTACTACAGTAAAAACCCGATTATCCGGCATGCAATTAACTGAATCACTCAGTTAACCCGAACTTTAATTTTTATGAATTCTTTTGCTTTTTTCTCTTTCTTTTCTCTTTCATATTAATTTTTTAAATCGTTTAGAAATTTGCAATTGTTTTTTGCACATTTTCATTAATGAAAGCATTAGTTGAAAATATTGAATGACTTTAATTTGCATGTTACAGTAAAACCCGATTATCCGGCATCCAATCATCCTGAGTGTTCCGGAATTTTAATTTTGAGAAAGTTTTTTTGCTTTTTTCTCTTTCATATTCATTTTTTAATTCATTTTGAAATTTGCAGGGTCCAAAAATACTCGTCACTCTCAATGATTTTTTAATGTTTTCTCCACTTTTTCGATCGCGAATAGTAAAATAAAAGATTAAAAATAATATTCAGTTTTCAACGAATAGTGAGTGAATAATGAAAAAAACAAACAGATCAGAAGATCAGAATTTGTAGATCAGAAATTATATTTTTCTACTCTCTGCTCCTAGCTAAACAAATAGTTAGCGAATACTTTATACATTTGTATTTTATAGTAAAAAATTTTCCACGTGGCAATCGACTATCCAATTTTTTTTTGTTTGCGAAAACTAAAACAAAATTTTATTCTCTTCTTTTGTTTTACTTTTCATATTTGTTTGAATGGATAATAGAATATTCCACTACAGTGAGAATAGAGAACATATTTTTTTGTTTTCTGTTCAATGCAAGATGAATATAATCAGTAAAATTTTGTTTTCTATTCAGTATTCGAGACGATCAGTAGTAAAAATTGTTATCGATCAGTTAAGAAAGAATAATATATTTTGTAGAGGGAATTTTAGAACCCTGGAAATTTGCAATTGTTCTTTGCACATTTTCATTAATGAAAGCATTAGTTGAAAATTTTGAATGGCTTTAATTTTCATATTTCAGTAAAATCCCGATTATCCGGCATGCAACATGTTCCACTGTGTCATCTGGCAACCATGTAAAATTTGGTTTTGGAGAAAGCAAAAAAAAAATCCAAAGAATATGAAGTAACACACCACAGCGGGACAGTCGGTCGAAAAATTTTTTTTTTGTAAAACCGATTAGCATTGTTGATTGTGCGGATAAATGTTAAAAAAATTTGTAATTGTGAAAAATTAGAATTGCATTAAATAAAAAACTGGACCAAGTTACGTTAGGACTAAGGACAGTCGGTTCTATATATTTGTTTGTTGTCGTGGAGTGCGTAATTATGAATGCTAATTATCGGAAAGTCGTCCACTATTAATTCAAGTGTTTCATTTTTAATAATAACCGCTGCATCATACGAAAGTATGTAACGAAAACAAACTAATAGTGATTCTTGTTAAGTAGAATACATAAGAAATGTTAATATATTGTGTGAAAAACAAACAATTAAATTCGTGCCGATATACGTCTCTAGGACATTTCGAAGTATTCAGAGACCGTATTTTTTTATTTGCTAACCTTCCCAAATTTGTAAACTGCATGTGCGGAAATACAAAAACAAACCGGGATAAGAGAAGGTAATAGTGTAGTGATATGTGAACAATAATATCAATCAAATAACGAAAATAAATAATAAACTCAAAGCGGGACATAATATTTTGCTTAAATAATAATATCATAGTAATTCATAAAACATAAAACACAATTATAAGTATATACTAATTTATACACGCTCATCAAGTACATACTACGAATGTATTTATGTACTACAATCCATCAATATTGGACTAATAATTCTACCCGCAACATACATCTTTAAATTCAACGGGCTACATTTACATGAAATGGACAACATAAAAAAAAGGTTTTTGATTAATACTTAATCAAAAAACTTTTTTTTTATTATAATTATTATAATATCTTGCTAAATTTTTTTTAATTTTATAATTATATATTTTTTGTGTTATAACTCATTTTCTTCTTAGTTAAGTCATATGTAGTTAAGATTATATTAAGTTATTTTTTAATTTAAGGGTGTGGGGTTAGCCTAGGCTTAGGGTTAAATTTCTGTAACTATTTTCTCATACATATAGTCGATTATACTAACTCATCGGAATGATTCGTATTAGCGCGCGAACGTTTTTATAATTTTTCTTATGAAGTTAATCTAGTTTTTTTAAAATAAATAATAGTTGTATGCTAATAATTTAAACATACTTGAAAATGAAAATCTCCAATTGTTATTTTTATAATTTAATTAATTTTTTCTGAGAATTTGTAACATGGCTGTTTAAGCTAATCCTTGATGAGGCTGAAGTAAGATAAACAACGAGAGGTAAAGGTGATTTTCATTGATTGTTCCGTTTTCGATGTTAATTTAAAATTCTTGGAAATTCATTTCACGGCTGATGTGTTCCTTCTATTTTTTTTTTTGATTATTTTAATTAAGTTCCGATTCTTTTATGATCAGAATCCCCAGCAAATTCAATAGTTTTCATTTAATACATCATTAATTTGGTTAATCCCACCTCATATAGATTTTATCATTAGAGTAAAATCTCATCCATTATTCTTAATTACAATTTCTATAACCGTATGGTAATGCAAATTACTCTGCGCGTTACAGCTCTTTCACAAGGGAAACTATTTTTTTATTATTCGGGGATTCACAGAAAATATACTTCCCTTTAATTTTTTATGTTTTATGCATTATTCTATTTGAATTGAATGTGTAAAGTCGTATTACTGTTAGGTTAATGAAGTATTGAATATATTATCAAATTTTGGGTATTCGTATAGCTGTACTCCAGTACATAATATGTATGTATCTATTATTTGTAATAAATTCAATGAACTAATTTATAGAAACATGTTTTCTGGTACATAATTTGAAAATAAATAAACGAGAATCCTAAAAATAATGAAATCAAGCGAAGTTCTTGTAAAATTTCTAGTTTTAATGAAATATTCAATTATCCGGAATGCTCTCATCCCCAAACAATCCGGATAACAGATCTTTCACTAAAGTATATTTTCTGTGAATTCCCGAACAATAAAAAAATAATTTTCCTTGTAAAAGAGAATTCTCTAATTCCAAAAAGTTAAAATTCCGGTTAACTTAGTTATCTGGTTAATTATATGCCGGATAATCGGGCTTTTACTATAATATGAAAATTAAAACTATTCAAAATTTTCAACTAATCCTTTCATTTATAAAATGTGCAAAAATTCAAATTTCAAATGAATTAAAAAATCCCTATTTTAATTCACAATTAATAATTCACAAATGAAATTTATGAAATGCATGTTTTTTTATTTTTCTCACAATACAACAAAAAATCTGTAAGAAGAAACATTTTCTTAAAAACATTAAATTTAGCATGTATTTCTTTGCTATTAAAAACAAATGTAAATTTTATGTTTATAATGTGATATAAAATACACCCAAACCTTTTTTACACGGTGATACGTGCCAACCGTGTAAAAAAAAATCAACGTTCATACAAATACCACGTTTTTAATTCACTTTTCATAATTTAGGAGGCCTGACGAAGCATTTATTAATATTGACTAAATAAAAAAACTAAAAATTTTCCGGAAAATCAAAAAATTTTCCGGAAAAATTTAGTTTTTCCCTCCTAATAACTATTAATAAACAATCCTGCATTTAAAAATTTTAAAAATATGTACTCCTTACCCAGTTTTTTTTCGTACGTAAAGTAAACTTTAACCTAATAATCTTTCATTCATTTTGAAAAGGAATTAAGAAAAGTGGCCAAACATGAAATATAATAAATGTATACATACAGTCAGTGGATTTGAAATTCGGACAAAGAACATGTAGCCCTTAAAATGCGAAATAACACGTAAACAAGTCAATGTTTATTTTTTTTTTATATACGAGTAAAAGACAAATTATAATATAAATAACCCAATTCTAATCAATATTTAACCAAAATGATTTCTTAAAAAATATAAATGTTTTTATTCGCAAGACTCTTCCCATTTTTGGGTTGATTTAATATTCGGACAAAGTACTAATTTTTAACTAAAACGTACCTCATAAACGTTTTTTCGTAAAATTGTTATTTCCCGTTAGGTAAAAATTTCCATCAATGAGCTGTGTAATAATTTTTAGTTAGAAACTGATAGTTGTGCAGTAATATTATCGCCGAAAACTAAAATGGGAAGAAAAAACAAAAATACGACGTTTGAACAAAGACAATTAGTCATATTTCAATACGAAAAAAAGAAAACGATTCGGGAGATTGGAAATATCTTAAATTTAAGTAAAAGCACGGTGTATGACATTATTAAAAGGTATAAAACAGAAGATCGAATCGATTCAATACCTCAGAAAGGTCGGCCTAAGCTGTTAAATCGTAATGAAGAACGATGGATAATAAGTCAAGTACGGGAAAATCCGAAAATTAGTGCACCTAAATTGACCACTAAGCTGAACGAGTTGTATAAAAAATCAGTATCAGTAGATACTGTTAGAAATATAATTAGAAATAATGGATACCATGGTCGAACACCAAGAAAGAAACCATATATTAACGATGTTAACAGGAAAAAACGTATGGATTTCTGCAAATTGTATTTGAATAAGACTGAAACATTTTGGAATACAGTATTATTTACTGATGAAAGTAAGTACAATGTTTTTGGTTGTGATGGAAAGGGAAAAGTGTGGAGGAAATCCAATGAAGAATTAAACATAAAAAATATTAAATCGTCAGTAAAATTTGGGAGTGGTTCCGTTTTAGTTTGGGGTTGTATGGCTTCAAGTGGAGTGGGAAATCTAGTATTTATTGATGGAATCATGGATAAAAATGTCTACTTAGAAATTTTACGTAATAATCTGAAGCAGAGTACTGAAAAATTGGGAATATCTGATCGATTTATTTTTTACCAGGACAACGATCCCAAACATAAAGCCCACGTTGTAAAGTCCTATTTATTATACAACTGCTCCAAAGTATTAGAGACACCACCCCAATCACCGGATATTAATCCGATCGAAAATTTGTGGGAGGAGCTCGACAGAAGAGTGCGAAAACAAAACATTCGAAGTAAAAACCAGCTCAAGCTTATTCTACAAGAAGAATGGAGGAAAATTGAACCGAGTTTTACCCAAAACTTAGTAAACTCAATGCCGAGAAGACTACAAGCTGTACTGAAGCAAAAAGGTTATCCAACGAAATATTAAATGTGAAGTATGGACAAACGATAAATTTGTACCTGATATTGTCCGAATATTTAATCGGCGTAAATTTAAAACTGTAATAATTAATTACTGAATTTATAAAATTTTAAGGATAATTTAATTTAATTAATTAATGAATTGTGTACCTGTTGTATTAATGAATTATACTATGAATAAAAATTGGAATAAAAATTTATTTATGTATATGTTTTTTCACAATAAAATCCAACAAGCTCTTTGTCCGAATTTCAAATCCACTCACTGTATATTTTAAATCAATTTGAAAATGAATTAAGATAAATTTTCTAAAAAATGAAATAAGATGTGCATTTTTTAATTCATTTTAAATAGAGTTTTTTTTGTTGTAATTACCTTTTTAAATTCAGGAAATTGGTTTAAAATACGAATTAAAATAAGTGAACATTTTTCATACAAATACCACTTTTTTTAATTCACTTTTCTTAATTCGGTTAGCCACATAAAAGATTTGAAAAATCATCTAGCCAGCCGGTTAGAATTTTAAGAAAATACTCTTGTTAAAAGGCAAAACAACTTTGATTTACGTAACTAGACATTAAATTAGCTAGCTATTAGCGGTTCCAAGAATTGGTTTATAATAAATATTGGTGGCAATTGTTTGACACACTTCATTTAATTACAAAGACTTTTTCCACTAAACGTCTAAAAGCAAATTTCATCAATCAAGTAAAACAATATTTAATTTCTGTCAAATTACAATATAAAAATATTTTCTTTGTTTTTACCACGATCTTATAATTTTTGAGTGGAATATTATTCAAACCTCATCTTAAATAATGACACCAAGTTAATTCTAAATATTTTCAACATCAACAAAAAAATACTCATCAGAGAAGGAAACATCTAGCAAACACACACAACGTAACTCTCCCCGCGTCTTAAACAAATTAAATATAACACAAAAAAAATATTTATTATTTTTAATTAAATTTAAACAAAAAACTAAATAGAAAATTTAAAAAATAAACATTAAGACACACACACACACACAAAAAATTTGAAATTTATTAGTCACAAGAAGGAAAAAAATGCTTCAATGTAGAAAGAAAATTCACAAAGTAATTTTCAACAAGTATAGAGTACGAAAAAAAAAAAACTTTCAACTTCAAATATATTTATATAAGAAATGAAAGCACACAGAAAAGCTAAAAAAAAAATTTTTTTTTGTTGATTTAAAAGTTTTCCTATTTAAAATTTAAATCTTTTTTTTTTGTTATAACTACCAGTCTCTATACTCGACTCCGTATCTATATATTATATACATAGTTTTGATTTCGGCAAAAATGTTTTGTAGATATAATAGATTTTGAATAAAATATTAGACTCTTTAGACTTACTCAATTAGAAACAATATATTATAATAATAATAAAAATAAAAAAATTATTTAACAATAAAATAAAGTTTTAAATATGAAAATTCCATTTTTCATTGTTTAGTTTATATTTTATATAGTTTTTTATTAGTTTATAATTTTATTTATGTGCTGGGTATGTGCAACATATATTTTTCATTCGTACGTACGATTTTATTGTTTATAATTTTTGAACATATTTTTTTTTTGTATAACCAGTAGTATGTTGGAATGTTTGGCATAATAAACGCATTCCTGAATTTAATTCATAAATATGTGCAACTCGTATGTCGTATAAATAAATTCAATATAAAACGGATATTGGAATATTGCATGTGTTGTTTAGGCAATAGACTCTACTACCTACCAGCTAGTTATATGTTTTATTGTCATTGAATTTGTTTTACACTTAAATTGATTCGTATCGTGTTGTTGGTTGTATGCAATGTGTCAAATAGGAAGTGAATAATGGATACAATGTTTTTCATTGTAAATTCGTGTAAATTATTGTTTATTATATTAGGTGTGAATTGTTTTTTAAAATGACTCGATTCTACACTTTAAAATGTTTTGTCGGTTGGGTACAAAAACCTGCTTCTAAAAGAATATCAAAATATGTAATTTTCAATAATGTTTTCTTAAACAAAAGCCTGTTAAGAAGGCATATTTGCTTTTGCGGAATTACACTCATTCTTACTTTCACAGTATTATTAGTGTTAATAAAATCTACTCCTTCTAATTTGGCTTCTTATACTTCCATGTTTTTTACGTCGGTTACCGGATTACTGGAATTAGTAATGCAATATCTATTTACTCAAGCCGGATCATGAAATTAAAAAAAAAAATGACGTGGATCGCAGTTTTGATCACATTCACTCAACCTAAGCAAAGACAAGCAAGACAAAATCATGAAGTTCTAATAAAATCTACAAGCCTGGATTGCATCTACATCCTGAACACAATCATCTTATGGCCATAATTTTGAGTTGATGCGATCCAGGCGACATTTGAGGGTGTAGATTTTATTGAACTTCATTATTCGGCTTGAGTGAACAGTTAATACAATTACCTAATTTCGCTAGCAAGAAAGAAATGCTTTGAATATTTAAATAGCTTGATTATAAAATTAAATTGTTTTATAATGGTATTTTGCAGTTACTTTTAATAGAATTACTATTTTTTTAATGAAACGCCTAAATGGTCTCTTTTTACACATACATCCATCCCCCGATTAACACGGTAATTTTTACACGATTTCTTTTATTTTACTTGATTTATTCCAACCGATAAATTAAGGATTTTATTGTAGTTTTTTGATTTACACGGTCTTTCATACAAAAATCGATTTACTTTCGATTTACCGTGCAGATCGGGGAATGGGTATACTTTCATAAAATGTGTTGTTCTTGTAATTCTATGATAAATTTAGTAAAATCTTAGATAGGCTCTTCTGGTTTCAACAATGAAAATACATTGACTTTAGTCTTCCGAAACGAATATTAATTTGAAAATAGAGTATATCCAGACAGGTGAATGATGAATATAAATTATCTTATTCATCTTCTTTTTGTGATATTGACCTTCTGTGCAGTCACATCATCTAGAACACATTTATATGAAGGTGGCCCGAAAACCAGCGCAAAAAACGAAATGTTGGTGTTTCTTTGCTAATTTCAATTATGTTATGAATTATAATATTTTCAATTAATATTTTTTTTTTCAATTTACGGTTACAATTTGAACTATTGGCATTATTTTTGTGATGCATAGGCTTAACTCTTAAGTAAATAATTTCATGGAGGAATATCTCCTGTATCCCAGCAATTAAATTTTTATTTTTAAAACTATAAGTGTTAGGACGATAAAACTCTTATTTCTTGACAGAAGCGCCATCGTATCCTCTACACTTCTTTACATTCAAGTTTTTTGCTCCAGTAAAGTAAACATTTATCTCTGTTGCCCTAAAGCACCTTGATAACAGCTTTGAAGCCCATGAAGGTCCTAGCCTTTCAGCCTACATGGCCCTTCGTCTCTAATAATTTCTAAACTTACATTTCCATACACATCGTCGGCATTACAACAGTACGTTTATTTAACAAAAGTACGTTCAACGCCATCCATGTTAGCAAAGCCTCTTAAATATAAGAGTCGTACGATTTCTCAATTTTTTCCATAAGCTTTCAATAGAGGGGAAGCTTTTTGACCTTTTTCATACCAATCAGTGTATTTTAATATTTTTTTAGAAGCTTTTTTGTATATAAAAACATAAATGCTTCGTTTGAATTGAAAATTTGAATGGTTAGTTCAATATTCAGGAAAAGCATATTTTAAAATTGAGTGTTATTATTTTGAGTTAACGCAAAAACATTAGTCTAACACAATTTTTTTTTTTTGTAGAAACAATAATTTACGAGACAAATCTGCAGCAGGGATGTAAGAAAAATCTGCGGCATCACCCTTTATTAACTTACTTTACTAATCTACAAACGTATCATTTTTATACAAAATAATGAATTTATGTTCCGCTTTAGTTTTAATTTAATAATTAAATACTACACTACTATGATGGCTGATTTTCAAATATATTTCTTGAATATTTTATTAAAAATATAAAATTAAAATTTAGATAATTTGCAAAATCATAAAATTGTTTCATAAAATTAAATTTATGTTCAAAATTATTCCAATTACCACGGTTCGTTATAGTAACTCAATAAAAGCTTTCCCTTTTTTTAAAGCTATCATTTAAATATTACGGCTATTTAGAATCATAGATGGCTCTGTTATTATAGATAAAATCGTAAATTTACATGTTAGTATCGAAAATAGTGTAGATATTTGATTTTTGCGTAGACAGTGTTGATAATTTGTAAGGTGCGTTCCTAGTTCATTGCGGCGGGCTCCGGGAAAACTGTAAGAGCGAACCTCTAAAAAAATAAACCAAAAAATTTATCGAATGCAGATTAAATTTCCATTTATTAAAGAAAAGAAATTATAAATAGTTCGTTCATGAAAAATGTTGTTTGATTAAAACACTCCATAGACCACTTGTGGACAAAATTAACGCATATTTTTTTTGTGTAATAAAAAAAAATCCAGCCGGTCAATTTTAATACTACTAGTGTGAAATCATATCGCATTTATATTTTTATCAGAAACCACCTTAAATAAAGTCTACTGCAAGCCATCAATTAAATTTTTTCAAAAATGTTTAATCAAGAGTGCATGTTGTTTGAAATTCAACGCAACGATCGGCTTTTGTACCATTGCATATCAATCATTTGTAAATGCAGTACCACTCTCTCTCTCTCTCTCTCTGGCACTATATCCCATCACGGGATCTTGCCGCTTCGAAGGAGGTTTCACAATCATAGTTTCATTTCGGATAATGAGTGATTAATTCATTTATCCTAAACCTCCGTGAAATCTTTTCCTTGTCACCACCGGGAATCGAACTCTGGACCTCCGGTCGCTGGAGCAAGCATGCTACCACTGCCAACTACTTTGCCACCAGGGCGGCGCAGTACCACTAGTTCTTGTAAATGTTTTCCAAAACAAACACCTAGTTTAAGATCCATTGTAATATTGCACCCTTTCATGAGCTGGAGGCGGTTAAAGTCGTCACATTGTACCAGGAAGACTATACTCAAGTACAAATGACACGAACATTAGGAATGAAACAATCTTCGGCTTCACGGAAACTTAAGCGATATGGAGAGACCGGATAATATAAAAAAAACCGGACAAGGACGTTAAAGGTGCAAAACCGAGAATGACGAGCGATTTTTAAAAATTAATTCGGTACGAGATCGAAAGCGTACTGCTACTCAACTGAAAAATGAGTTACTTAGTGCCCCTCAAGTGAATATTAGTGTAAGAACAATCAGAAGAAAATTAAAAAAGTGAACTTAACTCAAAAACGGCTCGTAAAAATTTCACGGCCTCTTTCCCGTCACAAATCCAGCTGTTTAGAATTTGCTCATACTCATGCAAATTGAGGAACTGATCAATGGAACACTGTTTTTTTCAGATGAGACCAGAATCCAATTATGGAAATCAGATGGATGTAATCTTGTATACAGAAGACCGTGTACCATAGTGAAAAACGTATAAGCTTTGGTGGAGGTTCAATAATGCTTTGGGCTAGAATCAGTTGGGAGGGCCGTACGGAGCTGGTTGAAATTGGTTTGAGGATGAATGCAGACTGGTATGTTTGCAACATTCTTGGCGATTACGTTTTGCCATATGTGGGCTGCATAAGTTATGATAGTTTTGTGTTTAGGAATGATAACGCTCCAGTTCACTCACTGCAACGGTACATCAATATCTCCAAGATATCGACATTTGTGCACTTAAGTGGCTACCAATGAATCCGGATCTTAATCCGATGGAACACATATGGGACATTCTAAAACGCCGCATTAGAGCTAGAACTTTTATAAATTTTATAAATTTTATAAATTTTATAAATTTTATAAATTTTATAAATTTTATATAATTTATAAATTTTACAAATTTTATAATTTTTATAAATTTTATAAATTTTACATATATTTTATAAATTTTACAAATTTTATAAATTTTACATCTATTTTATAAATTTGCCAAATTTTATAAATTTTATATATATTACAAATTTTATAAATTTTATATATTTTATAAATTTTAGAATTTTTATAAATTTTTATAAATGTTTATAAATTTTACATATATTTTATAAATTTTACAAATTTTATAAATTTTTATAAATTTTATAAATTTTACAAATTTTATTTTTTTATTTTAAAAATTTATAAATGTTTTAAATTTTATAAATTTTAATTTTCCAGCACCAGATCAATAACATAGCAGAGCGGAGTGTTGCAGTGCAAGAAGAGTGAAATCTCATTCCGCAAAAAATGATACAAAGCATTCCACTTAGTATGCTCAGAAGTATGGAAGCTGTAATAAGAGCACGGTGGGAAATATTCGTTACTAAATTAATCAAACTTAATTGTAAAAAAGCTAATTTTAATGTTTTAAACCGCTTTGAAACTAAAAAAAAAGTGGTTCGGCATATTTCAACATTTTGCAATGAAAAATAGCCACTATAATTCCATAACGCCACATTTGTGCCTTTGGGATCATTTGCGAAACTTTTTTTATTCCAAAACAAAAATTATGCGTTAATATTTTCACGAGTGTATGTATTATTTGGTCTAAACGTTCGCTCTTTTGAAGGCTGTTCGTAATATATATTTTGACGGTTATCAAATTATAAGAAGGTTGGATAAATGATTAATTGTATTTAATTTTTGTATCTTGTGAATTTTATCCTAGTTTTCTACTATACGTTTACAACTTCAAATCGGACTAATCAATTTCAAATTGGGACTAAAAATTTTATTCAACAAGTATTAAAACAATTTTAAATTTAAGCAGGCTTTTGAAAAATAAAAGACAGCTTTTTTTATTAATAGTTTCATTCTTAATTAATTCATTCCTTAACATGTCTTACATCAAGAAAGTTGAAGCAGATAACATAAGGAAGCAAATATGTGTATTGTATAATAAAAACGAGGATTGCAGAACAGTTGCAAAAACTTTAGGCGTAAAGAAATTAACTGCCTATCGATGGGTGAATAACCAAAAAATACTCGCAGAGCAACGTGGTGGCAAGCGGAAAATAAATACCATATGAACATCGAGTATTTATTGAAAGTATTGAGGAAAATCGTAGAATAACTTTAAAACTGATAGATAAATTTTAGTTGTTTATACGGAATGTTTGAGAAATGGATTACTGTTTACGTTGAAAGTCATTTGAAGAGAGCCAGAACGAGCAAACATTGAAAGCAATGAAATAAAATGATGTGATTACGTTCACAAACTTTTAGAACATAAATCAAACAATACACCCTCACTATAAATGGACTAACATAATTTCAATTTATATGTATTGAGAACCAAAGGTCGTTCCAAAAAAGGAACTCGTTGCACTCACATTACAGCAGGCAGTCGAGAATCCAATATAAAGGGTGATAAATGAATGAAGATTCATGTTCATGAATGAAGATTCATGTTCAAAAATTTATACCGAACGCGATAAATATGAATGATATGCCTTTTTTATTCATAATTTTATCAATAAATTTTTAAGAAATATTTAACTGGAATAAATTTTTTATTTTTTATTCCCATTTTAAAAAAATGGTATTTAGTACTATTTTAGGAAAATTTTAACATGCTTATTTAGAGATGTGAAGTTTATACTAAATATATAAATAACAAAAAAGTCAGATTGTATTAGTGATTTGTAATTATTTAGGCGATTCTAAAAAGGAAATGAAAATTATGTAATAATAAGTGAACAACCGAATATTTGTATAATGTGCTTGAATAATTAGTTTCGTTAGTGCTCATGAAATCTACTCCTTCAAATTTAGCTTGCCTTTCTCACTAACCGCTTAAAGTGAAAAAATAGTACACACAGCTCCATGTTATTCTTATCGTTTCACTGATTAAAGTAATAATTATTTGCAATATCAGTTCACTCACGCCGAATGATGAAGTTCTAATAAAATCTACACCCTTACAGTTGGCCTGAATCGCATCATCCCTCTAATTTTCTTCATTCACAAAACTTTATCATAATACTAAACACATTTCCAGGTCTTTCTCCAGGATTTCCTTGACAGCGAAATTACATCCTTTATTCTACTTTATTTTATATTGTACTCGTACATATAATAGAACAAATATTTTGTAAAATTAGTTCGGTTCCATATTGCAAAAGACAAATATTAAAAATAAAAATAAATTATTAAATAAATAATAAATTAAAAATTAAAATTTTGATCAAGTTATTGATTTTGATAAGGTAACCCAATATTTTTGGGGTTTGTTATAACAAGTTTGGTGACAGCGGTGGGATGGATGCAAATTAAAAATAAAATTGATTCGCAATCAAGCATCCATTACGACAAAATAAATCTTGTATTGTTAATCTTAAAATAATGCTAACTATTTAATAAAATTACCATTAATTCTTTCCGAACGCCCAATTTTCGTGGCGATTTCTCTATTCTGATGTGGGTTCTCCTTATAAATTTTTTAAACAGCTGCTTATGATACAAAATATTACATGCATTTGAGGATACATTGTATGGGGGTCGTCCCAGCAATCACACACCTTTGTCGTTTATCCAGCTTGCAAGAATCCTTGCTGTATGAGTTCGGGACATTATTTGTTGGTAAATCGATGGCAAAGATCCGAAAAGTTTTTTAAATTTTTGGAAAAGCCTGTATCAAGATAGCTTTGTACGAAAGTGTAGCCTCGTGCTAGGAAAACCAAGTTAATTGTTCCGTAGTACGAAATGGCACCCAACGCATTACGCCACCTAGGTTTTCAATCTTAATATTTCATCTTGCTTTAGATCATAAAAATAAAACTGACGTTCATCTGCATCATCCAAATTAAATTTCTTTTCATACGAAAATGTAACTCGGTACCAATCTTGGGTTGCTTCGCGTGATGCATTTAAAGGAGGCTTCTTTTGAGTAAGTTTTTTTTTTAAATTTAAGACGCTTTGTATTGTTAGTGACCTGCCGAACCGTTGATAAGCTGGTTTTGACTCCAGTTTCTGTTTTAATTGTTGGCGCTGATAAGCATAAATTGGAAGCCGACCGTATAGTCATCCGTTTATCCGTGGGCATCGTAGCCTCTGCGATGCGACCTATTTTGTTTTTTCCATAATTTTCAATATTATTGATGAAAGATCCAATAACAATTTTTCCCTTACCATTTGTTTTGGTATTTTTAAATCAACAATAATTAAGATACAATTTTTGCTGTTCTTACCACAAGCACCAACTACTCCCTACTGGTCGTTATCAAGTGACGCATTGAAAATGCAGTTTTTTGACCAGATTACTAGATTTGTAAAAAATACAGTGCACAATTAAATGTATTAACAAAAAGTTTGGTAAATGACAAGAAGTTGATAAATAAACAGTTTTACATTGAAAAATGACTGCGTTTATACGAATGTCGACCTCTGTAGCATGACAAGTCACACTAAAAAGTTGAAAAAAAACCAATTGAGCTTGTTATTTCCATTTTTATGCTGGTTTTGCAGCCAAAATTATTTATCATAATCTTGACACAAACAAATTCAACAAGACGGCTGCTTTAAGGTTAACGAGTTACATCCATAAAATTCAGGTTCTTATACCATCTTCTAAAATTAAACCTGCCAAACTGCTAATTTGCATGTAAAAAAAACAAAATGAAATGTAAAGTGTTTCTCTGTAATTTATGAGATGTGACGTATTTTGTATTCATGTACATACAAAAAAAAAATAAAATCTGCTTCAAAAACTTCAACATGAATAAATTTTCCCTATTCTTGTACATACATTCATTTTCTTATCAAACAATTTTTCCTTTTGATTACGCTAACGAGGTCTTTCACCACATCAAACCACCATATCCACTTAACAACAAGAAAAAAAAGCAAACCAAAATAAAAATCATAATGCTAATTTATTGTCAACTCAGTTACACCATGAACAATAGGGTTAATGGATTTTTTTTTTATTATTACTAGTAGCTATTCGTTCCCAACTATCATTCCAATTATATCTCTTAGCAAAAAACCAAAAATTAAAAAGTTTTATTTTTCGGTTTATTATACGAAAACTTAAAATAAATTTCGTAACAAAACTGAACGATTTGATTGAGTTCAATACTTGTAACTTTTTGACTTTGGATTTTTCGGTTAATAATTGTACATATATGTAGCTATTATACCGTACTGGTTCAATGCATATTAGTGAACATAATATAATTTCGAGTTTCAAGGATTTAGGTGCTTTGTTGTTTTTGTAATGATATGTACCAATTGCATGCATCAATATTCAGCAAAAACTAAAAAGGGTATACGTATAAATACGATATTTATATACACATCTCGATTCCACCATATGAATAATTCACCTTTATCGTATACCGTATACATCGTACCTAATCTATAAAGCTTTATAATACTTCAAAACACAATACGTCTGTATGTATATCGATTCCTAGTTTTAGTATATTCCGTCCTATCAAATTTCGATATACAACAAAACAAACTTTTTTTTTTTGTTGGTGCTTGTTTTTTCCGAAATGATAATCTCTTTCACTTTGATTGGGAAAGTTTAATAATCCTAGATCAATCTAAATTCATCCCCAGTTATAATTCTTATAGCAATTTTATTTTCATATACATATACACATTTGTACATATACCAAATTTTTCCGATAAAAAAAATAAAACTTTTCTGCTTTTCTGTTCTTGTCCATTTACGATAAAAAAAATTTCCATTTTATGTGTTGTAGATTGTAGAAAAACAGTATAAGAACAAAACACACATACACGAGCTGACTATAAAAATGAAAATATGTGCACAATGACGTACTTTCATATACGTTTTCAGCCTGAACATGTTATGATACAGGTAATCTCCGGTTTAGGCCGTTGGTGTACGACCAAATCTCAAATTGGTTAAACTTTGTAACCAGCAAAAGTAAAACCTCTTCTCAATACCCATCTTAAAAGTACTGTTGAAAAGGTAATAAAACCCGTTTTCTGCCCGTTCTGGAATTGACAATAAAGTGTTTTATAAACGCTTTAAAAATTTTGTAGAGTCGAGTTAATACACTGCGCAAAAAAAAACGGAACAGATTTTTTTTGAAAAAATATCCAGATTTCAACGATTGTGCCTTGGTGAAATAACATCTTCCCAAAAAATAATTTTGCTTCTACATAAAGGAAATTCAGTCTTCTTTTCGACACTGGAATCCGCTTTATTTTATTTTGTTTTTTTTTTTTTTTACTTTTTCGAGTAAAATAAAAATTGTCTAAAAGAAAAAAATATGCTGCTGTTTGACACTGTAAACGAATTTGCTCGATATTTCATTCCCAAATCCAAATTAGCAATTTTATGGAGAATTTAGAAACCCTGAAAATGATATGCTGTGGAAATTCCTAAACAACGACTCCTTGTCTGTTTATTTCAACAAGAAACGTATCAAAAATCGTATAAACATTAACAAGTATATTTTTTTATCTTGCAAACTAAGCACTCTACGATAATTATAATTTTCTTTAAATTTTACGTCAGTTTTTGGAAAACAATGGCCCTGGCGATTATAGAACTCGCCGAGCACACTCGATTTGTATTCGACTCGTATTTAAAATTATTTTCATTATTGAATTCGTCGGAGCACTGCAATTTTGATTCGCAATGAGACTGCAATTTCATTAGCTGTCAGAATCATATAATTGAATTTAATGTTTTGTTCTAAAATTGTTTTCTTCAATTTTAATAAAAAAAACTTTTTAACCAAAACAATTGGAAAATTGTTTTATTCTATGGATACAATAAGAATTTTCTTACATTTCAACGATGAAGATCCGTCGTTGAATAGAAAGGAAACTACAAATGCAGTAAAAAACATGCAAAAGTAAGTAAGTAAACATATTTCTAAATTTGTGATTTTGATTTCTATTAAAATGTTAATTTTTTCTAGATTTACAAAAAACTTTAGGCTGAATAAAGCTCCTTTTAGCTCTTAACCTCCCTATAAAGGTGCTTTTAGCTCCTCCAACTACGGAATTCAAATTGGCGGCTACTTCGTTTGGTCGTGTTGGTCAAGATCGTTTTGTTGGAATGGCACAACCAACGGTTTCAGTAATTTTGTCGGAAGTATTTATAATTTTAGAAAACATTTTCGAGAAAACAGGACCGAGGCTCTTTTTTTACTCCAACTGTAAAATTCCTGGTGTTGTAATGTGTGTAGATGTAACACACATCAAAATTGAAAAGCCGGCAGCAGATAACGCACACCTGTTTAACAATAAAAAAGGATTTTTAAGTTTGAATGTGATAATAGCAACATCAAATCTTGCTATGTTTCGTTACTATTTATATATACACAGAAAACGAGTATATTTTTTTAAGATTTGTGATCATAAACAAAGGATTCCAAGTGTGGATGCTACATTTCAGCAAGGCTTCGGAATATTTCAAATCTTTGTACAACAATGATGATAGAATCTATGGTTTACTTGGTAAGGATACATTTTCCTTATATAAATTATTTTTCCATCCAAACGTTTAATTTATCCTTAAAAGGTGATGCTGGATATCTATCCACTGGTGCCGTGGCTTATTACTCCTTTTAGAAAACCGGGGAAAAAACTCCCAAAAATCGTTTTAATAAGAGCCATAGCTCCGGTCGTAATACGGAAAAACTGGTGCAGATGTCTTCTTGGGGTAGACCGCCATTTATTTTACACTCCAGACAAGGCTGCAAGAGTTATTAATGTGGTAGGAGCACTTCACAATATTCGCATACATTTTAATGTACCAAAACATGAAGAGCAATCATTCCAAGAGGAGAACGAAATAATAGATTACTAGATTTATCTGTTTCTCTTCGTCGGCACTAATGGTATGTCCTTTTTTCGGATGAATTGCAACAATTTGTATATGCATCAGACGGCCGATGCACAGTTTGACGTTCACCAAAAAAAAGATTAAACCCTATTTGCGAAATGTCAGTCGTAGCATTTCATAGAGGTTTGGTGATAGTTTGAGCGCGTATTTCGTGGAATTAAAAGAAAGATTTGGTAGTAATACCACATCCAGCTTTAACATCAACACGATATGTGCAACAAATTTTAAGACTTCATATGCGTTTTATGAAAAAGCAAATTGGGGTTGGATTTTTTTTTTGTGTAAGAAAACAGACAAGGCAACCAACAAATTTGCAAGAACTCCGAGATGCTTTACAAGAAGGACACCAACAAATTATCATGCCACCCGAATGTTTTAAATATGCCACGGCGTGTTTATGAAATAATGCGGGCTAGACGAGGTACACGCGATACGGCAAATTCCATTTTTTTCCTTGATTTTAGTTTTATTACGCTTGAATAAAGTGTTAAAGGATTTTTGTTGCAATATACGTTTTGAATCAAATCATATTTTTTACTGTAAAAACTTATTTTTTCCTTGATCTTGAACCACTAAAATTACGCCTGAAATGCGTGTCTCATTTTTTGGTTACGTTTCTCGCTAAAACTTCAATAAATCGGCTAGCCCCCCGATTCTGACATCTTAGCTAAAACTTTATTGTAAAGACTTTTTTTTTAAGACTAAAGTTTTCATTGAAATTCTGAAGGCAGTACCTAGGTAGTCCTAAATAATATACTATAAACTCTCCAAACACTTTTGTAGAGCTGCCAAACCAAATTTATGGCCCAAATCGACAAACGTTACTACAACTTTTAGATGTAGTCTCTGATTTTTCGAAATCGATTTTCGAAAACCATATTTTTAGACGTTACTAAAACTGCAACTTTAGTCGAGCTTTTTTGATATTTTTAAACAACAATACAAGTAACATTTAGTTCGAAAATAAGCTACCAACATAAAAAATGAAAAATCTGACAAATTTGAAAATTAAAAACATATGGCAAATTCGTTTCAACATAAAAATGATATTCGATCAAAAAAATTTGCTGTCAAATCAAAAATGTTGCTCTAAATTAGCACTGCATGTTCTTTTCTGAAGAAAACTTGATTTATTTTTTGATCGAAATCATTTTTAAAATGTCTTTATTTTCTCGTAGATTTTTTTGGATACATAAATATAAAATTTTATCAGGTGCGCAACTAAGTTTCCGGGTTTCACACATAGATAGTGCATTCCGCTTTCTATATATTTCTCCTGATGCTTCTCCTGGTGATTTTATGGGAATGTGGCACCCATCTATACACCCTATGTACCTTGGAATTTTGTTTTTATATAATTCCTGATGGAACTTTAAACGTTCTTCTGGAGTTGCTGGCATTTTTATAAACTGACTTGACAATCCCACGAACACTCTTGATGGTGACACAAGAGGTAGACTGCGTAACACCCATCAAATCTCCCAACAATGTTTGATAACAGCCTGTAGCATGATACTGCAAAGCAATCACAATTCTTTTGTTTTGCGGTTAACGAAAATGCTCTGTTATCAACGTTAGTCAACTGCATTGTTACCAATTTTTCCACGTAAATCAAATTATTTTTGGAAAAACGAAATGCCTTTTAAACTATACATCCGTTTAGTATTGGAAACTGCGTTCTGCATTATTTTTACCGATTTCCAAAAAATATTCAGAATCGTTAGATGACGAGGACGAAGAAATTAATAAAAGGTTCATACCGAGTGATACAGATATAGAACCAAAACTATTTTATTTACCTTAAATAAAATTTATTATTACAGAAAAGCAACACTAATAACACACAAACAAAATATTATTTGACAAAAACACGATCTTAAATAAAAACACAACAATAACAAACCATCTTCGAAATTCGAAATATAAATTCGGTATAAAACGTCAAATGTAACAACGACGTTAGCCACCAATATCGACGTCTACAGTCATGATTACAACTTTAAACAACGCTTCATTTTGTTATTTTAGCTTCGTTTAAAAATACCAAAAGAGTGACTTTAGTCGCAGATGCTTCTTTAGCATCGTCTGTCGATTTGGCCCTACATCATATTGTTTCAAATTTATGAACGAGAAGCGACAGTTCAATTCGAAATACATATAATTATTGTTTCTGTTTAATGTCAAAATTATGACTCCTAAGACCACCTTTTTCGCTGATATTAACGAAGACAATTTTTTAAGACTACTGACAGATAAGACTAAGTGCAGAATAAGAACTGAAAGTTTATAGTCTTCGGTAAGACAAACGTTTTTGCTAAGACAGAAAATACGTCTGTGACTGTACGTTAGAATCGGGGGGTAGGAGTCAAAATATCGAACAAGTTTGTTTATAGTCTCAAACAGTAGAAGAAAAACAAAATAAAATAAAACGAATTTCAGTGCCGATAAGAAAACAAAATTTCCGTCAAATAGAAGCAAAATTATTTTTTTGGAAAGGTGTCATTTCACCGAGATACAAGCGTTCCAATCTATGTATTTTTTCGAAAAAAATTTCAGTCGCTCAACACATAGCAATCCGCCATTACATATGGCGGATAATAATAAGTGAACATTTAATTAAAATTTAAATATATATATAACTAAATATAATATAATAATAATAATTAAATCATAATAACTGAAATGTTATATCTGGTTATCCAGAATTACAAAATATAATTTACATGATGTTTTACATGTAAAATGTATACACTTATTTTTTTCATATTGTAAGTAAAGTAAATACTGAATAAAATACTAGTTTTTCGTTGCAACTGCGCCATCTTTTACCGAATCTAATAATTATCGGAAAATTAACTGTCTACTAGACCATTTCCCTTATCCGTCGAAAACAACAATTACAATTATAATAATTTCATTTGACCAAGGAATTGCAATTGGTATTCAATTATATTTTTGGGAAAAAGAAGCAGTGTTTGACATTTGCGATATTTTTTATTTGTTGTTCTTTTATTATTTTGTTGAAAACTAAATATTATTTAGTTTTATTAAGATGTTTTATTAAAAAACGCTTCAATGCATCAATTTAATAGAAAATGTCAAAAAATCAAAATAAAATATTCAAGATGGTAACATACAGAACAAAAAAATAATTTGGATAACTTAAGTGACAAGCACAGTAACTAAAAAATAGAACTTTAATGTCAATACCATTCTGTAAGAATTCAACGAATTCCAAATTAGCATTGAATACATAGCATTGTTGTTGTAAATTGGCAAACGAAGTCATACAAATTTAAAATTTTCTCAAAATTTATTATAAAATTTTAGTTATTTACAAATTGAATTAGTTTATCAATTTGTAGTTAAATCACTTTTTTGGCTTCGGTTAACAATTGTTTTTGACAGATAACAACAACGTCCAATTCTAACTACATAGTTTAAAAAATGTCCGCTACATATTGAAAGAAATATACACTTTTAAATTTTAAGTTCTATTCAAATGTAGCTAGATGTCTTAGAAAACATTTATTTTATCATATTTTGTAGCTTGTACAAGATGAAAACAGATGGCATTGTAAAATGATAGATGATTTTTGTTTTCTAAGGCCCGAAAGTTTGAACAAGGAAAATTTTTCGAAAAATCCGTGGGTAAAAAAATCCATGGATTTTTCCATGGTTTAAATTGGTAAGTTGTTGTGTTTTTTTCGAACATCGCACACATGGTTACCAACAAATGCTCGAAAAAAGAAAAAGTTACTAAATTTCTGATTTCATTTTGATATACGTAAAACAAAAGCAATAATTGTAAATTATTGTGTTTTCAATAGGGAAAAGCGGATATCTATTTTATGAATAATAAATAAAAAAAAATCCTAATATAAAAACCAGTCGTCAAAATATTTTATCAAAATATTTGTAAAATGTGTATCGATCATTGAAACCGGATAATAACAACAGTGAAATGGAAAATAGCAGAATCATTCCGACTGTAAGCCAATGTACCAAATTGGTATTTTATATGTTTATTTTCACTGCGAGAACAGTTAAAAGTACTACCGAAAAAATTAATAAATCAGAAAATGATTTAAAAGTGTTGGATAAATTATCGGGGAGGTACTCAAACAATTGACTGAGGATAAATGTAAGTACCTCAAATATGTCAGTGATTCAGTGAAACTTTAATTTATGTTTATCTATGTTTTTACAGTTATTGTGAAGGCAACAACATTCTGGCCCGTGAATATATTATTGGATGTCGACGTCAATTAGAGAAGACAAAATTAAAGGCACGAACTAGTGTAGCTCCTGATATATGAAGTGCTCGTTTATAATACGAGAAATGTTAAATGTGTGAAAAACTACGCTCGTGATCATCAACCGTGCATTATATTTATGAATGAAATTGATGCAATTGGAGGTCGTCGTTTTTCCGAAGGCACATCAGCCGATCATGAAATTCAACGGATTCATTGGAAAAGTTTAAAATGATTATGGCTACAAACTGTCCGGATACGCTAGATCCGGCATTATTACATCCCGGACGCTTAGAACGTAAAATGGAAATTCTGCTTCCTAATGAACAGGCATGCTTTAAAAATTCATGTCCAACCTATCGTCATACATGGTGAAATTAATTATGAAGCCATTGTTAAATTGTCGGATAATTTTAACGATGCCGCTTTAATAAATGTTCGTGCTGGGGCGGGGCTCTGTTGTTCGAGCAGAATGGAAATACCCGATTCAGGTAGACGATGAGAATCAGAATTTCGACTGGTTGTAAGGTGAAACCGGATTCCATGCATTGCCTGTGTAGGATTTGTCATAATTTGATGATACGATAGAGTGGTGGTTTATGAATACAAGTATGTCTTTCAATAAACAAATGGTAAAGTTTTTAACTAAACAATTTCGTTTTACTTTAGATTACTATTTATGTTGACATTCAAGCCAACCTTCATCAAAACATTTTGATCAAAATGAATTTTCGTCTCCAATCTCGATGCTGGCTAAATGATTTGCAATTTGTAAGTAAAATTGGATAATTGTCGAAACAATTTATTAATAAAATTATTTTGTGCCGCCAGTAAATTTCAATCAAGATATACCAATCTTGGTAACATTCTATTCCCGTATACCGTCTCATATCAATGCTACACAGGAGCAACCAGTAAAATAATGCCATTCACTGTTGACGAATTAATTCTGATTGCATACGCGGGATTTGCGGCGCGGTTTTTGTCCCGAAAACCATTCGACGGCACAAGGATTAAATTTACCACTAGATAAGCCAACAGATTTACATTTACAAAGAGGGGGACGATCTCCACGACTATTTCAACCTATTCAAGATTTTACTCGCGAAGTAATTGAAGATGGGTCACCATTATCGATCAAACAAATACGATCGATTACGATATTTGGACGAATCAAATAGTAAAAGTAAAATATGTATTTTAAAATTTGTATTTTTTATAAAGTAAGACAATTAATAAAACTACACTGAAAGAAAAAGAACTTATTTTTCTTTGGTTATTTTATTTTGTGCTCTCTGGATGAACAAATATCATTATATAAACAGGTATCGCACAACGGAAATCTAGGTAGACATATAATTGACCAAAACCAACAAAGCTTTGTATTAATTGTATCCCACAATTCAAAAGTTGCTCTTCGAACAAATTTATCATAATCCAATTCACGGAAACTACGATTCCCGCAACCCCCAATTTATATTATTGGAACATACATTTCCAATCAAACGGTAATGAAACGTGGTCTTCCTAAAATTATGTAAATAAAATGGTAAATTTAACATAAAGAATTGCACATCGTAAAATTTAGGTGCTTCCTCGAGAAAAACTACAAAAAAAATTACAAAAAATAAATAAAATCAAGTTAATTTAACAATGACAATTCGAAAATTCGAAAAAAAAATTCGGACCAAAAAATCATAGAAAAATAAAAATAATACATCGAAATCGGTGGATTTTTAAAATAACCATGGATCAAATAATCCTCGTTTAAACTTACCAAACCGAGGGTAAATCCTCGGTTGTGGATTAATCTTCGTTCAAACTTACGGGCCTAAATGTAGATAACTTTTTTGAGAATTTTCACGTTTTTTTAGTATATTTTACATATTTTTGTAAAATAAACGCGGACAACCTTCGGTATCTCAACAACTAGCCACGATCGATTTTGATAGGACTTGAGCGTTGAACGGCTTGAATTTTTGAATGAATTTTTGGTCTGAAATCGGAGTACTGTTATCGATTTGCTACAACCAATAATCGATTTTATAGTTGCTGCCCTCTTTCTATAGTGCGTTAATTGAAGAGTTAAAATCTTTTTAAACCAACTAACTCAAGGCGCACGAAGTCAAAATCCATTGCAGATAGCCAGTGCCCTCAATGTACCTTTCATCGATTTGGGAAGCATAAAACGCAGTCCTCTTATCATTAAATATGACGGGCACTCGACGGCGGATGCTAAACGATACTAGATACTAAACGTGAAGAATACATCCAACAAGGCCAAACTAACCGCATCTGTATATTAGACAAACTTCCGCGGATAGATGTTCCAAAATACCTATTGGGGCAGTTGACATAAGCTCCAGTTTTGTTGTATAAGACGCTAAGATTCGGCTTCCCATTCTAAGAACGTATATGTCGGCTTTTTGAATGACATCGCGGTTATGGTTATGACCACCACCACCAGTACAGTGCAATTTTCAAGATTGGTGCTGAAACATTTATTTAAATATTAATCAAATAAACGTGAATTGGTACAAATATTGCCGATAACCGTCGTGGTGGAATTCTGTGTGAACAATAATCCTATTGACAACCCCACGCTAGTCGAACCTAACACGAAAGAGGGTATTCACAAATCGTTCATTATCAAGTGATAATTATGTGCACAGAAAACGACAATAACGCCAATTAACTGAAAACGGCAATTCACCAAAAATATGGCAAATATGTTATTTCTCACATTTATATTTTGTGTTTTGAGTTCTAATTTCTGGAAGATTCCTTTAGGGTTTCGGTCAAGGGTTTTTTAAATATTTTTTGCACAAAAGTTGGTTTGTATGGTAGAAACTGGGTACTGAAATGAATTTGAGAAATAGTTCTGAAATGGAGAAAATTAGGCCATTCTTAAGCGATCGTAATGAAATTGGATGGATAAGATGGAAATAGAGTTCGAAAAGAATTTTTCAAAGAATTTCAAGAACATGGATAACTATAAGTAAACAAGCTTTCTTTGAAACATTTAAAGTCCCCCACTTCAATCCTACATGCCCAATTTGATCAGGATCGTTTAAGATAAATCCTAGTTTTATTCCAATAGCAAATTGGAACCGAACAACCACAA
The DNA here is from genome assembly GCA_947310385.1 of Nephrotoma appendiculata. Lineage (NCBI taxonomy): Eukaryota > Metazoa > Arthropoda > Insecta > Diptera > Tipulidae > Nephrotoma > Nephrotoma appendiculata. Next base: position 283,157,862 of record OX371225.1, on the reverse strand, counting down.
CTTCTTCCAAAAATCGTTTTAGAATTTCCATGCCACTCATGGCCAAACTGTCGTTTTTAATATCTGTAAAAGAAAGTCGATTTGTAGTGATGCTTATTGGGTATTACGAGTTTGCCATTACACCAAAAAAATTCGTTCGAATACCACTTTAATCTTGGAAATTAAAGACTTTTTGCGCTATATTGAATCGAAAGGGAAGGATAAACCATCGCCACCCAACGCCGCGATGAGACCAGAAAATTACATCTCTCTCCCACGTAGTGCAAAAATATTCATTGGCCTTATTGATGCTATCTGAAATTGTATACCAAAGTAAACCACTCTATTAATGAGCAACAGAGGGAGGAATCAAATTGGAATATGACGGCATATTTCGACGATTCAAGATATTAGAAAATAGGAAGACGATCAACAAGTATTCTATAACGCTTTGAACATTTGATGTAAGTGACCTAAAACAGATTACATTGCCGAAAAAAAATTTGAAAATGAATTTGAATATGTTGATTTATTTTAAACGTACTAATTATTCGGTTTGCAAAATTTAAATTTATGGAAAAGCCCAGATTTGAAATGAAAATCTGTAAAATGGCGTCTATGAATTATTTGCATGCTTCCAAACTTGGCCATGACCTAAGAACACCCAAGATGAAATATTTATTGAAATTGAATTCAAACACGAATATATTTAACAAATTTTAAACTACGTAACTAAAGATCATCTGTAATATTTATACGTGGATTGGCAGAGGGATGATTTCCTACTTTCTACCCTTTTATTTCCATTTTTTTTTTAAATTCATTGATTTCATATAAACACCACCGACAACAACATACCATTATTTGGCGTCTATAATTTTCGGAATGTATAAAAAAGGAAAAATATTTTTCCATTTTCTTATCCACTCCATCACTTTAAAAACCGTCTATATACGAGTATACAGCGAACTCGCAATTGCAATTATGCTACCCTTCACATCTAATAATATTATAATATTACAAACAAAATTAGGTCATCAATATTCCACCATTTTCTATTAGTTTACTAGATACAAAACTATTTAGATTGTCTTTGTTAGTTTAGCTTTTACTATTCTGTCACTATATATTTTGTATTTATAAAATATATAAAACAAAATATTGAATTAAATTAAATAAGTTATAGTCATCACACTAAAATAGTAGAAAAATGATAATTGAATTGAACACCCCCCCACCAACAATAATTCGAACCGCCATTGAGCTACCTACCTCGTTCTATGGATGGTAAATATTCGGAAAAAAAAAAATTCATTTAAATTTAACACGCATACCACATTTACGAGTTGATTATTAAATAATGGATAAACTTCTTAGCCTAGATGGAGTTGCGGTAATATAATAACACAACAACAACAACAACAACAGCAAATAATTATCCTTAATTTGTTTTTTATTTTTTTAGTTTATAAAACTACTTTCTCTTCATCCGGTTCGTCTTCATAAGTTCTTATCTTTATACAATACTGTACATTTTCAACTTAATTCTTTTTTTTTTTTATTTTATTTGCTTTCTTATATTGCTCGACTTATTTTTTATGACATTTTTGTTGGTAGCAGAAGTATAACGAAAAAAAAAAAACACAACTGGAAAACTAAATCTGAAAATTGAATCATCATCTACAAATGTATTCTGAAGTACAAGTTTTCCTCTATATATTTTCCAACTTTCTACGTACACAAAAAAAATAACTTGAGATAATTTTAAAATAACTGTACATATGAATTTCTTATGTACTCGTTCGTACCATGATGATGTAATAAAACATTTAAAATGATACATGCAGCATACATACCAGAAAAAAAGCTCTGGAATATGTTCTGGTGATAAAAATTGGATTAATTTGACGAAAATTATATTTGATTTGAGCTGCTGCTGCTGCTGCTGCCACAACAGTCTCGGATATTATACGGAGCTGGGTGGTATATACGGCAGTCATCGTACACTCTAGATAATTTGATGAAATATTAGATTACACAATTTAAATATGGTTTATTGAAAAATTCATGATTATTTTTCAGCAATGTCACAATTTTTTATTTTTATTTTTTTAAATTTCGATTTGGGATGACAGTAATCACATCAAACACAAATTTACTAACCCATTTTGGGAGAAATGTACGAGTATAATGTCATGTCATTCTAGAAATTGATTTGATTTGTTTGTTTGCTATTATTTGCTATATACATTGTAAACTATGGTAAATAAATATAATTCGACTTTTTCATACTACAGCATGAAAACCGAAAATTAAATTTATTAAGCGGGTGTTTGATGATAAGGGTTGAAATGATGTGTAGCTTTTACTACGTTCAAACTAGCAGAGTAATTGTTAGAACTTTACCTGTAGTTTTGCATTAACCGGACATCGTATTTTCTAAAGCGAAAAATTAAACTTACTGGTTTATTGAGAAAAACTGTCTTTCAACATCATTGCAGAAAGTAAAAAAGCTTTTATTGAAGCTGTGACTTCCGTTGGTCCAAATCCGGCCTAAAGATGACTGAGATTTCTCAATATGTATATGAAAAACCTTAAGTATGAAGTTTAACCCGATCAGTAAATCCATCTGGGCTGCACAGAGGCCGATTGTTTGTTAAAAAAACATCTTTTTTTAATTAAAACCCGACATTTTCTCTTAAATTTTGAAAATTTGATTGCTAAGTGCAGTACCGGTAATTATATTAATAATAATGTATAATTTGGTATTTACCCACTCAGAGAAAAAATATAAGTAGATTCTACAAAATAATTTGTTGATTGCACCAAACATTACTTTTACTATTAAATTTTAGGTTCAACACAGGCTTTCGTAAAACCTACTAAGAAATAGTTATATGTACTAGCATAATTGAAAAAAAGAATAAATATAGTAAAACATGTTATTACATTTAATTTGTAATTTCAAATAACAAACTTTTAGAATAAAATATTTAAATAAAACTGTTTCTTAGAATTATTAATTCCAGAATTATTAATGCCCGGTTTACATGAGAAAATTGTTTTCTTCTGCAAATTTTTGCAGGTAAATAAGAAGGATCCGCTATATAAAAATATTCAATGTGCCAGAAAGAAATAAACATATATAGTAATGGCGTAATTTTTTTTATAGGATCATTATTAATTTATTATTAATGAATTCAAATGCGAAATTTAAATTTTTATCTATAGCGTCAGTTTTTATTATGAATCCTTTCATTTATAAATGCGAAATAATTTTTTTCTTGTTGATTTTAAAAATGTTGCCATAAAAATACTCGGATCGAATATATTTTATGGCAAGATTTTAATTTTTATGGTCATTTTTGCTCAACAATTCTTCTGCAAAATTTTGTTGGGATATATTGCTTTTCTTGTCTGTCATGTGCAAAAAGTCAATGTTATATCTTATTCATTTTGCAGAAGAAAAATGTTGGTCTTATGTAAACCGGGCATAAGGTTGCGATTTGTGATTCTTCCAGAACTCAGTGTAATCATTCAAATAATGCATGGTATTTAATGTGAAGATAATTTTATTTGGCATAACTTGTAACTAACTTGTAAAATTATAGTTCCAGGTATATTAATGCTAATAAAATTATGAATTATGTGTTTTGATTCAATAATGGCAATCTACGAGTGTTACACATCATGAACAATAAAATAGTAAACTTCCTTCCAATTAATTGTTTCATTTACTCTTAAAATAAAGCAAATAAATAAACATTTAAGCAAACACAGCAAATATTTAAGCAAATAAATAAACAATAATAGCAACTATTATTAAATTGTAAAAAATTAAAACAATATATTAAATTTTACAAGCAATTTGTATAATTTAATATTAATTTGTAAATATTATTACAATAACCCTATTTATCTAAAACAACGTGGTGATCAGTTCCAGTTGAACCTTATCCAATCAATACGTTGTTTAGTGAAAATTTATTAATATATTTTGGATACAATATTTTTGAATTTGGAAATATAAGATCATTGCTTGGTAAGAAAGATTTATTTGATATAAATTCGTTTGATAAAAATAAACCAAAAAAAAAATCGGAAAGTGAAATTTAGTTTTGTGCATTTCCATTACCAAATTTAAGGTTATAAAATATTTCCCTCATTATCGAAAATGATGTACCTTCATCTTTATGGTTTTATCTGTAGTTATAGTTTGTAATTATTTTACCTCGAACATCATTTAAAATAGTTTTCGATTTGATTTTCTTATAGTTTAAACTATTATTAAATGTTACAATTTATATAGATTTATAAAAACAACTTCCTGCAGTGATGCCAAACTTTGGATATGTTATAAATATACATCTGGTAGCCTTTGAAGAACGACGGAGAGTTACAACTGAACAAAGTTAAGCCGATTTTAATTTTCTCAAAGAAAGAACATATCAGCAGTATTAAAAGAATGCAGAAAGATATATTAAAAGAGCACAGATTGTGATGGCCATATGTTGGAAAATTCGAACAAAATATTGAAGCTTGATGGAATAATTAATTTAAAAAAAGATCCTTTGCTGAAACTAATAATACTGGTAAGTTTTGTTTCATTTCTTACTGTGACCGTATCGTATATATGAAAATAAATAAATGAAAGAAAATCTATTTTTTATCTTTCAGAATTGCAACATTTACAAGTATTTAAATTGTTACATTACTAAGTGGATGAGGAAACATTTCATTGGAAGCTATAAAGTCAAGATTGAATAAATAGTAAGTTTCTGATTTTGGAAGATGAAGAATAAATCAACCAACAGATCTATAAGGGAAGAATATCTAGCGAATAAGTTAACCTTTCAACCAATAATAGTTGCTGAATAAATTTATTGCAAGAGTAGATAGCAACTTCATATTTTCAACATACACTTTTGGATGGGAGCAATTGATTTCTGTTTTAAAACATTTTAAGTTTTTAATTTAGCCTAGAAAAATTAGTCATATAACGTATGGTATTGTATTCAAACTTATTTTTATGCGATAGACACGCGTTTTTATAAACCAATATCCGCAGCGGTCAGTTTAATAACTGATTTGTTCAACATTGGAAAACACAATTTTAAACCATAAGTACAAATTTACTTAATTGTATTAATTAGTTAATTTTAAATTATATTGTTATTTAAATATATATTTAATTTATTTTCTTTAATTATATTAGTCATTATACATCCGTTTTATAAATAAATGTGGTTTTAGTAAGTGTTAAGAATTTTTTTATAAGACACTTACTGACACAATATTCATTAACCCATTGCCGCACACTTTTTAATTGACGACCGTGCTCAGAAACACACTTTTTGTTTTTCAATTGTTTATGACTGCCATATGAAATTGAGCGTCATTTATATGTTTGGAAGTGAAAATAATCACATTTTCTCACAGTTTTCCCATGAAAACTCTCGACGGCTATAGTCGTCATTTGCTCATCACATCATTTTTTCTATATATTTCCGCCTACAGAAACAAATGACGGCTATAGCCGTCCGGTATTTTGGTGATATATAGACAAATGAGGGCTATAGCCGTCATTTGCGCGAACATAATAGGACGGCTATAGCCGTCATTTGTTTCTGTAGGCGGAAATATATATCGAATTGCTAATCATTAAAAATCGCACAAAGAACAATTAATATGTTATCTGGAATGTTACATCTTTTTTTCTTTGATGTATTACTGAATAATTAACAAATAAATGCATTAGTACACTTCGTAAGAATGATGTTCCTTTTTTTATTAATTAAAATATGCAGGACGGCTTTAGCCGTCATTTGGATATAAATCAACAAAAATTTGACGGCTATAGCCGTCATTTGCGGGAATGGGTTAAACCAACCGAACCAATCTATAATTAAAATTCAAGAATTATATAACGTTAGAGCCAATTCCACAAACAATCAGTTCGTCTGGCAGTTCCGTGGGTTTATCAAATGTTGTAAATGATAGAAAATATGTTTAAAGTTAATAGTAATATCACAGCAATCAAATTAGATTTTTCATTTGAGCAAAATGAAAACAAAATAAACTTCTGATAATTCCAATGTCATCGCTGCATCTGTGATTTTTCGTTAAACTGCGTATACGTATACGCAAAAAAAAAGTATTTTTGATTGTATGCGGGTATTTACAGAAAATGAAATCGCAGTTAAAATTTTTACGTTTACATAGGATGAAATATCACTTTTAGGTTGTCTCAGGTAATATTTTTCAATTTGTAAAAATTTTGAAATTTTAGCGTATTAGTATTTAACTTTAGTTGTTATCAAGTTGGAACTTAAATTCAAAAGTATAACATAGAAGACTATCACTATAAATTTATTGCTATAGCTCTAGCTTCATGGTTCATTAATATTAAAATGATAATTTTTTTTTAAATATGTTAAAATTATAAATTTGTTTGTCTCTTTTTTATATGAATTGCAATTTGTCATGAACTTTTATAACTGTTTCTTAACATAATCACTTTAAAACTATAATAAAGCTCAATAAAAAAATCGTAAAAAGAATTTTATTTTATTTCATATCAAAGGTTTCACTTTAAACAGCTGGTCTTTTATACTGCTTCTGAACAGAGGTCAAAAAATAAATGATAATTTCCAGTAACGGGTAATTATACCAGATTTTTTAATAATATTTATCTTACATAAACAAATTGCAAATTTACTTATAATACAATTAGTTTGTAAATATTTACATTTCTTATAGTGATTTGTTGATTTCACAATAACGACAAATTTTTTGTAGAAATTACTATGATTATAATTTGTTTGTAAATATTATCATTTGTAATATTTATTTGTTGAGAATACAAGAATGGCAAGTTTCTTGTAAAATTTACTAAAAGTACAAATCATTTGTAAATACAACCATTTCTAAAATTTATTTATTGACTTTACAAGCATGACAATTTACTTGTAGTACTTGTTAATATTACAATTTCATTGTACGTTTTGCGATTTCTAACATTTACTTGTTGATTTTACAAGAACTGAAAAAAAATTGCAAATGTGACAATTTATTTGTTCACTTTGCTAATTTTACATTAGTCATAAATTATTTGTAAAATAAACAATTATTACAATTTAAATATTGAAATTACAATAAACAAAAATATTAATTTTAACAATAATTACAGTAAATATTATAATTTTTTTGTTGGCTCAAAATCAATCCTGGAAATTGTTGAATTTGTCGGTTTTTTTTGTAGATTCAATCAATTTTTTCTCTCAGTGCCGTAATAGGTGGGAATAAATAATTTTGTAACGATGAGTAGAAATAAAGGTTCTTTTGAATGAACAACATCGTCAGATATATCATATATATTGTAATTAGAATAATAACGCGTGTTTCATTTCGCATTCTCGGAACACCGCAAATTGGCGGCGTCGATAAAAATAATAAAAATTTATAATACATATTTAACTATTGTAAAAGATAATAAGATTCTTCTACAAAGAAAGAATAATGGCCCTATTCCATTCAAAAATACGAAATTTTGTACAAAATTAAAAAGAGACAAGAATAAAATATTTACATGAGAGTGACTAAGACACATTTTTTTTATAGTAGAAGGGGAATGTAGGGGAATTTTTCGACTACGATATAAACATAACCTAAAAATTATTTAAATACAGTAAAACCTATACTTTTTACGCTATTTGTAGATACTCCTGATGATGACCTAACAAGTCGAAATCGATCGAGTGATTTTTTAAACTTTTTGAAAAATATTCAAAATATTCTGCGAAACAAAAAACAAGTGATTAATAAAAATGTGTTTATTAAGAGTACAATAAAACCTGGTTATAAAATCCTCGGATATAACGAAAACCTCTTTATAACGCTCAATTCTCTCGATCTCAATTTTTTTCCTATATAACATAATAAAAATTACCCTCAATATAACGAACCTCGTTATAACGATATAATGAACAACATTTCTGTTCAAATTAATAAAACACTTGTATTTTGTATTGTTTATAAAACGAACGAACTTTTATTTTGTCTCGTCTCCTTTACTCGAGTGTTTCAAATTTTTATTTTGTATTTTATTAAGCGTTTTTATATTACAATACATAATACATATTGATTACCCTTCAAACATTTATAACTTAGAAACAATACAAATGTTATGTTCTAATATTATAAATTGATATTGGATAAAACCATGGCTTTTAAAAATGATCCTTGTTTTAGAGGTAAACGGAGCAAAGGTCGACTTACTGTGCTCTTAGGGGCAAATATTACTGGAAAGGATAAGTTACTGGTACTAGTTATTGGTAAACATAAAAACCGAAGATGTATCAAAAATATTCGCACTCTACCGGTTTTATATAAATCAAATTTGAAAGCTTGGATGACTTTCCAGAAGTGGGAATTTTATCTTCGTCATATTGATAAGCCATACTTTGCTCAAAAAGGCAAAATTTTGTTGATAGTGGATAATTGTCCGTCGCTTTTATAAGTTGAAGGTTTACAATTTATAACATTTAAGTGCTTATCTCCAATTTCTACAAGTTTAATACAACCACTAAACCAGGGTATTATACAAAACTTTAAAGTTTTTTACAGAAAACTTTTGATCAAAAAAGTTATATAGAGTCTCGATAACAACAGTATCTTGCCTCATTTTTATGTATTAGATGGCTGTGTGATGATAAAGTTTGCATGGGATTAAGTACAGTCAAACACTATTTCTAACTGCTTTAAACATTGAAGAAAACTTCAACAGTGTTTGCCTTGAAATGGATGAAATTTATTGGCAAAATTCATTAATGCAAACACTAAATGAAAATGTCGATTTGCCCGAATATTTGACTGTAGATGAAAATGTTATCGTTACAGACGATAGCAATGAAGTGATTTTAAGGTCGATGGAAACTAATTCGGATGAAAATGTTGATGACGATAGCGACAATGAAATGGAAGTGCCCTCGATGAAACACATAGATAAACATTTAAATCTTATAGCAATTTCTTTCCAAAAACAGTTGATTTACAAATCAAAAAAAAAATGATTTGAGATCAAAAAATGTTGATCGAAATACCGTGGTACGTTCTTTCCAAATAAAAAAATTGATTTTCTTTTATCGCAATCAATTTTGAAAAATCTCAACATTTCATTAGATTCTTTTTGACGTTAACAAACACATAAATATGTTTACGTCAAAAATATAAACATAAACACTTCATAAAATATAAACATAAACATTATAACTTTTTGACTATAGTTGGCCGTGAGAATTTGACATACGAAATAATTTTAATTTGCATTAAAATAATTGTTTCGTTTTCACTGTGTTAAAATAATTGTGTTGACAAAAAATTGTGTTGATAATTTGTTGACAATAAACTGTCAATATACATTTTTTGAAAATTGAATGTCAATTTGTCACAGATTCATTACAAAAAAAAATCAATCGCGTATCGTGTTCTTTGCCACACAAAAAAATTAATTAATTTTTGATTTTTGGAAAAAACTTGTCATTAAGCTGCAATACGGATTTTCAAATTGAACTTCAATTTGTTAACAATAGTGAAAGAAAACTGGATCAAATAAGACGTGTCCCTTTTAAACAAACAAATTACCGATTTACAAAAATTTTCCTAATGACTTTTGCCTTTTATTCTTTTTATATATTAAAACACCAACCCAACGAACAAATTTTTTTTTCATACTTTTCTGTATTTAAAAAGTCGTAAGTTTTCTATTGAGACTTGTACCCCTGTGCTCTCGCGGAAACATTTATTAATACGAAAAAGAGTTTAGTCGGGCTTTTCTATGAATTATCTATGAAAAGTGATCTTGGAAAGTTTAATAATATTTGTATATTGTATTAAAATATAAAATCTATAAATTTATATACAATTAATATTAAAATTATCAATTTAAAAATGGAAAAAGTGTCTCGGGTGTACCTGAAGCAACCTTCGTTTTTTCCACTGGTGGCGTTTTCTATACTTTCCCTACTCTCAATTGGGGATGCGCGTTAACTTGAATTAATGTATTACTGTTGAAATATAATATCGTTCAAATAAAACAAAACTTTAATAATGGTTCAAATAATTCTTCCTTATAACGACCAATAAAACGAACCCTCTTTATAAAAAACACTGGATATAATGAATACATTTTGTGGTCCCGAGAGTTTCGTTATAACCAGGTTTTACTGTAATTTAAGTTTGCACATTTTCAACACGACGTTCATTTGCAAGATTTTTTTAAAATCTGTACCCAAAGAAAAGGAAATACCTAAATCGTGTACTGCCATCAAATAAATTGTATTTATATAGCACAAGCGCGATTGGTATAACTTTCTATTGGTTTTTTAATGGTCGCCTAGTTAGCGCCACGATCTATGCTAGCGAGAGGCTGTTGTTTATATGAGAAAATGCCATATTTTGCTTAATATTCAGTCGAATTAAGGTCAACTATGAAATTTGGATCTTGTTCGGTTTTTGTTTTAAAATATGCCATAAGATTTCAGCCACTTTTCATTAAAAGACGAATATGATACTCGCGAACTAATATGATTCAGGACAAACATTTTCAAGAAAACATGTTTTTTTAGTTTTTGTTTTTGTTTAGCTACGTTAATATCAACCTCTTCTGGGACATTAACCCTGAAATTCCCGTTGTTAAAACAGTTGCACAGATTCTTTGTCTGAAAATTGGAATTGAAAAATCTCGGGTCTTGTAAATTTTCTAATAGTTTTGAGTGTTCTGCGTAATTTTTATTTGCTGCAAAACGTTTTTTGGTCTTTCCGTGTAACTTTGCCGTATTTTTTTATAAGCGCCCGATTGATTGTATCCGGGCACACGTGTAATATTAATAAAATTTCTTTAAAAAATTGTATGGAGCACAAATAAAACAGCACCGCGGTATATCAAATAACAACTTATACTACACCTTGACGCGAATGAAGTTTTTACTAAATCTTACTAAATGCTGGTTGCTATTCGTTCGCATATATTCAGGGGAAAATATTTGAATTTCTTTTGTAAACATGATTTAAAAATTTAATAATATTTAATTATTTTAAAGAATTTAATTAATCAAAATAAATGAATTAACTTATTCAATTAGAATTAAGGTCCAATTTAATTATAATTTGTTGACCTTAATTTATTTAATAATAAATAAAAACTAGTTTTATTTTTTGAACTTTTAACAATATTTATTCGTCCTCAGTTTCTACTTTAGTTTTATTATAACTAGTTTTTATGTATAGTTAATTTAAGTAATAAAAGTACACAAAAAGTGTAAAACATGAGTAATCGTATAAAAAATGCTAATTTATTTATAAATAAATCTAGTTGTGAACAGACAATTCCGCAAAATTACTATCTCCAAGTATTTTTATGTTAACTAATTAGTAATACTCTGGCTGTAAAAAAATTCAACAATTTATTATGTTAAACTATTATTTAAAATTTATTAAATAATTACAATAAACATTAAATGAAACTAATTTTATCCCCTTACAATTAAATCTATAAATAAATGGAACAATTTAACATAAATTAAATAATTATATTTAAATAAATATTATTATTATAGAATTTAATTTTATTTACTTATTTAATAAACCTTTGGCCTTTACTACACCTACGACCTAAATAACTGAAAATAGCGATTATTTATTAAAATGCATCGTGGCAATAAAGAATACTAAAGGCAGTTCCGCCAAAATATCATCGGTCTCACGCTATTTTTATGTTAGCCAAGGAACCCAATAGCCAAAATTATATAAGAAAAAAAACTCAAACAAGTTAAAATACCAGTGACGAGAGTGACAATTCAAAACAAACACACGAAAGCAAAGAAAAACATGCAACAGACATTTCCGTAACTAGCTTTAACATTTGTGGGGATTTAATAAATAAAATGTACAAATAAAATCGAGAAGTAACTAAAAGTTCCTGTTCTACGAAAAAATATTAAAAAAGATTTTGCCAATCAGCCCGCGATCTCATTACGATTTTCTGTTAGTCCATTGAGTCAACAACATGTGTACTGAGTTTTAGGAAAACCCCTTGGATTTTGCTACCCTTATGGCATGTACAACTAAAATCGAGAAGAAACTTAAAGTTTTTGTTCTACGAAAAAATATTAAAAAAGATTTTGCCAATCAACCCGCGATCTCATTACGATTTTCTGTTAGTCCATTGAGTCAACAACATGTGTGCTGAGTTTTAGAAAAATCCCTTGGATTTTACTACCCTTATGGCATGTTCAACTAAAATCGAGAAGAAACTTAAAGTTCCTGTTCTACGAAAAATATTAAATTAGATTTTGCCAATCAGCCCGCAATCTCATTACGATTTTCAGTTAGCCCATTGAGTCAACAACATGTGTACTGAGTTTTAGGAAAATCCCTTGGATTTTACTACCCTTATGGCATGTACAACTAAAATCGAGAAGAAACTTAAAGTTCCTGTTCTACGAAAAAATATTGAAAAAGATTTTGCCAATCAGCCCGCGATCTCATTACGATTTTCTGTTAGTCCATTAAGTCAACAACATGTGTGCTGAGTTTTAGAAAAATCCCTTGGATTTTGCTACCCTTATGGCATGAACAACTAAAATCGAGAAGAAACTTAAAGTTTCTGTTCTACGAAAATATATTAACAAAGATTTTGCCAATCAACCCGCGATCTCATTACGATTATCTGTTAGTACATTGAGTCAACAACATGTGTGCTGAGTTTTAGAAAAATCCCTTGGATTTTGCTACCCTTATGGCAGGCACGATTTTGGCATTACGATTTTCTGTTAGTCCATTGAGTCAACAACATGTGTGCTGAGTTTTAGGAAAATCCCTTTGATTTTACTACCCTTATGGCATGTACAACTAAAATCGAGAAGAAACTTAAAGTTTCTGTTCTACGAAAAAATATTAACAAAGATTTTGCCAATCAGCCCGCGATCTCATTACGATTTTCTGTTAGTCCATTAAGTCAACAACATGTGTGCTGAGTTTTAGGAAAATCCCTTGGATTTTACTACCCTTATGGCATGAACAACTAAAATCATGAAGTAACTAAAAGTTTCAGTTCTACGAAAAAATATTAAAAAAGATTTTGCCAATCAGCCCGCGATCTCATTACGTTTTTCTGTTAGTCCATTGATTCAACACATGTGTGCTGAGTTTTAGAAAAATCCCTTGGATTTTGCTACCCTTATGGCATGAACAACTAAATCGTGAAGTAACTAAAAGTTTCTGTTCTACGAAAAAATATTAAATAAGATTTTGCCAATCAACCCGCGATCTCATTACGATTTTCTGTTAGTCCATTGAGTCAACAACATGTGTGCTGAGTTTTAGAAAAATCCCTTGGATTTTGCTACCCTTATGGCAGGCACGATTTTGGCATTACGATTTTCTGTTAGTCCATTGAGTCAACAACATTTGTACTGAGTTTTAGGAAAATCCCTTGGATTTTGCTACCATTATGGCATGTACAACTAAAATCGAGAAGAAACTTAAAGTTTCTGTTCTACGAAAAAATATTAACAAAGATTTTGCCAATCAACCCGCGATCTCATTACGATTTTCTGTTAGTCCATTGAGTCAACAACATGTGTGCTGAGTTTTAGGAAACTGCCTTGGATTTTGCTACCCTTATGGCAGGCACGATTTTGACATTACGATTTTCTGTTCCTCCATTGAGTCAACAACATGTGTGCTGAGTTTTAGAAAAATCCCTTGGATTTTACTACCCTTATGGCAGGCACGATTTTGGCATTACGATTTTCTGTTAGTCCATTAAGTCAACAACATGTGTGCTGAGTTTTAGGAAAATCCCTTTGATTTTACTACCTTTAAGGCATGTACAACTAAAATCGAGAAGAAACTTAAAGTTTCTGTTCTACGAAAAATATTAAATTAGATTTTGCCAATCAGCCCGCGATCTTATTACGATTTTCTGTTAGCTTATTGAGTCAATAACATGTGTACTGAGTTTTAGGAAAATCCCTTGGATTTTACTACCCTTATGGCATGTACAAATAAAATCGAGAAGTAACTAAAAGTTACTGTTCTACGAAAAAATATTAAAAAAGATTTTGCCAATCAGCCCGCGATCTCATTACGATTTTCTGTTAGTCCATTGAGTCAACAACATGTGTACTGAGTTTTAGGAAAACCCCTTGGATTTTGCTACCCTTATGGCATGTACAACTAAAATCGAGAAGAAACTTAAAGTTTCTGTTCTACGAAAATATATTAACAAAGATTTTGCCAATCAACCCGCGATCTCATTACGATTATCTGTTAGTCCATTGAGTCAACAACATGTGTACTGAGTTTTAGAAAAATCCCTTGGATTTTGCTACCCTTATGGCAGGCACGATTTTGGCATTACGATTTTCTGTTAGTCCATTGAGTCAACAACATGTGTGCTGAGTTTTAGGAAAATCCCTTTGATTTTACTACCCTTATGGCATGTACAACTAAAATCGAGAAGAAACTTAAAGTTTCTGTTCTACGAAAAAATATTAACAAAGATTTTGCCAATCAGCCCGCGATCTCATTACGATTTTCTGTTAGTCCATTAAGTCAACAACATGTGTGCTGAGTTTTAGGAAAATCCCTTGGATTTTACTACCCTTATGGCATGAACAACTAAAATCATGAAGTAACTAAAAGTTTCAGTTCTACGAAAAAATATTAAAAAAGATTTTGCCAATCAGCCCGCGATCTCATTACGTTTTTCTGTTAGTCCATTGATTCAACACATGTGTGCTGAGTTTTAGAAAAATCCCTTGGATTTTGCTACCCTTATGGCATGAACAACTAAATCGTGAAGCAACTAAAAGTTTCTGTTCTACGAAAAAATATTAAATAAGATTTTGCCAATCAACCCGCGATCTCATTACGATTTTCTGTTAGTCCATTGAGTCAACAACATGTGTGCTGAGTTTTAGAAAAATCCCTTGGATTTTGCTACCCTTATGGCAGGCACGATTTTGGCATTACGATTTTCTGTTAGTCCATTGAGTCAACAACATGTGTACTGAGTTTTAGGAAACTCCCTTGGGTTTTGCTACCCTTATGGTATGAACAACTAAATCGTGAAGTAACTAAAAGTTTCTGTTCTACGAAAAAATATTAAAAAGGATTTTGCCAATCAGCCCGCGATCTCATTACGATTTTCTGTTAGTCCATTGAGTCAACAACATGTGTACTGAGTTTTAGAAAAATCCCTTGGATTTTACTACCTTTATGGCATGAACAACTAAAATCGTGAAGTAACTAAAAGTTTCTGTTCTACGAAAAAATATTAAAAAAGATTTTGCCAATCAGCCCGCGATCTCATTACGATTTTCTGTTAGTCCATTGAGTCAACAACATGTGTGCTGAGTTTTAGAAAAATCCCTTGGATTTTGCTACCCTTATAGCAGGCACGATTTTGGCATTTCGATTTTCTGTTAGTCCATTGAGCCAACAACATGTGTACTGAGTTTAAGGAAAATCCCTTGGGTTTTGCTACCCTTATGGCATGAACAACTAAAATCGAGAAGAAACTTAAAGTTTCTGTTCTACGAAAAAATATTAACAAAGATTTTGCCAATCAACCCGCGATCTCATTACGATTTTCTGTTAGTCCATTGAGTCAACAACATGTGTGCTGAGTTTTAGGAAACTGCCTTGGATTTTGCTACCCTTATGGCAGGCACGATTTTGACATTACGATTTTCTGTTCCTCCATTGAGTCAACAACATGTGTGCTAAGTTTTAGAAAAATCCCTTGGATTTTGCTACCCTTATGGCAGGCACGATTTTGGCATTACGATTTTCTGCTAGTCCATTGAGTCAACAACATGTGTGCTGAGTTTTAGGAAAATCCCTTTGATTTTACTACCTTTAAGGCATGTACAACTAAAATCGAGAAGAAACTTAAAGTTTCTGTTCTACGAAAAATATTAAATTAGATTTTGCCAATCAGCCCGCGATCTTATTACGATTTTCTGTTAGCTTATTGAGTCAATAACATGTGTACTGAGTTTTAGGAAAATCCCTTGGATTTTACTACCCTTATGGCATGTACAAATAAAATCGAGAAGTAACTAAAAGTTCCTGTTCTACGAAAAAATATTGAAAAAGATTTTGCCAATCAGCCCGCAATCTCATTACGATTTTCAGTTAGCCCATTGAGTCAACAACATGTGTACTGAATTTTAGGAAAATCCCTTGGATTTTACTACCCTTATGGCATGTACAACTAAAATCGAGAAGAAACTTAAAGTTCCTGTTCTACGAAAAAATATTGAAAAAGATTTTGCCAATCAGCCCGCGATCTCATTACGATTATCTGTTAGTCCATTGAGTCAACAACATGTGTGCTGAGTATTAGAAAAATCCCTTGGATTTTGCTACCCTTATGGCAGGCACGATTTTGGCATTACGATTTTCTGTTAGTCCATTGAGTCAACAACATGTGTACTGAGTTTTAGAAAAACCCCTTGGATTTTGCTACCCTTATGGCATGAACAACTAAAATCGAGAAGAAACTTAAAGTTTCTGTTCTACGAAAAAATATTAAAAAAGATTTTGCCAGTCAACCCGCGATCTCATTACGATTTTCTGTTAGTCCATTGAGTCAACAACATGTGTGCTGAGTTTTAGGAAAATCCCTTGGATTTTACTACCCTTATGGCATGTTCAACTAAAATCGAGAAGAAACTTAAAGTTCCTGTTCTACGAAAAATATTAAATTAGATTTTGCCAATCAGCCCGCAATCTCATTACGATTTTCAGTTAGCCCATTGAGTCAACAACATGTGTACTGAATTTTAGGAAAATCCCTTGGATTTTACTACCCTTATGGCATGTACAACTAAAATCGAGAAGAAACTTAAAGTTCCTGTTCTACGAAAAAATATTGAAAAAGATTTTGCCAATCAGCCCGCGATCTCATTACAATTTTCTGTTAGTCCATTAAGTCAACAACATGTGTGCTGAGTTTTAGGAAAATCCCTTGGATTTTGCTACCCTTATGGCATGAACAACTAAAATCGAGAAGAAACTTAAAGTTTCTGTTCTACGAAAATATATTAACAAAGATTTTGCCAATCAACCCGCGATCTCATTACGATTATCTGTTAGTCCATTGAGTCAACAACATGTGTGCTGAGTATTAGAAAAATCCCTTGGATTTTGCTACCCTTATGGCAGGCACGATTTTGGCATTACGATTTTCTGTTAGTCCATTGAGTCAACAACATGTGTGCTGAGTTTTAGGAAAATCCCTTGGATTTTGCTACCCTTATGGCAGGCACGATTTTGGCATTACGATTTTCTGTTAGTCCATTGAGTCAACAACATGTGTGCTGAGTTTTAGAAAACTCCCTTGGATTTTGCTACCCTTATGGCATGTACAACTAAAATCGAGAAGAAACTTAAAGTTTCTGTTCTACAAAAATATATTAACAAAGATTTTGCCAATCAACCCGCGATCTCATTACGATTTTCTGTTAGTCCATTGAGTCAACAACATGTGTGCTGAGTTTTAGGAAAATCCCTTGGATTTTGCTACCCTTATGGCATGAACAACTAAATCGTGAAGTAACTAAAAGTTTCTGTTCTACGAAAAAATCATAAATAAGATTTTGCCAATCAACCCGCGATCTCATTACGATTTTCTGTTAGTCCATTGAGTCAACAACATGTGTGCTGAGTTTTAGAAAAATCCCTTGGATTTTGCTACCCTTATGGCAGGCACGATTTTGGCATTACGATTTTCTGTTAGTCCATTGAGTCAACAACATGTGTGCCGAGTTTTAGAAAACTCCCTTGGATTTTGCTACCCTTATGGCATGTACAACTAAAATCGAGAAGAAACTTAAAGTTTCTGTTCTACGAAAATATATTAACAAAGATTTTGCCAATCAACCCGCGATCTCATTACGATTTTCTGTTAGTCCATTGAGTCAACAACATGTGTGCTGAGTTTTAGAAAAATCCCTTGGATTTTGCTACCCTTATGGCAGGCACGATTTTGGCATTACGATTTTCTGTTAGTCCATTGAGTCAACAACATGTGTGCTGAGTTTTAGAAAACTCCCTTGGATTTTGCTACCCTTATGGCATGTACAACTAAAATCGAGAAGAAACTTAAAGTTTCTGTTCTACGAAAAAATATTAAAAAAGATTTTGCCAATCAACCCGCGATCTCATTACGATTTTCTGTTAGTCTATTGAGTCAACAACATGTGTACTGAGTTTTAGGAAAATCCCTTGGATTTTACTACCCTTATGGCATGTTCAACTAAAATCAAGAAGAAACTTAAAGTTCCTGTTCTACGAAAAATATTAAATTAGATTTTGCCAATCAGCCCGCAATCTCTTTACGATTTTCAGTTAGCCCATTGAGTCAACAACATGTGTACTGAGTTTTAGGAAAATCCCTTGGATTTTACTACCCTTATGGCATGTACAACTAAAATCGAGAAGAAACTTAAAGTTCCTGTTCTACGAAAAAATATTAAAAAAGATTTTGCCAATCAGCCCGCGATCTCATTACGATTTTCTGTTAGTCCATTAAGTCAACAACATGTGTACTGAGTTTTAGGAAAATCCCTTGGATTTTGCTACCCTTATGGCATGAACAACTAAAATCGAGAAGAAACTTAAAGTTTCTGTTCTACGAAAAAATATTAACAAAGATTTTGCCAATCAGCCCGCAATCTCATGACGATTTTCTGTTAGTCCATTAAGTCAACAACATGTGTGCCGAGTTTTAGGAAAATCCCTTGGATTTTACTACCCTTATGGCATGAACAACTAAAATCATGAAGTAACTAAAAGTTTCTGTTCTACGAAAAAATATTAAAAAAGATTTTGCCAATCAGCCCGCGATCTCATTACGATTTTCTGTTAGTCCATTGATTCAACACATGTGTGCTGAGTTTTAGAAAAATCCCTTGGATTTTGCTACCCTTATGGCATGAACAACTAAATCGTGAAGTAACTAAAAGTTTCTGTTCTACGAAAAAATATTAAATACGATTTTGCTAATCAACCCGCGATCTCATTACGATTTTCTGTTAGTCCATTGAGTCAACAACATGTGTGCTGAGTTTTAGAAAAATCCCTTGGATTTTGCTACCCTTATGGCAGGCACGATTTTGGCATTACGATTTTCTGTTAGTCCATTGAGTCAACAACATGTGTACTGAGTTTTAGGAAACTCCCTTGGGTTTTGCTACCCTTATGGTATGAACAACTAAATCGTGAAGTAACTAAAAGTTTCTGTTCTACGAAAAAATATTAACAAAGATTTTGCCAATCAGCCCGCGATCTCATTACGATTTTCTGTTAGTCCATTGAGTCAACAACATGTGTGCTGAGTTTTAGAAAAATTCCTTGGATTTTGCTACCCTTATGGCAGGCACGATTTTAGCATAACGATTTTCTGTTAGTCCATTGAGTCAACAACATGTGTACTGAGTTTTAGGAAAATCCCTTGGATTTTGCTACCCTTATAGCAGGCACGATTTTGGCATTTCGATTTTCTGTTAGTCCATTGAGCCAACAACATGTGTACTGAGTTTTAGGAAAATCCCTTGGGTTTTGCTACCCTTATGGCATGAACAACTAAAATCGTGAAGTAACTAAAAGTTTCTGTTCTACGAAAAAATATTAAAAAAGATTTTGCCAATCAGCCCACGATTGGATTATCTTAAGAATTAAAATATTTGCCCCTGAATATATGTAAATGAATAGCAAAGACATTTGGTAAGGTTTAGTAAAAAGTTCAATCATCTATATAGGCTAATGAAGAATTTGCTAAATTTGCACTATATTCATTTAGTACGATTTAGTAGAAACTTCAGAAGCATACACCTTGAATTTATTTTATATATATTTTGGGATTGCCTGTATGTATAACCAAAACATTCATAAACTGTGCTAACAATTTTAAACGAAAAGTGGTGAAAGGCAAAAATAGTATTTTGTTCGTAATTGCGAATATTGCAGCCCTATATCGAAATTGTTGGCCTAAATTTACGTCCGTAACTTCGAATTTTCGTAAAGCTAGCGTCCATAAAGCGGGAGGCAATTTTTCATTTGCAGATAGATGCCCTCGTTAGAGATTTTGAATTTATTTCAAATTTAACTTAAGAAATGCTTGAATCGAATGAAAAACGTGGGGCCTACTATGGAAATCGACCGCCGTCGATTTTTGTTCGTTGTTTGTATTCAGCAACGGTAATTACTATTGCTGAATATAAACAACGAACAAAAATCAACGGCGGTCGATTTCAATAGTAGGCCCCCATTTCTGGTGGTCCACTTAGCATAGGTCAGTGTCGGTGTCGGTTCATATACTAATGTAACCCTATCTTAT
Organism: Nephrotoma appendiculata; assembly: GCA_947310385.1. Taxonomy (NCBI): domain Eukaryota; kingdom Metazoa; phylum Arthropoda; class Insecta; order Diptera; family Tipulidae; genus Nephrotoma; species Nephrotoma appendiculata. Next base: position 283,137,473 of record OX371225.1, on the reverse strand, counting down.
TTGGCCTTTAGGATAACTAGATAATTATCTAATGACTAGGCAGCTTCTTTATAAGACCGGATAACGTTAAATAAAGAGAAACGCCAACGGCGCAAAAATTCTCTACGTAATATACGTAATAAATTTCTTGTCGACACCGTGTAGATTACATTGCGTAATCAACCTCACCCAACCCTGATACCAATTGAACCTTTTGAAACGTAAGCAAAAAAATGGAAATTGAATATTTACCGAATTCAGCACAATCAAAAGAGACACCACCACATAATCAGCGGTATTAGAAAAATTTTTTGCATGAAAATGGTTTATGACAATTAAATTCATACAAAACACAATTCATCCTAATAATAATTTTTTATTATCAGTCTAACTTTCAAAAAATTTTAAAACCAGTTTAACCCAGTTTTTCTTTTAAGATCTACATTTGCTAATAATTAATAAATCTGAGAGATGGAAGCCGTAGTCAACATAATACAATCCCCAAAACCTTTCTCGTTAGTCTGCCAAATTGAAAATGATAGAAACCTAACCCCAACCAAATCTCGCTCTATTGATTCTACGATTCTGTGTCAAGTATTAAATTTAACAACGCATCGCCTAAAAACTCAACGACACGTATAAACTTTAAGATTTTTACCCAATTTTGATAAACCTACATCATTACACACAGGGACATATACTATATAGAAAATACCCCGGCCAATATATACCTATACACGCATACATTTGTCACCCCTGTTCAATAATCTAAACTAAAATAATATCAACTCGAAAATATTATAGGAAAAATATAAAAAGAAAAGTTTGTTACACCAACCATCACCATACAATAATAATAATCATCATCATCATCATCATCATCGTGATCATCTTTCTATATACACACAAAGAACAAGTGGGAAAAACTAACAAAAACTCGGAAAAATATATAAATACAGTGTATCTATCATACTTCGTCATTTCAGATCGAATCCATGGTATAAAAATATCGAAAAGTAGTGTAAAGGCGCTCTCACACACAGCGTATCCAAAAAAATACTAAAAAAGGAATATTTAAATAAGCAAAAATAGAAAACTCAAATAAAATAGATAAAGTGTAAGTGTATAACAGTGTATATAAAAATTATGTAGCAGCTCGTTTCTACTATACACATAAAAATATAAATTTATACAAAGATATTTTTCCCGTTTCGCTTTTCATTCGAAGGGTGATTTTTTCACACAAGCACACAACAAAAAAAAATACGACAAAGAGCGATGAAAATTTATAAAAAAAAAAAAAAAAATCAATAATTTGCAGAAAACTGAGGGAACGATTTATCTCCTCTTTTTATGAAATTTTAGAGTTTAGTTTGGATGTTTAGGGGTTGCTTTCACAAACAAAATTTTTTTTTTTGTTCGTGTGCTTTCTTTTTTGTGCCGGGGTAGCTGAATACTTTTATACAGCTCCGACACTTTCATTTTCTCTTATACATTTCCTTTTTTGTATTTCTCTTTTGTGCGTTCGACTTTCTTTCGTCTTATTTTCATTTTTTTTTTTAATCAATTTAGGTCTAAATAAATTGTTGATTGCTATATAAAACTTCTTTTCTGTGCGTTATTAGTTTTCTTTTCTTCTGTTCGCTTTTCTTTACTTTAGCGATTTTCCGAGTTTACAAAAAAGAATATGGTTTAATTTGTTTTATGGCTTTTGTGCTGTTTTCTCGTCGAATTTATATCTCCTTATATCTTTATATGCTCGTATATACGTTTGTAGTGTTTTGTGTGTTACCCAGGCGCGCTAAGCCCTGAACTATAATACATATATACACATACACACAAACACACATGATCATAAAAGCTCGTAAATATTTTTTTTTTTTATTGAGAGCTTGGAACCAAACCAGACCAGAAAATGATTCAGTTTGCATAAAACACACAAAAAAAATGTTTTGTTCGTTTATATGTTGAGTATGCATTTGAGACATAACCATTTTCCATGTAGCTGCTTTTTTGTGTGACGTGTGTATGGTTAACTTATAGCACACGAAAGGAATGAAACCAAACCAAAGTAGAAAAATAAAAGGAAATTTATTTGACCTTTTTGCTATTTTCAAAGTTGATTTTTATTTTATTTTATTTCGTTCGTTCGTTTGTGTATTTGGAAAATTTATACATTTTACATTGTGTGTAGTATATATATGTACATTATACAGTAGAGCCTCGAAAGAATTTACAAAATAACCAAACCGAACCGAAAAATATTGTTTTAAGCAATTTCACCATGCATGAATGACATTATATTTGAATGGTTTGTATATATAAAGACAACAACAATTTTATGTTTTGTTTTCGTTTGGCAAAACCTCTCAAGGGGTTTCTTTGTGCCGAATGGTGATGTACAATTGAGACGTACCTTTGATGGTAATACAATGTATGCACGGCAACAACAACTTTTTTGTGTTGTGTTGCGGACTTTAAATAATTAATTAGAAAAATTTGATGGAGTTTTAATGTCGTCGATGATTGAAAATGTTGTGTTTACAACCATTCCACTACTCTGCATAATACATAAAATAACAGCTTGCTGTACATAAAAACCATGCTAAAATACGACATCAAAACAAAGCGAAGACGACGTACATAAAATATTTTGCCTCTTCGCTCCGTATCTAGATAATATTTTTTTTTTATCTTTTGATGATGAAAACAATTACAAGACATAAAAATCTTTTGTGCGCTTATAATAAAATTAAATTATTTTTATGTCTTAAATATAAAAATAATAAAAAAAATAATTTATTAAAATGATTAAATTAAATTATTTTTTTTTCGTACTTTGCTTTCTTGTGTCTTGTGTTAACGGGCAAAATATAAAAAAAAAAAATTGAAAAATTGTAATTTATCGATATGCCATTTTCCACCCACACCTATTACACCCATATCTTCCTTAAAGATATGTAATTTAGTTAAAATTGATTTTTTGCTTTAGTTTTGATTTTTTTTTTGCGAATGGGAGGATATGAGCTTTTGTGTTCAAAACTTGATTTTTTATTTATTTGCTCGTTATCAGAACGATCTAAATATTTTCAAACTAGATTTCATGTAAAGTGAAATATTGCTAGTGATAAGACTGAGTATATTGAACCGAAGCTATTTATTTTGCAACAATGTATAGATTGAATTGAAATGGGATGGTTTACAATGCTTTTATTTCTATAATTTACGTAACAAACGGCTCCCACTCTCAATACTTTGAATTGCCTAATTTGGAGTGGGTGCCCTGCCAATTGTTATGATTTGACAAGTATATTGCGATAGTCACTCATCTGACTAGATTCAGTGGGAAAAATTTCATTAATTTTCGTATAAGATCTGATGTGCACTGCAGAGCACAAAACGATAACAACGAAACAAACGATAACGATCACTAATTGTGATTTCTAAACAGTCATTCCATTTATCCCGACCTTCAGAATCATTTTGAGTAACTGTAAAAGTTTGCCGTGATACTGAGTGCGGCTTCAATATATATAACATCAACGTCATGTTGTTGTAGCTTAAGTGCTCATCAATCTAATTGACAAACAATTGGGTGATGGGAATGATCTGAGACTACCAAAAAGTTATTGCTTAACATACCTTTTCGATTGCGCTGTATCCTTCACTTGGTGCTAATATTTGAAACCTGAACGAAATAAATTTGTGTCCGTGAGCAAGCACAGCTCCCAATCCATTACCTGGCGCATTGGTTTGTATTCACTCACTTATTTTGATTTTACCGTTAAAAAAATTCATTTGCATTGTTAAAAAGTTCCATTAAAAGTTAGTTTTTTGTTTTCGTTGTAAATCTGATATAACTTGCCACTTTACCACCGAATAATATCGTCAATATATGAAAAAACGCGAGGCTCAGATAACTTTCCAAGATAGAGATAACATTAATAGCCATTGCATATGCTTCGATTGAAAATAGTAAAGGTATCGTAATCATTAATATTTTCGACCTCGAAATTTTTGCAGATCTACCATTCATTATATTGCCGAATTAATGAAACTTTAAAAAAAAAAATCTCTGTGTACATGTGTGGGTGTGTTTGTGTGGTGCCGTGCAGATAAAATTTATGTGCACACTCTACAGCCTAAATGGAGCGACTGATCGGGGTTGAAAATTAATACTTCATTTTATTCCATAAATTAGGTGATCTAAGTGAGTTTTGGCCAAAATTCATCAATCGGAAGTGGCAGCTTTCATAAAAGCTCTTTTGTTGAAAAATCCTTTACTATGGCCTTTTGTCCTAATCAAACCAAAGCGAAGGCAAAACGGTAAAGAGACGGGGTTTAAGACAAGTCTCATGAAAATGAAAGGTATACTGGTAAAATTAAGACAAGTCTCATGAAAATGAAAGGTATACTGGTAAAATTAATGTTCTGTAACTTCGGAATTACCCACTTAAAACTTAAACTATTAAACCTACTTCTCAAGGTAATGGTTTTGGAAATTACAGAATTTCGTCACTCATCAGATAAGCCCAAAAATACATCCGGGCTTTAATAAGATTAATTACAGAACATTTAATTAATTTAAATTCAAAAATTTCAGAATTTCAAGTTAAGAATTGTACATTATCTTCATTACACCGGATGGCCAATGTGTTACCCAAGAGCAAATGGGTTATTCTGAAGTTATAGAAGTTTTATAATTTAGATGCAAAAATTACGGTCGTGAAATCCGTAAGAATAAAACAACAAAATGTTCGTATATGAATAACCTTGTACGTGTAATTTCCACTCCTAAGTGTTACTTGACCGCAAACTAGCGAATATTTCGAAAAAAATAAATAAAAAAGAATGTAAAATAAATATCAAGAAGAAATTTATGTTCTTTGATCAAAATTTTCCCTCTTATTTTCATTTTTCAATTTCTTGTTCTAATAAAAATTTCTGGAACGACATTGGGGTGAAAATTGTCGAAAAATTACAATTGATCGATACATAAAGCCATAACAAGCATGTTTTGAATGTTGGAAAAAAATCAAAACCAAAAGGGTCTTGTCTTGATGTTTACTATAAGATGAACGAGCGTGTGTTTAATTAAATGTGTTTATTAAGTGTAAGTGTGTTTCGCCAAGTGCTTACGACAAATAGTGTAAAAATTATATCATAAATATCTTAAATTTCATAAATATCATGATCGACATAAAAATAAATATCATAAGTATCATAAATACCATAAATATCATAATTATTATAAATATCATAAATATAATAAATGTCATACATATCATAAATATCATATATATCATACATATCATAACTATCATAAATATTACAATATAAATATCATAAATATCATAAATATCATACATATCATAAATACCATAAATATCATAAATATCGTAAATATCATAAATATATAAAATAGCATAATTATCATAAATATCATAAATATCATGAATATCATAAATATCATAAATATTATGTATATCATTAATATCATAAATATCATAAATATCATAAATATCATAAATATCATAAATATCGTAAATATTATAAATATATAAAATATCATAATTATCATAAATATCTTAAATATCATAAATATCATAAATATCGTAAATATCATAACTATGAGTCATAAATACATATCATAAAACTCATAAATATCATCAATATCACAAATATCATAAATATCATATATACAGTGCGGTTCACTTGATTAAACCACTTGCAATTTTATTTTTAAATGTAAAGTTTACTGTAGTTTCTCGCGGAACCAAGAATATAGTTTTATTGAGAACAGAGAGAAATAAGTACTCAATAAAACAGTAATGAATAAAAATTTAGACATAGTAATCCTAGCACTTTCCTTTGTTTTTTTGGAGTATATTTTATATCAAACGCATTTTATCTGTTGACTTGAATAGACGCACAGTAAAATTTAAGTATTTGTGAATAAATTTCGTCGTCAGTTATTAAATTTTTTTTCAAAATTTGTATTCAATAGCTGATCAAGAATTTAAATACGGCAGAAAAGGCAAAAATCGATGTTTGTCCCTTGGGGGAATTTTTCAACCGTGCTTTAGTTCGTAAAATCGAACGAGGTGAGCATGCTGTGCCAAATTATTTAAAAGACAGTGCATCATATTGAGCAACTACCAAGGAAGATAGGCGGCAGTTCTGACGCCTCAAGATACAAGAAATATTCCGACAGTGGTTAAAAATTTGGCGTTTGGATCGGGAGGTATCGGGTTTGAATCCCGATAGGGGCAGGATGCAAACACATCTATGACCTCCTGTCGGTGTGCAAAACTCATGAGTCAACCCATCTTCCTCGTATAGCCGTACGTCTTCGAGTTGGCCGGGACGCGTAAAGTTAGGACGTAAAAACAATAACCGCGGAAGAGCAGATCGCATAGTTAACAATAAAAATAATCATAGGCTAGCATCCACCAATAAAATCAACGACTAATAGGCTTAATGACTGCAGATCAACAGTTGGTAGAGCAATTTTAAGTGGTTCATTTTTTAAATTAGGAAAAAAAACACGACTAAACCCTCTATGCAAACAACAAAGATTGGAATTCGACAAGCAGCACTTGACTAGAGATGTGTATCGGCAAACAATGAATAATAAATGGGGAGAAGTTGCTTTTTTGAATAACTATTTTTTTTATGACATTCGCAAAAATAGAAGAATTTTTGATTCGTTAACATGTCAGAAAACGAGGAGTAATTGTTTGGGGTGTAATTTCATATTGAGGGTGGAAATTCATATAAGTTTATGCCAGTCTGTTTTTTCTGAATTTAGGAGTTATTTGGGTCTCTACAGTAAATTTTCCAACAGGATAATGCACTCGTACTTTATCCTCCTGATTTAAATATCATTGAGAACGCTTTGGGCTGGCTCACTTGCAAAGTTTATGAATGGAGAAAACAACACGAATACAACGAACAGCTGATTGCAGGAATTGAAGCTGACTGGGTAGAGATTTCATTGGACTACTTAAAATCTTTCGTTGGACTTCTCATAATAATTATCAATTATGGATTTATTGAGTAGGGATTTGATAAGAAACAGTCTCAATAAAAACATTTTCTTGATTTCCCGAGAAATTACAGTAAAATGCACATTTAATAGTAAAATTGCAAGTGCGTCTAATTAAGTGAACCGCAGTGTGTCATAAATAACATAAAAGTCAGTTAGTGTCATATTATTCTTAAGAAAATAATACTTGCGCTTAGTAATTGGCAGTATAAAAATAAAGGACCACTTACATGAAAACCATTGGGTGCCATTGTTTAACATTTAAACAATGGCACCCATAGTGCCAAATAAAAATGTTGCATAGGATGCTGACGAATCGAAGTGCATCAACAAGACGGATAAGAAAAACGAGTTGGCGCTATGTTTGATGAAAATAAACTATTAAACATGCGGATTTCATCATCCTCAAACCTAATCCAATGTTTATTTAAATCAGAAGGGGCAAATAATTAAAGGGGCAAAAAATATTGTATTTATTCTACATACGAGCGTTGATTAACAAGTGCCCGTGTTGGGAATGAAGAAGCAAGGTCTACATTTTTTTTTTCAACGTCATCTCCTTTTAGGTCGATACACGTTCTCAATGTTTCTTTCACTTCTTTAACCCCTCCACAAAATGCGATTTCTCAAACTCTTTAAAATACGGTTCTGTTTGGGCTTCTCGTTTGAGCTGTTTTTTTCCGTCCAAGCCATTTTTTCATGTCGTAAACCTGTTCAACGATTTCCTCGGTAACAACGTCTGCCAGGCCACTCATAATCAAAAAGAGATGTACGACCAACAATAAAAAGCGAATTATGGATCGATATTGCACTTTTTCCATTTTATTTACTAACCCGTGAGAACTGAACTAAAATTTAGTATGGTGTCGTTTGACAGATGACAGTACACGATGGTAATGTCAACTTCCCTCAGAAACGCCACCTGTTTTCAAACACTGGTAATTATTAATTGACCCTCGTATTTTAAAGTTTGAAATAAGATCAATATTTTTGATCGATCAAACCACAAATTTTAAATTAATAGTTTGGAGTTTTGTTTTAACATTGTTCTTTGCCCGTGTCCAGGCTACTTCTATTTTTTAATCATTACACACAAAATTCCATTTCTCATTACAGGGGCATTAGAATTCATAACTTTCCATAATTACGAGCTGTGTTTAAAAAATAAATAGTTGATTTATACTGTGTCAAAGCATCCTAGAGTAACAAGCCATAATAAAAATATACATACAGTATTATTAATTAAAAAGAATTGCGTAAAGAAAATGCAACGCCCTGCCGGTTTACGTAAGCGTTTTTTTGAAAAAAATCAAAAACTATTAATTGTCATATAAATAGATTTCAAAATTAATTCACGAATTCCTTTTTTCCACGGATATGAATTACCTGCAAAAAATTACTATTGTCTTCTATTTTTAAGGATTTTATGTGTAATGAAATGGAACAAACTAAATTTTTATATAGAAATAGCTCCACAAAAATGTAACTGAAATTTATAAAATGGCATAACTAGCAAAATTCTAAAGTAAACTTTCATTTCCCCCAAAAATCATAGTCAGTGATTAATTTAAGTGCAATTGGTGCTTTTTGTGCCGTTCTTCATAATATAATTTTTGAACCGTCAGATTGTGAAGTATTTATCGTATTTCAAAAGTGTTTTATTGTCAAAAAGGTGGTCGAAGATGCCAAAAATACAAAGTCGAGGTTATAAAATGGTTGAGCTTATTGCAGGTAATGAAGTAACGGTTATTTCCGATGACATTTCCAAAAGTATTTTATCAAAAATCCTTATGGATGTACAACTTAACCATTCATGACTGTACTTCCAATGAAACATTCAATTTGTGGCATGAAGGCTTGGCAAATATAAAGAAGGAAATTTTGTTTATTCTCGCACTTCAAATCATTGGCACATTCGATTAATAAAATAATTTTTATAGCGACTCCTGCAGCGGTCAAAATAGAAACAGGTTCGTTGCTACAATGTGGAACAAATGGACCATACATTTTTGTAAGTTGGCGACATACATATGGAGTGTGATAAAGATCATTCGATAATTGAAAAACAGAAAAAAAAAACTTTTGTAGACATTCACCATCCTAGAGGTTGGATGCCAGTTGTAAGGTCTATTAGAACCAAAAAGCATTTTTAGTATAAATGAAATTTTAAACTTTGCGAAAGCGTCCAAAATAAAATTGATGTGGCGACACGTCGATGATGATGACAATAATTTCAAATTATTGTATAAATGTTCAGAACCATACAAAACATTAAATTTAAAACGCCGAGGAGAACTCGCGCTCAGTATTAAAAATATTAATGCATGCCACTCTGGCTCACCTGAATTCACGAACAAAAAAGGATATTATCGAATTATTGCAAATAGTAGCTCCAGAATATAGGAATTTAAATCTACCAACGAAGCATGGCGTTGATTGATGTGCATCCCGACTTAGTAGAGAGAATTTTGACAAAATAGTACTAGTAGGGGAAGTTCAGTAGTATCATAAAAAAAATCAAATCTTGTTTAGCAAGTTTTAGAAAACTGAAAATGCTAATACTTGTAAAACTTTTAATAACATTTGAAATAAAATTCCTGGCACACTTACACATTCGTTGTCCCTATTTTGCATTTCATAGTTATTGAGTTTTTGGAACCAGTGACACTATTCTGGTAATATACAAGAATAGGGAACTGGTGAAAGAATTCATTTGTAATTTCTGTTCAAATATTTTTTTCCGGCCTACTGAGGAGAAGAAGTTTCATGTTAATATTTATATATATTTATATTATTCCATATCTAAATTGGTTGAAAAAATTATTCCCCATTTAATTTTGTTTAATGCCTCAGTATGCCAGGAAAAAAATGTTTAAATAAAAACTACATATAAATTCTTTCCCCCAAATAAATCGGCATCGATTTACTTACTGGGAATTTTTCCCTTAAGGCTAGTATGCAGCTGATGTGAAATGAAATTTTCGTTGGTCTCCAAATTTAAGCAGATAGATATTCCACGAAAAATTAGTTTGTAGAATTCCGTAGGATAGCTCCGTGTTGAATTATTATTGTTTTAAAACTTCATGTCAAAATATTTTTTATACGAATTTTTTTAACAACAAGTGCAAATAATTATGAATCGTCAAAAATTAGCTTGCTTTTATCGTATTTTCATATAAAAACGCAGTTAAATATGTGTAGAGTTAAATAGAGACATCTATATTTTGATACGAAACATTCCAATTTCACAAGAAAAACTGCATACCCGAAAATAAAATTTAGCAGCTTTCATTTTAGTTTTAGCTTGTATCATTCGACGTCAGCTGCGTACTGCTTTAGTAGGGAATAAACTTGAAAAAATGATAAACCCTTTCTGTTTCTTTAAAAAAAAAAAAATATCTTGCTACCCATAAGCCTAACTTACACAACCGTTTGCATAAAAAACGACATCTTCAAAGTTACCTGTCTACAATTTCATCATAATACAGATTCAACTCGCACATTTGTGCTTTTGCTCGAAAGACAATTAATTTTTTGTATTACTACTAGCTATAGACCGACTAACACAATTGTGAAGGCTCGACAAGTTTAGTTTTAAACGAAAAGTTTATAATTCGTATAAATATTTATTGATGTATTGTGCTTCCATCTATTAGTAATTTAAATAGTATAATATATTATGTCAAAATGAATGTGCTAAAATAATTCGGTGTAAGTCTTTTTATAACCTAAAAAGTGGCTGATAATCAATTTATTGGTTAATATTGTTTTAAAACACGTTTGTGTATGTTGGTTCTCTACACTGTAATTTTGATGTATGTTAAAATTCTTACAGTTTTGTACAACGACGGGAAATGGCGGATGAGCGAAGAAGAACTATAACGAATTTTGGAAGAATCTGGCTCTGATTCGGAGGACAACGTGCTCTTGGAAAATATTGTACAGCTAACCTATTGTAAGAGAACCATGACGAGGAAGATACAGACTCAGAAGACTCCACTGCAAACAACAATCAGCAACATTTGAGGAGCATCAAGGTGAAATTGAACAAGCACAGATTAATGTATGGCGTCCTGGAAAGTTGAATCTGTCTATCTGTGCATAATTTCGTAAAGTCACCTTTGCTATATTTTGAAGGTTATTTTAATGAAGAACATTTTAATGATGCTGCCAGATACACGAACGCGTATTATTTGCAAGCTCGCGGCACAGAATTGAAAACAATATTGCAGGAAATTAAAAGGGTTTAAGGCATATCAATGATGGTGGATATCACTTCGTATGCGCAAATGCACGAATCTGGTTTTGAAATATACGTAATGCGCTTTATTATGAAGTTATAAATTTAACTACGGCCAAAGTTCAAATTCATTTTGGAAAATTCAACCGATTATAAGCGCTGTGAGAGACAGGTGTAGATCACTACCCAGAAAAATAGACAATTACGCTGTAAATGAACAAATGATCGCATACACCGGTCGATGTCCAGGTAGACAGTCAGTCAAAAATAAACCTCGACTGGTAGGTTTAAAAAATTTTGTGGTCAGCATGTCTAAAGGGCTAGTAGTAGACTTCCAGATTTATTAATAGAGTTACATTAACTAGAGCTGCAACTGTTTTTTCCCAAATAAAATCAATATAATATTTGCTATCTCTTTTGAGTCATGTGGGAACAGGATGGTTATTTAAAAAATGCATATGGTGGTCTCGTGATATTATTAATTAAAATAAATAAAATATTATAAAACAGGGATCGTGTACTAGTGCATCGTTTGTGAATAAATATGGAAAACTTTGAACATTGAAATATTGAAATGAAGTGATTTGTGAAATGTTGTCAAAATGCGCATCAAAAACTTCGAAAAAAAATTCCTTACCATTTATAAGTGTTTATATAAAATAAAATGAAAATTGTGTTAAAAAGCAAAGTGATTTGTGATAAAATTATCTATATTTTTATTTAGAAATCAGAAAAAATTAATTAAAAAATTTTGGTTGTTGTTGGACTTTTTCTTTTTGTAAACATATGTTATATTACAGTGTAGCATTTTTTTTTATTACTACGTACATATTCTACGTGCTTTTCTTTTCATAATTACTTTATATTTTGGAATACTATAAATAAAATTTTTTACCGAAAATACAAAAAAATAAATCCGTACTAATTTGGAATAAAAATAATTGTGAATTTGTGTAGTTTTTAATTTCGATTGAATAAATTCTAAATACGACCCGTTGATTTATATGCTTTCTCTTTTACCCTCCGAATTTGTCTCGTTTGACAGCTGCTATCATTCATTCTACCTTTAATTCAAATTCTTTGGATTTATCTAGGGGATACAACAGAACTTGGTGATTGATCTTTAGGCTTTAGGCCCAGCAATAGTTCTATGTTTAGTCGATACGCTTCCAAAAAGATCGTTTATATGTTTCGGTATTTCACCACCGACACGGTTTTTCTTTAAAGACACTTTGATGTCTAAGCTTCTAGATTTAGGTTACCGAGCTACACGTAAACATATCTTTAAAGTTTTGAAAGTTTTTTTTAATAATGTAGAAATGATGTTAGAATACTATTGATAATTTATTAAGACAAAAAAAAATGGACGCTGAAGACTGCTATAGTCATTTAATTGACCTGGCAGTTCTAAATTCCTGGATGGAATACCGTCAAAATTGTGCTATATGTGGTCTAGCCAAAAGTCAAATTGAAGGTTTATTGGATTTCAAAATGGCAGTGGCGAGTGTTTTAATTACCAATGTAAATCGAAAATGACGAGCCAGTAGTAGCAGCAGTAGCGAAGAAGATGAACAAAAACGTGTACATTCCTTTACGAATATAGCTTCGCCTGATGATTGATTTAAATAAAAATTTAAATAAATGCAAAAGATGTTGTGTTCTTATTAAAATAGTAAGTTATTGCAATTAACATTAAATATTAGAATGCCTTAAGGCATGTGTAGGTGCCATTTTCCTACACGTATGTGTGTGTCACTTGGGTTATGCTTACGATAATATTTTCTTCAGATGTCAAATTTATATGCATATACAAAAGTTTGAATTGGTTTCAAAGTCATTAGCGTTCAATATCTCTTTATCTGGTCAACCGTTTGACCCACACATTTGGTTAAATTATTCATGGATAGGGGCCAAGATTCCGATTACCAAGTTATTAAACGCAGTAATGCTGTTTTGCCAAAATCTGACAGACTGAAAAAAATAACTACGTTATCTGGAATTCGCAATTAGCTAGTTTGTGTCTAACGAGGATATACGGTCATTCACTTAATTGTTTTTGTAAACAGTTTCATGTATTATGACATCAAGTTACCCCGTTTTAATCCAATAAATAAAAATATAAACTAAACCAAACAATTTTGAACTATACAGAAGATCTCAATCTAGCCCGGTACCAAAATAAAACATCCAATACCATAAAAACTATCGCCATGGTATACACAAACGTTACGAACTAGGACGTGTATATTTGCTGTGTGTGTACCAAAAAAACAACCAATCTGATATAATTTACTGCTTAAACGGCACCAAAGTTTCTTCTGTCTCATCATAAATTTTCCAACAACTAAAGCGCGCGGCATGGTGACCTCATTCTCGGTAATAATTTTTAATTTTAGTTTTTACGTCAAAATAGCAAAAAAAAAAAAAAGTCACCCAATAGCATCGTAAAATACGCATAGTGTTATAAATTTATTGGTCGCGTTATTATAGTTTCTAGCTATTTTGGTAAATAATAAACCATGATAATTTAGTTTTATTATTAAAACGTCTTAGCTGCGTGGCGTTACACACAAATAATAGATATAAATCAATAGTTTTTTTAGTTATACGTTTTTATAATATTCGTATCATACCGACATTATATAACTTAATTAGCGGACCCGTCAAAAAAATTTATTATGTACGCACCTGGGTATTTTTGTACATATATATATATATATATATATATATATATATTTATGTATGTAAAAGCTGATGTCCCCATATAGTTATATATAAAATCAATCAACATAATATAATCTGGTGCGATTATCGAAAACAATACAAAAAAAAAATAAAAATTTCGAGCCAAATGTGTCCACATTTTTTCCCATGTAACCGAGTATGTTAGGGGTACAAAAGGAAAATCAATTTTTTGGATTTTTATTTGGAAAAACGAACGAAAAATTATAATATTATTGAAATAAATCTACCCTAACTGTGTAATAATGTAGATATAAAAAGCACTCATCTATAGTACATATTAATCTAAATTCTAAAACAAAAAAAAAATTAGAGAACATATTTTTAGTGACTCAAACCCCAGTTTTATGGTATGTGCTGTGTTATATATGGAATTCAATGATGATGATGATGATGATGATACGCACATCGACCAGAGCAGTGCGACGAGGCACATACACAATAGAACAAAACACATTTAGACATCTATATAGAATATTATTTGTGTTTTGTTAAATTTAAAATTTAATTATAAAATCAATGAAAATATATAAAAAAAAAAAAGAAAATGGAGAAAATTTCATTTTGTGTACAGTTGAACGTGACAATCAAATTTGATTTTATATATTTTTTTTCGGAAACACTTAACTATATATGTGCTTCTTTAAGTAATAATTCATTAGGGCCATGTCACAACAGCAGTTTTATGACAATTGGTAAAATATTTAATAGGTCTCTGCGGGTGTGGGGTAACACAAAAACGTTTTGTATGTTTTTTTGTTTTATGGAATTATTGGTGATGGGATTTTTACGCAATTTAGGTTTTATTAGGTTTTAGCCTATAAATTCTGATGTAAGAGGAACCTATTGTTATTTTAAAATTCTTTTTCCTCAATGTTTTAGACATTATATTACTTTATACAATTCTTGGGCCATGACTTGGAATTAGGCTCTCAATCATTGTCTTTAATTTTAAAGTGCTCAAGCCTGAAAGCTCACCCTTTAACATTTATTTAAATAATGAAAATATTAAATGGTACACAAATTTTGTAAATTAGACCTACATTTTGGTCTTGTTTAAAAGTTATGTTTGGTGAAGAGAATTGACAAACTTATAGAGTCATTAGGGTAAATTATATCGCTGACAGTTTTCACTTACAGTCAATTATCTAATACACTTCACAAACACTGAGGAAGAATCTGTCGGACTTATGATGTCGCTGCTACTATCTCACATAAAGTTATTCATTACATTTAAAATTCGATTAGAGCAATATCTTTAACTTTAAAACTGAACTGCATTTACCACACAAGAACAATTTGATAGATGTTGACAAGCAAATTTGCTATAGAAATTTCGACCAATTTCCAATATAGTGCAGCTATACTTGGTTCCAGAATATGAATATGTAATAGTGGCATTCAATTTTCGTTGAGAAGAAAAAATCACAAAAATATGTTCCATTTTAAATTATTTAAACATTTTTATTTTTAAACAAATTATTTTAATCTTAAATTTTTTCGATGAAGTTTTGTAACAGAAGCAATATCCAGTTTCGATCTGATATAAGATCATGAAAAAATTCAATCATCTCATCAGGCAATGGCGACTGAATATTACTACGTAACGATTACATTTTGTGTTCTACATATGTAGAGCAACCGTATAATCGTAACTCTAGTGAATTATATGACAACTCACTAATTTTATTCTAACAAACTTTCCATCTCATTCCCAACTGGTTTCAGTAAAATTATTAAACAATTACTTGCACAGGAATTGAAACCAGTGTGAATGAGATGGAAAGTTTGTAAGAATACAATTAGTGAGTTTTCATATAATTCACTAGAATTACGATTACACGGTTGCTCTACATATGTCGAACACAAAATGTAATCGTTACGTAGTAATATTCAGTCGCCATTGCCTGATGAGATGATTGAATTTTTTCATGATCTTATCACCCACTGGTTGTGCACAGGTTCTGTTTTCTTTATTCGTGGTCATATTGGATTTATATGATGAAAATCGTTTTTGAAAGTTAGTTCCGTATGCACCTTTGTAAATCATTAAACTTGATTGAGTCAACTCTCAACTGATTATAGTGAAATATGGCATAAAGGATAAATAAATATGTGATTCTAATATGCTATTTACAAGTAGTCAATGATGAAGTTGGGTGCATATAATTGAAATGGGATTTTAAAAGGTTTTTTACAAGAAGTTCTGACTAACTTGGTTGAAGAAGAAGTTCTGGAACATAGTCTACTGAACTAGATTCAGTGACCTGTGAAGGCCTGTTAGGTATACAGTTTTTGCTTCATTGAGAAATGAAAATCCGGTACTAAAAAAATCTAACCCGAAAAGTTACCTTCTGCATATTGTTCAGATGAAGCATCTGTTCCAAAGCTAGAACTTGTTGCGTTTAAACCATCTATCTCTCTCAGTAGAGTAACTATAAAAATGACAAAATGGTGGAAATGAGTTCGCAGCCACCACTCCAGTCCACCATACCATCTTTCAACGTGGAATTTCAAAAACGGAGAATACGTTATCGACAATTTTGCAACCTGAAGCTTTTGTCAAGTTTATAAAATGTCTTAAAATAAAAATTTTATAAATCAGGAGCTTGCATAAGCACATAAAATATGAATGATTGGCTAACAGTAGCGTTGGTCATATTCCAAGATTTCCTAAAAAAAATTGTGTAATGGAATACCGGTGTGAAGTTTTTGGACACTTTTAATTTTTTGGACACTTTTATAATTTGGACAGAAATTTACGCGAGTGTCCAAAAAAATTTTTTTAGACATAATTTCAATTATGGGTAAATATTTGCACATTTCTAAAAAATAAAAATACAAAAAAAATTTTGTTTATAAAAAAGATCAAATTTTTGTATTTCATATATGTACATACATATTAAACTTTTAAGAAATTTAATCATCATCAATATATATGAATTTTTGTATAAAAGGATGTAGTTGTAGCTTATGGTAAATTACACAAATCTCAGAGATTGGCTCCCATAGTGACTATATAGGTTCGAAAGGGGATACCATACGGAATTGAAATCACCCAATTTCATTTCGAAATGAGCCGTAGGGCTCTCGTATATAATTTTTGAACATTCACGCTATCCGCGATTTTCATATGAAAAAATGTCGTTGTAGCTTATGGTAAATTACACAAATCTCAGAGATTGGCTCCCATAGTGACTATATAGGTTCGAAAGGGGATACCATACGGAATTGAAATCACCCAATGCCATTTCGAAATGAGCCGTAGGGCTCTCGTATATAATTTTTGAACATTCACGCTGTCCGCGATTTTCATATGAAAAAATGTCGTTGTAGCTTATGGTAAATTACACAAATCTCAGAGATTGGCTCCCATAGTGACTATATAGGTTCGAAAGGGGATACCATACGGAATTGAAATCACCCAATGCCATTTCGAAATGAGCCGTAGGGCTGTCGTATATGATTTTTGAACATTCACGCTGTCCGCGATTTTCATATGAAAAAATGTCGTTGTAGCTTATGGTAAATTACACAAATCTCAGAGATTGGCTCCCATAGTGACTATATAGGTTCGAAAGGGGATACCATACGGAATTGAAATCACCCAATGCCATTTCGAAATGAGCCGTAGGGCTCTCGTATATAATTTTTGAACATTCACGCTGTCCGCGATTTTCATATGAAAAAATGTCGTTGTAGCTTATGGTAAATTACACAAATCTCAGAGATTGGCTCCCATAGTGACTATATAGGTTCGAAAGGGGATACCATACGGAATTGAAATCACCCAATGCCATTTCGAAATGAGCCGTAGGGCTGTCGTATATGATTTTTGAACATTCACGCTGTCCGCGATTTTCATATGAAAAAATGTCGTTGTAGCTTATGGTAAATTACACAAATCTCAGAGATTGGCTCCCATAGTGACTATATAGGTTCGAAAGGGGATACCATACGGAATTGAAATCACCCAATGCCATTTCGAAATGAGCCGTAGGGCTCTCGTATATAATTTTTGAACATTCACGCTGTCCGCGATTTTCATATGAAAAAATGTCGTTGTAGCTTATGGTAAATTACACAAATCTCAGAGATTGGCTCCCATAGTGACTATATAGGTTCGAAAGGGGATACCATACGGAATTGAAATCACCCAATGCCATTTCGAAATGAGCCGTAGGGCTCTCGTATATAATTTTTGAACATTCACGCTGTCCGCGATTTTCATATGAAAAAATGTCGTTGTAGCTTATGGTAAATTACACAAATCTCAGAGATTGGCTCCCATAGTGACTATATAGGTTCGAAAGGGGATACCATACGGAATTGAAATCACCCAATGCCATTTCGAAATGAGCCGTAGGGCTCTCGTATATAATTTTTGAACATTCACGCTGTCCGCGATTTTCATATGAAAAAATGTCGTTGTAGCTTATGGTAAATTACACAAATCTCAGAGATTGGCTCCCATAGTGACTATATAGGTTCGAAAGGGGATACCATACGGAATTGAAATCACCCAATGCCATTTCGAAATGAGCCGTAGGGCTCTCGTATATAATTTTTGAACATTCACGCTGTCCGCGATTTTCATATGAAAAAATGTCGTTGTAGCTTATGGTAAATTACACAAATCTCAGAAATTGGCTCCCATAGTGACTATATAGGTTCGAAAGGGGATACCATACGGAATTGAAATCACCCAATGCCATTTCGAAATGAGCCGTAGGGCTCTCGTATATAATTTTTGAACATTCACGCTGTCCGCGATTTTCATATGAAAAAATGTCGTTGTAGCTTATGGTAAATTACACAAATCTCAGAGATTGGCTCCCATAGTGACTATATAGGTTCGAAAGGGGATACCATACGGAATTGAAATCACCCAATGCCATTTCGAAATGAGCCGTAGGGCTCTCGTATATAATTTTTGAACATTCACGCTGTCCGCGATTTTCATATGAAAAAATGTCGTTGTAGCTTATGGTAAATTACACAAATCTCAGAGATTGGCTCCCATAGTGACTATATAGGTTCGAAAGGGGATACCATACGGAATTGAAATCACCCAATGCCATTTCGAAATGAGCCGTAGGGCTCTCGTATATAATTTTTGAACATTCACGCTGTCCGCGATTTTCATATGAAAAAATGTCGTTGTAGCTTATGGTAAATTACACAAATCTCAGAGATTGGCTCCCATAGTGACTATATAGGTTCGAAAGGGGATACCATACGGAATTGAAATCACCCAATGCCATTTCGAAATGAGCCGTAGGGCTCTCGTATATAATTTTTGAACATTCACGCTGTCCGCGATTTTCATATGAAAAAATGTCGTTGTAGCTTATGGTAAATTACACAAATCTCAGAGATTGGCTCCCATAGTGACTATATAGGTTCGAAAGGGGATACCATACGGAATTGAAATCACCCAATGCCATTTCGAAATGAGCCGTAGGGCTCTCGTATATAATTTTTGAACATTCACGCTGTCCGCGATTTTCATATGAAAAAATGTCGTTGTAGCTTATGGTAAATTACACAAATCTCAGAGATTGGCTCCCATAGTGACTATATAGGTTCGAAAGGGGATACCATACGGAATTGAAATCACCCAATGCCATTTCGAAATGAGCCGTAGGGCTCTCGTATATAATTTTTGAACATTCACGCTGTCCGCGATTTTCATATGAAAAAATGTCGTTGTAGCTTATGGTAAATTACACAAATCTCAGAGATTGGCTCCTATAGTGACTATATAGGTTCGAAAGGGGATACCATACGGAATTGAAATCACCCAATGCCATTTCGAAATGAGCCGTAGGGCTCTCGTATATAATTTTTGAACATTCACGCTATCCGCGATTTTCATATGAAAAAATGTCGTTATAGCTTATGGTAAATTACACAAATCTCAGAGATGGTATCCTCTTTCGAACCTATATAGTCACTATGGGAGCCAATCTCTGAGATATGTGTAATTTACCATAAGCTACAACGACATTTTTTCATATGAAAATCGCGGATAGCGTGAATGTTCAAAAATTATATACGAGAGCCCTACGGCTCATTTCGAAATGAAATTGGGTGATTTCAATTCCGTATGGTATCCCCTTTCGAACCTATATAGTCACTATGGGAGCCAATCTCTGAGATTTGTGTAATTTACCATAAGCTACAACTACATCCTTTTATACAAAAATTCATATATATTGATGATGATTAAATTTCTTAAAAGTTTAATATGTAATGTACATATATGAAATAAATACAAAAATTTGATCTTTTTTATAAATAAACAACATTTTTTTTGTATTTATATTTTTTAGAATTGTTCACGTGTGCCAATATTTACCCCAAATCGAAATTATGCCTAAAAAAATTATTTTTGGACACTCGCGTAAATTTCTGTCCAAATTATAAAAGTGTCCAAAAAATTAGAAGTGTCCAAAAACTTCACACCGGTTAATGGAATTGTTGTTCTCAGTTAATTGTTGCACTGATAAAAATAAATTCTTTGCAATCTGTTGTAGAGGCCGAAGCATTTTCAACTTTATTTCGGTTAATTTTTCGTATCTCTACATTAATGCGAAGTATTCAATGAAATCGAAGTCATATCTCAAACATGAAAATTGGGTCGATAATGAAAAATCCCGTTTGCACTTTGCCCCTAAATCCGAACTTGGAATATCGTGATTCAACCACTGAAAATTTAACAACTGTGCCATTTGGTTGATTTGATCTAAACTCCCAGGTGCTCTTTTGGTTTAGCTAAATTTTGTTTACTTGTGAATTATTCAAAATTCTAAAAGCGATGTTTTATTTTGCGGTACTTTTTTTACGATCAATAAATTTTTGATTAATTTATTTTCGAACATTAAATTTTCGACAAAAAATATTTTTTCAACATTTAAATCGATATGTTTTTTGGCTGAATGGCGGGGTTCTCTAATTGAGTCTGGGTTAAATTTAACGTTGGGTTAACGTTGCTTTTTTTTGAGGAAGGATTGCCGTCCTCAGGTGGGATTACTTCAAGCTCCATAGTATTGAGAAATGTAAATGTAATTGTATCACCAAGAGAATAACAAATTGACGTTTTATGCGTAACATATTCAATTATCGTGTTCTAGCCTTCATTTATAATCCTCATAATGAAAAAAAAAAATGAACTACCCAAAACTGTTTAGCATTGGATTACTTTGCGCGAGACTGACAGAAAAATTATTTTAAAATTACATCAACTACTTTGAATTCCATTAAATAAAAAAAATTTCGATTATTTTTCAACAAAAAAAATCAACTTAATAGTCAATCGATATAATTTTTTCGGTTAAATGGGCCGATCCCAAAATTTAAATAAGACGGTAATTTTCAGTTTCAGTTATATTTTACAAAATTATGAAAATTAATAAAACCGAGAGTGGTAAGCGTTATCTTCTAAAATCTAAAGTAAACGGTGAATATACAAATAGCTTTAAAAATATACCGACTTAGTAGAAATTGGATGAAATATTCAAAAAAGTCCATCGACCATTTCGAATTTGTTTCCGTCCAGTTTTTCGACATTTTATCATTCGATATTATCGTTTCGGTATTTTTTCAAACGAACATTTAACCTAAACTCTTATTTTCGGTTTTTTTTTTATTATTATCTCAGTTCATGTTATGGTTACCGGTTACCGGCTATAGTAATCGGTTTCAATAATCAGTTTTAACAATATGTATACTGTTCTGTTTCTCGTTACTTTTAAGGATTTTACTCTTCAGAACTATAAAATTTAGAAATAAACGATTTTGATTTTCCGGGTTTTTTAATTTTCTTTGCAGTATACCATAAAAAGTATACCATAAAAAACAAACCCTGATGAACTACAAAGTGGACATATTTTTGGTGAACAACTTTTAGTGGTAAATCGTAATTTTTGGTGAACTATCATTGACAGTGTTTGATGATTTGCATTTTGTTGTTTTCAATTAAGTGCTTTAAAACACTGAGAAAAAAGTTGGAATTTTGTTTTAAAAAACAAAAATCTTTAAAAAAACAACTTTGAAGCTAAGGAAAAAGATCTTATTATAAAATGAAGTTATACTTTGTCCTAAAGAATCGTATTTATTATTTCATTTTGCTCAAAAAATGGATTACCAAAAGGCAATATTATTTCGCGTGAAACATTTTTGATTTTAATTCAAAAATCAAAACTTTAACTTAAAATATTATATTATTAAATATAAATGAATATTAATCACTTAAAATTTAAGTGCATGGAACTTTCAGAACTAATGCGAAAACAGTAAAAATAAAAGGAAATATCTTTTGTTTCAAATGCGTGAAATATTTGGTTTTAAGTTTTACCGTTACTTTAATAATTTTTTACATTTCCAGTTTATATCTATAATCAGTTAATGGGAGTTCGTTGAATCATCTATAGTTATTATGCAAAGGGAATAATTTGTGATTTTTTTTTAGTGTTTCTTTTTCTCAAATTTCGGATTTAAATTAAAGTGATTAAAGTGATAAATAAAATTTATAAAGAATTAAAGTGATATATAAAATAATAAGTGATGTATACATAATTTAATTACATTTTTTTGTGATTTTTAAGTTTAATGTTTTAATGTGAAAACGGTATAAAACCAAAGTGACAATATTTTACAAGGGTGTAAAAAACCGAAACTTTAACGTGTCCTAACACTTAATGTGCACAAAAACTGTTCAAATAAAAGCTGATTTAAAGTGTAAATATCTAAAACTTCATCTAAAAACCAGTACGCCGTTTGAAATAAGTAAGTATAGAAAAATCATTACATTTTAAGTTTTTTACATTAAAATTGAACAGTTTCAAACAACTTATATGAGAAATCTCGTGTATAAAGGGAAACCCTGTGCTACGCCATCGAATGACCAGCAGCATGAAAATGTTTTTAGTACAAATGAATGTGCCATTGAATACGTACCATATGTACTGCAGAATGAGGATGATCTGGCACGGATTGATGAATTCCAAAATCTCGTGTCATCATGGGGACTTTCTCAGAAAAAGATAAACTTTCTGGCGCACACTCATGAGTGTACAATTAAAACACTAGAAGTAATGGATCTCGATTTCATTGATGAAATATTCGAAAATTACCCGAAGGGCGAAAAATGCATCTTTAAACAAGCTGCCAGAAAGTGGCGTATAGAAATGGTAAAAATTAGTAATTAAATGTAGTAAATGGAATTATGTAACAGTGTGATTATTTGTGCTATTTAGAATAATCCTCTACCAGAATCAGATGCCACTAGATCATTGAACAGCAGAGTACTTCAATGGATAGAACAACAAAGTTCAACGGCTAGTGCAATACAAAGTTTTTCATTATTTACCGATCACAAGTACTATTCATTATATTTAATAATTCACGTTTCAAAAAAAAATTACAAAATAATCGAATTATATTTTATTGATTACTACAGCTGTGATAATAAGAATTTGAAATTTAATTAGATACACAATTTTACCAAGCCTCGATTTTTAATTAGTAATTTTTATTACAGTACACAAGAACAAGCTGGTGACAAATTCGATATCCTGGCTATTTTAAATAAATCAATCAAGGGACGGTTGGTTATAGAATATTATAAACAGTCAAGTTAACTGGATTCCAAACACCGCCAGTATTTGGTTCATTGTGTAATAGATCATTATATGTCCGTCAATATTAGGTTATATCCAACTGATTTTGAGATTTTATCAAAAAGTATATCAGACATTTTTAAAACTGAATACTCGGTAAGTTATTCATCATTCCACATAAATTTAATATATAGTGTTAATAACCTGTCTATTTATTTTATTCATAGGCTGAATATTATACCCCACGGCAAGGCAAAAAGAAGCTAACAGGAAAACTTATAGATCGATATAACAACCAGTGCTATGGCACAAAATTTTTAAAATTGTCAAGTAGTACCACAAATCAAAGAGTGCACTCAACTTCTGCCACTGATTGTTGCATCTCAGGTAATGTTCAACAGATAATATGTGGCAACAATAATTATTTAAGTAATGCGTATAATTTTTTTCTATAGAAAACTTTTTGGAGAACAAAACTTGGTTGAAATTCAATTTAGAGCCATGGGGCTTAGTTTGTGAGAAATGGAGAGAAACAGCAAAGAACCGAACAACAGAATTATAACTATATATGAAATAATAAAAATATTACTGAATTTTTAGCTGTACGGCCAGCATACAAACATTATTTGGCTTATGAATTGGTAATATTATTGTGTTTATCTACTGTTATAAAATTTAGTCTTGTTTTCTATAATCTGTTATAAATTCATCGTATTTTTTACTTTTATTTTTTGGAATCTATCACAGATCACCATAGATTTTGATTTTTTGTTTCCACAAAAGAGCGACCAAGTAAAAGTCAAATTTGATCAGCTTATAAAGAAACGTCCTTCAGTTTTGGCAGCCTTAATTAAGGATAACCAAAATCAACTTCTGTTAAAAGAATTAAACGAAAACGAAAGTTTTAATGAAGGTAACCTACATAAATAAAAATTATTTTTATGTACAATTTGTTTAATATATATATACATATATATATATATATATATATATATATATATATATATTTTGTTTTACCAGATGCACGTGATATGATTAGTTGTATATTATTACATGCTGTTATTCAACCAAAGCGAATAAATCAAAAGCTAAAACCAACAATAACCGATGCACAGGAGGACTCCATAATATTTGTACAAAACCTAAACGAACTTGAACGAAAGTTAGAACACGTCAAACAAAAATTGGGTACTCTGCAGCCGAAAATTGTTGTTTTTGGAACCAAATGGAACAAATTTGATGAAATTTTCATTTCATATGAGGATATAAAATATAAATGCGGTTCGTATCGTGAATGTTTGTGGACCTTGATAAAATTATCGTTTATTTTTAATTTAGAATATTCTGTTCTTAGTAAGGAAGTTTGGTACTTTCTGCAAGAATTTTTATTTCAAATTGATTCAAAACAACCGAATATTAATAAATATTTACGGTTATTTGAATAAGTTCTTTACGTTTAAATTTTAATATCATATAATTTTTATAATTTGAAATACAATGCTTCTCTGTTTTATTTGCAAATTTTTTTTTATTAATGTCAAAGAAATTGCAGAACACTTACAAAGAGTTGAAAGGATACCTTCAATATATAAATTTAAATGCATCTAACATAACTGCAACCAAATATTTCAAAACATTTAAATGATGAAAGAAATTCGTTCCCAATAGACAATATCAACCCAGACCTAAATGAAGTAGCACAAAGAAATATTGAATCATTATATTCACCTGACGAATTATCATATTTACACCAAAATATTAGTAATGAGATTACGAATACAAACGAGTTTGAAGCACCAGTATCAAATATTGACAGATGCATTAAACATCTAGAACGCCCCATTATTGAATTTTCTTTAAATCTTCATAATACAAAATCATTACCTAGAAATTTGGTATTTTTTATTTAAGATTCTGTCAAGTGTAATATAACTTCACCTATATGCGATTACTTACTACCACTATCTGCCCATACATGCGTCAAATCAAAAATTAAGTTTGATGAAATTTTAAATTTTTTAGAAAACCCTTTCAAAGAAATAAATACCTAATACAAATTTTTTAAATATATAGAAACTTTAGACATTTTTTCCAAACCAAAATCATATGTAATTAATAATGAATTAGTTGAAGTTTTTATTAACGGTATCCCTTCTTTAAATAATAGTCAAATCGAGGTGTGCCTGCTCGATATTTCATTTCAGTTCAAAAAAATTCTTGAATCAGGAGATATTTTACAACTGACCCTAAATAACATGAAGAGTTTGGAATTGAATTCAAAGATAACCAATTTCATTAACGGACCTTTATGGAAACAGAAAAAACTTCAATTTGAAGATAAGATAATAATCCCTTTTCATATATACTTGGACGATTTTGAGGTCAAAGATCCTTTAAGCTCACATGCTGGGAAGCATTCCATATGTGGAGTATATTATTCATTTCCCACAATACCAAAATTTCAAACGTCTATATTAAATAATATATTTGTCGCTGCATTTATAAAGTCCAAAGATATAAAAGAATACGGTATAAATCAATCTTTAAGACCATTAATCGATGTAATAAAAACATTGGAAACAGACGGTATTGAAATTAAATCAGGAAACTCTACAATGAAAGCTTATTTCATTTTCGGTCAAATCTTGGGAGATAACTTAGGATTAAATCAAGTATTAGGGTATACAACGTCATTTAATTCGGAAATTTTTTGTCGATTATGTAAGCGTACTAAAATACAAACGCAAACTGATATTACAGAGCAAACAGAGTTTCTAAGAAACGAGCAGAACTACAATAACGACGTTACAATGTTAAACCTTGATGATGGAAAGACCGGGATTAAGACTGTTTCATTGTTCAATGAACTTGTTTCATATCACGTCACAGATAACGTTGCCTCTGATATAATGCACGACGTTTTTTGGGAGTTTGCAAATACAATTTGCAACATATCTTAAACTATTTCATTTTCGAAAAAAAATATTTTTCATTGCAAAATTTTAATTACAAGAAACAAATGTTCAATTATGGAGAAATCGAGATAAGAAATATATCTGAGCCTATCGAACGTAATCATTTCAAGTACAGGAATTTCAAAATGACAGCTCGCGAAATTTGGACTTTCTGCAATTTTTCCCCATTAATTATTGGAACCGATGTTCCACGCGATGATCCGGTTTACAAATTTTTGCTCCTTTTTGTTAAATTAATTGATCTTTTAGTTAAAACTAGTTTTGATGAAAACGATTTAGCAGAACTAACTACCTTAATCTAGCAACATAACAATTTATTTGTTACAATTTTTCAACAGACTTTACAACCCAAATATCACTTCTTGGTTCACTATCTCACAATAATACGAAGATGTGATCCTTTAAACGGTGTTTCCGTTTTGAGGCTCAACATCAGCTACATAAACAGTATGCAAGAAATATCACTTCTCGGCTTAATATAGCACTTACCTAAGCAATAAAAGCTTCTCTTAAATTTACGAAATTACTTTTTTGTAATGAATTTTTTCAAACAGAATGGGAAACAGTTAGTAAACTATTTCTTTGTCCGGATAAGGATCAAAAGTACGCTGGAGTAATACCTTTTTCTGAATCGGATCAAAAATACACTAGTGCCCTAATTTTTTGTGGTACAAAATTTAAAACTGGTTATTTTTTTGACAAACCAACTAACAATAAAATTGCAATTTATGAAATTATTGATATATTACTAACAAGTAATAACTTTTTTGCCATTTTTAAATCATATAATAATAGTGTTTATATGCCCCATTTTCATTGTCATTCAATTGGAGATGCATCCGAAATTTTAAGCATAATTGATTTCCAAGATATAGAAAGTCACCCTGTTAACTTGTGCTATTTAAGCACAGGAGAAAAAGTGGTCCGACTTAAGCAATATATATAATTTCAATTTTCTAATAAATTTCTTTGGCATTTTTAAAAATAAAATTTATATATGTAATAAATGTAGAATGTTATGAAATAAAATTCTATTTGGAAATAAAAAAGATAAACATTATGTAAATGTAGATATTCGCAATCGAATATCAATGAAAAAATTAAATGAATTAAAAGGTTGTATAGGTCATTGAACTTTGATAATGATGACCTGAAATGAAAGTAGTCAAAGAATAAAACATTTATATTTAAGTATCGAGAACTTTATTTTAAAAGGTAAATACTTTTAATTCAATGATTTTATAATTTTGAACCAAAGTAAAATATCTCTTAATTTTGTTGCTGTAAGTATTAATTTTAAAGTTGTTAATAACATTGAATCAAATCCTGAAATATTTCCAGCGAAATGAATTAAAGTTTTTAAGATAAATATCCCAATGTTTTATTTTTATTGCAGTGTTTTTTAGGACAAAGTTTTTAATTAATTTTGAATTTAAAATGATTCACACCTTTCAAGTAACATAGAAAGTTTTTGCGCAAAATCTATAGGCAAAAATTCTTTCGTTTAAAGAATAAATTCTTTAATTTTAACTAAATTTTTTCTCAGTGAAGAATTGTTGTTTTCCCTACTGTGTTTGGCCAGTAGTGTCAAAACAGTATTGTGCGTCTACGTTGTCTCAGCTGAAATAAAATGACTTGCTGACTCAGGTATTTCACTCCAAT
Source organism: Nephrotoma appendiculata (assembly GCA_947310385.1). NCBI lineage: Eukaryota > Metazoa > Arthropoda > Insecta > Diptera > Tipulidae > Nephrotoma > Nephrotoma appendiculata. Next base: position 283,109,204 of record OX371225.1, on the reverse strand, counting down.
AAAATAAGTTATGAGTTTTACTGCGAAACTCATGAGCCGAATCTACTGTGATGAGACTACGCGACTTTTTGAAGTTGAAAAAGATATATATTCTGAAGCTAGATTTATGGATCAAATATTAGTAGAGCTAAATCTAACGTTCACTAAAGAATTACATGCATAAATTTCATTTGCGATAATTGTTACACGAACACAACAAAAATTTAACTCTCGAAGAACACCGGTTTAAAACAGACATTAAGACAACAAAGCAAATATGGTCTCTACATTAAAATAAGATCCTGCGTTTACTGCGCCTTTCTAAACGTTCACTACAAATATTTAAAATTATGAGAACTGCGTAATTTTAGTTTATTTTTTTTATAATAATTTCCTAAACAAATCTGTAACAATTAGTTATCTAAGTACCTCCTTGCCGAATGATATTTATTGTCATCGGTCACAACCCAAGTTTACATGTGTTGATTCATATGCTTTTAAATTTTTAAATCAACCCGTTATTTCTACACCCACCTCAAATAACTTAAGAAAGATGTACGACGTATCGGGTGAGGTATTAAGTGCTTTGCAAGGCTTTTGTAATAAAGTAAATGGTCACGATGTTTAGCTACTATATATTTTGGACACCAAACTGGATGATGTTACACGGACCTTATAGATGCAGCATTCCGAAGAAACTTATTTTCCGAGTTTAAAGTTGTTCTTTAATTTTGACACAAATAGAGATGATCCTCAAGTACCAGGTTAAAGTTGACAGGAAATCGAGAAGTTTAAGCACAGGTTACACCTGGTAACCTGAGGTCACAATATATATCTGCCCTTTATGTAAAACAATAACTATCCGATTTATAAATGGGTGATATCTCAAGAAATATGTTTCAATTCTTTAGTGCATTAGTGCATGTATGACCAGCTTCACACCAGTACTTGAAATCAAAGTCCAGAAAATATTAGAACAGACGGTACTCATCTTCTAGGAAAAGGCGGAACAATCCGAGAAGAGGAACAATCCCGAAGAAATCTATACGAAGAGCATTTTATATAGAATATTTCACAGTCTGAGACTAGTTTTCTAATAAAACTTCCATTTAAAGATGAAAACGTGGCAAACGTGATCTAATTTCTAACTCATCACGTAAGAAGTTTGCGTTTAGTCTTTTCAATCATGGCATCTTGATGGAATCGAGTGCCACTACTTGATTAAGGGTGGTATTTGATGCGTCAGAAAAAAGATCGACTGACATCGCATTAAATAACGTTTTGGAATTGGACCACACAAAATTCACTGTATAAATTTCTAGTGAACTTTGGAATGCATAAGGCTGCAATCATGGTGGGCATTAAAAAAAGGTACCACCAAATTTTGGTACATCCAGAGCATTGTTAATATGATCTATGAGTTAAATAGAATAACTTAAGGCACTACATCATTTTCCTTTTTAGCGAAATGTTTATTATCCAGAGGCTGTGGCCAATTCATTTATACTACATACCAATTTTACTTAGATGAAAGTTTGATCATCGAGTTATGTTTAATTACAGCGTTTGTCATTCAGATTGAAGGATTGTTCCAGTGGTTGTGGTGTTCTAAATTAGTTTGATGTGAGCCTTTACCGAAAAGGACAAAACAAGAATGGTTAAATCTAAGGCAGGAGATTCTATAAATTCGGATTCTATGAATAGTAATACCATAATCTATGAATTTTCGGCCGCTTGCTTAAAGGTGTACGCTGCTGGAGTTTTTGAATGGACAATCTAAGCATACTATTAAACTGGCTATCTAATTCGCTAAAACGGTGGAAAACATTAGTTCCGTCAGAGGAGAATCTAGCTGATTGCGCTGATGGCGTGACCGGACTATTTTATACTTACAAGGGTCTAAATATTATTGTCCTAATTTTCAAAACCCGATGGAGAAGTATACGAGCTACCAGAAAGATACTCTAGTTTTGAAAAGAAACAACCGTCAAGGTGTTTAAAGAAAATTGATTTTTCTGGACCTATTTATAAAGCATAATCTAATTAAGATGAAATTTAGAATGATGGTCATTGTGGTCCAGCTTATCTATTCATCTATTGAGAAGAAAATAATGAATATTGGGGACTGGAACGGTGAGGAACTGTGTAAGGTGCATCAACCAAAATTCACAAACGGTCGGTCATAAGATGGGTGGGTTACCTATGAAAATAGTGGAATTGACGAAACCATTTTTGCACACATCAGTGCGTCTTTTCCCTAGGAATAACGAAATGAAAATAAATTGACACTACTATAGCAGCTAGAAAATATTTCACAAACGGTGTATTCAGTCGACTGGCAAATATTTTTTTAATTTTTTTTTCCGTTTATTGCAGTTTTGAGATTTCTTTTTCCTAGATTATTTAATTTGATTACTGAGTTCGTGCGGAATATGCTATCCTACTAAAGTTAAATAAAATAATAATTTAGAATAATTTTTTCTTTCGACCAAGAAAATGGTCTGACAACAATTCTAAAAATTTCAATTATGAAAACAACACCATTTTTGCATATTTACCATTTTTACATAGGATAGAAATTAATATTATTTAATTAAATTTTCTTCAAAAATATAATTTATTCGTGTCTTCGCATAATATAAACAGTAGTTGTTGAATTAGTTTAAATAGTCCTGAAAATTCACTGTCTATAATATTAAATGGATAAGATGCATCCCGCAATCGTTTTCAGAGCAACCGAATAAACCGTTTTTTATCAACTTATTCCTCATCATGAGGAAAGTACAATACCCCCCCCCCCCCCCCGCCCAGTTTAAGTAATACAGACGAATTTACAATTTCTTAATTTATATTAGTGTGGGCATAATACACACATATAAAAATGAGAAGTTCCAGAAGTTTTCTGATTTAGTGGTATAATTCGCTAAATCGACTTGTTCTTATTTCATACTATTGGTGTGAAGCAAGAGGTAAATTTTTGCAGTTTGGTCGTAGCAACCTGATGAGTAGACCAACTTTTATCAGTACAACACCAAACTGCCAATAGGAAACTTGAGGAAGTTTTCATTTTTATAAAGGGTTGTGTGGCTTTGAACACACAAGTACCCTTGGGGTTAAAATGAGGGGGGGGGGAGTGAATTTTCTACTACTAAATGACCTCTTTTTTTGGTGGTCTCAAAAGGTCTCAAACATTGTGAATGTCATAGAAAATAATATTTGTCTATAAAAAAGCCGAAAATTGTTAAAGTAATACAGACGAATTTAAAATTTCTTAATTTATAATGTATTACATATAATACAATAATATAATATAATATAATGTCTGAAATTATTTACACAAACTATTTAAATTAATTATATTGTATAAATTATATTGTTTTTTAAAAATATTTACTAACACTAATATTTTTTAAATGTGTGGTATTTAAAAAATATTCCCTCTTGTGAAGAGGCATATTGAAAAACTGACACATAAAATAGGTTAAATTTTTATTCTTGTGAGTAGCACACACACACGGCATTGCTTCTGGGGTTCTTTTTTTTGCCACCTGTAAATATTTTTACAATTTTATGTTTTTTGGCATCCAGTAATCTGTGTGGAAATCATTTGTTCTACATGTACCTGCAGTACTGGTTCCTGGATCATCAGGATTATCCATAACAATACCACTTATCTATTCTTTGGCCGCATCGTGCAAAAATATTTTATAACTTTTTTTTGAAGTCGAATTTAAAGTTTTAAAAACCCTAAAAGCATTGAAAAGAGCTCCATTTAGCAAGAACATCACTGCCTTTTCCGTTCATTTTTTTTACGTCGTACTATATACAGTAATATGACAAATATTGATCAAAGCGGTCGACACCTTTCATGAATTTATTATAATCAATAACGCATATCAGCAACCAAATTTTTTCTTTTCTCTTCCAAGCAATATTTGTACTTTCTATGATACTGGCTGAATGAATTGTTGATATCATTTGAACGGGTCGTTTTGATTGCCAGCATTGTAAAAGAATATCTGTTCGGTGACGAAACATAAATTCACCTTTTTTTCAATTTGCATTTTGTAAACATGCAGGAAGGCCTCTATTTTTACGTATAGTACCACACCTTCGGAATTCATTTTGTAACAAGACCTGACTCGTACCGACACTATTATAATAATTGTCCAAATAGACATGGTGCTACAAGTTTTCATACGGCTGTAGGAGGTGTAGAACTGTCTCCTGAAGTCAACTTCCTTCACTATGATATATTCGGAAATTGCATATATATCCTATTTTTGCTTCACAAACCATTCAAAAAAGAACCCCATATTTGGTAATTTTTGAAGCATTATACACCTTGAATGATAAGCGACCTCTCCATGGCATGATACTTTCATCTAATGACAACTCTCGTTGTGGCTTATATACGTGTTTAAATTTCGTTATAAAATAAGATACTTTCATTAATGTCATTTTCATTACTAGAAAAATGCCACGAATACCATATTCGAAACGATCTCTACTCATCACTGTCTGTAGACCAATATTCATCCCTACTATCTTTACGTACTTTGCTTATAAGTAGAAGTAATCCCAAAATTTTTTCCAATTTTATCGCAGACACGTCTTTCAATTTCTCAGATTTTGCGCTGTCTTTAAACCTCTCAACATTTTGTGAGTGATAACGATTAGTTTCTTCTGCCATATAGTCAAACAAATTGTTCCCTATGAAAAATTGAAACAATTCAACCACATTTTCTGGATAATTTGGCATCACAACAACGCCACTTTCTCCTAAAACTTGTTTAATATTTGGAGGATTATCTTATTCTGACCACTCAACTTCTTCATTGTCACTTTGTTCAGAATCACTAGACAGTATTGGTAAAACTCTACGTCTTCTAGAATGAAAGAAGTCCTCATCACTTTCACACTCGCTTTCAAATTCAGCAATATCGACATCACTTGAAAAATAATTTAAAAAAAGAAATGTTGAGTGGTCTGCATAAAAACAACTCCAAGGCGAAACAAATGTATGGCTCCTTACCTTTATTATGTAAACAAACGTTGAAAAAGTAAAATTGTGAATCTAAACAAAAATACGAACTAACTCTTTCAGTTCCGTATGTAAACCGATGAGTAAAAATACATTGCCCCGCTTTTAAAGTAAGTACATTCAAAAAGGTAAAAATACCCGGCCCGCTAATAGACAACAGTTCTCGAGACAGGTATTTTTACCCGCCCCGCTTATAGTGTGTTAATAATGCCTTTGACACTCTAGAATAATATTTAATATTTTTTTTGGCAAAATAGTTTTTAAAACACCACGGGTGACCGACATTTAAACTAAATTTCATTTCCTAAAAAATTTATTCCCAATACTGTATACACTTTTAGAAAATTGAGAGAAAAATATGGGAAAAAGTGCTTCAAAGAATTTTTTTTTCCTAATCCTACTATATCCATAAAACCAGCATACGCAAATATTTGGCTCCTGTTGTGTACTCAGTAACACAAACACATTAAGTTTCTACGTGATTAGTAATAGACACGGCTGAGCAAATATGGAGAATTTAACATTTTATTTATTGTTTTTTTATCCGTTCGCAGTGCATCTAGAATACCAATGGCCTTATTGCTTTAAAAATGTTGCTATATAACGTCATTTTATGTCCACGGTTCCAATATTTGACTACAGATGGCGAAATAAATAATATTAATTTTTTTGTATTTTGTATACAATATTTTGATAGTTTCTTCGTTAAATGTTAATCGCGATAAAAACAATTCTAAGATGCTTTCAACATTTCGTTAAACCAAAGAGTATGAAAATTTACACAGAGTAACGAAGCAGAGGAAAAAATTTCATCAAAAAAAATGCATGGGTTACGCAATTTAATTGCGTTAAAAACACATTTACGCATTTTTATTTAAAGTAATTTTTGCCGTTTTCTATAAATAGCCAAGAGTATGACAATATTCAATACTCAAAAAATAAAAAAATGTTGCGTAAGTGTATTGTATGATCGATTTAAATTGCGTAACCCATGCATTTTTTGATGAAATTTTTTCCTCTACTTCGTTACTCTGTGTAAATTTTAATACTCTGTGGTTAAACCTATAAATATAGAAAAAAATTACCAACGTTACTGCCATCTACAATTCAGAAAAGAAAAGTATACGTAAATTTGATGATGTATCAAGTAGTACAGCCCGTGAGGCACATGATTTTTGCGTGGAGAGTCACCTGCTGCTTTAGTTTGTTTGAAAATACTGAAAAGCTATTTCCCTATATTGTTGACACCATTTTTAACTATCTATACAAACATTGTCTACACGTGAAGAATTTTAATTAACTACAGCATGCACAAAATTATTTTTTGGATTACAGAAATGAGTCCAGATGAAGTGTTCACACATAATATTTACTCTGGAATTTCCTTGTGATCTCTGGTTTTAGTTAGCCAGTAAACAAGTTCTTGATTTAAAAATTCTTCCCAAAATTTAGAAAATACTAAAATTTAATCGAAACCTTGGCTGCACGTCACGGAAATTTACTGTTAAACGTCAAACTGTCAAATTCAATGCTACGCCACTGACATCCATCAAAAAAACATTCTTAAAAACATTTCAATTACTAAAATTGATTATTTTAACATAAATTAATAAAAATAAAACATTTTGTTGGAAGCACAAAAATACCACCCCTAATTCCATAAATATTTTGTCATATATGAAAAAAGTTTCGAATAAGTTCGAAATGAAAATGAGTTATACCAACACAAGAAAAATAAAATAAAAAATCGTATTTTTTATGGATGTGGAAAAAATACCAGAAAAATTCTTCTCTATCATCATTAAACAACATTTGGCAGACAATATTATATATTATTAACAACATCTTAATAAATATAGCTATATATATATGCATGTGTGTGTGATGTATACAATATTAAGAATTTCATCTTAATATATAAGAAAATCTCTTAATTAAATTTTAGAAGAAAAAACTTTTCCATACTCGTATATCCAATATAATGCTCTTCTTAACCAATATTTGATAATGATGTGATATTAGATAAGCGTAAAGGACATGTAACATTTTGTTGTTGTTGTTGTTGTACACACATGATATATATAGTCGTATATGTTCCAAACAAAATGTGTTAATTTTAATCAGTAAATAAATATTTTGTTTTATATAATAATAATAATAATAATTATATCAATATTTGCTTATAACAAAATAATATTTTATTATACAAAAAAAAAAAGATTTACCAGTTAAGTTTACACGTATGAACATACATAACCCTAGAGTTAATGTAAATAATTAGATTTTGTTTTTTGGTTGTGATAATGAGATTTTGTAAACAATGAGTACTGGGGGGACGGGAGGGTGCCATTAAATATATGTATGTACGTTACGTATATAGAAAGTGAAACCATATGTTGTAAAACAAAAAAAAAAAATTTGGAGTGTTTTGTATATATAACATGTACTCGTATGTATGATTCTCGGTATATAAAATTTATGTAATAAAACCACAAAATCATAAAAATAAAGAAAAACCCGAAACGAAACAAAAATTAGATCTTCATGGTTTGTTTTTTTTTTTGATGTGCTGTTGTTGTTCTTGTGGTGATGGTATCTTTTCGTTTTTCTAACACTCTGCTTTTAGTGTGCTCGATATGGAAAATTGTTAAAATCAGATAACACAATTTTTTTTTTGTTTTTGTTGAAGGTGTTAAAATTACTATAAATTAAATTAAAGACTCAAAAAAAAAGTTTATTGTTTGTCATAAAGTAACCAAAATTCTTTGGTTTTTACACAACAAATTTATACACCTTATACCTATCCATACAGGTACTTTGGATTGCACATACGAGACCTGAGTGTTATATAATTATATTTATATATATTTTTTATACGATCACATCATATGTATGTATGTTGTTCGAGTTAGATGATTTTTATCTAATCAATATTATGTAACTCTATGTGAAATGTTACCACTCAGCTTTATATACGTTCCATATATAAATAACATGTGCTCTATTTCACATATTATACGTAGTTTTTTTTTTATATCGTCTGTCAATATATTGTATTGTTAAGGTTTTGTTGAAATCATCATATGTAAAAAAAAACACAAAAATTCTTGATTATAGTATAACATAAACTCTTTTGTTGTTTATACTGTACTCCGCATCCATACACCCAACATACACTCGATGTGTTTATACATACTTTATATACAGAGAGTATTTATTATATAAGTACACATGGGGGGTGTGGGATTTTATTTTTCAAGTAAAAGAATAATTCGGATTTATGAACATAGCACACAACACAGTAATAAAAAAAATTAAAAACAGACACATTTTTGGTTTTTACGTTATAATAAAGTATAAAAAATTATTGTTTGATAAGTATTTTTATTCGTTCGCAGGGTTGGAAAATGAAAATCGGGCCAGAAAATAAAAATTATATATGATATGATGGGAGGCTTATATACATATATATATATATATACAATATTTATATGTGTTAAGTTGGTAAAGATAATTTTATTTTTAGCAGGTCATAAAATACGGAAATAAGAATTGATTGTCTTTGTATCTCCTTGTATATTATGTACTTGAACAATCGACTTGTTAGGTTATGATTTATATTTATGGATGTGCTATCTGACGCTATTGTGCTCAGGATAATTGGATACATAATTTTATTTGAATTGTGACATAATTCGAAAGGAAATCGATATAAATAATGAGATGTTGCATCGTGTTGCATGATGTTGGTTAGTGTTGCATACTCGATTTTACATTGGATTTAGTTTGGAATACTAAACTGTAGCATAAATTAGTCAAACAATCGTCCTTGAATCGTAGCAAGCCAATTTATTTGAGTTTGTCATTTTCAATACGAATTTGAATGGTCACTAAAGATTTTTGAATAATTCAAGAATCTTTTTGATGGCCTATTTCGGGATTGAATACGAGTAATGACATTAGTAACCTAATTCGAAAGAAAAACGATAAAAATAATGAGATGTTGCATGATATTGCATAGTGTTGCTTACTCGATTTTATGTTGAGATAAGTTTGGATAACTAAATTGTAGCATAAATTCGTCCTTGAATCGTAGCAACCCAATGTTATCTTCTATATGAATTTCAATGGTCGCATACATATTTTTGACAAATTCAGGAACCATACCTTGTTGTTGGTGTTTTTCGGGATTGAATACGAATAATGACATGAAATATAAAATTAGAAAGAAAATCGATAAAAATAATGATGTGTTGCATAGTGTTGCATACACAATTTTATGTTGGCATTAGTTTGGAAACCTTAATTGAAGCATAATTCGTCCTTGAATCATAGCAAGCCAATTTGTTTGAGTTTGTTATCTTCAATATGAATTTCAATGGTCGAATACAGATTTTTGACTAATTCAGGAATCATATCTTCTTGGTGGGTTATTTCGGGATGGAATGCGAATAATGACATTAGTAACATAATTTAAAAGAAAAACGCTAAGAATAATGAGATATCGCATCGTGCTGCATGATATTGCGTAGTGCTGCATACTCGATTTTACATTGGAATTAGTTTGGAATAATAAATTGTAGCATAGATTGGTCAAAAAATTCGTCCTTGCATCGTACCAAGCCAATTTATTTGAGTTTGTTATTTTCAATATGAATTTGAATGGCCATTAGAGATTTTTCTCTATTCAGGAATCATACCTTCTTGATGGGTTATTTCGGAATTTAATACAAATAATGACATTTGTAACATAATTCGAAAGAAAATCGATAAAAATAACGAGATGATGCATCGTGTTGCATGATGCTGCATAGTGTTGCATACTCGATTTTATGTTGGCATAAGTTTGGAAAACTAAATTGTTGCATAAATTCGTCCTTTAATCGTAGCAACCCAATTTATTTGAGTGTTATCTTCAATGTGAATTTCAATTGTCCCATACAGATTTTTGACTAATTGAGGAACCATAGGTTCTTGTTGGTTGGGATGTTGTGACTGGATTGAATGCATATAATGGTAAGGATAATTGGATATACAATTTTATTTGATTTGTGACATAATTCGAAAGAAAATGATAAAAATGATGATATGTTGCATCGTGTTGCATGATGCTGCATAGTGCTGCATACTCGATTTTACATTGGAATTAGTTTGGAATAATAAATTGTAGCATAGATTGGTCAAAAAAATTCGTCCTTGCATCGTAGCAAGCCAATTTATTTGAGTTTGTTATTTTCAATATGAATTTGAATGGCCACTAAAGATTTTTCTCTATTCAGGAATCATACCTTCTTAATGGGTTATTTCGGAATTTAATACGAATAATGCCATTTGTAACAAAATTCGAAAGAAAATCGATAAAAATAACGAGAATATGCATCGTGTTGCATGATGCTGCATAGTGTTGCATACTCGATTTTATGTTGGCATAAGTTTGGAAAACTAAATTGTTGCATAAATTCGTCCTTTAATCGTAGCAACCCAATTTATTTGAGTGTTATCTTCAATGTGAATTTCAATTGTCCCATACAGATTTTTAACTAATTGAGGAACCATACGTTCTTGTTGGTTGGGATGTTGTGACTGGATTGAATGCATATAATGGTAAGGATAATTGGATACACAATTTTATTAGATTTGTGACATAATTCGAAAGAAAATGATAAAAATAATGATATGTTGCATCGTGTTGCATGATGTTGCATAGTGCTGCATACTCGATTTTACATTGGAATTAGTTTGGAATACTAAATTGTAGCATAGATTGGTCAAAAAAATTCGTCCTTGCATCGTAGCAAGCCAATTTATTGGAGTTTATTATTTTCAATATGAATTTGAATGGCCACTAGAGATTTTTATCTATTCAGGAATCATACCTTCTTAATGGGTTATTTCGGAATTTAATACGAATAATGACATTTGTAACATAATTCGAAAGAAAATCGATAAAAATAACGAGATGATGCATCGTGTTGCATGATGCTGCATAGTGTTGCATATTCAATTTTATGTTGGCATAAGTTTGGAAAACTAAATTGTTGCATTAATTCGACCTTTAATCGTAGCAACCCAATTTATTTGAGTGTTATCTTCAATGTGAATTTCAATTGTCCCATACAGATTTTTGACTAATTGAGGAACCATACGTTCTTGTTGGTTGGGATGTTGTGACTGGATTGAATGCATATAATGGTAAGGATAATTAAATACACAATTTTATTTGATTTGTGACATAATTCGAAAGAAAATGATAAAAATAATGAGATGTTGCATCGTGTTGCATGATGTTGCATAGTGCTGCATACTCGATTTTACATTGGAATTAGTTTGTAACACTAAATTTTAGCATAAATTGGTAAAAAAAACGCATGCTTGCGTCGCAATTTGATATTTTAAAATTTCAATGGTCACATACAAATTTTTGCCTAATTCAGGAACCATACCTTCTTGTTGGTATTGTTTTTGGATTGAACACGAATATTGGTAAAAATCTTTACAAGAATTCTATCACTGTAGAACTTCTGTGGTTTAGATTCCATCACTGTAGAACTTCTGTGGTTTAGAGACGAAAAATCGGGATAACTCATTTTCGTAGCCCTCTTTTGAATTTAATGTTAAACCATTAAGATGGTTCTGCGTGGACCGGAACAAATTGTAGTCCGATGGTACAAGGCCCGGATTATATGGTGGGTGGATCAAGACTTCCCAGCCAAGCCCTTTCAGTTTCTGCCAGATCATCAAGGAAGTGTGTAGTCCTGCGTTATCATGATGGAACATAACGCCCTTTCTGCTGATCAATTCTGGAGGTTTTAACAGAATTGATTGTCTTAAACACGTTAGTTGCTGACAGTAAAGATTAGAATCAATCGTTTCACCTCAAACGTTTCACATAACATAGAGTTTCTCATGGGTACGTTTCTTGACATTGCAGATGTATTCAACTGCACTTCTTTTGCTACGTGGCTCTTGGTCATCGGTAAACTTCTGGTTAAGTTTCAGAAGTCCAGGTTCATCACTCACGTCTATGTTGATGATCTTATTATAACTGTTTCAGACAATCATCTCAACGTTAATCGGCAATTCACAACTAACAAAAATTAATTGTTTTTGACTGAAATCACCTACCTTAAGTTCAGCTTGTTCTGCTGCTTATAAATTAAATTGTAGAGGAGCGTGGAATAAACATGGTGCATTTAATGGGCCCCAGCTAATTAGCGAAAAGTTTAAATCATCAACACAAGAAATTAGTAGAGTTAGAGAATGGTTTTTATCGAAATATGAGTTTTCTCTGATGAGTCTTAAGATTTCAAGACTGAATAACCAAATATTTGATTGCTCTAATGAAGAACCATCTAACATCGCAAGTATGCGAGGACTGCTTGGAAGAGATTGATGTTAGTATGTATTACGTATGTAATTGTTCTGCATTTGTCAGAACAAGAAAAATCTTATTTCATTTTTTCTATTATGCAGAGGATGAATTGCATTCCATTCCTTGTTTCAAGCTCTTACAGTTTAAAAAGGAAACAGAGCGCCACTGCGCACTTTCATGAAATCCCCAGTTTGCACCATCGGATTTTTGAGGCATTGAGTACGAAATCTTTGTGAATTCTTTGTAAATGCTAAGAATCAAATTATTCATTCCGAGTTTTCCCTTATTTCTTAGCGTAGATCACACTAATGGAAAATTATTGTATGAACGTGGTTGGACTCGAACAAAAATATTGCTACAACACTTTTGGGTTAATTAATTTTTTCGTTTAGTTTTAATCGAGTGCAAGGTGATAGCTCTGACAGCGCGTGCACCCAACGCGCGATCTTTCAAGTAAAGGCTGATAGCTGATTTGCAGTTTGTGCATTTTATAGTTCAACGGAAATTCAAAATGGAAGACAAAGTCCTAGATTTTTACCCCCGGCGGTGGCCCCTAGATAACACTAAATAAATCAGGTGGTGTAGTGGTGATTTGGTTTATAATCATAGACACTACATGTCACGGAGGTTCATTGGCGTCATAAACCCAATACCAAATCAGTCCCAAAATCAATCAGCTTCTTGCCCCCAAAAGTGGGTTAAGCGGCGGGCCAACTGCCTACTGTCACAAAATTACGTTATGAATCCTATTAAAAGTCCTCGGATTATTTTATCGGTTTTATCACAACAATGACCTTTGAAAACGCTGACAGACAGTGCTATTAAAAATAGGATCATGGAACGTACGAGATGTGCTTGGACTACAAAAGTTTTGATGATCTGAGAGTAAAATCTATACTTCCACCAATGCGGAGACTCTTTTACAAGGGAAATCACAAAAAGGAGTCTACTTTCTCGTTTACCGGCATATTACTGATTTCCGCTTTGCCACCATACGGATATGCACCATTAGATTATGAACTGACTCCAGATTATATAGAGGTGCTGATATTAACGGTAATCATGTGATCGTTATTTTCAAATTCAAGTGCGCAAATTATCATCGTGCGCTGAAATTTCGGTGCATTAAAAATGAGAACTCCGTACATGGTTTACAGTCAGCTTGCACTGAAGCTTTAGACAGGAACAACGAAAAACATGAGCCCCAACCAAATATCCAGGAGCACTGACAAGCTGTCTAGTCAGCTATAACTACAGTAGTGGAACACACAATTGGTTAGAAATCTTAATAAAAACTGGATCCACAGCCATCAAAAATATGGATGGAGAACTGAGAACAAACGTGACTGATGTTCTCGTAGTATGACAAACCGACTTTCAAAACCTACTATATCGGACTGATGAAGTAGCCCTTATTCGAGCTGTTCCTCTACGAGGCGTGGATGAATTTGTCTCATATTCTACAATAGAGGAAGAAAACGGAGCTTTTAGTAGATTAGAAAATAGAAAAGCGCAAGGTCTCGATGAAAACTACGCATAATTATTAAAATATGGAGAAACTACTCTTACATCTTACCTTTATGATCTCATCGTAGTAAACTGGGACCAGAAGGAGCCATCCGAGGAATGGAAGACCGCACTTATTTGTCCACATAAGAAAAGTGACTACCAAGAATCATTCCTCTCACCGAAAATATCATCTCAACCGATGAATCACAGATCAGTGTTTCACGTTGAGGATGATCTTAGAATAACGCTGGGAGTACAATATTACCATTCACCAACTCTACATAAACTTTCAACAAGCATATGATTGCATCAGTTGCAAAAAACTTTGGGCTGTGCTCATATTTCTAAGAACTCTAGAGAAGATTGTCTCTCTGCGTAAGATGACATGACTTAAAGTGTTAAAAAGTCTAGTGGAAGAGTCGGTTTCTAACCCCATTGAAAGTACATACATGTATCGCATATTCAATAAGTCAGACCGCACTTGATTCAAATGAATCACGAGATAATGAGTCTCATTGGAGACTCGCATTTATTAAACCTAATCGAAATTGACTGCTCAGCCTTGTTGAAAGATTCCCATCAGAACAGATGACACGAAAAAAATTCCATCCACAACCAGTGTGTGCGTAAACTACGGGGGAAGACTATGCTTACACGACGACATCTTTTAAAATTTTCGATTTTCAGATGTTGGAATTGGAGCGTGCGTGAGATGAACCTAAATAGTTGGCGGACCACCGTGTAGGCGCAAACTTTTTTTTTACATGAGATGGGAAGGCACGAGATAGATAGATAGGAAGAGAGATGGAAAGAGAGGGATATGGAGAGAGAGGTAGAGTGTGAGAGAGAGATAAATTCGTTCTTGGCTTCCTCAGATCGAGGTTTGGACAGTTTTAACGTAAACCTATTTTCATTGACCGCTCCTCTTGTTGCTATTCCTGGCGTAACGAGAGGTGATATTTTTTCTTTAATTTTTTCAGAACATTTACGCAAGGTAAATTAATATGTAGAACACTACAGATCTACCACTGTAGATCTTTTGTAAGTCTACGTTTGTGTATTATTCGGATGGCACGTCACTGATCCTATCCAGTAACTTGAAGGAACTACCATATGCCAAACCCAAAAGACTTTCTGCATCTATTGAGCAACCCAAGTTTTCGTGAAGCTGACTTGACCAATGCAATAATATGTTCATTCCAATTTAAATTGTTGTAATCTGAACACCTAGCAGAAAAATTGAGTCACAACCCACAGGTATATTGTTTTTTACGACGAAAGGGTAATAGTAGTATAAGAACTAGACAATAAGGCTTAAAGTCGTATGTACTGTAGACAAATTAAATGCAGAAATAAACGAAGTGTTGTTGTAAATAAGTTCTGGCGCTTAGCAAACACGCCTATTTTTAATTTTAGGCAAGTTTACTAAAAAAATTTACATATATAGTGCTGGAAAAAAAATTGGGCAAGCATATTTTTTTGCAAATTGGAGTCTTTTTTTGCTAAAATTACAAAACTTTTGAAAGCAATTGGCTTATTGTTTCATTTTATACATGTATGACGTAATTTTCTGAAAAAAAAAAAATTTTAATTCTTGGCCGTCATTAGGGTGCAGATGTTTTATTGCCTGTAATTTTTTTTTTGAGTTTAAACAGTGCATATTTTGTAAGGTAAAATTTTTCTGTAAGTGATTCTAGTCAAATAAAGAATGAAGTGCAATTTTAGTTTAAAAAAATGGGAAAAGAGTGAGCAGTGTAAAAGCAATATGTTGATTTGGGCGCGAGAAAATTTAACCACGCATGAAATAACAGAAAGATTAAACATTCCTAAAAGTACTGTCGCGTGTAATATTTAAAAAATGCTAGAGAGCACTTAAACCAGTCAAGACGCTTGAGTTCACATTACTAGTGAAAAAAACGTTTGGTATGGGCCCAGGAGCATGTTTAAGGACTCCAGAGATGTGGAATGATGTGATTTTCTCCGATGAATCAAAATTCATGCTGCATGTTGGAGATGGAAGAATTCCCGTAAAAAGAAAACTGGGTGAGAGACTTAGCAACGAATGTCTTTTAAGACTTCCACCGAAAAATGAAGAAGTTATGGTCTGGGGACGCTTTTCTGGAAATGAAACCGGTCGATTGTGCTTCCAGCATTACAGCAGCTGTTTATCTGCAGGTCCTACATAACGAATTTGAGCCTTCTGTGTTAAAACTTTTTGGTGAGACTTGTATATTTATTTTTCAACAGAACAACGCTCCGTGCCATACCGCCAAAGTTGTCCGTTATTAATTTTGAATTGTAGATAGAAAAATTGGCTTTCAGATAAACATAAATAGTTTGTTAAAAACTTGTTTGTTTCTCTTATCTCTTCATTTAAAGGTAAAAAAGTACTTCGAAGAAAGAAGTATCGATGTGTTGAGCTGGCCCCCGTATAGTCCAGACTTAAATCCCATTGAAAATATTTGGTCTATAATGAAGCAAGAAAGCACCCAGAATCCATACCTCCTATGACTTTTAAAAATTTACCAAATTCAATGAGTCGGTGTTCAATGAAAATAAGTGTTTAATTTATTCCATTACTTTAACTCCAATCAACGTAATTTGAATATTTTGCCATTCTTCGGGGTTTTTCCCCTAAATTGCAGGTATTTTTTTTCTTTCAAAATGAACAATAAGCCATTTGCTTTCAATAGTTTTGTAATTTTAGCAAAAAAGACTCCAATTTGCAATAAAATATGTTTGCCCAATTTTTTTTCCCAGCACTATTGTAAATTGGCAACTATCTTCGATTAGGTATCAATTCACGACGCTGCCAGTCCGTAAGTGCTTAAGTTGCAGTCAATTTCGGTTATTTCCATCACAATTATAAATCATTGAGACTTCAGGATTCGTTCAAAAAGGGACTCAAATTAGGTTCTTACGGACTGATTGGTTGATATTGGTTGATATTCTGAAACCTTACTCGAATATTTTTAGAACCGAGATTCAGGAAAATCTGTGCTTTGTTCGTAACTCAAATTACGAATTTATACAAAATCTCTTTTAAAATCGTCTTTTAAATCGCTCAAATAACGCAGGTGGCATTCTGGGTTTCTTGGGGAATTTGAAATTTGAGAAATTTCTCTGGCAAAGTTTTTAATATTACAAGGTACAAAATTTTGATAAAAAAATTCAATTCCGTTCAGAATCTGAGAATTAGAACAGACTAAAGTATCCTTGGTGAAGCAAACTTGAATATGATAGCTTTACTTGGAATTTTGTGGAATCTTTTAGCGGAAGAAAATTGGAAATAAGGAAAACAAATGCCAAGATTTCTGGCTTGTTTTTAGCGGTTTTTAATTGCTCGCCAAATACTGATAAGGCCAACCTACAAAATAATTTGATATATTGAGCGTTAATTTTCAAGATAGGCGTGTATACGATGACAAAATACAACATAAGCAAAAACATTTTTTGCTAAAAGTTGCTAAGAATTTTCTGTTTTTTATCAAATTTGGATAGCTGCCGATAGAAAATATTACAAATCACTCAAGGCGATGCTAAAAATATTTAAACTAACACTTAACAATATGATCGCCGTACGTTGGCTGATCAGTATTGCAAAACACGCCATATACACGTGTTTCTTGTTATTAGTATTGATGCAATTTTTCTAAGGCTATTCCTAAAGAATTTTCGTGAGCGGCCAAGTACCCAAATCTAAGAGACCGGAGTAATTATTACAAGCTATAATCATCAACAGTTTTGACTAATTTGAATACAATAATTGCCACATTTTATTATAAATTGTAATTTATTTCTATTAAAAGCATTTTCATTTAGAAATGTTGCCGATATTATTTCGTTTTGTGGAGGTTGCTTTTCTTTTGTTTGACATATACCAGTTTTACTCTGCACGCAGTATGTTTTTTGAACTGTGCTATACAAAACTGTACCCGATTCATCAAAAATACTCTGACTGTGCTACTATTTGGGTTTGACTAATTCTCATGTCAAATTTAAAACTTCTCACAATTTCAAAACATTAAATAAAATAAAAAATCATCAATTTGGGGAACTTTTAGGATTTTATAAACGAATAAATGAAGAATTTGCGAATATAGAATGTGTTTTGTTCTGCCACCTATTTACTAATAGAGGAAGTAATAAAATTAATTTAGATTTTTTTTTTGGTACCATTTATCAAAACTATTGAAGATGGTTTAACGCTGGAGGTTAGGCGCCAGGAGATCGCAATAAAATTTCATTTTCGTACAGATTGGTGAGATAGTTTATTTTAATTATTTGTAGATCTTCCGTTTATCTGAAACTATTTAATTACAAAGCTAAAAAATCCTTTATTGATTATTGTATTCTAGAAGCCTAAATTGCAATACTAGAATGGCCTGAATTAAAAATTCGTTTATCACAAAAGCCAAATTCTAAGTATTTCTAAATTAATAAAGTTTTGTATAGGAAATTTATTTATTTCGCTTTGAAATGTATAGCAAGGTAGGGGCAAATACCCAATAAAACCTCTTTGACCGTTATACACAAGTATTACAAGCATTTAAGAAGAATAAAAAGGAACCCTAAAATTTAAAACCCAGTTTAATTTCCATTCACCTGCCCTCCTTTATTATAATTATTACAAATTGAATCACAAAATTGAGAAAACTTCAAAAGCCTTACAATATCCACCTTAAAAATAATTTTCCCAGAAAATTAAGGTAAATTGATCAGGTAAAAATGAAGAAAATTTCTAAAAATGTTTTTTTCTCTTTTTGTGTATCCAAATTGATTAATACACAAAAAAAATGTTTTCTAATGAAATTTTAGAAAATTAAGTTTTACGCACCAGTTTCGTATGTACTTAAGTATATACATTTTTAATTTTCCACCATATTTATGTTGTGAAAATTAAATTATAAATTTTTATTTTTATTTTTTTCGTAATAATCCTTAAAGCATATTTTTATAAGATACAAAATATTATACAAAATAAAAATCACACCACAATAAATTTTTGTTGTTGCCTAAGTATATTTTCGCATATATAGATGTATACATACGTATTTATAAGAAAAATAAATAAATAAATATTTACTTTACGTACACATAATATATAAACTTACATACACACAAAAAAAAATATAATTCTAAAAATAATATTTATCTAATTAGATAAAAACGAAATATAAGAATTTTTAAATAATTTTCCACCCTCGCAACAAAATAACTTTTTTCCGTTACCAAATTTTTTGCTTTGCTGTGACTTTTAATTTTTCCCGAATTCTTATTATATTCGGGAAAACTGGTACACAGCACATTTTCAATGTCATATAAATGTCAATTTATGTATACGCGTTACAACCAGTACACAACGTAGCTATAAGTGTGACAAAGGAAATTGCATTTTAATTTGAATGAAAATTATGCGTTAGAAATTTTAATAAAAGATTTGTTGTGAAATATACAAAGCAGCACAACGTGAAAATAAAGAAGAACAACTTTAAAATAAAAAGTTTTTGTTATTGGTAAATGAATCGTTTGTATAAAATTAAAATAAAAATTTCTCAACTATTTTTCGACAACAAAAAAAAAAACGAAATGAAAATTGTTAATTAAAATTTAATTGGTTTTCGAGCGAAAGAGAAAGAAGTGAATATTGATTGACAAAGAATTTTAGTTGATTGGAGTATAAAAAGTTTTACTCGTTGAAGATTGGTTATTTTAAAAGTTTTTTTTTTAATTACATTTTATACTTGGGGTTTCTAAGGTGTGGAGCTTCTTTTTCTGAAATGTATATTGATATGGTAGCAAAAATTGAGATATTCATTACTGGATAATATACTAAAATATTTTTTTGTGAAGCATACGGACTCAGGTTAACCATCATTTTTAATTATCTCAAAATATTGGGGACTTCTTGGTATAGCTGGATATATAATAAACGATTTATCACTGTTGTTCATAAACTGGTAATTACAATGGGCCCGAACCGAACAGGACTTCTTTTATTTTTATTTTGATAATATAGACTAAACTATGAATGCCTGGTGGAAATGTTATGAAAATTTCAATTTTGTTTAATAGTCGAGGCAATGAAGCACTAAAAAGGACAAAAGTTCGAAATTTTTGAGAGCAAGACTGATCGAAATGCGGTTTTTTGCATTCGCTTCCAAAAATTATTTGTAAAAAATCACAACTATTTTTTTTTCTTTTTGGACAAACCGGAAATTGATGACGCGGACGTCATCCACGAGAATTTTCCTGACAATATCGGCAAAAACAATCCGAACATTATTGTCGGGACGTTTTTTGGGGCTTTTGAAGAAGGTGTCAAGGTTATGCAAGATATTTCGGGATCAAATTTGAAGGATCTAAAATGGTCGCGATCAAGAATCGTTAAAACTATCGCCTCTTGCAACTCTAAATTAAAACTCGACAATAAAGTGATAGAAATTGACCCCGAATTCCTGTTTCATAGAATATGGGCATTAAAAAAAGGTGAGAAAGAAATGGTAGACTACCTAAAGTGAGAGTTGTCTCCATTCCCTCAGGTATATTTCAATAGTTTTGCAATGCTGAAGAACACAAAGTCCGATTTGTATTCATTGTTCACGAAAACTCTCACAAATATTAATGACCCTGAGAGGATATTTTTTGCTCAGGATGGAGGATTACTAATTCACAAAGTCAAATAGACAATCTGACAAACATTCTCGGCGATAATGGACAGTTACATAAAGTATATTTTGACCCATTACGGCAAACGCGCGAAAGTTTTCGACGTGGAGTTTGGATTCAGCGATTCAAAAAACCCCGGGTGCCGAGTTTCTCTCCTTCCCCGCGTGATTTTCGAGAGAGTCCCACGGAGATGTCGTTCATCGGCGTTCCTGAGCTCCACGTCAGCTGTTGGTCAATTTGAACATCATAATCGTGATCAGCGATCTCGAAAATCCCCGGGAACCTGAGTGGGGCTAGTTCTGACTCTTATTTACAAAGTTCTCTAATCTTTCAAAAGCCGTCTCAAAAAATGCATTTTTGGCTGCAGCAATACAATTTCCAGTTTGTTAAAAAAAATAGTGGTGGTGTTTACAAATAATTTTTAGGAGCGAATGCAAAAATCACATTCCAATCAGTCTTGCTCTCTAAAATGTCGAACTTTTTGCCTTTATAGTGCTTCATTTCCTCGATTATAATGGAAAATCCAAAATGCCGTTAGAATAAAATTAATTCAACTTTTTATCTGTCAATAATGAAGTTTTCTATTTCTGACCATACACATAACCAGCAACCTTAAAAACATCCTTTCTTCTAATGATTTATATCATACACTAATTTAAATTACTTAATATTTGGAACACGATAAAAAAATATAAATAGTTCTGAAACTTTTGTGAACATTTGGGAAAATCCATAAAAAGCGACCCAATGAAAAAATTCAACCCAACTTTTTGATCTACGTATAGTGCAAGCTCCATCCAAGTCACAGATGATGAAAAAACTATTTTGCATCCTGCCCCTTTCAAAATTCGAACCCGATACCTCCCGATCCTAATGCCAACACTGTGTGTGGTTTGGTGTTTATGTTTGTTGTTTCTAAATACTTGTAAGCAAATATGATAGGGAGATATAATATGACAAAAACTTCATAAGGCTATAAGGCGCCCAAATCCTAGTAAAGGAAGTCACTACTACTATGTGAAATTCAGAAGTAAAAGGCTTTTCATTTCACTTGGAACTAAATAAACCATTCTGGTTAAACTGTCCAGAATTTCTCATAAGCAGATGCAATGCAAATACCACTCAGCGATGATATTGGCAAGAAATCAAAAGTACTAAATTTTTGTGGAACAGAGTACTGAATGCAGCTTGCAAGTTATTTTATACTGGACTCGAGATTAAAGTAGAATTTTGCAGCACTGTAGTCGCAATTTTATTTAATAAATCTACACCATATGTATATCAGATAGTTCTTACAAATTTAGCGTAATTTTGAGTAATTAAGATTCTACGGGTTTATTTCAATGTAAACCAAGAATAACCAACAACCTCATTTTAAAAGAAGTATTGAACGTTTCACCTATTTTTGTTACGCAAACAGCAGGATTTTAGCTGTTGAGTGCCTCTGGTGCTGTTTCCATTTTACTCGAGGAATTAATCCGCATTTTTCAGTTTCCTAGTCTTCACCTACCAAAGCAATCATTTATGTAAATGTGTTTGCTTAGTAGACCATGCGCATTTGTTAAATTAACTTTTTATTGCCTCAGTATTTTCATAAGGTTATTAGAAATTTTGGAGGTAATAGAAAAATCAGCAAACATTGTTAGAAATCATTAATACTTAGGTTGAACTTAAAATTTCTGAAGGCATCTCAGCATACATTCAATATACAAAATTAAACAGAAATTTTTAATGGCGCTTAAAAACTACGGTTCTGTGGCAAATTAGTCCTTGTAAATATAAAATAAGGAAAATCAAGGAACATATCATTTGAAATATCTTGAGAAAAACAATAATTTTGTTATTATCACTTTAGTTGATAAATTCAACGTTTTGGCGCTGGTAGCAAATTATTGATTCATTATAGAATATTTGAGTGTGAAATGTCAATGAAACGGTCTTGCCAATGAAGAATGCCACAAATTTAGCTAAATAATATTAGTACTCCAAATTATTATTGTGGCACTGATTACAAATACATTTTTCATTATTCTGATATGATCTTGTGGCATATCTTTTTTTCTTTATGTTTTATATTTTGTAGCGGCTTTTCTAAAGCATCAGAATGCTGTGTTGGAACGCTTTAATTTACAATTTTGAGATTCAATTTGAAAAGCTGATATGTACGCAAGTGTAAATAATGAAAATAATATAATAAAGGTAAAAATATTGTGCGCTTATCGCAAGGCCCATACACCAGACACGGCCCAGTTTATATAAAAATACAAATTAATTATTGTAATTGCTCTAGAAGTTAGCACCATAGCGCGGATTCTTAGGGTTGATTTAATTGTTAAGGGTAAACTATTGTATAACGTTAAACGAAGTTTAAATATATTAGTAGAGCCAATTCATGAGTTTTAGGAGAAGTCATGAAGAAATAGGATCTTTTTCACTTTTGTTGTGTTCGTGTATATTCCCTACCTGTTGAAACTCAATATTGTACCTAATCTGACCAAATTTAATTTTATGAATCATTATGAATGATTCGTGTATGAGCACAATACATCAAGTAGTAAAATTTTTGATGAATAACTTTGTTTAGTCCTACTTAAAGGCGGCAATTTACGAATTGCCTTGACTATTTTGTTCTAACATCTTGCTTACTCATAAAATACAACATCCAAATGCTTTTTAATGAAATGCATTGTTTTTTAGGTTTCAGTCCAAAATTGAAAGAAGATAACTTACATTTTATCATATGGATGTGGTTTTTCCAAGATAATTTTTCGTCAATTAGTAGACCCAAATACGTAGTTTTTGAAGTTTGCGGAATTTTTATAGAGTTAACTGAAAAATAATTAGGTAATTGCATTGGTAACGAATTCGTTTTAAATATATTATAATTTGTATTAGTAAAATTTATTGTAAGTTGGTTCGCCGATAACCAATTTATAATGTTTAACAAGCCATTTTCCATCATAATATGCAAATCTGATCAACTAATTTCCATGCAGATTTAAACTGAATATGTCATTAATATAATAGAAAAAAAATTCTCAGCAACAGCAGCAATTAAAGTTGTAAGCACCGCTACCGACTGTCAATTGCTTGCGATTATCAAAATAAATTTTTTAAAAGCGATAGCGTAGAGTTTGTTGGAATCAGCTATCAAAAGCTTGGTTTTTATTGCAAATTGGTTTTTATGAATGATTTTTCTTTTAAAAACGAATTTACACGTTTGAAAATTATATATTCAAATAATTTTGAAATTGCGCTTAAAACAGAAACTGGTGTATAGTTCGATATGTCTAGTTTGGGTGTGTAACGAAATCTCGGTTTATCAAACTTACGGTTTGTAAAAATCTCGGTTTTTTTCGGTTTTCAAAATCCCAGTTTTGCATAAAAAAAACGATTTTTAGGAAATCCTGGTTTAAATTTTTCAAATTTGGCATGTGGGAAAATGGGACTCTTAAATAATTTTTTTGACTAAATTCGAAAATCAGTTTGCGATAAAGTTCTAGAAAATGGCTAATAGGGATGGAATTTGAATGGAGGGCTAAGTGCCCGTGAGAGTTATCGAAGCCGTCAGCCTCTACAATTATTGCATTTCAAAATGTTGCATTAACAAAATATTGATTTTTTTATTAATCTTGCAAGTACCAAATCTTGCAATTAAAACACTTTATTAATTATTTTGTGCAATTAGAACTAGACGAAAAGAAAACTGAAGAGATTTTGAAAACCTTCCTCTTTTGAACATATGGGTAATTTTAGCAATTTTTAAGATATTCGGAAAAACTCCAGACCCAATATTGATGAGTAGATACGAAGTAAAATGTGGAATGATGGCAGCTGGATTCTGATACACTGGCTGTTGAAGAGTTGGGACGTTAATAAAGAATTGATTAAATGTGTTTGCTATTATGGGGGCGAGCATGTAATATTTTGATTATTGTGACGGATTACATCAATGGATACAGTTTCTTTCCTGTTTTTATTAAAGATTAGTTGGTTTTATATACTCCAGGTATTTTTGGAATTGCTTTTATTTTTTTCAAACAACTTATGATAATATTCCGTTTTCAATTTGTTACGAGGTATATTCAGTAAATTTCTGAATTCTATCAAATTGGGATTTAATATAAAAATATGAGATGGATGCTTTTTAATTTTGTATTATATTAAATATTAACTATGTATTTACCAAGGACTTTGGCAAGATAGTCAATCAACTCAGTAAAGCACACAGAGTCGCAAACAAAGAGCATTGTCTTTCTTGATACCATCATAATTTAGGACAGTTAATAATTTAGGTTTTAAATGTTCTTTGGATACAGTCGTATCAATGTCAACCACTATCAATTTATGATCAGAGTTAGAAATATCTGTAGTCTAATAATGAATTTTAAAGAAACACAATCCGAAATTATGTAATCAATTAAAGCAATTGAGTTATCTTGAATTTGAGTAGCATATGAGCTATGTTAGTGCTGTTTAGAATAACATAACCATTGCTTGAAACAGTTTCGTCTAATCTAATTCTTGTAGAGGACATAGTGTTGAACCAGTTGATATTCAAATCACCTAGAAGAAACGAATTTGGAAAGTTTAAGAGAATATTGTCTAAATCATTAAAAAACAGATCAATATTTTAAGATTTTGGACGAAGGAACGCTTCACTTCATTTAAACAGCAATTTGTCTCACAAATTCAGTTTTTTAGCGCTAGAAGTAAATTTAAAGGATCCTGAATAATGTCACCAAATAAGAGGAAGCACTAACATTTGGCTCTTGGAGAAGCAACAATTTTATTACCAGCACTTTAGTTAAAAAATGATTGTTTTGGCGAAATCGCAAAATGATTTTTTGAAAAAAATTTATACAAAATTATTGTTGAGTCAGAAAATTTTCTGAGTCGGGTTTGTGCTGAAAACTAAATTTTAAAAATATCAGAAATGTTTAAATTTGTCAATTCATTTTGTATCATGAAAAACTGTTATAACTGGTCGAATTTTTGCGACCCATTTTTACTAAGAAATTTGGGATGCTTTTTAATTTTCAGTGATTTTTTCGGGTTTCTCAATTTCTGATCACCTCATAAGGTTTCAGTAATAAGTTTACTAGACCGCAGTTTATTTACAAACCCGTACCTTATTGAACAATAAATCATTAAAACTAAATTAGTTGTCCCACAATTTATTCATAAATATTATGAATCTACGATTAGGGTTCTTAAAACATAACTATCAATTTTTTGTTTCAAAACTTTTGGTCGATAGTTTATAGTTATGAGGAACAAAAATATTTGTGTAAATTATAAGCAATTTAAATTTAAAGTTGATTATTCGACAACCATTAAAAATTCTATATGTGTAGTCATTGTAATGCATTCTATAGGCAAACAACAAATTGTGGATATTTAATCTTAATTCCGATATTCTCTAAAACTCGAAAATTATTTGGTTTAAGGACGAAAATGTGGATGATAAAATTTGGTTCACTATATGTAACACCTAAGTAGAAAAGATTTAAATTAGGTTCCAGCAGAAGGTTTCTGCTAATTTAAATGAACTGCGACTATTTCCGAAGTGGCGTAAAATTCGTTCGCCGCCTCAACGGAGTAGTTTTAGTTGAAAATCCATATTTATTTATTTTTTGTGAATTTTGAAATTGAAAATTAGGAATGCCAAATCTTGGCTGAAAGCATTTGAGTTTTAGATGGAAAATTCTAATTACATTTCATTAGGCCACACTCAGAGCTTTACCGTTGGTCACGATGTTACTCAACGTGTTCTCAACTGTTGGATTGCATAATGGTCATGATTTGGTACAAGGACTCGGAACGTGTTTCTCAAAACTATTGGCTTACGTTGATTTACAGTGGAAAGGGCCCCTGGGTAAGGCAAGTGCATACGGAATGAATGATTGCAAATTCGAGAAAAAACCAAAAATGCAGACACAGGAAATCTCGAGTGAAATCTTTCCTTGGAGAAAAAGAATGCTTGATCAAATTTTGGACAATTTGCCAAAATAACTTTTCCATTATGTTAGAAATGACAAACAAATTGAACCTTGATCAACATTTCGGGGCTTTAAATCGATTATATATGCATGCAATGAAAACCAGAAGCAATGTCTTGCAATTAATGAATTCATAGAATTTTTAAAGACAAAAATCTGAGACTATTCTCTCCTATGGTTCGATACGATATATGTATTGAGTATGAAAATAAAAATATATTTTAGAGTTAATAGAAGAAACGCGTTGAAAGTTGGGATAGCGCGCGCAAGAAGCATTCAAATTATAAAGCTAAGGCATTGCGGAATCAATATATTATGCTACACGAATGCGTTAAATGCCACACAAATTTATTTGAAAACCGATGTTGATGCCATTACTTCACAATTTACAACTGTGCTAGCCATAACCGACCTCTAGCTGGTTCATTGAACTTGATTGTAAACTATCAGCCAGCACATTTGTTTCCAGTGTTACACACTATTCCTTTCTAATAACTCAAATATGTCTTTCAAAAGAGCAAACTCAAATGGAATGCGGTTCCGTACATATAGTTGCAGAATTTTAAAATATCCATTTGAAATAATTCAACAGAATCGTGAGTTTTTCAAATATTTCACCACAATCCGATCAAGCAGAGATGTTTATGTGACAATAAAAGCAATTTTGTATGATCCTGATGGCGTACGGGTTCAAATAAATTTTACTGATTTAATTCAAGACCTAACAACGAGTTGCAAAACTCGGGTTCTTATTTTAAATTATCCACAGTTAATTACCACTCATTGATAATTGCCACTCGTTTAATGATTTACTTTCACATCCTCGGGAAAGTATATCTTGAAAAAGATGAAGAATCGAACATGATTGAATCTCGCGTAAAAAATCTAAACAAAAACACCAGCAATTTTCAGTTTTTCTAAATAATAATGTATGTTCCTTTTCGTACTTAATTTGAAAAATTTTAATAACATGAAATTATATGCAAAACCTTATATCTGCTTTTTCCTAGCAAAAAATCTTTTATTAAAAAAAACCGACTAAACCAAAAAAACTGAACTAAATTTGATATGTTTTTTGGTTCTCGTGAAATAGGCAATTGTTGTCAGATCGCAATTGTTGAAAGTCACAATTTGAACTGAAAAACTGTGAGTTGGCAACCCCGTACTGAAATAAATGGAGAATACAACAAAAAAGCAATAATCTACATTGTCTACAAATATTCTACATACTCTACGGATTATCAACATTGTATACGCCAAAATGAATTATCTACACTATTTTCGACACCAACGAGTCGATAATTCCGAATAACGCGTCACACGCTCGTTTATAAAGAATAAGCAAACCTATTTCGTCGAGATATATAAAACTTTCAAATGTATTAAATTGGTGAAAGTTTACAGCCCGTCTACCGTGGGCCTAAATATTCATCTAATATAATTTTGATTGGTTAAAAGTACATTACATTTATTACCTTTGATTATGAAACAATAATTGAGTTGAATTATCTCTCTGTTTGGAAAATATTTTTCCAGAAGGATTTTGGATGGTTCTTTTGAATTTTGAACTTATTGAAGTACGCTCAGTACCACTTGAAATGTTTGGAGGTAACTTGCAGTCTCGTAGCTGATTGATAGTACTTTTGATTGACATTTTTCAACATATTATTGTAGTAACTTTTCTTATGTGCACCCAAAAAGCCATGCAAATGGAGAAGATTTTAATGAAATTTTTTCTTCTTTTCTTTTCAATTTGGATATTTTGAGTGGTAACATCGCCTCCGCCATATTAAAATTATTTTTTTTGTTAAATAAAAATCAAAATAAAATTTTAATTTAAAAGTGTTTTTTTTTATTTGATTTGTATTAAATAAATCGCAATAAATTACCACTAACCCTTTCTTCATTTTAGCTATCATATAAATCCCTCTCGCAACAATAATTTTATGGCGCTGACTAGCTTAGCATCATAAACACTGATATAATAAATATCAATATAATGCAAAATTAAATTTATTAAAAATGAATTTCACGAAAACGGTTCATTATAATGAACGGCCCCCAATTCTACTCCCCTTAAGCACAAGAGAACAAAATTGTACCAGGCACGTCATCATCGGTCCTTATTTAACACAAGTGCTATAATTATTTGGTTTGCCGGATTTAAGTGAGGAGTGAAAGAGGCTAGCAGAATTATTTTTCATTATGCCTGGCATGGAGCTATGCAATGTACAGATGGTGATAAAACCGGACCTATATCCGTACGTCCTCGAATCGGCTGGCAATGGCGTAGAAGTAATGACGGGAAAAGCGAATTGCGAGAGCCTTGGCCCCAGAACAGATTGCAAAAAAGAAAAACGAATTATTTTTCAAAAATTCACGACTGATTCCCAGAACAGTGTTTATTAATTTTTCAAAATTTTTATTTGTACAGATACTTCAATTTCGACTACACTGCTTCAACTTCGATAAATTTTAAACTCAAATTCGGGCCTTTAATTTCTAATCATTCCCAATTTCTAAATTTTAATTTCACGAAAACGCCACGTTACATCAGTTTACCTGTAAATAAACGTTTATGATCTAAACCGAAAAATTAACTTTTCTCTACAATTGATTTGTTATGCACCTAAACCTGTTTTTGCACAGTAGATACGTTTCAAACCTCAATGTGTAATTAAAAATCGTGCAAAAAGGGACATTGAGAATTTTGAGTACAAAAACAGTTTTACATCTCCCTAAAATGGTATAACTAGATAGCCGTTTCTTGAATGAATTTAATTTTCCATTCATTATCTGGTTATCCAGGCGACTCTGTTCTAATATTTTGATTTATTAAACATTGTTGGAAATATTGTGGTAATTTCCCGGCAACAGGGAATTGAAGAAAGATTTACATATAATTTCTATATAAATAATTTTTTTTGACATGCTAATGTAAAAAGTTAGTGGTAACTCTTGTGAAAACAAAATAATATTTAGAACAATTTTCTTTTCCAATTTCGCTGTGGAGAAATTATTCCCAATTTACATAAAAAGAATTTTCTCAGTATGCGCAATATTTCCCCAGTACCCTATAGGAGAATATAGGGAATTATATCAGAACAAAAACAGTCGTGTCCGTGTTAGTGATTATCATCAACCCAAGTTCTTAGTGCCGTATCTTTTCAATACGAATGGTCTCAGAAAACAATTTAGAACCTCAAATGATTTATTATCGATTTTTTTATCATATTTTTATTGTTCTGATGTTCGTCTAATCCTCTAGGAGGAATGAAATCCTCTTCGTTGGTTTCTTAATTATCAAATTTTATATTTTTCCCAAAATTTAATACTGAACAACTAATTAGTTCGAAGCGATGTCGAACATATCAGCTCTAAGGCTATTTAGTTGTGTTTTTCAAATAAACGAAATAGAATAGCCGAACATTTGTATAAAGCCTATTTCAAACCAGCCCCTACATTTTGATTCAATCGTCATTTAACTCAAGTCGATCGAATTTAGCCCGCAAAACTCGACATAGCTTAACTGATTTAAATTGATGAACATGCCGTATTTGAATAATCACCGTGTAAATTTAAATCATTTATTTACAGTGTAAAAAAAAACACAGGCCATTTCTTCAATGAATAGTGTAGATGTTGTTAAATATATTTTCATGATACAAAACATCAGGAGACTCCGTAAAAATTTCGACATTTTTTTGGCAAATATTAATTCGTTAACTAAAAATCTGGGCTGGGATGTTGTACTATCACTATTTTCGACTTTCGACTTTTTTTATATCTCAATTTTCAGGAATCAATTAACATTCTATTTCGCGTAAACAATTATGTGTTTTATATCGTGATTTCAACCTCTTGATATAATTGTGACCTTTCTGTCTTCTACATTTCGATAAACGTATCAAGAAAAAATTATTTGGTAATAAATAGAGTCGATTAATCTAGTAGACTTAGATATCGTAGAAAAGAAATAGAGTGATGTTTTACTCGAACAAACTGAGAACACATTAGAAAATGCGTCGTTTTGGAAGTGAAATAGGCTACCATTTTACTC
Source organism: Nephrotoma appendiculata (assembly GCA_947310385.1). Lineage (NCBI taxonomy): Eukaryota > Metazoa > Arthropoda > Insecta > Diptera > Tipulidae > Nephrotoma > Nephrotoma appendiculata. The sequence goes on along the minus strand of OX371225.1, from coordinate 283,078,569 downwards.
GTAAAAAATGAGACATAAAAAAAGTCGAAAGTCGAAAATAGTGATGGTACAACATCCCAGCCCTGGATATAATCTTTCTAACCGAGACGTGGATTTCAACCTATGAAACTAACAATTTTGATTTATCTGATTTTACGTTTATCGCTAATTGTAATGATTCATATAGGTCTGTTAGCGTTGGGGTCTTTATTCTACTTTTAATTTTAATTTTACCGCATTGAACTTCTCATCCGCTGATGTTATCAAGCTAACAGTTCGCATTGACAATATCGATTTCTGTTTTATTTTAGTCTATAGATTGCATTTTATTTCTTCAGATATTTTTTTAAATGAATTAAATGATTTTCTAGTTACTGATAAATCTAAGCACAGAATCATACTTGGGGATTTAAATATTGATTTATTGAAAGAATCACTTGTGAAAGATGACTTTTTGTTTTTGTGCTCTTCGTTCGGTTTAGATTCTCTTATGAATACAAATGTAAATCTCGAAGTGACGGATCATAATACTATTGTGTTGGCATTAAATATATTTAATCCAATAAAATAGTTTTTGCGTTATTATCCTCATAATATTGAATACTTTAAATTCTTATGATTGGACTTCAGATTCACTACTAATGATCCAAATTTATCTTATTCCATTTTTATTAATAAACTGACTGGGGAGATAAATAAGAACAAATCGATAACTAAAATAAGGTCTGACTTCAAAATAAAACCCTGGATAACCGCATCGCTACTAAGTTTATAAAAACCATTTAGCTAGGGTTACCAGACCGGGTTTGCAAAACAGAGGACAGAATGAGTATAAACGAGGACATGTAGTTCTTCAAAACCGAGGACATTTAAAATACAATGTTTTAATCTAATAATATAATTTATTGCATCAGTTTTTTATTGTATTTCAAAAATTAATCACGTCGATTATACAACTCGCGGGAGCGAATTGATTGCGGATTGAAAAATGCATATAAATAAAATGGAAAACAATTGCTCTCAATCAAAGTAGCCAAGACAATTTGTCTTGATTTCCATACAAATACTTCTTTATGATTTCCCGTACAAACGCAATAAAAAAATTGCGGATTTAAAACAAATTTTACTTTACTAATTATATGAAAATCCATAGGAATTTGTATGATACTATGATTTAAAATTTTGTTTTATGTTTTTTTCTTATATGCAGTTTTCCATCCGCAATCGATTCGCTCCCGCGAGTTCTATAATCGACGTGAATATTTATCATCGGTTCCAATTTATTTTAGTAATTCAGGGCAATTCAAAATATAATTATAAAAATCTTTATATTCCATATTTATATTGTGAATAGTTAAAATAATACCACTGATGGTATCAACATCCATCTTATTTCTCTCCTTAGTCCACTGACTGTTAATCAGCGAAAACACGCGTTCCACACTTGCGTTGTATCCGAAAATACTGAAAGCATATTGTGCCTATTTTAATTAATTCAGAACACACCTCATTAGATGTGCATTGCTTAAAATATTCAGTCCATTTTTGGTGTGCCAAAAGTTTGGCCCAGCTGTGGTTAATACTTTGTTTGACACATAATTCCTCAAATTTTGAAAATGACAGTTTTGAATCGTCGATCAAACTTTTTTTATCAACAAAAAAATGGAGAAAACTTTCTACATCGTTCCACTCAGGCGTATCTTTTAGCTCTATGTACTGCAATACGTCGAACTCTTCCAGAGGTTTAGTGCAAATTTGTATGTATTTCAGTGATTCTGAATCATTCCTTCTTAAATTTCACCACCTCACTTTCAAATCCTTCATCGATTTTATGTTTTAACATGTTCTTAATTTTTAATGAAATAAATTCCAAATCAATCCGTTGTTGTAATTGAAGACACAGCTGTTTAAGGGCCTGATTAACTTCAATCTCAGAAATACCATTACTTTCCAATGATTTCATATTATCTTGAAACATATAGACATAAAGAAATGGATTAACTATAAGTAAATTTCGTTAAAATCATCCTCGAGGTCTATAGACGAAAAATATGCCTTTAAGGCATCGAACATTTCTAAAATACGTTGCACAGCTGGAAATAATGAAAGCCATCGTATTTTACTGTGGTATAATAATGATTTAAATTTTGTGCCTACAAATTTGCAAATGAAAAATGGTTATACTATATAGAGCAACTACAATTCCGTCAACATTAATGGATAATTGATTTAAACCGCAGTGTGCAGCATTGTGAGCTACATGTACTGGGCATCCCACACCAACAATTCAATTATTTATTTTTTCGTTCAGTCTTTGGAAAACATTGTTAAATCCACTTCTGTTGGGTCCACAGAAGTTCGTGTTGCAATTATTGCCAGAGAATTCCACACATTTAGATATTAAATTAGCTTCTGTTAATCCATCAATTATTAAAGAGGCGATAGTATCTGATTTTTCGTGTTGGCTATTTGCAACATTTTCGATACAATTCCGGAGTTTTTATAATCATAATACTAAATTAGTAAATGAAACAGTTTTATTGCACCGTGATTACTAAAACAATAGCCTCAGTTTTAGTTCGTGCACAAGAAACTTTTAGACATATTTTTGAGTCTTTGAACATGACCTCATATAGTGGTTCCGCCGCTCTCACAAATTTGGTGTCATTGCCACTGATCACGCATTTTTGTAAGCAATCGGATGTACCAGAAGTTGATTGAATGTTTGTCTTATGTTTAAAAGTTTTAATATGCTTAAATATATGTATTGCATAATTTACAAAAAACATCGTTATCGGTTTTACTTTTTTTGAAAGAAGGAAATTCCTGGAGAGTCTCATCATTCACTACGCACTTTCTTTTTGGTTTAGACATCACTCACAAAATACACTACTATAAACATAACCTAAAACTAAAAAAAATACAAATTCATAACACTTGCAATATTTTTATTTTTTTATTACCTATATTTTTATAAAACTGTTCTACTTTTTTAAAACCGGGTTTTAATAAATAATTATATACCAGATTTAGTGTTTAATAATAGTTTTAATATTTTGGTGTACAGTAAAATTCGCTGTGTACATAAAAATTTGCAATTTTTCATCTCGTTGACTCAAAAACAGCTCTTTTATACAATTGCGGGTGCGTTCAAGAAATATTTTTCGTTTAAATTGTGTGCGTTCCCAAACACCTTTATTTCCAAAAGCCTTTTGCAAAATGTCCTGTGATATTATAACTTGTTACTTTTAATGGTGTGTTGGTGTGTTTTAGGCTAGAATTTATTTTACAATTAACTATTCATTTTATAAATTAATGAATATTTTAGTAAACGAGGACGCCAATTGAAACCCTTCATTTAGCTAAAAAACTAGCAAAGAACCAGACTAATGCGATGTTGAGTAATAAACTTAAAAAGGTTAATGCTAAACTAAAACGTTTAATTCCTCAAGCAAAGGACAGATATTTTAAGGCTCAGTTTACTGCTGCTGAGGACTTAAAATCGAAATGGTAGTTAGTTAATAGTGTTCTGAACAACACACTGAGCACTAATAAAACTATTTCAATTGCGGCTGCAGATAATAAAATTGAAAAAGATCCATCTAAAATAGTTAATATTTTTAATGAATATTTCATCAATGTGCCTACTGAAATTTTGAATGCTAATCATGAAACCGTTAATCTGTTAGAGATAACTTAACTTTCGAGAACTGGAATTATCAAAATTTTTTCTTTTTCCCAGTTAGTGAAGACGAAATTTTTGCGGCTTTCACGAAGTTTCACATAAAATAATCAAAAATATAATTAGTAGTCTGGTTCATGTGTTGACTTTTATTTTTAATACTTGTGTGTCAAAAGGGGTTTTTTCAGAACTATTTAAAGTTGGTGTTGTAAAACTGCTAAAATCTTTGAAAAAATCATTAAACATAGATTGTTAGATTATCTTGATAAAATTAAGTTTCTCGACGTACGACAGTATATAGTTTTGTTAAGAATTATTCAACGGAAAAAACCTTAATAGCATTTTTGTCGCCTCTGCACCGTAATTTAAATGATAATTTAAAATCCTCCGCTTTATTTCTTGATATTTCTAAAGCTTTCGAGACTGTTAGTCATAGTGTTTTATTATCGAAGCTATACAATATTGGTATAAGAAGTGTTGCTTTGAATTTATTTAAATCGTATCTTGTCAATCGTAAGCAAAGTGTTTGTGTTGAGTTTAGTGAAGTTTAGTGATCAGAAATGAGTTAATGTTGGAGTTCCACAAGGATCAGTTCTGGGGCCATTTCTCTTTCTTAATCTACTGTAATTCAATTTTCAGCCTGGATTTACGTGGCAATATCGTCGCGTTCGCAGATGATATGGCATTACTTTACTCTGGTTCTAATATAGATTCCCTAGAACATGATATTAAGCAAGACGTTGTTTTGTTGAAAAAGTGGCTGAAAAAGTAAATTACGGATGGCACTCAGCACTTTTTACTATCTTCGGAATATTTGTAGTCCGGAATTCCTAAAATGCATATATTATTGACTAGCAGACTCGCGTTTGAGATATGGAGTTACTTGTTGGGGCGAAATTTACCTATCCAATATTAAACCGTTGTTGTACGTTCAGAAAGCAGTGTTGAGAATAATTAACTTTAAACCAAGATCGACTCCATCCTTCCCGTTATTTGTGAAATTCAAAATTTTGCCGCTTCGGTATCTACATGTATTTAAAGTATTAAAAGCTTTAAACATTAATAGAATAAATATTCCTCGACTTAATAAAGAACATTTTAAAACAATTCTTCGACTATACCGCTCCTAAGCTATATAGTCAATTACCTTCATTTTTTTTTTTTTTTATAAATAATGTTAATGATTTTTGCAAATTATTAAAGGATTGGCTATTTACTATTAGTAACATGGAAGTATATTTGTAATGAACATTTTATCGTTTTGTTTGTCAATTTGATTGTTATGAACAAATACCAACAAATGACAAGAAAAATTATTCATCTTTTAAAAATTATTCAATATTTTAAATTTGTAATAGTGTTGGAACTACTAAACTATGTCTGACTTTAAATTTTTTATAGAAATAAAAACTAGACAAAAAAAAAAAAGTTTAACGACAGAATCGTTCGACAGTATCGAGCATTTAAGCGTCATTTTATATCTAGAAATGTGAGTATGATTGAAAATATTTTTCAATCCGTTTAAACTTTGCGGTTGTATTTCATGATTCCGATCCAGGTTTCTTTATTTTTGTCCGTCCGTGCTATTTTTGAGAGTTAAAAAGGTAGTATTGGGTGTAGTGGATTTTTTCATTATGTATCACGTACCAGAAAAGAAAGAAGCTTTAAGAAATCAATTTTTAAGAAAGCACATCTAAACTTTCGTGGTACTTTTCGTGGTGAGTTCAGTTTAATCCAACATTTACATTGATTTCTTATAAATTTTTTCGTGATAAACTATCCACCTTTCCTTAAAAATTTCAATTTTTTTTTTGGAAAAACGTTTTTGAAATATTTGCACTAAAGACTTTTCATAAATTTTATACTGAAATTTTTTAAATTTTTTTAACTAATTAATAAATTTAGAATAGGAGGAAATATCGATCTCTAATTTTGAAACTGGCTATTATTTTATAATTCTTCCTTAATTCACCGTATGTGTCTGCATTTAGTCATAGAGACCTTAATTTTTAATTTTAGGTTTTGAAGGTAATAAGGTGATAATTCATAGTCCTGGTGCTGCCCAACTGACATCAACAGGAAATATCCAGCCCTGAACTTCGATAACATTTTTCGCCGATAATATCGAAATTGTATTTTGTATCACTGGAAAAACCAGTTGGTGCGCTAGTAAAACATAATATACGTTATCGATTTAGTACAATGTTTAAAATCACAGTTCCAAAACGCACGTGAAAACAGTGCTTTTCGAAGCATCTACGAATCCATGCCTACAATGCAAACAATCACAAGTAATTAATTTTAGAAAACTTAAGGGCAAACGGCTAATACCAATACTCGCAACACAAAAGCAGCATTTTCAAAAACTAGAATATATTTGGCGCTTCTGCTTCTCACTTATACTAGTCAAAGTTAGATCTTCTATAATCTAAAGGCTGGAATGTCAAATTACATTATCGCGTTCTTAGAATAAAAAGGTTCTAAGCGACATGTTTAGAAAAAGTGAGTTATACATGTATACCTACTAATTTTACTTCAACCTTTCGATTGATTTTGTCAGATTTACCAAAAAATGGCTCATTTTGAAGATACGTCTGTAAAAAAGATCTATCTCGAACGAATTTGTTGAATAATTTAAAAAAATAGTTGTAACTGCATCAAAATTGTTACATACAACCTTTTTACTTAAAAAAGAAAAATCTGTGGTTATTGATACAACATTTTACACTGTTTGCTCAGTTACAACCATTTTGTTCTCAGTGTTGCTCTTAAAAATCAGTAAAACGTCAGATTTTGCGCGGTTAAATTTTAGTTTGGTTTTACATTTCGTCATGCGATGTAGTGTATTAATAATCTTGAGAATATTCCAATTGTGCGTTTTGAAAAATTTTAATTTTGTAAAAATTGTAAGTATTTAAACCTTTGCATTTTTCTAATTTGAATGTTAAAAACATGGCATTTATGTCGCAAAACTATAACATTGCGTGCCCTGTGGTGGAAAAGGGGGAACAAATTTTAGAATTTGATCTACCTGCTACATGTAAAAGTGATTATACTATAATCATAGACGATCCAGAAATTATTTCTTTCGTTGGATTACAAAACGCAGATCCAAATGTACAAAATTGTTTTATTCTAGGGAACAATAGCGATTATTTAGAACAACTAAATTCGATACCAATTCAGTGCCGTTTCCGAAACATTAACTTTCAGTTCCGATACTATTCCTCAAGAGGCACACATTTATGAAGGAATATTCTCTGATTCAACCAACAGTGAATTGGTAAATAACCAAATAAATTTAAATATTTTTATAGTTTAATTTACTATTTTCATTAATAGAACCCAAGTAGAAAAAGGCGACGTATACCTGATAATTGGAGACTAACCGAGCGTAATAAAAAATACCAAGCTGGTTTGGAATTTGTAAATAATAAAGGACAAGTAAGGACCAAAAAAGAAATCCATAATTCAAAGAATTGCTTGTCAGATTGTAAGAAGCGTTGTGCCACGCTAATTTCAGGATGTGAACGGAAAACCATTTTCGACGAATATTATAATTTAAACCAAACAGGAAAATACAACTTCGTATCGATGATGACGGATCGATACTCTCGCCGTAAATTTTCGTTTTTTTATTTTTTTAGTATAAACGACAACCGAATACCTGTGTGCAAACGATTTTATGTGGACACATTAGCGATTTTGCAAAAACCCGTATACACAGTATACGAAAAAATGAATATAACTGGAACGGTTTCAGAAAGTAAGAAAGGCACGAGTAGTTCAAGAGCGATGGATCCGGCAAGAGTAGATTTTATTGTCAGCCATATTAACAGTTTTTCATGCGTTGAGTCGCATTACTGCAGAGAAAAGACCCGCAAAAAATATTTGGATGCAAACTTAAACATACTAAAAATGGTAAACGAATTACCTGTGAAAAGCAGCTATTATAGATACATTTTTCATACGAGATGATGATGACTATGTTAAGCATATCAGCAAAGTTCCGATTTTTTGTTTCGATATGGAAAAAGTCATTACCTGTCCGAAATTTAATATCGACGAGTCGTTTTATTTATGGAAGTAAAACACCTATAACCTCCCCAGCTCATTTATCGACAACAAAGAAAGTGTGCCAAATGGAATGAGGCCACAATGGGACGTAGGGGTAACGACATTGTATCGGCATTATTCAAAATTTTGGAACGGGTTATCGATAAAAATCATATTATAAATCTAATAACTTGGAGCGATTCTTGTATGCCACAAAAAAAAAACTCTTTCATGGCATATGCAATACAACATTTCATATCGACCCATCCAAACATAGAGTCTATTGAAATGAGATTTTCGTTGTCAGGCCTGTTTCCTGCATTCAGAAAATCAATAACGCGCATAGCCAAATCGAGAAGGTGTTGTCGAAGAATGAGTTTTTTTCACCCATTGGGTTTATTCGACTGCTAAAAGCAATAAATAGGAATCGACCGTACCAGGTTTTAAATACAACCATTTTATATAATATGAATACTAGTTTTCCCCTCAGTCGTAAAACATAGTCCTATGTGATCACATACCACCCTTTTAATTTCATTTGAGCTATAAAAATTATCAAAAGGTTCTAACTGCAATTACATTTTTGCTCATTCGCTGCTTAAAATAGATTTTTTTGAAAATTAGTTTATAAAATTGAAATATTTAATGTCTGATGCATTATTTATTTTATAGAAACCCCTAGAAAATATCCAATTGCAGGAACTCTAGCTTAGTGAAACTTTGAGTACCACTTTCTCGAAACTAGGAATACTGAACATAGAACCTTTTTATTCTAAGGTCGCGTGGCGTTAAAATGTTTTGCGTCATATCACAAGAGATATGAGAGTTACATTACAAATAGATATATGAAGTGATTACACAGAAAGAAATTAGATAGATTATTTAATCTAACGCCCATTAGTTAAAATCAAAATACAATGTTTACCTAATTTGTTAGGTATTTTGCCGAAGAAACTAGATATAAATATATTATGTTGTAACTAATAATGTAACTAACTAATTTGAGTTTAGCTAATTTTTCATTTTAAAAATATTCTAATTTCCTAGAAAGTTCAGCTAGAATACGTCGATCTTATTGCTATTTTACTACAATATCATCTAAAAATATAAAGCTTAAACGATTTATGAGAATTATCTAAAATTATAGATATTTTCTAATTATAATTTATCGAAAATATTTAGTAAAATTATCTAAAATATTTAATAACAAATAGACAATTGCAAGCAAGACAATCGCAAGAAATTAAGTCTCCTAAAATTATTCCATAAATCCTAGCTGAATTGCAACACTGTTTTAAAACAATGGTTTATTGTCTACATTTCTCTATAAGTCATCTAAAAAACTAGATAATCACCTTAACTAAATTGTTTAGTTCAGTAAATTAGTTCAGTGAAGTAATAAACTTTTGAATATAAAATTCTGCATAAGCAAACTTGTTTGCTTTCCAAAATTGTGCGTGCAAAGTAAAAATTAGCGGTACATACATTTGTTGCTACCTATAGTATATTATGTGTTCTGTGATTACGTTTTAAGTTAGTACATCCCAAGACTGTGTTGCTATAAATAAGTAAGTGCATTTTAAAATAAGGGTACTTTGAAATGGAAGTAGAAATACCATTTGAAGAAACTGTGGAACAGAGTGATGTCACCCAAATAATTCAACCTATTGAACAATCCATGGAAATATTATTACAAAAGTGAGGGTTTCCCTTTTTAATTGAGGAATTCCAACGTAAGTGCAAATTCTCATACGTGAAAATTACATATATGTATATTAATATTTTTTTTTTATAACTTATGCAATTAGAGAAAGGAATCAACATTGAAGTTCTTAAACAATTAAACAGTGACGATTTATGTCGAGTTCACGTGAAAATTAAATCATTGAAAACATATACAAATTTCCCCATCCGAGATGAAATAATTTTAACTTTGGGAAAATTTTGATCGGAAGCATCCAACATAATAAAAAAAAAATTACAAATTATGAGTAATAATGCGAAATAATTACGCTCAAAGATTGGCTTGATTCGCGAATCATTTTTTGATCGCATACGTGAACTCGACATTAAACCGACTGATATCTGACCAACTATTTGAATTGCGAGTAACTAGAAAAGGTACACATTTTTAATTTTGAAATACTTAAAAATTAATTAATATTTTAATATAGGTCTGTCGATCAACAGCAGCAACTACAACTGCTGAATCGTGGTTAAGCTCGCTACTCGTTCCGTACATTGAGTCATCCGGATTGCTTACGAAACAATCAGGGCAATCCTCATCTATACCGTGTACGAGTTCATCAAATAACGATACTGATAATACCGTTACATCATTATTTGTAAGTATTTGTTCACTCGATCTTTGCAATTATAATTTTAATTTATTTAAGAAATTGGCTTGCTCTAATTTTACAGGACTTAGAAAAACACCTTGCATTGAATAGTGCTACAGGGGTTCTTATTTTGGCTATATTTATAGAAAAAGGCATCAATTAACTAAATCTGACCGACAATACATAGTTCAAGTCACAGCAGAATATTTACTATCGAAAAATCGCAGAATTACTAATTTCGAATATAAGGAGGTCTCGCAGAAAATTGTGAAACTGTTCCCCACTGAAGACGAGGTAATATAATATATATGAATCTGAAATTATTTATAGTGTTTTAGTTTAGATTGAAGAGTAGTGGTTTTAAGATAATTTCTATAATCACACCAAAGTTTCGAGTTAGCTTTTCGCCGCGATCGTTGCGAAAACCATCTAGACAACTTCTACTACGTCGGTATACCGAATGGCTTGAAAGATCTAGTTAAAGACGCAATAAGGGCTAGTTTTGGCTTCTACGCAATAAATAGTATTGTAAGGGATCAATTAAGTTAAAATCAATTTTCGGGCAATCATTTGTAAGAAAAATTTTATTTTTTTTTATTTTAACCATTTCATTGAATTAAAATTTCCTGGCTCAATCATAACCTCTCGCTGCCTAAAGACTTCGTTAGTTTTTCGAACAAACTATACTAGCACTGAATTTAATTTTGCAATTTTATTTTAAGTGATTTTTTTATCAGCATGGTATACAAATTGCAAATTGCTAAATTGCTAATAAGAATTATTTAATTAAAATTAATTAATTTTTAATATTAATCGATTTCAGATTACATATTTTGAAGCTAATAATCAACGTGGCAAGTTGGCTGAAAAATGTTATACGCTTTCAAAAAAATATGTAAAGTATGGTATAATTGAACGACCAGCAAAACGAAAAACATCAGGAGAAACTATTGTTCTTCCAAAACAGTTAATTTACAATGAAAAAGATTTTAGTCCAGAAGTATTTGATCCTGAAAAATGGATTAGCACATACGAACTACGAAGAAGTCATATTCAAGATATATCGATCGATATTTGAAGCCAGTGGCCAATTTAAAACAGAAGATCCGTATTTGACTCGAGTTTTAAATACTATTATTCTAGATTGCGAGTAAGTGTGCTTTATCAAAGAATTATTTATTTCAGATTGAACTTGATTTTAAAAGATTATTTCCACAAAAATCAACAATTCAATCACCACAATCATCACAAATCAATATAATTTTCGAAGTGAGATTCTTTTTATCAAAAAATTATTAAAATTTTCGATCGTGACATATGAATTGAATTTTAAGTTATATAAAACTTTATAATTTGAATTTGTTAAAAATAACATAAATAAATATTTTTTCAATCAAATTAAAGTTTTATTGTATAACAACTATGAATATTTCTAGTTAAGGTTTGTGATTTTCGAAATGGAACTAATTTCTTAGAGCTTGATGATTTTCTTCATGATCACAATGACATTTCTTCCCATGACGATATGTATAAAAATACTGATGACACTCTTAACCAGCACATATTATGGTTTAGAATCATACTAGGTTATACCACACATTTCATGAAGCATTGTTATTATATTCTTCATTGTAAACGCCTTACCAGAAAGAAGCCTTGCAGCTAATTTTAGTAGTTATTTTGCCTAATTTAAATTTCGAAAAGTTATGGTATATCTACTACATTTAATATACAAAACATCTAAGATTTGTTGACAATTCAGCTAAATTGAATTAAGATGAATTATCAACATTTTTTAGATAACTTAAATATATTCTTAGGTGTTTTGAAATCCTAACGTTCAAATCGGTTTTAGGTAAAACATCGAAGTTATCTAGGTAATTTATATAAACTTTTAGTTACTTTGAAAACTATTGTTTATAGAAAAATCATCTAAAACCCTTTTCGCAACTTTACCTAAACCGCTTAGAAGGCTGAAAATCTATTATAATTTTTAGGCAAATCATTGATATTTTTAGAAATTTTTTCTAATGTTTTTTCTCTGTGAAGTATTAAAGTAATAAAACAATTAAAATATGTAATTTAATTAATAATAATTTGTATTTGTTATATTAAATATCGCGATCGGTATACCAAATGGAACTTCACGGCTTCCTCTATTATAACAAAACACTTACATTTAAAGAAAGGGTTTCTGAATTTTGGTGTGAAAGGGTTAACTGAGTTTCACCAAAAATGTCCATTATAATGTACGGCCAAATTGGTCTCCCCCGATCCGCATTAGAGAACAAAATTATATCAAAAATGCCATCTTCAGTGCCAATTTGACACAATTTCCTTTAATAAAAAGGCAAATTTGGCGAACAAAATAATTTTTTGTATCGAGTATTTTTCGCAATTCGCAAAAATTCACAATTCTCTCCAAGGCGCGTATTCTGAATCGGTGGAAATTTTTGCATGTGGAATACAATTTGCTTTAAAATTCTTTAATCGGTTTTACAAATTTGTTTGCAAGTTTTCTATTTATTATTTATTTCCCAACTAAGGGAATAAATCCGCATCGGTTTACCCAGTCGGAAATTTCCACCGATTTCAAGAATACGCGCCCAGGACAGTGTTTATTAATAAATTTAAATTTTAGAAACCGAAATTTTAAACTTAATAGTGGACCTCCAAATTTGGAAAAACTAATATATTTTTGAATTTTAATTTGACATTTTTGACCAGTTTACGATAAACGTTTATGAACAAAACTCTATCACATGCTGGAAAAGAACCAATTTCGCTACGAGAATTCAAGTTGGGTTAAATTCAACATTTAATTTAATTTCATGTAAAATTAATTATTTTTTCAATACTTGGCTATTTCGTAACAGTAGGTCTCGCCTTAATAATTTCATTTTTTTTAAATTTACTACCTTTTTATAAAGTTTGTAGAGAAATCTTGCGTTTTATTTCTGTTAGTCCGGTCATTTTTAATGTTTAGGAAGAAAATTATAAACTCATTGATTAATTCGCCTTCGGTGGATGCCTCATAGGTACCTTCAAATTCTGAAATACTTTTTAATGTTAGGTTTGAGGGTATATTTCGTATTTGTGGATACTTTGAGATGCCTTAATTTAAACCAATTTCAAAAATTGAAGTCACTCTAAATAATAAAATGCCAACAATGTAAAGTGCCAAAATTAGGAACATATACCCCAAAATTTCATTCACTATGATATTTTAATAACAAACAGTTTGTGCAAATTTTTTACGATATCCCTCCTTAAATAACGAAACATAACAATAATAATAATCATTATTTAACTATTAACCCCTGTTGCCAATATAATTATGCCCCTATTTCGAGTTTATTTCGAATTATTCACTAGGTAGTTAGATTTACCTGCGAACGTATATATTTAGATAAAATCGTTACTTCATTTTTCTTACGCAGATACAAATCTCACGAGACAAATTCAAAATTGCGGAAATATTAATGTTATGGATATAGATATAATCTTACGTTGCAATCTTAATATACGGTATAACCAAAAACAGGTGATTATGCTAAAAGTCTGCTATATATTCTGGCATATGGTATATAATATTGATAAATTATGATTAGTAAACAAAATCGTGTTATCAATAGTTTTCAACATCATAAATTAATTTGTGTATACGAAATATTTTTGCCAGTAGATAAGAACACCATGCTTTAATACAGTATATAGTGTTCTCCTTTAATAACATCATTTTCACTTTCATTTCATTTAACAATCCGTGATTTTATTTCAAACATGTCGAAAAACGAACCGACAATTTTTTTTTGGTACCGATAATCGAATTTGATAAGAAAATCATTCAAATATACGTGCCATTCTTGAATAACGTGAATTATTCACACCCTCGATATATCTCGATGTATATATAAAAAAAAAATTGTTGAGTGATTTTTATATATATTTTTTATAATCACTTATATGGCACACTGTATATATATATATATACTTCATATACTCGTATAGTGGGAGGTGTATTAGCAAAATTTCAAAAGATTTAAATAAGATACAAACTTGAGAATATTAATTGAGTTATTCTATGAACTAATTATTGCGTACTAAATAATAATTATGTTGTTAAAATTGTTGTAATGGGAATTTGCCCCCCACCAACCATAAACAAAAAAGGGTTAAAATGTCGATTAATCTCAAAGGATAAAAAAACATTAGTTTCATAATATATTGAGTGGTATTTATCTTTCAACTCAGTGTTTATGTATACACTTTGTAACATATACAATCTATTTCCCTTTAGAGATCGTTCACCTCCCCCATACCCGTGTTAACATTGTAATGTACGGGTGAATAATTTTTTAGGGTGCGTTATATAAAAAAAAAATCCTTATTAAAAAAAAATGTACCGTATATATTATACTACTTATATACATATATATTATGAAAGGGATATGTCACGAATGCATAATATATGGAAAAATAACCTGTTGCAAAAATATAATTATTTTACGTAGAAAAGTAAAAACTTACAATGACCTGAGGAAAGTCAACTTTCCCTTGACGAACGATTTCTATCATGTGCACCATGTAGAAAATATTTACTAGTCGCAATTAATTAATTAAAAATTATATATATATATAAATAAAATATTAAATTAATTAACAAAACAAATCACCAAAAAATTGTATTTTGATTTATATATATATTTATAAAACTTGGCTCACTTAATAAATTTCACTCAATATTTTTTACTATTTTATTTTTCACTCAAACACTTTTTTTTTATTTTTCGATCGATTTTTCCTAACTTTTTATTTTATTTTTATTTTTTCGTATTTAATCACAGAAAAACACTCTGTTTCATCATCAAAATAATTAATATATTTTGATTTAATTAAATAATTAAAATAATTTATAAACAACTCAAAATATTTTTCTTAATTTATCACTCGCACTAAAATATTTAATATAAATATACTTTGTTTGGTTTGATTTTAAAATTGACTATGTAGTTGATTGTTTTGGAATAATAAATTTTGACTTTGTTTTGTTTTAATAAATTAATTACTCTTATTAAACTTATTAATTAAATTTATGCTCGTATTGAGAGAAAAAATCCGCACACTTTGCACTCAAAACATATTTAAAACATTTATTATTTATTTAATAATTTTTTTTAAAAATTAAAATATTTTTAGTAAAACAGAGAGTAAATTTTATTTTATTTATTATAAAATAAAATAAAATAAAAATTAAAAAAAAATTATTAAAATAAATTTTATGTTAGATTTTGCTATACAAAATTCAATAGGAGACTGAAAATACAACACTTTTTTGAAACACAAAGAACTTGTTGGTAAAAAAAAAAAGAAAATCGAAAAAAAAAAAATTATTCCACCCTTGTAATCAAAATGAACTTGAAGGGTGAATAGAGGGGATACATCTGGATTTTTTTTATGTATATGTATATAAACATATATACCATGTATTAAGTATATAGTACACAGTGTACATACACAATTGTTCGTTCTTGTAATTTTTATGTTGATCGTCGACGCACAATATTTACCCCAAATTACGCATATATTACGTTTTATAAATTTCCCAAAATAAAAAAAAGCACAAGAAAGTAAAAAAAAAAAAAAAAAAAATTTACGCCACTCTTACTTTATATTATATCCGTTCGTCTCGCTCGGGCCCGTGCGTTACTCGATTCAGAAAATTTTCTCACCACTATACACGCAGAGTGAGGCATGCGCGCGCGCACACACGGCCAACAAAAGGAAAAACTACAGGACGAATACATGAAAAAATACACTGTTGATTCACATATATACAAAATAAGCTTTATACCTATACATACGTATACATATTTATATGTATATAACAGGAGATTGTATATACGCTCGTAAATATGTGTAGGTGGTATATAAATGAAAAACTGTATATAACGATGTTTGTCTATATAGAACACTGGGAAAATAAAAATAAAAAATTTTATTTTTTGGTATATACGAAAGGGGCGGATCATAATCACTCAGGAGCGTGCGTACAAAAGTATTTATTCTTAACTATTTTTATTATACTTTTTGGATTTTAAAATGTATATGTATATATATACATATATATATGTACTAATAAAATATATTATATACAATTTTTTGTTTAAATAACGACAGACAAAAAAAATTATTTCAAAAATCAAAGTAAATTTTCTTTCGTTAAACTTTAACTTAAAGCGCTGCTTCTTGTGTATATACACAAAATTTTCGCTACACTTTTATTTTTTTTGTGTTAAATCATAATCCGGAGTAAAGTATCTTGGATGTTCAATCATCTACCAAATAAAATATATGTATGTACACGGCAGAAAAAACCAGGACGACGAAATCCTTATACGTTACGTGTACAAAAAAAATATTAAATCTTTGTTTTGGTGCTGCTGCTTATCTACATCCTATCTATATCCATATCTTTATGTAATATTGTAACGCAGCATAAAAACACTGTGTATAACATAATTGTCATATGGTTATGTAACGTATATACCGTATAACGCTACATAGATATAGAAAAAAAGGAGAAAAATGTGGAAAAGCAAGGAAAGCATCGCATCCGCACATAGTTGTGTGTATATACGTCGTATAATGGATATCGCACTGATTAATGCTTTGTTATGATTTACGAATAATTTTTTATTTTTTTATTTTATGTTTTGGTTTGGTTATGTTGTAAATGAAACAAACAAAAACAAAACAACGACAAATATGGTAATGTTACGGCTTAAATTTTATTTGTTTATTTTATAGTGTTGTAATGTGATAGTTTTGTGGTATTTCAATTTTTTCCCGTATATATACAACACTACCTATATATAATACATACTTATACGAGTATGTATGTATGGATAAAAAAGCGTGTGTGTAACATAAAACTAAAGATTTCAATGAGGTGTAGGTTTCTTAATCATTTTACAAAATTTTCAATTTCATCGGTAACATTTTTTAAATGAAGTGTCAAAAGTATCAAGATTGATTTGAGATATTGATTTTTTTATATTTTAGGTACATGTTCTTATCAGTAACGAAAAGTAAATTGATTATTAGTATTGTTTTACAATTGTTATTTATTTTCTTCTTGGTGGGAAGGGTTGGGTCTTTAAACGCTGATGTCACATAAAATAGGTGCATAAATTGATCAGCCAGTTGGCAATTTTTGTTTAAGCTTCGATGCAAATTACTGATATTATCGGTCACTATAGGTAGCTAAAATCTCTCTCCCGTCCCCAAATATTTTTGGAATTATGATTTTGTAGGGTGTAGACCCCGAAAATAAATAGAGGCAATTTAAGTGGAGATATAAAAATATTTTGCGTGCCTTCCAATGTTGTATGTCTACGCGAATTTCGCAATTGTCAAGAAAACGTCGATACTTTGTAAAGTATATGTAGACAAATTATTTACAATGTGTAAAAAATTCCTTAGTCAATTCAAGATATTACAAATAGTTTCAAAAATTTTATTTGCCAGGTGATTTGTTTTATAGTCATTAACCAAATCAGACATCTTTTTTTCACGGTAAAATTAAGTAGAAAAAAAGAACTTTCCCCTCTAAATTAATCTGCCGGCTTAGCTCTGTTTAAAAATTTGATTCGGCCAATCATCCAATATTTTCGGTGCGAGTACCTAACCGTGATACTCTAGGGAACACTTAACACTATTTACTAATACTTGATATCTTCAATTGATTGTGCACCTGCAGGAAGCTGAAATGATCACCTTTGACTTAATTAAATTTATTAGGCGATATCGTCATATCAATGAATCAATAAAAACCCCATTTGCTCTTGTGTGAAGTTAGCCCAGCCCAGCATTTATTAAAAATCACGTTAAAAACAAAAATAAAATCCGTTACTTTTAAATTATGATAATTTTAGCCTATTCATTGTATCAATAAGAACATGTGTTTGTAAGAAACAAAATTACATTAGACATGATACAGGTACTTAGCACGTTAAAAGTATAAAGTTGTCGGATTAAGGCTATGAGGTTCTGAGATCGTCACACTCCTGCCTTACTTTCAGAAAATTTAGAAAAAAATCGTTCTGGGCCCAATTTCACAAAGTTGCCACGGAACGATTTTTTTCTAAATTTTCTAAATCTAATGTAATCTGGAGTCTAATGTAATTTTGTTTCTTACAAACACATGTTCTATTGATATAATGCTTAACTGGCTAAAATTATCATAACTTAAACGTAACGAATTTTATCTTTGTTTATAATGTGATTTGTAATAAATTCTGGGCTGTTCTAACTTCACACAAGAGCAAATGGGGTTTTTATTGATTAGTGTTGCCTGATGATTTTTTTTTATTTTCTGGGATGGAATGGTGGGATAACTTCATACACGCTAATCAATTGGACAAATTTGTAAAAATTTAATATTTTTTTTGGCAAAGATTTTCAAAATTTTGAATTTATTTCTAAATTATTCTTGCAACACCAAACCGAGGAAAACAAAGCATGTAATTACAGGAAGTTATATCAAGGAGTTACATTTGGAAAATCCGAAAGTGACCAGTAAATCCTTAGCTAAGCATCGTCTTCGTCTGAAAGAAATTTTTCAAGGAAAAACTGTTTAGCTTGTTTTGGACAGTTGGACGGTTCGGTACCTGTAATTAAATATGTGTTGTGTGATTGTTCCATTCATACAGAATGTGCAGGTGAGATTTATATGCTAAATAATGAGTGATTTTTTTGTTCATCATCATTCTGAGGTCAACTAAATTTAACCAAAATTATGATTCCAAATTAAAGGATTATTTTCATTTTATGGTATTTGGTAAGTAACCGATTATACTCAATAGTCTTCATGGCACACTTTTACCGTTGTTTATCATACTTAAAATATATAAGGTCGTCCTTAGTTAATAGGCAAAAGAGCAATAAGTCGTACTTTATTTTAAATTACGTAAGACCCTCGGACCCCCTACAACAAAATGTTAGTGTTAAGTATATAACGTGCTTATACATAGTAATGTGTTCTCAATTAGAGGTGGACAGTTCAAGAACGATCAACAAAATGTGTAATAAGTTGTTATTATTATAATAATGAAAGAAGATCCCACTCCCATCGGATTGAAGGGGTTTATGGCTTATTTTATTTTTATAGTTCACACCTAACGAAAAAGGTTAATCATTAATAAATATTAGCATAAACCACTAATATATGGAATACAAAGGTTTATACTTAAACAATAAATTTTAGTAGTGATTTATTGAAGAAGATCAATACAAATTTGGCTATCCTCACCCTGAATACCCAATTTTGCCAAAATGAAAGTGTCTTTCTATTATATCCCTTTTGTGATTTACTAACACAATTGTGCGGGTAGGGCAAAAATACCATGCCAAAAATTTAGTTTTGTATGTTTTTTTAATCAACTTACACATTTGTGAGTTTATCTTTTTAACTTATTTTCGTCCGAAACACATTTGTTGTTGGACTAAAATTGACCCGATTTTTTGTTTTTCTTGGTTGAAAAAGGGATATGGGACCAAGAAGTATCTCTATATGAACGCCAATTAGCGACACTTATTATAGTATTTTCTCGGGAAATTTATGAAAACCGTTTATTTGATTTAAAGCTGATAAATACAAATTTAGTTGTCGTAATCACCCTAAACCCAAAACTTGATCACAATAAACGAGGTTTTGTATAAAATGAGACCTCGTAGCTTGTCAGATAATGCACGTCATTTAGTTTGCTGATTGATGGACGAGAAAAAAGTTACTAGTTAAAAAAATACAGCGATATGTAAACAAAAATGGCGATGCTATAATTTTTTTTGTATGTCCCATAAATTTTGATAGTTCAAACTGCTTGCGTTCAAATTAGATAATAAACAAAATATTCACTTATACCGCTTATGTTTGCTCTTTTTGATTGAATGATGTTTATGGTTACTAGATGATTATTTGAAACTTTCTTGAATTTTTTTAATTTACATTTTATGGCAACATTCCCAGTTTTATGTCAACATTTGCTCAAATTAAAAAGAAAAAATCCAATTTTATTTTGCTGGGATTTGTTTTGTATTCCTCTCGCAAATGAAAATTGTCATATACTTAAGCCTACATTTTTTACTTGAAATGAAAATTGAAACATGTAAATCGTTCATTATAAGCATTTCTCGGAAATATATAGAAAAACGTGCGTTGGAATTATAGCTGTTCAAGGTAAATTTGGCTGTCCTATATACTTTTCACCCCAAATTTGATCGAAAAAAAAAAAAATAAAAAATCTCTATTAGATGAGATCTAGTGGCTTCCCAGAATTTATGTCAATTAGCATGGGGTAGCTATTTTTGTAGCATCTCAAAATATACGTCACTTAGCATGCTGGATCATTGGAGTTTATCGGAAAATTCAGTTCGACACAGAAACTCCAATTTTCCTTAATTGAATTAGTATTAAATATTTTTGTTCATAATTTTATACCAAAATTTATTTAACTTTTGTGGTCGTTTCCTTTTTGTTGCTCAGAATATTAGATATAAAAAACTTTGTAGCAAGTTCGATCTTATGTACATTAGTACGTAAAAACGATTAAATCAATGGTTTAATCGGCTTATCCGAATTTAGTATATTATACTGACTACCACATTCAAGTGTTTTTAGGATTTAGGACAAATTTCACTATTTTGAGTTTTTTCTAAACAAATCTTAATTTTTTAAAATTCACGAGAATTGTTCTGGCCATATTATGAGTAAAGTTAACACAAGTTTTCGCGCACTGGGTTGAGTTGAAACTAGTTTCTCGCATATCTCTCGTTAAAATCAAGGTCTCCCAAACTTATCGAACACCACTACTTCTCGTAACCTTGATCCCAACTGTTTAACACGAGCCTGTAACATTTCCTGAAATATTATTTGTATCCACACTATGTATAGGCATCGGTGTAATTCACTTGTAGGAATCCTTCGGAAACGAATCTGGGAAATCTGAAATCAGAGGAATTGTCTGTGCAATATGCAGTTTGGAATGTAGATCGTCGAGACGAATACTGGTATCCATCCTAAATTGGTGGAAGATATAGCGAAAACACATCGAAGTTGTGTGCAACGAATTTAGTTGTCCCAATGTAAATTTAGGTTCACACAACCACGCAAATGCTCCAATATTGAATAAAGAAGGAGGGGTTTTTTAATATCCGTTGAAATCCGACTATTTTTGACCGAGATATTAGCAAAGAACAAAACCACTTATGTTTGTTATAAGTAACACTTATCTTGAAATAAGTTTTTATTTTGAATTTAATTTTGCGTTTTTTTTTCTTAATGCTAATTAAAAATTATTGGAATTTCCAGTGATCGCAGAGCATGTAACATGTGATTGAAGGTGTCCATAAACCTAGTTTAAAAACCATCGATCCAAAAGTAATTTAGTTGTGTCCCATAATTTTTTCGCAAATTAATTTAAAATTTATATTTAGTCCCCTGAAAGTACCTAAAAACAGATAAGTGTTTTTTTTTTTTTTAATTGTCACAGATATATGTTAGACAGGTTGAAAGTCTGAACACACAAAACCATAATATGCCATCTAAATGCGGTAAAGAAAAACTAAAATATTTTTCACAAATTCACCATTATTTCTTCATTTTTTGGCATATTTATAAAATTGTGAATGATTAGAAAAATTTGAATAAAGTGGCGTTTAAATAAAATCAAAACATTATCCATTGCTCATTGTAGTATTAATATTAACAGTTTTACATTTCTGTGTTTTTTTATAAACTTAACTGCGTATATAAAGGTCTAGTTTTGACCACAGATATCTTCTGTTAAAACATTCGCTGTCAAATCGGCCAAACCTAGTCTCTCTCTCATTACGCATTTCAAATTTATCATATAAAAAAACTTTTTTCAGTTTAAATTTTTCATTTTAATGGCGGACCAAAAATATCGGAAAACCAGAGTATTGGCTAAAATCTTTCATATTTTTAATTAAATTGTTATAGAAACGTAATTTTTACTCTGTTGGTTTACTTAAAAGTGTTTTGGAGTCACTAATTACAAATCTTTCATTAGTTTTAGAAATCCCAAGATGACATGGCCTAGAAGGAATACTAAGACTAGAATTTGAAAAATGCAAAAAGAAACAATTTTTCGATGTTCATAAAAATTACTATACCATGATCTAGGATGTTTTCGGGGTTGCTGATGTGAATTTTTGGGCGGGTTAATTTTCCGGATTTGAAACTTAATTAATAAAATGTTTTGTAATTTTTTAGTACCCCACTTGCCCATCAGAGTGCAGACTATTGCCATCAAATAAGTTCATATTAGGTTAAAGCCCACTCGGAGTTTGAAGCAAGTCTGACCTTATCCCCATAGGGGGTTTAATGTAAGGTAATGCACTAGAAATACCGTAATTTTCGAAACTAAAAAATATTTTCAATCAAATCTTATTTAACTATTAAAAGTAGATGTAGGGTGATGAATAAATGCAATTTTGATTCAATTTTACGAACATGATTAATCGGTTAGTGTTTTCGTGTAGTACGTTTCAGACAAAATATTTAGGCGAATTATGATCTTTTTTGATGATCTGGAACAAATATGCGTTCACCTATTAAAATATTTTGAAACAATTAATTTTTCCGTTCGGATTTCATGCCAGGAAAAGCAGAATCAAATTTAATAAATGATTAAATTTTGATTATTTTACGATTGTTAACATTGGTGGTTTTGTTCAAAACAAATTTAATATTTGCTTAGAATCAACCGAGTTCAGTAGTTTTAAAAATGGCTTACAGTGGATGGCTAAGTCATTTCGCTAAATCCTATCCAGAACACATTTTTGAGTCCTATTTTAACATCGAAACGTAGTTTTATTCCGATCGGTTAACAAATGTCTTATGGTCATTTAAATTGGGAAATTTCTAGAGATACATCCAGAATATGAGTTTCACCCCAATCGGTTAGGTATTGACTTCCGAGTATACATTGTGGAACATAACTATAAATGGATTCCAAATATGATCTATTGCAGTCGATTAGCAACACTCGAAAACTTCCTCTCAAAAATTTTTATTAAATTCCCGACTAGAAAAATGGTTTGAAAAGGAACCCTGGTCCTCGTGAATTTCTACCGGGCTAACTAATAAAAAATTTACAAATTTTTATAGATCATAATTATAAGTTAATCATCGCGCACCTGGGAGGTATAGAAATCATAACTTATTTGCCATTTCTGTAAATGAAGTACAGTAAAAAAAATGTTAACAATGTTTTGTTGGCCGGATAGTGCTTTCGCCTTAAGCAAATTGTTTGGTGAAAATTGTTTCTGTGGTTTTATTGAACTGCCATAACAAAACGTTGAGAACAATTTCAAAAATTGAGGTTCGAGTACTGAAATAATTTTGAAAGATTGAAAATATTCTAAACGATAAAACTAATGTATTATTTAATCTTAGAAAATTAAAATCTAATTTCTTTAACAGATCGTCCAATAAAGCCATTCTTAAAAATATTAAATCAATACCACAAACCTACAGCGATTGTCGACCGATAACCGGCGCTGCCAAAAGAGGGCACTGTAATAACTTTCAACCACTTTTATAGAAAGTGGGGCGCATTGTTATTAATCGGCTTTATTTCTTCTAAAACTGCGCTGAGGTGAATATCTTTCAATTGGTTGAACATCTGGGGGACAAAATTCACATCACAGTTTGGTATGAAGCAAGTAAACTACCGAAACAACGAATTTGACAATTCTCGTTCTCCTTATGGATTAAGTACGATTTATTTAGGATGTAGTGCTAATTAAAATATAATTAGTGACAAGGAGAAAATTATCGTAGCAAAAATATTGGTAAACCTTACCTACAAGGCATTGCTCGTTCTACTGAATAGAACTAGTACGCTACCTACATTCTCATATATAGCCATATTTTTCGATTATCGATAACATAAATATAAAAATATTGGATACATTTCATTAATCATTTCATCATTAATAAAAAGTATAATTAACAGCGGAAATAACCATTGAATTTGAATTTTAACGGACGGTCATGTAAATAGGATGATAACTATTTGCATATTAAAGGAGGTAGACCGATCTTAGAGCATTAAAATTTCGTGTGCCACCGAATCAAACGATTTTTGAAAATCAGTATAAATGCAATCGACCTGCAAGCCATTATCAACACTAACAAAAATATAATTAGGAAATTCTAAAAGGTTAGTTAAAACTGATCTCTTTGCCAAGAATTCATCTTGCAGGTTAGAAATGCTCTTATTAGCTATTTCAAATATTAAATTATGTACCAAATTTACAAAAATCTTGCTAAAAGCGTTTAATATGGAAACTGGTCTATAATTGTCCATGTCGCTCTTTTACGCTCGTCGTCACCCTTTTCAAAGATATTCACAAGAAACGCTCTTTTCCAAACAGATAGGAATATGCCGGGGTTTAATGAAAGATTGAATATTATCGACAAAGGTTTTGAAAGTTTATGTTTCAATTGATAAATGAACTAATTAGATATATAATCAGGTCAGGCACCTTTACGAACGTCAAGTGACGTAAGGACGCGATAAACGTCTACAGTTTTAAGACAGTTTAAATCACCATCAAATTTCAGATGCGTACATGTATCAGATGAAAGATTTATAGAATTAGACCTAGCCATAAAAACTGAATCAAAATAGTCTGCAAAAAATGTTACATATTACATCGGAATGTCTCATGGTGGCCGGAAAACATATTTGTGAAGTTAGGGTATGAGAAAAGTTCCAGAACAAGTTAGGATTTTGCTTTAGTTGATGCTCAATGCTTTATAAATATTTATTATAGCAAATACGAATGTCTAATTTAGTTTGTCGTTCTTATAAATCTGGTAAAGTTGTGATATTTCAGTTTACAATAAGTAACGTAATTTTGATGAATACCAAAAAGGAAACTTCGACTAGGGTTTATTCTTTTAGAGTAGATCAGAATACTGGGTAACTTCAATTGAGCTAGATTTAAGTTTAGAAAAAACTTGATCTAACACATTATCAGACTAGTATATGTTGAAATATTTTGGTGAAAATTATTGTTTCAACTAGATATAGTGCAGAACGACCTTCATAACTGGCAGGATATAAATTATCATGACTAAAACTTCAGATGATGCAGGATAAATTGAAATCAACAATAACTAAAACGTTATGATTGGCAGCAGCTAAATTTAAGATGTTGTCAGCTATATGATCGCACTATTTTTTATAATGGTCGTATTTAGTTCGTTCGGGTGGAAAAAAAACCACGCACAATAGAACCATCCCATTGTGCAAGTTGATCTGCAACCAAACATCATCAAATATACTGTTGAGGCCTATACCTCTAATAAATTCATTTCCGCACTTGAGTGAAGAAACCAGTAATTCCAAAATTTATAATAATTTGTTGATTTTTCTTTAGTTTTACATCGATTTTCACTTTCACAACTTTTGAGTTAAGCCCAGTGCTCCCCTAGTTTCTCCAGAAAAGACATGTTTTTTATTTGGATTGGGTATATTAGAAAATGGAAACACTTATCATAACAGTAGTAACCTCTTAAAAGTATTTTATAACCAAGGGTTTTTAGATCGGTTTTAACTTCTACAACTTTTGAATATTAAACCCAGCGTTCCCCTAGTTTTTTTGCGGTAAAGTCATGTTTTTTTAGTTTGATAGGATAAATCATTATAACTTCGAATATGCGATTTCTATATCATTTCAATGTTAAATTTTATTATAAATTAGAAACATTGTTATTGGTTTTGGGAAAAACTTCAAGTCCGTGACGACATTTGATTCAAGATTGCTACAAAGCACCCGAGTTCTGAAGCTTTCATTCAAATTTACTTTTTTTTTTTAATCATACATACACCGTAATAAAAATGTTCTTAAGGTTAGGAGTATACAAACAAGAGTTTTAGAGCTAGATTCTTTAGTGTTTCAAAAAAAAATCTGAGTGTCGTTATTCCAATTAAATTTAAGTTTCACCCAATACCAACCCACCATTTCTAAAGCAACCATCCGTTTTTATCTTAGCAGATATAAAATTATTACAAATTGTTTTTACTTTTGCTGGGTCTGTATATGGATGACATCCTCATCGTCAGCAAGAAAGTTGAAACATTTAAACATTTAGTTTGACAGTATTTTTATTTATATATATTTTAAATAAATGTTTGTGGTTTCTTTAATCATTTTCAAATTATTTATTAGTAACCTGACGTTGGGGATGTTTACACAATAATTTTCCACACAATGCTGCTCGGTTCAATGGGCTTCAATAATTCAAAAACGACCAAAATTTATCTTTGGTGTTGATTATTTAATTACAGTAAAACAGATCCTAATTTTCAAAATAACGTGTTCGAAAGCTTGGCAGGAATAATGCAGTATTGAATTTGTAGTTATTACATAGTTTTTGCCAATTTCGTGGAAAGTTCTAGTAAGTGCATAATACAGATTTGAAAAGTGATATATCATTTTGATTTGCCGGTAACCACTAACCTACGTCCGTTAAGCGACCTGCAATTATTAGTGAGTGTATTACCAAAATGTACATTTGATTAGGGCACAATAAAATTCATTTGATTATGTATTTCTTGCTTTGAAAACAAAATGTTTTGATTTCCAGCTGGATGAGGTTTGTACTTGATTAAAAATATTTTTGTTCAAAATATTATGAACCTTCACATCACTTGTTCAAGGTCAAAAATTCAGTTCCCATTTTTCTATTTCGTTTTCTTGATTATTTTTCCCGAATTGCTAGTTGAATTAGGGTATTTTAGTACAAATTCTTATGCGTAAAAAAATCGATGGTAACAACAAAAAGGTATTGCTTCACTAGTTTTGCAATTGCAAGAGAGAGTCATGATTTATATTTTATTTTTACGCAGGGTTGCTTAAACAGACTAAACTCAATATTTGGTTACTAAATATTTTTTTGTAGGAACCATCTCATATACCGGTATCACAGAGTTGAAATAAATGTAGCAACGGTCTGGCTAAACGTTATCAATTAGGATTTGCAACTTTAATGGCATTATAATGTAATACTATTAGTGAATTTTCAAATACCATTACCTCAATTGCAAACACCACTAAAAGACATGCTTTACGTGATGATGGTACATTGTATGTACAGTAGTATAGTTGATACATTTACATTTCTTTTCCTCAAGCTTAACGGAAGCCTCTTTGAAGCAACAAAGGAAAAGCAATTAACACCTTATGTATTTTAAAATAGAATCGTTCATTGTTCTGTAATTGAAGATGTATAATGAAAATGGAAATTGTTAAAAATAATTGGTTGGATGTTTTGTATATCGTTGCTGAAACAATGAAAGAGCAACTACATCTAAAATATGTATGTATGAATATTAGACATTTACGTAAGGACCATAAAATTTAATTCTTATAAATTAACATAAAATTTATTATTAATGAAATGTAAAATCTTACTTAAAGCTATAAACATATTTTGGGTGTATCCATCGTGGTGGCGTTTTAATGAATCGGTAACTTACCTGAAAATAAAAAGAAAATTAAGCATTAGTTGTAATAATTTATATTGAAATATTTTAAAGTGAGATTCGATATATAAAAAATAGGTTACCCTTGAAATCCCGGAAATTAAAATTTAAAATATCAAAATCCTAGAAATTTAAATACCGGAACTAAAAAAACCGATTTTAAAAGCGAACGAATTCAAGCATTCAAATTCGTCCTGGCCAGTAAAAATTTTGTTTGGTTAATTTAGTCTAACGTTTTTGAATGTGATTTGGAATTTAACTGCACATTGATTTAAATTTACTATCTCTTAACCCGGCTATGGTCAAATTCGATTAGCAAGTTCTAGCTTTAATCGTGGTTCTCGAGTTTTACCGTACGCGGCTCTGCTCAAACTATGTAGATAAATACATACAGCTAAAATATTATAAATGTTTGATAAAGTTGCCGGGCGGATTTAATGTCAGTTTATCGTGAACAATTTTTCGTGGAACAGATAATCGTATGCACAGTTTATCGTCGATATTGATTTGGTATGTGGAATGGAAAAGATATTCCAAATTGATTTTCAGAAGAAACTTTGGAATATGACCACCTGGGATGGTATTAGGTTTGTTTAATAGGAATGGGATTCTAAAATAATTTTTGGAAGATGTTGTATGTTATGGCGCTCTGGGACAGAACTCAGACATTTCTTAATCGGTCGTGATAGGATTAGCATTGGGATGTGAGATGGATGTATGAGAGATAGAAATGGGATACTCAAACGATGTTTGACTGACGTTCTGGAATATGGCCACCTGAGATGAAATTCGGAAATGGAATTCTAAAATGATATGTTGGATTTTTCAGGAATATTGCCACCTGGGAAGAAATTTAGTTATTTTCTATGTATTATGATAGGATTAGGCATGATAGATGGAAGTGGAATTCTAAAATTAATTTTGGAAAAAGTTATGGAATATCGCCACGGGACGGAATTTGGCCATTTCTAAACCAATTTTGAAGTGAATGGGTATGTTGAATGGAAATGGGATTCTTAAATGAATTTTGGTAGAAGTTCTATAATAATGCCATCTATTGGTTGGACGGAAGTCGATGATAAATTTCTGTGCTCACGACTGCGGATGGGAGAGCTGAAGCCATATATAATTTTTTCTGATAACCCCTGTAATGAAAGGTATAACCAAAAATTGTATTTTGGATCATACTACTGGTCTACCTAAGCTCTTGTAATTCTAGTAAGTCAGAAGGGTAATTTCTCCACTTGGCTCGGGAACATTTTCAGAGGTCGTTGTTGTTATGAATACCATAAATTTATCCGAAAGCTTTATGAGAGTAGGTAGTTGGCTTGCCGTTTAACTCACTTATTAAGTAAGTGAGACGTACTGATGATAGTTGTAAGGTATCCAGTTTTACCTGAAACACAGAACATGGATGCCTTCCGTCACTTCTTATCTGTAAAAATAAATCAATCCAAACGAATCGTTTTCATTACACCACTTTTCGCAACCGCCACATCTAAAGGAACAGTTACTATTTATCCCTTATCACTTGTATCACTTATTCTCGATCAGAAGGCTAAGCGATATGAGGTGTCATGAGCCAATGATAGTTAGAAAACCAATTAGCCAGCACAATACCAAACTACTTTGCACTAATAAGAACAAGTCTGTGGGGTGAAGTGTGGATCATTTCGGGAATATAGGACTCTTATTTCATACATTTCGTAGCAATAAAGCAATTTTCTCACAGTCCGTCGAATTACCGAAACTCTTAAAATCATGTCAACTGCAAATATTTCGATAGTACTAATTCAGGTATTACTTGAGTCCGTCGAGAGCAAGATTTGTTAAACCGAGTAAACAGATGTCTATTTTAAAATCATTAAAATCATCACCGTTGGGACATAAAATAGCATTAGGCTGCCATCCTAATGTCCAGTTGTTTATATCACCGGTCGCCATACAAATTCCCATAAAATAGTTCTCCTTCCATCATAATTACCATATCAGCTCAACATATTCAAGCTCAGAAAAAGGAAGCAAAAACTAAATATGTTTGGGTAGTGCACGGAAGAAAAAGACAGAGGTTTTTCGTTGGATGAAAAATATCACGGATCGGAGTTAACTGAAAAAATGCAGTGTATGAGGACATCGAAGATTGCAGGACGGTTTAGATTAGAGTATTAAGGTTCAGTATTGAAGTCCAAATATAGCCTAAAATTAATTCGAAAATTTATAAGGGGCTGCGATAATACTGGTGTAAGTATTCTCTTCTGGTGCCAATAATTGCAGATTTTCGGAAACAAATTTGGTCGCAGTACAACTGACTTGTACGAGACTTCACTTAGTTTTAATTTCCGTAAGGCCGATTTTAAGAAGCTAAATGAATTATTACCTAACACCGATCCTAGAACCTCGATAATAATCAAAACCTAGAAACCC
The DNA here is from genome assembly GCA_947310385.1 of Nephrotoma appendiculata. NCBI lineage: Eukaryota > Metazoa > Arthropoda > Insecta > Diptera > Tipulidae > Nephrotoma > Nephrotoma appendiculata. Next base: position 283,048,507 of record OX371225.1, on the reverse strand, counting down.
AAACTCTTAATTTTTTGCCGTGATGGTTGAATGCTTTCGGCAATCCATTCCTTGGTTTTCAATGAAACAGCATAGCTTTCTTCGAGGACGACCTACTACAAGGTATTTAACTGAATTTGCATCTCATACTTTGACTGTTATGGAGGGTGGAAACGAAGTCGATTTACCATGGATTTCAGCAAGGCATTTGACAGGGTCTCCCATATAATCCTCCGCAGGGCAAGCATCTTGTGCCTAATTTTTTCGTCTTATCCATCAACGATGCCGACTTCGTTATCAAAAACTCGTCAATTTCCATTTATGCAGACAATATGAAAATTTATCGACATATCTCAAGTGCCATCGATGTGAACCTAATGCAGAATGGCCTTAATAATTTCATAACTTGGTGTGCTAAAAATAATCTTGACCTGAATGTGAGTCAATGCCTAATTATTTACTCAAGAAAACGCGTAAATTCATTAGTCGAGAGTATATACAATCAACAGCGCTGTTATTGCAAGAGTTTCAGCCATACTTGGGGGTAATCTGTGACCGCAAACTTAACTTTAAAGATCACGACGATTTTGTTATCAGTAGAGCAAACTCTTCGCTTGGATTTGTCAAACGGTGGTCTAAAAAAAAATTTGAACCTAATGTTACTAGATACTGTTAAAGTTAGCCGACTCGCTCCAGCCGAAAACTATCGGTAATGCTGATTCGGCTGCTACAATAAAATGTATCAGTCAAAAATGTCGATAATGCAGTTTCGGCTGTAATAACTATAATTTATCAGCCGAAAAATATCAATAATGTAGTTTCGGTTGTAAAAACAGTACATGTATCAGCCGAAGAATGTCGATAATCTAGATCAAAACAAACTTGTATTATTTGTCTATAAAATCGGTAATGCAGATGCGTATAAATAGCCAGCTGAAAACTGGCGATAAAGCAGATAAATAATTTTGGTGTTAATAGTAATTGGCTTTTTAAATCAAAAATATTTATTTCCGATCATTAACGTGTAATATCCAAAATTATACTTTTTTATTAAATACATTAAAATTACAATAAAAAACTATTTTTTTACTGAGACAACTCGATGGCACAAATAAAGCAAAATTTCAAAAATTGCAGGTCAATTTTTATGTGAAGGATCCGAGAAAATTTGTATGAATAGATCGCACACTCAAAACTTGAAAATTTCTAAAAATTGACCGTTTAAACTGTCATGGCTGGAAATAGGTTTAAATGATTTCAAATAATGCTCACATCATCAAAACCTTTCATTTGAATATATTTCCAGCCATGACACTTTAATCGGTCAATTTTTAGAAATTTTCAAATTTTGTGTGTGCGATATATACAATCGACTTTTCCCGTACTGTCCACAGGGAAATTGACCTGACGTTGTTAAACGGTAATTATTAGATGAAGTGCTATTTGAACAATTTTCCAAACATGCAAAACTTCATACATGTAACTTAGAGAAATTTGGTTTTGTATATTAGTTTTAATTGTTTCGAATGAAAATTTCTTATTTTAAATTTTTTAGTTGGTTTTTAGGAAGAACAAAATAAAAATTTGTAATATAAATAATTAAATTCCGGCATAAAATTCGTACCTGCATTATCGACATTTTTCGGCTGGGATGTTACCGACAAAAAATCGGAAGTCGGCTAACTTTAATAGGGTTGTTACGAGGGCTATTTATATGACATTTGTTTGGCTTTTGCTCGAATATGCTAGTCCGGTTTGGTCCCCATACCATATGAAGTGCACATACCAAGAATTGAACTTGTACAACGTAGATGTTTGCGCTTAGGTCTGTGCGAATTTCCGTGGGCGGACATTCACTTCTTGCCTCCTTATCTTGACGGCTTGGAGCTCATTAACTTAAAGCCACTCATTGAGCGACGATCTGTTGGAGACATCATTTATCAACTTTTATCTGGTAGGGTAGATTGTTCAGCTCTACTCAAAAAGATAACTTTTAATGTAAATGCTCCTGCTTTGAAAACAGTTACCTGCTTGTAGAATTTCTCCTCAATAAGGGAGACTAACAAATATTTCGAATTTTTTGACTACCACATTAGCAAAATCGATATTAGGAAGTTATTATTTGCTAAAAATTGACCAATAAACTTATTCTTTTTTTATTTATCTATTTGATTTAAATACTCTATCGAGTATTTATAATTTTAAACATTTTTCCCTATTTGCATTTTATTTAATTTTGTTTATTTTTACTTATTTTTATTTTTTCTGTCATTTTTTAATGTTTTCTTTTCATCACTTTTTTCAAATCTGCTTGCTTTAAGCAGACCAACACTGAATACATTTCTCCTGGTTTGCGACGGAGTATAATTCCCTTAAATTTAGCGCATACATGATTCAGTTATTTTATTTTTCTAATTATTCATTTTTTTATTTCAAATTAATATTAATTAATTTTTGTTGCTTTTTTTGATTTTAATTTAGTAGAATTGATATCCTTGATTAAAATTCCCCCGAATTATATTCAAATAATATTAATAATGTTGATGGTGACTGCGGTTAGGGAGGGTTAATTGGTCGTTGGGAATTATTATTATTTTTATAAAATCGGTTAAAAGTGGCAGAGTTCCGTTCTAGGTGGCCATATTCTAGAACTTCTTCCAAAAATTATTTAACAATCCCATTTCCATCCAACATATCCAATTTCACCACAATCAATTAAAAAACGACCAAGTTCCTTCCCAAAAGGATATATTGAAGAACTTCTTTCAAAAATCGTTTAAGAATCTCATTTCCATCTAACATATCCAATCCTCATCATAATCGGCTAAAAACTGACCGAGTTTTGTCGCAGGTGTCTTGTGACTTAGCTCCAGAAATCGAAACAATTAACCATACATAGTCCAATACCCCTCAATATTTAGAAATATTCTCATATAAAATTCTTTGTTTACCATCGATTATTCAAATCGCCATAATTTTGATGAATTTGAAAAGAAATAGGAGAATTATCGCTAAAGTAGAAAAAGACGACATGCTTTTAGGCGAAAAACATTTTGAAAGATTATACCTCAACTTTGCATCCATAGGGACAAAGACAGACTCTGAATATATGTGACAAGTAGTTTAAAAAAATGCTTATCCCTTCTGCAGTAGTGTAGGAGAAACATGTCCTTGAATCTTTACTTAGTTGAAATGTTCCATTTATATTTTAAAGAGTACTAATAGTGATTTGACGACCGCCAAACATCGATGGAATATCGATGCTCTAAAAGACCCACTGCACAGTTACCAATCAGCTGTCACTAATTATTTAAACAGGCCCCATAACAACGAAGAAGCTCCTCCTAACATCCAGGAGCAGTGGCACGCTATACAGTCAGCCATAACCACCGCGGCGCAAAATAACATCGGAAGAAGACCTCCGAGGCCCCGCAAATGATTGGTTCGATGATCCTTGCCGAAAGTTCGTCGAAAATAAACGAAGGCTTCGTGAAAAATGGTTGGCTCGCAACAACAGAAGCACTCTAGCAGAATTTATCCACGCCAGGAAAGCAACGACTAAATTCCTTCGACAAAAAAGCGCGCCCATATGAGATTATGCATCGAAAACATCAGCTTTCAAGCGTAACTTTGAAACTCAAGGGACTGTTTTGCTAACGCCAGGAATCTCACTAAAGATTTCCACCCAAGAAGTTCAGCCATCAAAGAGGGAATGGAGAGCTGAGAACAAACATGACTGATGTTCTCTCAGCATGGCAAACCTACTTTCAAAATCTGTTAAGTCGGAATGACGAAGTGACCCCCATTAGAGCAATAGCTCCGCCAGGTGAAGAGGTCTTTGTCGAATACCCCACAGTAGAGGAAGTAGACGCAGCTATTAGTCGATTGAAGAACGGCAACGCACCCGGTCTCGATGGAATCCCCGCAGAATTAATTAAACTCGGGGGCGCTACTCTCGGTCCAATTAAAGTTGCGAATAACGAATATCGGATTCGTATGAATCACAAAATAAAACAACTCCTCGGAGGCAGCGATATCGAGTGAGATGGCTCGGCCACGTTACAAGGTCTCCACAACAACGGATATTAAATATAGTGTTTCACCAACAACCAGCCGGAGTACGTCGTAGAGGAAGACCCGACTACGCTGGCGCGACGACATCGAACAAGATCTACGAATATTAGGATGTCGAAACTGGAGGACGAGAGCGGTGGATTGAGCTGGATGGAGGGTCTTAGTGCAGGCGGCGAAATACCTTCATGGGATGTGAAAGCCATAGAGAGAAAAAGAGACCGCCAAAGAGTTTTCATGAGTTTTGCGGTCACCGAACGGATTTCTAATTTAACGCAGAAAGATTTCCATTTCGACATTTTTTCATCTATAAATATAAGAATTCCGTTTTCCCAGTGTTCATGGTTTTACTGAGAAACTTACCTGTTTGTTTCTCACTCTACTCAACTGAGTTGTCCACCAAGGTAGCAGAGTTTCTTTATGTTTATTAAGAGGATATATACTTTTCCATATAAGTAGAATTTTGCATTTTGAGGAACCTAAACTTTCTTCTTCGATTCGCCGCACTTTTTCATCTGTATTACTGAAGGTCGAAGTAACTAGTGAAGATTTGATTTATAAAGCTCCTATATTGTATTTCTAAGGTTTGCCCAATTGCAGGTGTATCCGAAATTAAGCAAAATCAATTTTGACGATGGTCAGAATGAGTTACCTCATCTAAGATGATAAACCATGAGTAATATAAGTTACTCTGTTGAGAACGTCAGGAATGTGGTCTATTATCCAAATTTGGCATAATCAAGTCAGAAGTAGATGATTAATTTAAAAGAGCGTGGTACATTGGACTTATATAAGAGCTACAGCAGTATACGTGGTGTCAGTATCACAACCCGCAACGATTTCAATATAAATGAAGTTTGGGTATTCCATAACCTTCATAAACTCCAGTGGTGAAGGATGAAGCTTCGAGTCATGACTTATTTCAATTTTTTATATTTAGCTCTTAACTGGGGCAGCTACAAGGGCTTTACCGAATCATTGAATCATTGGTTTTTGAATCAAAAATATATATTTTGGAAAAACTGAATTGCAGGTTTTCACTGGCCAGTTCAAAGTGATGAAAACAATTTTGGGCGCTGCAAATTAGTCTGCATAAACTGGACAATCAATATGGGGACAATGTGCAATTTGTGTGACTCAACTAAGAGAGAAAAACGATATAAAACAGAAATATTCTAGCATATGGAATATTGGCACATCCCTAGTCGATATTGAGGTTATATTATTTTCGGGTTGGAACCCGACACTTGAATTTTTTCCAGTTAAACGGATCAGCACCATACGTTTTCTTTTGCTGCTCTGTATGTGTTCCCTCGTAAGGCCGGCTTCTAATTTAATTTTCAGCCCTTGGTTATATACTCTTTTGCGACTACTGTTACATAAAATTGTCTATTAGTCTTAAATTGTCTAAATTAATTTTGAATTTTCTATTCTAAACCTGCCATGTGCAATGGCGGTGTGGTTGTGCGTGTGGAATGGTATAGTGACGTTCGCAAATGGAGTGCCCTTGTTGCTGCCGACTAGTTGGGAAAACGTGAATGAATGAAAATTTATTTGTCTTGGAGTACTCATCGTAGTGTTCCCGTCATTTTTCTATTTCTTCATTTTTGTTGTTATCAAGAATTGTGGTTAATAACAAGGGCCGCGATTTAAAAACGAGCCACGTTTGAAATTGTTTTCCAGTTACCTGTGGTAAAACAACCGAGTGGCGATTTAAAGTTGTGCAACTAATTGCGTTCAGATTGCGGGATGTTACATTTGTGGTATGTGCAATTAAAACATTTGGTTGCAATATTTTAACCGCTACAGTGCATTTTAAAACTATGATTTCTACAAACTGATCTAAACAGCCTTGATGGAATAATTTCATCAACAATGATATTATAGATATTTCAAGCTGTTACTCTGATAGAGAATTGAACTAGGCTCCTTTATTCGATGCAAATTTTCATTTGACCCTGATGACCATAATTCATATATGATTTCATCTGTTACTTTACTAAATAGCAATAGCGTACTGCTCTGAAAAGTAATGACGCTCCTCCAGAAAAAATTAAACTTAGAGAAAAATTCGAAAGGCAGGCTTCACAGCAAACATTTAGGTATATATACCTAACCTAAATGTAAACCACCGTTTTCTTGGGAAAACGTTGAATAACATTCAATAAATTCACCTAACAACGAAACAAAAAAGAAATAAACAAATTCTAATTAAGGGTAGGCCGCCAAAGGCATTGAGAAACATCTATCTCCTCGAATTACATCCACTATGCTGTATCTAACATAAATATATTTAAATTATTTGTTAAAATAAAAAAAAATCGTTTTAATTAAGAAAATTACATAACCGTAAACAACACAGCGCAACCAGCACCAACAACAACACAGTGGGGAAAGTAAAGAAAATATACAACCGAAAAACGAACAAAACAAAAAATATTCGTTCTTTTTGTGTACCAAAAAAAAAAAAAAAAAAAACAAAAATAAAAACATAAACGAAAGTAAAATGAAAAACAACCCGCGAGAAGAAAACGCACAAGAAAATCATCCGCAATTTCAAGTTCACATTTTCCTTTTTGAAAACAGCCTTGAATTAAATTCTCAAGCAACAATTAAGCGTGTAAAATAATTTTCGTTTCGTTCGCCAAATTTTCTTTTTTCGCCGAGTTTTTCATTTTTTCCCCCCGATTTTTCGTGTTTTATTTGACGAGTGCAAATAAAGATAAATCTGTATATTACATAAATATAATCTTACAGGGTGATTATTACATGATCTCACATTACATAATCCGAAAGTATATAATATATTATGTGCTTGAAATAGTTTTCGTTTATACCGGTTTATCTTCTTAAGTGTTACGCAAAATAATCGTTCAGGATCTAACACCCTGTATAATTATTTATGTACTGTGTACATCATGTATATACTGATGATGACAAACATTAGAAAATAAAAAAAAAATAAAAAATCAATAAAAAAAGGAAAAATGAAAATTTTCTAATATATACAAAATTTAAATCAAAATATTACAGAATTTGTCATATTTATATGTATGGGTGTGTATTCGTGTATGTGTGTGTATTACGCTGCCTCTGCACACCATAATAATATAGCGGCATAAAAATGGAATAATCTATATACATACAACAAATCCAAATTTTTGCAAGATGTGCGGGGGGCGACGACACACATAAAATCTCGAGATGGAAAATTTATAAAGCTTACATAAAAGCAAAGTAGTTATTATGTAATTTTCAATCAAATGAAAATAGGAAAATGATTTTCTTCGTTTTGCCTCTTGGTGGTGTTATTCTTTTGGCTGCTGCTTCGCTTCTATGTTTTTGTTTTGCTTCGCAAGGATAGAAATAAGGATATTTAAAAATAGAAACGAGAACGAAAAACAAAATACCTAACAGATTTCCCAAATTTTTATTTTATTTGTGCTTTTGCTATTTTTGTTAGAAACAATAATAATAATAATATTAACTCATAAGATAGAGTGGCGCCATCATAGCCGTTTAATTTTTTTTTCCACTCTTATATGGCATTGTTTTGATGATGTGTTTTGTTTTTCGTTCTGGCTCTCGTATACAAATTAAGCGCACATACCATAAACGTTTTCTTTTATGGTAGGACGTGGAGGAATTCAGCAAGAAATTTTTATTTAATAACCTGTTTTAACTCGCTCACGTGTGATTAATAATAAATTTTTGTGTCATGTGGAGTTACTGAAATCTTATCATGATACTGAAGACAAAATTATTCGGGCAACGATTAGATCGAAAATTATAACTTTAGTGAAAATTAATATTGAACCAAAAACCAATATAGTGCCGTGAAGTTATCCCGGGATTCTATCCCCGAAATTAAAAAAAAAAAAATAATCAGGAAACACTATCATAATTATATCCCTCTAAATTTTGTGTGTCTATATCCCTCTCCCTCTAACTCTTGTGTGAGACTAACTTCGGTAGGCTGCAACTGTACGATTTTGTTCATATTTTGCGAAAAGTGAATATTTGGCTATTTGGCTACTCCAAAACCATACTGTTCGACATGTAAATATTTTGCTCGGAGCCTAATTTCGGTAGGTTGCAACGGCACGATTTTTTCGTGTTTTGCTAAATGTGAGATTTGTGTTTTTCCGTCTTATAACCAAATTATTATATTCTGAAAAATTTATGAGCCAATTTAAAAATTAATTTACTTCATTTTATTACATTTATTTTGTGTGTTTTGCGAATTAAAATAATTTTAATAAATATTTTTATTTTTCATATACATAATATAGTTCGGGGCTAACTTCACACAAGAGTTAGAGGATACTATTATGATAGTGTTGTTTGATTTTTTTTTAATTTTGTTGATAGAATCCGGGGATAACTTCACGTACGTACCAAAAAGATTTTTTTTTTTAAACTTAGCTAATAAATGGTTTTCTTTGATCATTTTCCTATGTATCTGGCTAGAACGTGTAACCGCTATGGAGCGGGACTCTAAGGTTATCCACCACCGGTATAATCGGTTCTATTTTGGAAATTCTGGAAATTCTACCAGGATTAACTGGTTAGACTAAAATAACGCCTGTTTAAAACAGAGAAAGTGATCATCAAATGCAAGCAAGGTTTCAAGAGATAGAAAACGTTCAGCTGAAACATGTAATCAATGTTGCAAACCGGTAAACAGGAAGAAAGAATTCAGCAACGAACTCAGACGAATTGAATAGGGAAGTCGGCTGGATGTTGTGTAAAATCATGCGAGGAAAAAAGCGCGCTTTATTGATTTCCGTGATATGTGATTACCAATTGTGTCTCCTGAACATCGCCAAAAAAAGAGGAATCTCAACAATCTGATAAAAAACTCACAAAAATACTGATGAATGTATAATGACGCCACAAACAAAACCGCCAGAAGTACGTCAGTTATTCAAATTATATATAATACTAGCTGAGTTACCTAGCGTTGCACGGGAGGTTTATAAGCATGAGTTATATTTTCGAATATTTTGTAGAAAATGTTTGGATAACTTAGTAAATCTAGAGTAGTAAGCTAGAAGAGGTTCAGGTGGATCATCCAGAGGAGGCAAATTCACTTTTCCATTTGAACAACACATTCCAGGCGATTCATTGTGAAACTTTAAAGCATGACAATACAAACAAATATTTTCCATTTTCCCAATTGAAGCATTGTAATCATAGTCTTTCTCGTAATTGAATGCTGCTAACTTTAAATCCTTCAGCCGGGCCTCATGATGTTCAATGGTTTCATTAGCTCTAGAAGAAGATGTATTGCTTCGAACGTTTGCAAGTCGTGTTTCACACTGTTCGCTTGATTCATCCACCCTTGCGGCTCTAATCTTCTTCGACTTTTCAGTTACCTGCCCAATTGATCTTCTTTTCGGTGGCATTTTTAAGCAAAAATGAAACGTGTAGCTAATTAATCAGGAATGATGGGCATTCAAAACAGAAATTAGTATTAATTTATCAAAACGATTTTAATGTTCCCTTCGATACGTTTCACCGTGAACTGTGTTTGAAAATGTCTTTACGGATTTTTTTTAAAGCAAAATCAAATGTTATCTACAATCAAAAAATAATCATAGATTAACACGTTTATAAACTGAAAACTTAAACTTCGATACGTTTTACCGTGAACTGTGGTTGAAAATGACATTTCGAAAAACAAAAGAAGTTTTTTCAAACTAAGGCAATTTTACACGTACAATAATTTGAATCCAAGGATGTTTCTTGTAGAAGATGCTATTTTCAAATATAAAACGCTAGTACTTTTCAAAGTAAATCAGTTTATACGTACAATATATTTTAGTACCTTTCCTAGAATTGATTTTATGAAACAATCATTGATTATTTAAGTAATAAACTAAATAAAGTAATAAACTATTGGCGTTTAGTATGAAACTACTATTTTCATTAAAAGCCGCCGGTTGCAATAGTGGATTAAAATAGAATGTTAATTATTTCAAAGGTTATATGGTAATTAGAACTCGTTGACTATGGTACATTTCAAAACAGGAAATGATAAATAGGATATCACTAAACAGTACATGTCAAACCAGTAAAAATGGATTATTAGTATGGATAATATAAGTGTTCAGAGATTTGCCTTCAGTTAAAGTGATGAAAGATTGTCTTAAAATTAAATTAATAAAATTAATTTGAATAATTAAATCAATTATAGTAGCGGTATGATTATTGATTTTTGGCTAAGGCGCTATTTCGGAACATTCAAATAATTGTATCTAAACATGTAAAAATGAATTCTTGATCCAGGGTAGACTTCCGGATTGGAGCATTTCACTAATTTCATATAACCTCTTTTCTTGTCATTCCCGTCAAAAAATCTTAAAAAAATTGAAATTCGAGAAAAAATTTGTACCACAGCCCCTAGACCCCGGGGTCCAGCCCCTTCAAAAGTATCGTGTGCTTGGTCCTTAAAATTCAAATGGTAAAAATTTCATGGCGATCGGTAAAGCGGCTAAGGCGTTACTTCAGAACAATCAAATAATTGTACCTTTACATGTAAAAATGAATTTTTGGTCCAGAGGCGGACCCCCGAATTCGAACATGTCTCTTATTTCATATAACCCCTTTCCAAAACTCATTCTCGTAAAAAAATTTTAATTTTTGGAAAAATTTGTACCATGGCCCCTAGACTCCGGGGTCCAGCCCCTTTCACAATATCGTATGATTGGTCCTGAACATGCAACATTTGCATGGTAAACATTTCATGGCGATCGGTTGAGCGACTAAGAAGTCATTTTTGAATAATCAAATATTTGTATTAATACATGTAAAAATTAATTTTTGATCCAACGCTGGGTCCCTCGGATTCGAACATGTCAGTAATTTCATATAACCAGCCCCATAAACACATTTTCGTGGAAAAATTTAAAGAAAATTATAATTTTCGGAAAAATTTTAACCGTAGCCCCCAGGCTCCGGGGTCCAGCCCTTTTCATAATATCGTAAGATTGGTCCTGAACATGCAACTTGTACATGGTAAACATTTCATGGCGATCGGTTGACCGGCTGAGAAGTCATTTTGGAATAATCAAATATTTGTATCTGTACATGTAAATATTAATTTTTGATCCAGGGCTGGGCCCTTCGGATTCGAACATGTCAGTAATCTCATATAACCAGCCCCATAAACTCATTTTCGTGGAAAAATTTAAAGAAAATTATAATTTCCGGAAAAATTTGTACCGCAGCCCCTAGACCCCGGGGTCCAGCCACTTTCTCAGTATCGTAAGATTGATTTTGAACATGCAACTTGTACATGGTAAAAATTTCATCGCGATCGGTTGAGCGGCTGAGAAGTTACTTTGGAATAATCAAGTATTTGTATCAATACATGCAAAAATTAATTTTTGATCCAGGGCTGGGCTCCTCGGATTCGAACATGTCAGTTATTTCATATAACCAGCCCCATAAACTCATTTTCGTGGAAAAATTTAAAGAAAATTAAAATTTTCGAAAAAGTTTGTACCGCAGCCCTAGACCCCGGGGTCCAGCCCCTTCCAAAATATCGTAAGGTTGGTTCTGGATATGCAACTTGTACATGGTAATTTCATGGCGATCGGTTGAACGGTGTTGGAGTGAAACGGTAACATATATACTTATAAATATATATACAAACATTCATTTTTATATACAGGGTTATCCAATTCGAGGTTGATAAAGTAGAAATCTGTATACCGACATCTGTCAAAGATAAACGTCAAGTACGCTGACATTTATTTAGTTGACATTCTGCCATTTAAGAATATGGAGCATTTAACAATCGACTAACGCGTTAAAATTAAACGCGGAAAAACAGGCCGTCGATGCTGATTTTTCGAACAAAATTTTCTTCAGTCATGAAGCTCATTTTTCGCTTGGTGGATACGTTAATAAGCAAAACTGTAGAATTTGGGGCTCAGAAAATCCACAATTGATTGTAGAGAAGCCATTACACCCGGAAAAAGTCACTGTTTGGTGCGCATTGTGGTCTGGTGGTGTGATTGGGCCGTATTTTTTTGAAAACAACCATGGACGAACCGTTACCGTCAATTCTGAGCGCTATGGCCGCATGTTAACCGATTATTTTTTTACGAAAATCGAAGATTATGATCTTGACGATATGTGGTTCCAGCAGGATGGAGCAACCAGTCACGTAACACGAGCAAATCGAGATCTTTTGCAAGAGAAATTTCCTGGACGTTTGATTTCGCGATTGGCTGATGTCAATTGGCCTCCAAGATCCTGTGATTTAACGCCTTTGGATTACTTTTTGTGGGGCTACGCGAAAGATCGTGTTTACGCAAACAATCCTCAAACTCTTGACGAATTGAAAACTAATATTCGTAAGGTAATGGCCGAGATACCGCCCGAAATGTGCCGAAAAGTCATTGAAAATTACCTCAAAAGAATCAAGGCCTGTAAGAAGTCCCGTGGAGGACATTTGAATGATATCTTGTTTAACTAAAAATGGCAAGGATCAATCTGTAAAATGAAATAAAAATTACAATACATTCCGAATATTTTGTGTGTTTTTTTTAAGTTTACTTTATCAACCTCGAATTGGATAACCCTTTATATAGATTATACATCGAGACCTCAATGTTAATGTTCAAGTCGCAGGTAACTACAAAAAACTTTATATTTATTTTAATGAGAGAGTGAATACATCTGAAAAGTCTTAAAATCAATGTAGTTACACAACTTTTGAACAGAACGAAAAACCCTCTGCCCTAGTTTATGTGAACAAGAGTGTTGTAATGTAAAAAGTAAATCTTTTGTAAATGATATAAAAAATAATTATGAATTTAGAAATATCTTAAATATAAAAATAGAGCTTAAAGCATTAACAAAATCAAAGTTGATTGCACAATGCAAAATATGTGAGTTATATGAACACACTCATAACTATTGCAATAGAGACCCAAGATCCAACAAAGTGTGTGAACTGTGGCGAGCAAGATCTCACAAGATACAGAAGCTTAATAGATGCCAAAGGCCTGTGCTATACAAAAGAAATATAATCAAGTTGTATCAGTATGAAGACAAAATCATTTAGTAGCTGTTTCTGCAGTTAATTGTCCACCACGATGTAACCTAATGATAGTTAACTTTATAAAGTTCTTGAATAACTTAACAGCAAAGTTCATTGTTGGAAGATACTTCACCGCAAAACATACAAGACTTGGTTCCAATAGAGGTAAAGTGCTTCTTGAATCGATGAGAAAATTTGGTTGTAATTGACACTCTACATTTGGGAACCCACCTTTCAGGCCCACAGATGTCAATAAAATACCCAATGTGCTCGATTCCTTTATAACTAGTAAATTGCCGATAACTTATGTTAGTATCGAAGATGGTTTCAATTCAAGGTCTGACCGATCGTCTACTTGTCTACACTAAACCCAGAAAAATACGTATGCAGATTGCGAAGGATTCACAGAAGAATTTAGTAATAGAATAAAACAATATATAGCTTGTCAATATACCTTGAATTTTGTAATTCAGCCCGATGACTAATCGCTACCCTGCTATCCTGCTCCCCTTTTGTATTATTAATTGTTCCGTATATAAACAACAGATGGTAGGGACGATAAATGTAATCAATGTTATTGCTTGTTTTTGTCTCTCCTTCTTTCATTTCTTTTTTGCCTTTTTCTACTATATATAACTAAATTTTTACTAACAAGTCGAAATCGATCGAGTGATTTTTTAACTTTTGGACAAATTAAAATATTCAAAAATTTAATTTTTTGCGAAATAAAAAACAAGTGTTAATTGAAATTTGTTTATTAAGTAATAGAATAAAGATGAATGCACCTCTTTAACCCGCGTCCGGCGGCATAATTTTACAACGCTAAAAGGCGGCAAACGTAAAATAATTCTTTCATATATTTTATATGAAAATCGTCACTGTAGAAATAATTTTTGTAAATAGATAATATTTGGAATTTCCACATTATTAAAATGTAGAGATCTCACAAAGCTTTAACTCTCTCCGGCTTCTACAAGAAGACTTATTAGTATTTAAAAACAGAAAGGTACAATTGTACCTATGCCGCCTGACGAGGGTTAAAACAAGGAACAATTGAATGAAGAAAAAAAAGTTCATGGATTGTACAGTCAGGTTAAAAATATACTGAAGAATATCGAAACACGATTACCGTCCGCGAAGCAGAAGAAGACAGCCGCATTAACTAGTAAATTGCCGATAACTTATGTTAGTATCGAAGATGGTTTCAATTCAAGGTCTGACCGCTCGTCTACTTGTCTATACTAAACCAAGTAATCCTACCCAGAAAAATACGTATGCAGATTGCGAAGGATTCACAGAAGAATTTAGTAATAGAATAAAACAATATATAGCTTATCAATATACCTTGAATTTTGTAATTCAGCCCGATGACTAATCGCTACCCTGTTATCCTGCTCTCGTTTTGTATTATTAATTTTTCCGTATAAACAACAGATGGTAGGGACAATCAATATATTAATTTTTATTGCTTGTTTTTTGTTTCTCTTTCTTTCATTTCTCTTTGCCTTTTTTCTACTATACAACTATTTAGTATATAACTAAATTTTTACTAGCAAGTACTAACAAGTCGAAATCGATCGACTGATTTTTTAACTTTTGGACAAATTTTTTAATAAAAAAATTCAAAAATTTAATTTTTTGCGAAATAAACTGTGTTAATTGAAAAGTGTTTATTAAGTAATAGAATAAAGATGAATGCACCTCACAAAAACAAGGAGCTATTGAATGAAGAAGTGGAAAAGTTCATGAATTGTTCAGTCAGTTAAAAAATACCTGTTACTACAAAAAAATTAGAGACGTAGTGGCCCACGGTTAAAAATATACTGAAGGATTTGAAAAATGAAACGAAGAACGAAAGACGATCGAGAGACCCCACTTAGAGGGAATATATTAGCCTAGTGAGCTACAGGTCAGCGAAAAAATACAAGAAAATGAAGAACCGGAAGATCTTCTTGCGGAGTACTTAAAGAAATAAAAGAAATAAACCTAAAAGTAGCACCGGATTTGTCCTGATAACAAGAAAGTACTTAAATAGCTTCCCAAAATCGGCATTAAATAATTAAAGCCCTAATAACCGCAGCCGGGAATGAATGGGAATTGACCGAAGTGATTACGATGCCCAAACCAGTAAAACCACTCACCGAAATAACGTTTTATAGACCAATATCACTATTACCAATTATGTTAAAATTATTTGAAAAACTCTTACTACTTTAGGCTTATAATAAAGTCTGGAATGATGTCTGTTGGTAAAACTTGTGATAGTTTTACCACCACAGTTCTGTCTGCATTCTTGAGTTGCAGAATTGCAACCAAATATTTTAAACTTACATTTCGCAAATGTAACATTTCACGATATCAACGCAATTATTGGCACAACTCTAAAACGCCACCCAGTTGTTTTTTTATCACACGTAACTAGTAAACAACATAAATCGTACACTTGCATGCAACTGTAATGCACAATGGTTCAGCCGCAGGGGGCAGCTCAATGCATTTATATTTTTGCTCTCTGATGGTATGTAGTAGATGTCTTGAACAGAAAGGAGCTATTCATTGATTCGTGACTCAGTTGGAGCTAAGATATAGGCAGTTAAATGCTAGAGAATTGTTTAAGACACATAACTACAAAGCCAGCTGCAACTATATGGAAAGACCCTTCAACGTTGAACGAGAATATAAGGCAACTATAGCAAGTTTAGCCACTGACACATAAAAGTTGTGCAAGCTGGAATCAGAGAGTACCAATCAAATAAAAAATAAAAACAAACGTGTTTCCCATCGCGATGTTTCAGCGACAACCCGGGCAATACATGAGGAATTGTAAGCAGCCAAGTGTACAGCGCCTGAGAGAAACTGACGTACGAGGCAGAAACGCGAAGAAATGAGGAAGATATATGTCTAACGAGACGAGGGAATATTTGTTTCATTTAATGAGCATGGTTGAAGACAGCTAAGTCACACCAGTTTGGAAGAACGTAAGCTAGTGTAACGGAAAAAAATTCGCAAGACAACTTTTAAAATCATACAACTAGAGTCGGATTAAAAAGCGTCGCTATTTCAGGCTTACCGACATAGTATCACATTAACACAGTATACTTATGCCGGAGCTTCGGAAAATCGGTTGCTTGGTCTGACTCTGATGTGGTAGATCCAGAAAAGACTGATGATACTGTCCGTTATATCTTATTTATTTTATTTATTTATTTATTTAAAGAAATCTATTTTGTAATATACATGTATGATTTCAGATTTTACAGTTATAGTTAAAGTTATATTAAAACAACAAAAACATAAAAACAAACAAAAAAAAAATAAGCCAAATTTTGGTTTAAACAATTAAAAATTTAGAAAAAAGTCTTTAAGGTTATTTTTAAAGTTGTCCTTTGATAAGTTGAAGTCAAATAGGTCGTCGATTAAGTTGAAAGATTTAGACATCTTATTAATTTGGTTGTTTTCTCCATAGTTGGTGGAATGGTGTTCAAGTGCTAAAAATTCATGGTTTCGAAATGTTCTGCATGGCACGTGAATTAATATGTTTTCCAAGATGTAAGCTGAATCAACGTGACCAAGCAAAACGTTACCAATAAAAGCTGCGCCCAAGAGAAGTCGTCTATTTTCAAGCGTGCATATTTTGAAGAATTGCTAACAGTAACCGGTGAATTTGAAATTATCAAAGGAGAGTGTACTTTGCAATATTCTAATCCTACATAGCGCAAACAAAACATCTCGCAAACTCATCGCTAACTCATCATTCATCGCTCTATATATGCAAATAGGGTAAATGCATCATGCACATACCTATACAAGCAAGACCGAAACAAAATGACGAGCATTCCAGAATGACAACAAAAGCAGGTCGACGAACATGAAACCAAAAAAAAGAACCAATTTATTTAACAAAAATTAATTTCATTTTTCAATCAGTTCGTGTTAATCAGTCGCTCAAGCATAGTGACACATTAAAATTTTAAATAAATTTAATAAATAAATTTATAATATAATTTAAATTAAAATAAATAATACTTTTTTAAAAATAATAATTTAACAATACACATTTTAAACGATAAAAATATCTACATGATAATTGACGGATACCTTGGGCATACCAAGATGGATTGTTGTACACGAGAACTTTGGTGAAATTCCATTAGAAAATATCAGTACCTTTTTTGAACTTGAGCTCATCAGCAAATGTAATCGGGAGTGGTCATCGGTACAGCTGAAGGAATCAGCTATATTGTCAGCTGCCAATCGCAACAACGTCATTGTTTACCGAACCATAGGCAGAAGAAGGTTTAGCTCACTGTGCAGCCGTCTTCCAGTATAACAGTTGCATATCGCAGCGGAAGTACTGGATGAATTAGCCAATGTTGTTCTTAAAGATGGCGAATTATTAATTATAATATTATATTGTGCAACATAGAATCAACACAGAAAACACTACTCCAATCGGGTAACCCCAACACGATTACCGTTGCAATCTCGTCAGTGATGATCCGTATTAAACATAGACCACAAAGCATCAGTTCTTCTAAAGCAGCATCGTCACCTGCAGCTGAACAGGTTTTTGAATCCTGCAGTAAGTTTCTTGACTGCATTATACGGAAATTAAAAATAAACTACACTTAAAGAAATAGTTATTCCATTAATAAACAACGACGTTTCAGATCGTGAAGTCGGTGATGGCAACATAGAACAAATTATCGAGAATATTGTAAAGCCTACAAATAATGAAAATAAACCTAGTGCCGGAACTTCGTTCGATGTCAAGACTAACGTTAGAATTTCCAGAACACCTAGCATGACTCAAGTATTTAAAGAAACTAGGAGTCGAAATACCGGAGGAGAATATTTACCATAATGTAAAATTAACTAATTTAAATCAGGACAATGAACCATTTTACTCATGTACCAAAATTTTCAATTCCAGTTTTTAATCCAGCAGTACCTTCTTCACCAATGAGATAACCTGCAAAAGATGATCTTAAAGTCGACTACTCTAACAAATTATGTAATTTTAAGAAAGACCGTCTCGATATTCACAAATCGAATGTTTTGTTTTCTGGAGAACAAGCATTTTGAGTGTTTTTTTAAAACGGAAAACAATAGAATGGTACTGGTTGTACCGAGAATGCAATCAAGACTTAGGATGGGAGCAACTATACGTCAGAGTTTGATTCACCGTTTTCAAGACAGGCTCACGAATGAGGACATTAAACAAGCACTAGAACACAGACAGCAAAAATTTAGAGAACCACTTTTGGATTTTTACAACGATATACTGTCACTATCACTGCCACTGAAATTGAAGCCGCTCTCATTCTTATTAATCGTTGCGTAGCTGTAGAAGATACGTGGTCACGAATTAAATGCGTTCCAGAAATGATGATCAAGGTATAAAACGTCTGACCCATCTAGATGTTCAGCCTCAGTAGTTGCTGTATCCTGATCTAAAAATGTGAAAACTGTTGGGTGTAATCCAACTAACAATATTTCAAATATAGAAACATTTGTTGGAACTGCGGACGCGTTAGTCATTGCTCCAAAGATTGCTCGTGTCCTATATCACATAAGTTTTGCTTTGGTTGTAAAGAAAAATATATTATAAAACCACAATTTAAAACTTGTCTGCAAGCGAATATTACGGGAAACTTACAACAGGGTTTCAGAAATCCTGGAGGCCTAAGACTTCAAAATCTGCCAAATCCTGTTACTTTCAAAGTGTGTGTGTAGAAGTCGCGACGTATTCGGAGGCGGATTTTACCGCATCATGAGTAGTGTGATCCCGCATTACCTGTAATTAATACATTTAGGTTTTAGCCACCCCCTCCCCCGCCAACTACGTCGAAAATAAAATAAGTAGTTTCGGAATTAATTATTTCAAAGGCTGAAGATTCCTGGCCTTACGCTAATATTTTGAGACGTGGCTCAGAACTGTTTCTCAAAATGATACGTATAAAAATTATTTCGACTCCAGTCCTGATAAACCCCGACTTTACAAAACCGTTTTTCGTACAATGCGACGCCATCTATCACTGGCATCGGAAGTGTCCTGTTTCAAAATACGAATAGCGATGAAGAACAGCCAATAGGGTTTACGTCGCATAAACTAAATAAAGCTTGTGATGAGTGAAAAGTTCTTAAAAAAATTAATCCTTTTATTGAAGGATATACAGTTTGCATTTGCTTAGGGAACAAAAGGAGCTAGACGGACGATTGGTACGATGGTTAATATAATTGCAGGCCTACAATTTTAAAATAGAATACTGGAAAGGCACATTGAATGTTGTCGCGGGCAGTTTATCGAGAGTGAATGTTGAAGCTATAGAACAGTTGGATGATAACGAGTATACTGATGGAATTAAAGCGCTTCACGAAATTAAGGCTGCTCAAAGTTCTTGCAAAGTTATTAATGCTAGAATGTAAGTCCAGGGCCCCTATTGTGAAATTTTTCCGACGTCGGAAAATCCATCTCGCGTCGGATATTCATATTATGAAACTAAAAAAATCCGATCCGCGCGGATATTATACTATTATGAAATAAAAATCCGAGTTAGCGGATTTTACGACAAAATTCAATTGTCAAATCCGACAGCTCGTTAGGTGACGGATATTGTAGTATATGCACGGAAAATAGATCATAATTCATACTTTTTATATGTTATTGAATTATTTAAAAATTTAATAAATTTTTAAATGTAAGTACATATCTCTATTAAATTATTTTAATCAAATTTAAATGTGACAAGTAAATACTGAACATTTCGAGTTTCATTGTAAAAATACATGTTTCATAATACGAATATCCGCCGCGGATCAGATTTTACGACAACGTATTTTCCGACTGTGTCGTATTTTCCGACCAATTTCATAATAGGCCCCCAGGTCGGACAACAAACCGATACTAACATACCAAAATAGAAACTTGTGGTTCCTGAACTTTTAACGACATCGGTAATAGAACGAGCTCACAACTCAGTCTCAGCCGCGTATCACGGAATTCCAAAAACAACTGGATTATTGAGGTGTTATTAATATTCGTCTTTGATGATATTTCAGATCAAAAAGTTCACCAACAACTGCGATATTTGTAAATGTAGCAAAACGGTCAATTTCTTTATGCGACTAGAAATTGGAAAACAAATTGAGGTGGTACGGCCATTTCAGCGACTTTTTTTTGATTTTCTAGGTCCCTACCCAAGAACGACAAATTGGATTCACACATCTTTTTATAGTTCTCGACCAGTGCAGTCCATTCCCTCTTATGTATGCATTTCGTGTATGGAAAACAAGAAATTTCAATTTAGCTCGATCCTTTTTAGCAATTTAATGAACAAAAACGGAGTGAGACCTGAATTTACTATTAAATATTCAACCCAAACAAATATGTCAGAGAGTGTGAATAGGTCAATTCCATCTGCAGTGAGGGAATATCTCAGAAATGATCATACCAGGTATGGAGGAGGAATTTAAGGAATACTGTTGATTCGGCTACTAGGTTCTCTCCATTTTATTTGGTCTTCGCCCAACATAAATTGATGCATGGATAAACATATTCGCTCCTGAGAGAACTAAATTTCCATGGGGATAACCAAGGATGTATTACCAATAATGCTGGCCAGTTGTCCTTAGTCCAGGAACTAGTTCTGAGACATCTACGAAAGGCGCATTGGCAAAGTCAATCGTTATAATATAACCTTCGGATAACGAGTATTTATTCGGTCGTCCAAAATGATGCCGCAAAACATTCCTCGGGAACGTAAGCAATGGAGTTCATGCCTGCAACGGTTGCAAATAGGATTGAAAATGTCTCATATGAAGAGTGTAATGAAGCAGGTAAGTCGCTTGGGATATATCATGCAAAATACATTCAGTAATGATAAATCGTTAAATCGTAGTCCGGGTGTTGTTCATACTGGGTGTGAGTCGTCCCCGCACGAGTGAAACAATTAAATTGTTAACAAATTCAATATGCAAGTGTTTGTATCTAGTATAGTAAACGTTTAAATGTATAGTATATGAAGGGTCCACTGTCACCTTATAGTTAATTTATTAAGGCTGACTTAGGACTAATCGGCCTAAACCAGCTCAGCTAACATACTTGGACTATACTTCATAGTAGGCGCATAACATACAATCAACCCATAATATTAACACTCCCCCCATAAACATAACCAAAAGTAAATTGTTCTTTAACACTGATTGACTGACGTCTTTGTTCATGATATTACAGAAATACGTAATAATCACACAAACGAATATACATACATAATCAAACCGATTGACCTGCATTTGATTATCAAAAAATCCAAATCAGACAAACTTTTCTTTTTCATTTGATTGTGTTGTGTTGTTTATTGTTGTGTATGTGTTCGATTTTATTTTACCTTTTTATTCTGGTTTTTTACCACCAATCATTCCACATACATAAAGAAAGAACACCCTGACCCCTGAAAGTGGTTAGGTAGGTATATATATATATATAACGAAGTGTTCCATATAAACCGTATATACAGCTACTGTGTGTAGTATACAAAAATTTAAGATAAACAAAACAACAACAACAATCGGATAAAGAATATCTTTCAACAAAAGTACTGAGATATAAAAGATTTTTTTGTGCTTTTTCGAAACTCTATTGATTTTATTTATTTACATGAACAGAATTATAATTATTACGTCAATTCATTTTCATTTCCTTATAATATATTATCAATTTGAAATGAAAATAAATAAAATAAAATAAAAAAAAGGAAATTTAACAATTCCCACTCTTTCTTTATACATCCTCGTTATACGAGTATACCATACATTTATCTGCTTTTGTACATAAACATCGAGTTCGAGAAAATTTAAGATAATTTTTTTTTTACATCAACGGATATTACAATGAATCTTTTTATCTCTACATTTTCATTATAGTCCCTCATAAATTCACCTCAAATTCAATTTTCCTTTTTGTTGAATTTTTTTTCGTTCCTGTATACTTGTACCATATATATTGTGGTGTGTGTGTGTACACACCATCCATCGACTGTTGTGTTGATTTTTTGGTAAAGTTCTTTTTAAATTCTTAGAGATACGTATTTTTTTTTGTTAAGTTAAATTCAAGGGCAAATCTCACATAAAAAGAAACTCGGTGTTATGTACTATTTGCAGAATTGGATTAAATCTTACACAATACCGAAGCACAATTCAAAAGTAAATTAAAAGTATACCGAGTACGTATAAGAAAAGCTCATAAGAAAAGTTCGTTTGCGTGATGTTTGCCGTTATAAAAAAATAAAAACTACTGGTAATAGCATTTTATTATGGTGGAGTGTACATAGCGATATTCGTCACAGTGTGCTAAATAATTGGAAAACAAATTTATAGTCCGCCATAGAAATTTCACTCTATAATCTCTAATTTTATTATTATTTGTTGTTTCTTTTTATTATTTTTACTACTTTATACGTAAGCTCGGTATACAGGGGTGTTTTGATTATCCTCAATTGCATACAACTCTAAACATAGATTTTTATATAGGGGTAGCAGTTTAGTCAATATTATATGGCATCGCGTACCTGAGTGTATTACATAACAGTTTAGAAAATGTAGTACTAAGTCTTACATCTATATACAAAAAGAATAAATCGCGGTTTATTTTTAATTAAAACATTTATTTCTAATAAAAATGATGAAATACAAATTTATTTCGAAATCGAGGCGAGGGGGTGAAATTTTTAACGAGTGTGCATTATAACATTTTTTATATAGGGGTTGTGAAACAAACCGTACATGTATATACACATAAAATGTCACGGTGAATGCGTTCAGGTATATATTATACGGTGCCGCGCGGTATATAATAAATTTTTTCGCGAATTCCTTATGCCACGTGTGGTGTGAATTTTAAGTGTAAAAGCTTAATCACACGGTTCGCGTGATTTAAAAATGTTTATACCGAAATTAATGGTTTGTCGATTTTATTTTGATGGATCGTTATAATTATGAGAGTATTTTTTGGGTGTAATATAATTCCGAAGAATTTGGTGTTTTTAATAAAAGCGGGGTTTTTTTTATCGGTATCGTTGTTTTTGTAAGATTCTTCAGAATATTTCTACATAGTCAGTGGCAACTTGACTCTAATTATGAAATCTTTCATTATATAATTTACACCATATAGGTAGTATATCCTGCTAGCCACAAAGTGTATGGCACTGTGTAACTTCATTCTCACACGAAAAACAAGTATTTTAGGGCCTAGATACGAAAATAACTAATAATTTTTATTAAACCGTTTGATTGGAGTTTCCGATTTTTTATGTAGCTCTATATTTTACTAATTTACACTTTTTGAGTCTAGACACTTGTAACAAATTGAGCATTGATTATGTTGTTGTCCCAACAACCCATTTTTACCACGAATTTATACATACAGTAGACTCGCGATAAGAATAATTTAGTGTAGTAAAAAGCAATGAATATAAATGGAGTTAATTCCATCATTCCACTGTTTTCTCAATATACTTAAAAGAACATCAGCATCTCGATCTTCCTAATCTTCTTCTACAAACTTTAGTACGTTTTTCCAATATTTCGCGATAGTAGTGTTTTAGACTTCGATGTATCGTGCTCGCTAAGTTACTATTGAAACTAATAACCTAGTACGATGATAAGGTTTTGTTATCTTTATTATGGCTGAACGAGTGATGTGACATTTGGTGGCTTAAGCAATGTTATTATGTCATTCATCGTTTCAGGTTCGCGTTATCCAACAACAAAAAGCATTTACTGACTGGCAGACATTGGGTTTTCGGATATTTTCGAACCTAAATTATTAAATTAAAGGGCTACGCAAATGAGACGCAGGAAAATAAAAAATAATTTTTCTAACAAGGAAGGGTCTCCAGGTGTCCGGCTCCGATTTCGATGAAACTTTAATATGTTGTAGAGGAGTGGAAAATAAGTGACAAGTATTTTTTTAAGTACTCAATCCCCTTCTAAGGGGGTGAAAACCGCCCTTGAAGTTGGGGGTAAAAAAGTGACTTTCGATAATTTTCCTCAAAAAACATGAAAAAATCTGCAAGTTTTTTATTCCAAAATAGGTATTTCAGAAACTTACATTATATACTATTTTTTCAAGAATTTTGGTACTACCTAGGGGGTGAAACTACCCCTAAGAAGGGGTTGAAAAATCAAAAAAACTGTCTGAAAAATCCAAATTGATGCGAAAAATTCTAGAAAAAATTTATATTACTCCATAAAAAAAATAAGGTTGACGTGTTCGAGGGTTTTTCGAAACCACCCTTTCTCAGAAGGTTAACCACCCCTAGAGACGATTCTGGAAATTCGCTCAGGACATCTGATTTTTTCGACTGAAAGTTCTTTGTCCTGCTCAATTATGATCATTAACATAGATTCTTACCGATATCATTGATGTTTAGGGGTGAAACATCCCCTAACGGGGGTGAAATTTGTAAAAATTGTTAAAAATTCCAAGAAAATTTCGCAATTTGGTGGAATAATTCTAGAAAAAATATATAAGATCGTGAAATTGGGATAAAGGTTTGCACGTTCAAAAATTTCATGAATCATCCACTTTGAATGGTTTCAACCGCACTTGAATTTGGGGGTGTAATAGCGACTCTCCATAATTTTCCCTACAAAACATGAAAAAACCCGAAAGTTTTTTACTATGAAATACGTATCTCGGAAAGTCAAGATTTTTATTATTTGTTCAAAAATTTTGGAAATCCCGGGATGAAACAACTCCTAGGAGGGGGTTGAAAATCAAAAAACTTGCATAAAATACCAATTTGATGCGGGAAATAGTGGAAAAATAAATATCACTCAACAAGTTTGAGGGATTTAAGGATTTTTTAGACTGGAAGTGTTTTGCTATCCTCCAATATGATGATTACCATCGATTCTTATGACTATCAATGATATGTGGGGGTTGTCACATACCCTATCGGGAATCTAAAATTTCATAGATTGTTAAGAATTTTAAGAAATTTCTGAAATACAGCCAATTAATTCTAGAAAATATATAAGCTCAAAAATTTCATTCTACAACCTCCTTAAAGGGCCTAACTACCCTTGTTGGAATATCGATAACCCAACGAACTTTTAGGAACATCGTCCCATTTTGCATCAATATTATAGATATTTGAGGATATCAGTGATTATTTTCGTGACTCAAATTCATTTGAGGAATTGGAGCTATACAAAATCTCAAGAATTTCCAATTTATATATAGTTGATATAACACGGAAACGAATTCGTCATTACCAGACTGGTGATTCCCCCCCCCCCCATTAATAAATATATATTCTTATATATCTGTAGAATTGTATATATATATATTTTTCTTAATGACATCGGTTCTTTTTCATTTTCACGAACTAATAAACCTTTATATCTATATTGATTTTTCTAAATGATGCACCAAGTTATATTTACTTTGAGATCGCTATGACTACAATAATAACATATAACTGGACCGGAATACGGAGGGTTTTATTTCGATGTCCCGGTATTCTCTCCCAGTCAGTCGTCCATAAACGTTTACAGTCTTGTATAAAGAAAGATATTTCAGTGGAAAACAACAAAACTTCATACTTTTCGATTTTCATCATTCTGGTGACTTACGGTAGTTAAATATATTCAATGTATTCATTTCATTGATCAGATTAATTTATTAACAGTTGTATGTGTAATAATAAAACTCTTGACTTTCCAGATACGTATTTCATAGTAAAAAACTTTCGGATTTTTTCATGTTTTGTAGGGAAAATTATGGAGAGTCGCTCTTACACCCCCAAATTCAAGTGCGGTTGAAACCATTCAAAGCGGATGATTCATGAAATTTTTGAACGTGCGACGATCTTATATATTTTTTCTAGAATCATTCCACCAAATTGCGAAATTTTCTTGGAATTTTTAACAATTTTTACAAATTTCACCCCCGTTAGGGGATGTTTCACCCCTAAACATCAATGATATCGGTAAGAATCTATGTTAATGATCATAATTGAGGAGCACAAAGAACTTTCAGTCGAAAATATCAGATGTCCTGAGCGAATTTCCAGAATCGTCTCTAGGTTAACCCTCTGAGAAAAGGTGGTTTCGAAAAACCCTCGAACACGTCAACCTTTTTTTTGTGGAGTAATATAAATTTTTTCCAGAATTTTTCGCATCAAATTGGATTTTTTAAACAGTTTTTTTGATTTTTCAACCACTTCCTAGGGGTAGTTTCACCCCCTAGGTAGTACCAAAATTCTTGAAAAAATAATATATAATGTAAGTTTCTGAAATACCTATTTTGGAATAAAAAACTTGCAGATTTTTTCATGTTTTTTGAGGAAAATTATCGAAAGTCACTTTTTTGCCCCCAACTTCAAGGGCGGTTTTCACCCCCTTAGAAGGGGATTGAGCACTTAAAAAAAAATTCTTGTCACTTATTTTCCACTCCTCTACAACATATTAAAGTTTCATCGAAATCGGAGCCGGACACCTGGAGACCCTTCCGTGTAAGATTTCATGTTTGTTTTCTGCTATTTCATATCATTTTGTTAGTTGAATTTTTGCCATTTATCGATATGGAGTTGTATTCGATTGAATACCGTGCTAAAGTTATTCAAGAGCACTAGAAAAATGGTGAAAAATAAAAAAACACATTTCGTAACTCGTGAATATTTTGTTCGCGATGGCCGCCCAAATGAAACAAATAATATCGCTGTAGTGAGGCAAATTGTGAGAGATAGCCCAAAACAATCAACAAGGATCAGTTGATTGCTAATTATGCACAAGGATTAGATTTTACACGCATACAAGATCCAATTAACAAAAGAGATCAAGGTAATTGACCGGCTCATAAATGTGAGAATTCTGACGAATTGCAAAGGTTCTTCGAAAATCGCTTAATTTTGCGTCGCGGCAATGTGAATTGGCCTGCAACATCATGCGATTTAACACCATTAGATTACGTTTTATGGGGATTTTGAAAATTAAAGTGTACGTTGATAGTCCAGCCACCATCCAAGATCTTAAAATCAACATAGAAATGTCTCTATTGGAAAATGTCATCAAACATTTTGACCATAGGATAGACGTCCGAAAATTCAGCCGTGGTGAATATTTGAGTGATATCATTTTTCATAAGCGATACATGTATTAAATTTGGATATTTTTTGAAATTTTATGAAATTTTATTTTTGCGGGAGTTGGTTTCGTCGAGTCGGTGCTATTTTATCGGAGTCGGAGTAGGAAAAGTGAACTCCCATTTTTTTGTCAAATTACAACAACATGTCTGACACGATATGTGTAAGAATTGAAAGGAACGGATAATATAAATCAACCAATAGAGTTTTAATAAGCAGTGAACTAAGGTTTTCATGATTTACAAATTATTTGAAAAAAAAAACACATGGAAAATTGCTTTGATATCGGTTTTGACGATCAATTTGGACAGATTTTGGAAAAATGGAGTGCCTTAAAATGCAGAAAATATGTGTGTCGGCCCTTCGACACATTCAGCCCTTTGCAACTTTGCCCTTCGACATTCGGTTCTCCTTTGATATCATACCGAATTGTAGAGGCTTCAATAACTCTCGCGGGCATGCGGGAAGTCGCATCGCTCCTCTCCTTTCGTTTAGACTTCCGAGGGCGTTTAGAAAAAAGTTCCTGGAGAGTGTGGTTGAAGAACATGTCGGGAATAAAAGAGCAGTTTTACTAGTTTTATTCTAAGGCTGCGGGCCAATAGTTGGGTAAAAGTCAATTTTAAGTAAATTTTTCGGTAAATTCATTTATTTTTCAAAAACTCTATGGCAAACTGATAGAAAATTCTGTTCTAAATCAGATTTTTACCATAGTAAACGATTTACCCGACTATTGGCTCGCAGCCAAAGTGAATGATTCGAATTCAAAACAGATTTTTTGATACAGTTCTAGAATACGGTCGATAGTGATGGAACTTGACCATTTCTTTACTGATTATGTTAAAACTCTACAAGTAAGGTCTAAATGGGATTCTAAAATGATTTTTTGCTAAAGCTCTAGAATTTGGCGATTAGTGACAGAAATTTGTTTTTTCTTGACTGATTATGATAAAATTTAACATGTATATGATGGAGATAAGATTCTAAAATGATTTTTTGTCTAAGTTCTGAAATATATTGCCCATTTTCTCCAGATACGCAGAGCTTTATCAAAAAATCATTTAATAATCTCATTAATATCGTGTCAAATTTAAACATAATCACTTAAGAAACACATTTTTTATTAAACAGTTGTTTTTTATTTCGCAAAATTTTGCAATTTTGCGGAACAAAAAACAAATGTTTAATAAAAAAATGTGTTTATTAAGTGTAAGTGTATTTCGCCAAGTGCCTACGGCAAATAGTGTAAAAAGTATTAATTATAATCTATTGATCATATTCCATAGCTTTATCAAAAAATCATTTAAGAACCCCATTTCCATTACACGTGACGAATTAAAACATAATCGATTAAGAAATGGCCTGGTTCCATCCCTAAAAACAATATTCCAGGACTTAAAAAAACATCATTTTGAAACCCCCTTTAGTTCCCACATGTCAATTTTCGACATAATCAGTTAAGAAATGGCAAGGTTTGATCCACCTTATTCCAGAACTTTATCAAAAACAATTTTTTTGAATCCCATTTAGGACCCACATGTCCATAGTGATGGCCATATATCAAAACTTTATCAAAAACTCATTTTTTAAATCCATTTCCATCGCACGTGTAGAATTTCAACAAAATCTGTTAAGAACTAGCCAAATTTCCTCCCTAATAGGGGGCCATTTTCTAGAACTTTATCGCAAACTCATTTTTGAAATTTGTCAAAAAATCATGTGAGTCCCACATGTCAAATTTTAAAAATTCAAACCGGGATTCCCCAAAATTGAGATTTTTTTTATACAAAACCGGGATTTTAAAAATTTTTGAAAATCGGGCTTTTGTTACACACCCTTTAGAATATGTATTCTTTTGTTCTCACTGCCGTCAAATTTTATACAAAATTGAGCAATGCTCAATTTTTAATTTTTATCGTACGATAAAAATATGGCCGACATTCAACGAATCAGTTCGATTATTATTTATGTCTGTCAGACAAAATTTATACATGAATCATCGCCTTAATAAACTTGACTAAAAAATAAATATTTGTATTTTTAGTTTGCGTTTATTTCGCTGTGTCTCAATTGGGACAAATATACCCTCCCCCTCCACCCCTAAATTAAATTTAGTGGTTGAAAATAATTTTTTACCTGCGGTACAAATGATTTATGGAACCAATTTTTAAATTTTGCAATTACCAACGGCCGTTATTTAAGGAGTCCAGGATGTGGATAAAGTAATGCGTCTTTGTATTCAAAATACTTTCACTTTTTTTTTAATTGCACAAAAATGTTCAATAATTTCGGATTTTTCGTTTAATGTTAACACCGTTAATTTTTTATCGATTTTTTAATTAGAAACTTTGGTTACAGAGCAAGTAAAACTTTTTATAAACCACACTAGTGTACCGCATAAAGCATTTTCTCTTACTTTTGCATTTTCAACTTTACTCGGTCTAAATTTTGAAAAATAAAAACAAATAGGGTTCTCTGAATCGTGTAATCCAGACATGCGAGAGTATAGATAATAGTTCACGTCGAGCTTTCTAATTCTTTACGTTACCGATTATGTAATTAAACAAGTGTTCACGTTACCCGAAGTTCACGGTATACGGCTTTCATATTATCGCGGGTCTACTGTATAGAGCTCGAATACACCACACTTGATTTATAAAGCAAAAATTTAAGCTTACGGGACTTATTTGAATCTTTTAGTTCTTTGTAGTTTTTTGTAATGCTAAACTTATCAACACCATTGAAAAAATTAATTAATTAATTAATTACACAGATTTCCACCAAATTCCGCAAGGATGTAGTGGAAAGACTTAAGTAAGAAATTCCATACCGAATAGTCAATCTGGCGTAGCCCCTAGAAATGCTGATTTATTTATAAAAAAAAGATATTTTTTTCAAACTCATCATTTTCGTAAAATTTAAAAAATGATCTGAACAAATTTAATTTGTAATTTAAATTACAATCTTTTCGTTTTTCAAATTTTTGTCTTAAATGTTTAATTCATGCACAAAATACTTGCAAAAATGGAAAAAGCTTCTACTGAGACCTTCTAAATTATGGGAAAAACTTAAGTATGCACTTAAGTGTTTGGCCAAACTTTTGTCAAAAAACGTCTTCCGCTAAAATTTTGGAAAACTGATCTAAACCGATATTGCTGTAAATTTAATTTAAAATCTTTAATTCATAGTCGTTTTTTTCACAAATGATATAAACTTCAAAATGTTTTTAAAATACTAAAAAGCTCCTATGAAAGTCGTCACTTCTGTTTTATCAATTTCGTCCAAACATAACTAGGGAATTTCAGTTTGTAGCAAAAGCTTAATTAGGAAGTTCCTTCCAGATCAATCAATCCATCTGGACTGTATAGGAGCCGAATTTTTGTTTAAAAACATTTTTTTTTATAAAATATCGACATTTCCAATAAAATTTTGGAAATTTGATTTGAACATTCCCTTTAAGATAGGGTACCATACTAAATAAAATCTCAATGTCGGTTTTTGAAAATATCCATTTTTTTATGTGCGCGATTACAATATAGATTGGTATCCTGGCTATAAAACTTAGGTGTAATGTATTTTTTGATTAAATCGGTTAGCACAGAACAATCCCAATTTATAGAGAAGGATGAATTAAAAAATCACAGCTTAATCGAGATTCTGATTCGGTATAAAAAGGTCTGATCTTAAACAATTGATAATCTTAGAAATATTAATTTACCAAAACCAGCGATCATATCTGTGGTAATTAGAAAACGAAAAAATGAAATTAATTCAAACTGAATTTAAATTTAAAAAGAATCTTGAACAAGAATCTTTCACCGCACCAACCCACCCGAATAAGCACTGTCACAGCATCACAACCTCAAAAATTCACATAAAGTGCAAATGAAACC
Organism: Nephrotoma appendiculata; assembly: GCA_947310385.1. Lineage (NCBI taxonomy): Eukaryota > Metazoa > Arthropoda > Insecta > Diptera > Tipulidae > Nephrotoma > Nephrotoma appendiculata. The sequence goes on along the minus strand of OX371225.1, from coordinate 283,017,362 downwards.
AACTTGCACCGAATCCAAATTCAAACACGATCCCGACCAGGAAACGTCATGCCATCGCAAACATCACCTGACAATACCCGAACCACTGAGCCACCTGTTCTTTGGTCTGATTTAGCGGTAAATATATGTTTAACTGCGTAATATTGGCTTAGAATTTTACGTCCTTTAAACCGAATTGTGAACCGATATCGCAGCGCGGTGGCTTTACAAAGTGATTCAGTGATAACAAATTTCGAAAAACGATCAACACAAATAAGTATATGGTATCTTGTTGCCGAGTTCTATGATTCGGACCCATAACATCTTAATAAACACGCTGGAATGGTCTGGGAATGATTTAATAAATAAAGCCACGTTCAATTGTAAGCCAACAAAAATGTTCTCCAGTTAAAGGACAGTGGGTTGATTCAATTAGTGAAATCCTAAGTTCAGTGGGTACCAGTAATTTCCAAGGTGTACAAACGCAAGACGATTGTCTGCTCTAACATTTATTTTAGAAGAGTTTGATGAAATCTGATTATTTAAATTTGAATAACCACCGGAAGTGAAAGCATCCGAGGTAAAACTAATATTTAACGGGAGTCGAGAAAGATCAAGCGAGTCCATACCCCTGCAGTTTCAAACTCCACTTTGCAAGTCTTCCAGTGAGGTTCTTATGTGTTCCATTGAGGCTCATTCATCTTGTGTGACATGTATGCAATAGGTTTTCTACACCTTCCGAATGCTGCTGGAAAAAGACGAAACTGACTTGAGTAGAACTCGTATCACATTGAACGTAAAATCTTTTATTAAAATCTGAGCTTGCGAGAAGCGGAGCAGAAACTTTAAAGATTTTAACAGATTTTAACGATTCAAAGCCTTTTTGGTGATCATCAGTGTATTGGAAAGGCCATTTTTCTTCAGGAAATTCGTCAGGGGCCCGCATGATATTGTACCAACCAGCAGAAACGAGGAATCGTCGCACTTGCATAAAATGTTTGGGAGCAGGGAACTCGGTAAGCCTCAGCATTAGCTAGTCTGGGGTGTAGGCGGTGGGGGCGACCTCGTTCATCAAACAGCTCAAGGTCTGAGGAGCATTGCGAGTCCGAAAGGCATAATGTACAATGTACCACCGAGAAGACATCCTTTAAATCCAAGCTTGAAATATATTTAGTTTTATCTAGGTGGCTCAATAAGCGGTAGTGGGTAGAGGTTGTGGGTAGACATCTTTCTTTATTACATTATTTGACCGCCTAACATCTAAGCATAATCGAATTTCCTCGATTACATCTAATCTCAACATCTGGTCTGTTTCATGGTTTATCCTTCTTTAGCCGTGTATACTGCAAATAACCGTTGTTTTATATGACTTCAGCATCATCGGTATCGATTTTATGATGGGTTAGATGAGTACGACTCAGACCGCGAGTTTGGAAGTTTGGGATCGGGTCAATAATAGCTTGAAGTTTTTGCTGCTGCTGTTCAGTTAAACAATCAAAACTTGCCAGGATTTTTTAGTTTTAGCGACATTACACTTAATGGAGATGCTAACATTTTCCTAAGAATATCTGGAAGAGCCACCATTTTCAATTATTTCAGATATGAACGATATCTGACTGCCTAACTTTTAAATGAAATCACATCCTAAATAAAATGGGTGTTGAAGTGAGGGAACTACGAGATATTTCATGATTTTCTTTTGGTTTTTATAAGTGTTTGGATTAATAAGAGAGCGGGAAATAAATTCGTTATGAGATGATTTTTTGGTAAAAATACTCCTCTTATTTCATCCGAGAGTTGGCTCATTCAGGGAAGTGAAAAGACTTAATGGATGGTCAACTGCCTTCAATTCTTGAACAAATTGGACTTTGTAGGAACCGAGTTCTTTGTGTAAAATTCTTGGCAAAGTCTTATTGCTGATGTTCAATTCTTGTTGACGGTGGCATTTTGAGGTGCTCGGATTTTGATGCACAATGCGGAACGTGTGTATTTTGCACGCAATTATCAGTTAGTTTCGGCAACTTACTCACTACTTTTGGATTAAATTTACAATATTTCCCGTCGTTCGTTATACGACGAAGTTCGCAACAAAATATGAATAACATTCAAATTTATAAATTACACAAATCATCGCACATTCTCGTATATAAAAATACGCTGTCATCAATTCAAATTCATAAATCAATCTAGATATCAATTCAATAATTGGGTTGGTATATTTCTATACGAATTGATTTTGATTTACGTTGCAGTAAAATATCAAATTTCAATTTACGGATGTTCACAATAATGTATCCTGCCAGGGAACGTGTTTTCCTTATTACATGTACTCTTAAAGTTGGATACGATACGACATACCCAACAACAACAAAATTTGATTAAAAAAAATAACAACGAAATTTGAAACTTTTATTTTTATTTTAGAAAAAGGATAGCTTACGATACTACTATACTGACCTTATTCACGTCACACGGATTTTTTACAATATACGTATATAAATATTTCCGTGACTATATCCTCAATCCTATCTATATAACCACAGTATATGTACATACATAAAAAAAGCTTGAGTATATCTAGACTAATATACGTATATGTAGAGTACATAAAAAGTAAATACACAATACCACATATTAAATTGTAGTTTTTATTTTGCTTGAAAAGCTTTCAAGCTTTTTCTCGTTTTATTTTATTTGGTTTATGTGACATTAACTTCATTAAGTGTAGAAATTAAATTAATAAAATAATAAAAAAAAATGTTTAGATACTCGTATACTGTTGTTGTTGTCATCGTATTTTAATCGTATATATTGTGTTTTTATTTTGAGCTGGATTTAATTTTAGTTTTTGGGATTTAAACTTTTTTGTTTTTTAATTTGATGTAAATTAAAAAACAAAAAATACTCGTATTTTTTAGTATTTAATATTATTATCGTACTAGTGTGTGTGTACCTGCGAGTGCTTGATAAACATCATTATTACTATAGAAATTATAATAGCAAAAAAAAAAATACTTTTATAAGTTATAATGGATGTTAGGGTATTTTGGAATTTTTTTTGGCTTAAATATATCGGGTTTACCGTCTCCGTATCGAAAATATTGAAAAGTGTTAATAAATATTGTAGTAAATCAAAAAAGTGTTAAAAAGTGTTGAAAGTGTAAAAATTAACACTTTTGACACTTTTTCCTAAATTTATATTTATAGAGTATTTCTAAGCGTAAATTACCGTATTATATTAAATTTCAATTAAATATAATAATATTTCATTGTCAAAAGGTATTAGAATTACACAAAAAATAAATGTATAATTATCTATAAATGTAATATAAATCTTTTTTATAAATAAATTTACACCTACAATAAATAATTATCTAACCTTTGACCCAAACAATATTTTTTCTTGCTTCCTTCTTAATCTTCTTCATTGTATTCGTATAATAAATACAGAAACACGAAGGCAAACAACAACAACAACAACAAAAAATAAAATAATAACAAATTTCAATAAATCCTTACTGACAGGATTTGTCTTCGATAACAAAAGAAAATTTCTTAAAAACTACAGAATTAAATAGATAAGATGTAAACAAATATCTTTTAAGCAAGAAGCAAAAAAGCGACATTTTACAAAAACAAGAGGAATATAATACACATACATACACAAAATAAAAAAAGTTTAATCAATATTTTAATATTAGGAATAATATACAGTACAGAGATTATAGGCTGGATTCGTATTTAAGGCAGTCAATTGTATTAATCCGGTGCGCGGTACCTTGTCTGTATATTGTGATTTAATCCGCACTGGCCATAACAACACAGTATACGCTGATACACTTTACACAATATCGTCATTTTAACTTGTCTCTAATCTGCTACTGTATACACACAAAAAATATATATTTCTTTCGGAAGATATACGGTTCGTGTAACCTTATCTAATCCTCCTACTATTTTGTGTTTTCATTTTTCGTTTTGTATTACTTGTTGTGTTTTATTTTTCAATTTTTGCTCTTGCTGCTATTTACTCATTAAACCTTTTTAATTTGTTACGTAAATTAAAAGGAACACAACAACAAAACAAACGAAACGAAATTGACTTCTTTGGCACAATACAAAAAAAAAGAAAGTAATAATAAAATTTTGTATCCTTATACAGCTACTATTTGTATACCAAGTATTTCGGGAAAATTAATAAAATGAAATTCAAAATAGCAGAAAATATACAGTTTTCGTTTTATTTTGTATTTCGATTGATCCAATTAATTTAGCTACCTTTTAAAATTTATCTTACATTTTGAATGAGTTTTATAATTTATTTGCGTTAAGGCTATTTTTTATTTTGTTAATTTAGGGGTTTGTATATAGATGAAACTGAATTGTACTAAAGTTAGGTATCCAAATATGTTAAATATATCTGAACGAACTGAGAAATGGAAAAAAGTGTTTACTAATTTATTATTGTACCAGAAAAGTGTCGAAAAGTGTAGTTTATGTGAAGTGTAACACTTTTTACACTTTTTGGTAAAAAAATACACTATACAAATTTTGATCACGTTTATATAACTTATGAGTATTCTAAGAAATCAATATAATTTTCCTTAAGCACGTTGATGTAAACCTTCAACGAACCGTCATGTAATAAACATATTATTTATATACATATAAACTGAACTTTATACCTTATTATTTAAAAAAGCAAAACGAAAAAGAAAACTTATAATAAGCAAGAAAAATAAACTTTGGTATTACTTCAACTGTAAAATATGCGTTTAAATAAAACCACTTAGCATGCTTTCATAGACTTAATCGACGTTTTTTAATAATAAAAAAAAAACAGAAATATCAAATGCGTGTTATAAATGACTTTTTCTGCTTCTTGCAAAAAATAATAGAAATAACACAAAAAATAAAGAATTTTAAAATGTAAAATAATTTTACCCTCTAAGAATAGAACAAAACATTTAAAAGAATAGAATTTTAACTTTTTTTTTTTTTTTGTATATCGTACGCTTATGGAAATATTACGACAATTTTAGTTACGCTACTTCTTGGGTGGTTTTTATTATATAAAATGTTGGCTTTATGCGAAGCTTTAATATGTCATGTGACGAAAAGTTTTTAAAGCTTATACGGTATTAGAATTATACAAAAATACGTTGGAAAATTGGTTGATTGGTTGAAATATACGACCTGGCAATTTGGCGAGACTCCCGAAAGACCCCAAGACATTCCAAAACTTTTTAGTTTAATGTTGTTAACTATTCCAAACAGCTGAATCCGTCTACTATTAAGTAATATATTCCGACACTTGTTAAAATTTCTGAATTCCCTGAATCAATGATTTTTTTAAACGTCCATAGTGTCGCATATGTATAGCATTACAAACATTTAAAAAAATATTTTTTTTACTAATAATCTCAAATTTCCCGATATTTGCATGACATATACATTTTTAATGAACTTTTTGAATAAGTTTGTGCTATTTAAACTTTTATCTGCTCCACTTTTCGTTAAATTTGTGTATGTATTTACACTTTTCGTTAAAAACTTCATACCAGTAGGCGGTTAATACCTACTAGAGTAGTAGTATCCGCACACGCCCATGAAATTATTAATAGAGAAAAAATATATTTTGCTTCTTATATATTCCTTACCAGATATTATATAAAGGTCACAGACCTTAAATTTTGCATTATACACTTTTACAACAATCGTATGATATGCGGCCAACTAAATCTAGTAAATCGTTAATTAGGTTATTAAATAATTAAATTGAATTTAGTTATACAATATAAAATGTAAACTTGAAAAATACATCATTGAGTTTAGAATGTCATCTAACCCTGGATAAGGTTATATACGAGTTTATGTATATGCTACATAAGTCAATCATAATAAATAATCATCGGTAGCGCGATTCAATGTGTGGAAGATTATGAAGTTATGAATGAATCAATGTTTAAATTTGATTTAAACATTTCGCAGTTTTGCTGTAATCTACGGTCAAATTTTTGAGCAATTTCCAGCTTCAAATCAAAATTCGCGCTTTCTATAACCAATTTGATTATTATTTCTTCTTCAACATGGCATTTTAAGTAATGGAAATTAAGCTCGATGAAGCTCAAGTGAATAAAAAAATTTGCTTTTCTTCAAATTTAGCAACTTTTGCCATTTTGTCAGGCTAAAAAATCAAAAAAACGGCTGTTCTCAAATGTTGAAAATTTTGCTCAATTTTAAAATGTTATGAAGTTTTTTGTTTTGGAATCGACGTTTAAATTTGATTTAAACATTTCCCAGTTTCGTGGTAATCAATGGTCAAAGTTTTGAGCAATTCAATAAATTTCAGGCGGATAAAAAATACCAGTATTTACCGGGCGAAAAAAACATAAAAAATTTAGTTGCTCAAATGTTGAACATTTTGCTCAATTATGAAAGGTTATGCAATTTTGAATGAATCAACGTACAAATTTGATTAATTGGAGTAATTTGCTACCTCAAACGGAAATCACGGCTTTCGATAACCAACTTGCTCATACTTTTTTTTTCAACATGACATCCCAAGTAATGGTTATGAAATTCAATAAATTTTAAGCGAACAAAAACTTCTTGTCTTTCTTTAAATTTAGCAGGGCTTATCCTTTTCCATTTTGCTGGGCGAAAATATCGAAAATATCTAGCGGCTTAAATGTTGAACATTTCGCTCAATTATGAAAGGTTATGAAATTTTGAATAAATCCACGTTTAAATTTCGTTTAAACATTGCGCAGTTTTGCTGTAATCAACGGTCAAATTTTTGAGCAATTTCCAGCGTCAAATCGAAATCCACGCTTTCTATTACAAATTTTCTCATAATTTCTTCTTCAACATGGCATTCTAAGTAATGGAAATTAAATTCGATAAAGCTCAGGCGAATAAAGAATTCTTGCTTTTTTCAAATTTAGCAACTTTTGCCGTTTTGTCTGATGAAAAATCAAAAAAATGGCTGCTCTCAAATGTTCAACATTTTGCTCAATTTTAAAATGTTATGATGTTTTGTTTTGGAATCAACGTTTAAATTTGATTTAAACATTTCCCAGTTTCGTGGTAACCAACGGTCAAACTTTTGAGCAATTCAATGAATTTCAGGCGGATAAAAAATTCTTGTATTTACCGGGTGAAAAAAATATATAAATTTAGCTACTCAAATGTTGAACATTGGGCTCAATTATGAATCAACGTACAAATTTGATTAATTGGAGTAATTTGCTACCTCAAACGGAAATCACGGCTTTTTATAACCAACTTGCTCATATTTTTTTTATCAACATAACATTCTAAGTAATGGTTATGAAATTCAATAAATTTTAAGCGAACAAAAACTTCTTGCCTTTCTTTAAATTTAGCAGGGCTTATCCTTTTCCATTTTGCTGAGCGAAAATATGGAAAAAATCTAGCGGCTCAAATGTTGAACATTTCGCTCAATTATGAAAGGTTATGAAATTTTGAATGAATCCACGTTTAAATTTCATTTAAACGTTGCGCAGGTTCGCTGTAGTCAACGATCAAACTTTTGAGCAATTTCGAGCATCAAATCGAAATCCTGACTCTCTATAACCAATTTGCTCAAATTTTCCTCTTCAAGATGACATTCTAAGTGACGGTGATTAAATTCACTGAATTTCCAAAGTTTTCCCCTTGCCATTTTGTCGGGCGAAAAAATCCAATAATTTACTTGCTCAAATGTTGAATATTTTCCTCAATTATGAAAGGTTATGAAATTTTAAATGAATCCACGTTTAAATTTCATTTAAACGTTGCGCAGTTTTGCTGTAATCAACGGTCAAATTTTTGAGCAATTTCCAGCTTGAAATCAAAATTTGCGCTTTCTATAACCAGTTTGATCATTATTTCTTCTTCAACATGGCATTTTAAGTAATGGAAATTAAGCTCGATGAAGCTCAGGTGAATAAAAATCTTGCTTTTCTTCAAATTTACCAACTTTTGCCGTTTTGTCAGGCGAAAAAATCAAAAAAACGGCTGTTCTCAAATGTTGAAAATTTTGCTCAATTTTAAAATGTTATGAAGTTTTTTGTTTTGGAATCAACGTTTAAATTTGATTTAAACATTTCCCAGTTTCGTGGTAATCAATGGTCAAAGTTTTGAGCAATTCAATGAATTTCAGGCGGATAAAAATACCAGTATTTACCGGGCGAAAAAAATATATAAATTTAGCTACTCAAATGTTGAACATTGGACTCAATTATGAATCAACGTACAAATTTGATTAATTGGAGTAATTTGCTACCTCAAATGGAAATCACGGCTTTTTATAACCAACTAGCTCATATTTTTTTTCAACATGACATTCTAAGTAATAGTTATGAAATTCAATAAATTTTAAGCGAACAAAAACTTCTTGCCTTTCTTTAAATTTAGCAGGGCTTATTCTTTTCCATTTTACTGGGCGAAAATATCGAAAAAATCTAGCGGCTTAAATGTTGAACATTTCGCTCAATTATGAAAGGTTATGAAATTTTGAATGAATCCACGTTTAAATTTCGTTTAAACATTTCGCAGTTTTGCTGTAATCAACGATTACAGCAATCACAATTTGATCATTATTTCTTCTTCAACATGGCATTTTAAGTAATGGAAATTAAGCTTGATGAAGCTCAGGTGAATAAAAAATTCTTGCTTTTCTTCAAATTTAGCAACTTTTGCCGTTTTGTCAGGTGAAAAATCAAAAAAATGGCTGCTCTCAAATGTTAAAAATTTTGCTCAATTTTAAAATGTTATGATGTTTTGTTTTGTAATCAAAGTTTAAATTTTATTTAAACATTTCCCAGTTTCGTGGTAACCAACGGTCAAACTTTTGAGCAATTCAATGAATTTCAGGAAGATAAAAAATTCTTGTATTTACCGGGCGCAAAAAATATATAAATTTAGCTACTCAAATGTTGAACATTGGGCTCAATTATGAATCAACGTACAAATTTGATTAATTGGAGTAATTTGCTACCTCAAATGGAAATCACGGCTTTTTAACTTGCTCATATTTTTGTTTTTCAACATGACATTCTAAGTAATGGTTATGAAATTCAATAAATTTTAAGCGAACAAAAACTTCTTGCCTTTCTTTAAATTTAGCAGGGCTTATCCTTTTCCATTTTGCTGAGCGAAAATATGGAAAAAATCTAGCGGCTCAAATGTTGAACATTTCGCTCAATTATGAAAGGTTATGAAATTTTGAATGAATCCACGTTTAAATTTCATTTAAACGTTGCGCAGGTTCGCTGTAGTCAACGATCAAACTTTTGAGCAATTTCGAGCATCAAATCGAAATCCTGACTCTCTATAACCAATTTGCTCATATTTTCCTCTTCAAGATGACATTCTAAGTGACGGTGATAAAATTCACTGAATTTCCAAAGTTTTCCCCTTGCCATTTTGTCGGGCGAAAAAATCCAATAATTTACTTGCTCAAATGTTGAATATTTTCCTCAATTATGAAAGGTTATGAAATCTTGAATGAAACAACGTTTAAATTTGATTTAGACATTGCGCAGTTTTGCTGTAATCGACAATCAAACTTTTGAGCAATTTCCACCAACAAATCGAAATTTGCGATTTATATATCAGACTTGCTCGTAATTTCTTCTTCAACATTACATTCTAAGTGATTAAGTTCGATTTTAAGTTCAACGAAGCTCGGGCGAATAAAAAATTCTTGCTTTTGTTCAAATCTAGCAAATGTTGCCGTTTTGTCAGGCGAAAAAACCAAAATCTCAAATGTGGAATATTTTGCTCAATTTTAAAAGGTTGTGAAATTTTGTTTTCGAATCAACGTTCAAATTTGATTTGAACATTGCCCAGTTACGCTGTAATCAACAGTCAAACTTTTGAGCAATTTCCAGCTTCAAACTGAAATCCGCGAATTAAGTTCGATGAAACTAAGACGAATAAAAAATTCTTAAATGGCTTCTAATTTTGCAAGGCTACAATTTTGCCGGGCGAAAAAAATCAAACAAATGTAGCTGCTCAAAAAATTTTGCTCAATTATGAAAGGTTATAAAATTTTGAATAAAACAACGTCTAAATTTGATTTAGACATTGTTTATTTACTTTGTAAACATGACATTCTAAGTAATGGACATTAAGTTCGATGAAGTTCAGGCGAATAAAAAATTCATGCTTTTCTTCAAATTAAGCAATCTTTGCCTTTTTGCCGGGTGAAAAAATCAAAAAAAAATTGCTGCTCTCAAATATTGAAAATTTTGCTCAATTTTAATTTTAAAAGATTATGCAGATGAGGTTTTTCAATCAATGATTAAATTGTATTTAACCATTGCCCAGTTTCGCTCTAATCAACGGCAATTTAACGAATTTCAGGAGAAAAAAAATTCCAGCATTTACCGGGCGAAAAAAATATAAATAATTTTGCTGCTCAAATGTTGAAAATTTTGCTCAATTACTACTCTAGTAGGTATTACTAGAGACAGTACAAATATTTTTTGGATCAAAATAGGATTGCTAAACGATTTTTGGAAGAAGTTGTGGAATGATTATGATGGTATTGGATATGCTGGATAGAAATGGGATTGTTAAATGATTTTTGAAAAAGTTCTGGAATATGAGAAATTGGGTTCTTAAATTATTATTGAAAAAGATTTTGGAATATGGCTACCATGGACGGAACTTAGGCAGTTTTTAACCAATAACGATGGGATTGGATTTGATTAATAAAAATGAGATTTATTAATGATTTCTAGAACACGTTTTTTAATATTGCCACCTGGAACGGGAAACGACTATTACCTAACCGATAATGTTGGAATTTGCCAGTATTTTATAATAGCATTATTGGAAGGAATTGGTTAGAAACTGGTCGATTGTAATTCGATTTTGTAGCAAGACCAGTCATGATTATTTTCCGGGATCTTGGGTGAAAATGGTAAAATTTGGCAGAAACATTCTTTTGGTAGTCCTTCAAATATTTTGCAGGACGTAATGTTTGCGAAAGGTCCGGTAGGAATGGGAATATTTTGCATTGGATTTGTAAGAGGAATGGTTAGTGAAATTTTTTCGTTTTTTGCAAGTGGTCTGTGCACTAAGGAATCTAAAGAGAGATCATTGAGACCAGGGAATTCTAAATAGACTTGGGAACGAAATTGGTTCATGTCATTTTTTTCTGGGAGTTGGTTAGAAGTGTCAATTTTGTTAAAGGATTTGTTTGAGATTTTGAGATTGCAAAGCATACACATACAGACGCAACACACGACGCATAATGTTTTTTCGGTAGCAGCTAGTACTTTTCGGTCGATATGAAAATGTTGAATAGGGTTTTATAATCATGAGAGTTTCATGAGAGTCAGATGCTAAGAATCATAAAATTGGTTCAATGGTAGTGGAGGAGGGTTGAATGTTGGCTACAACATATACACCCTTTAATTTTTTACTAACAGTTGTTGGATATTTCATACTGTCGTTCATTAGCTAGAACCAAGGTCAAACTTAAGTCATACTATTATGTAATAGCTTATGTTGCGCATAACCAAGTCTCATATTTTGTAAATTGTACCCAAATTTACAATGAAACGACATATGTATACTATAAAAACTGAACGGATTTCTACTCATTCAAAACTTTTGATGCTTACCTTCCCAGAAAACAAACTGTGCAAGCCAATGTGTCTTACTTTTTTTTAAATGGACGGAGACATATTCACACACCTATAATATATGAAAATACTAACCAACGAAAAAATTCTACATGTGTGCGAATATACTATACATGTGAGCGAATATCCCTTTTTCTACCAAAAAAAAAAAAAAAATTGGCTCATTCTAAGTCCAAACCACACAAATGTTGTATAGTTACAGTGTTTTTTGGTATGATTTCAAAGGGCCGAATGTCGAAGGGCCGAATGTCGAATGGCCCAATGTGTCGAAGAGCCGAATATCGAAGGGCAGAATGTTTCGAAGGGCCGAACAGGTCAATGGGTCGAAGGGCCGATTTTTTTTATGTATTTTTAATGTTTTTAGAATTATATTTTTTTTATTTTTTATTTCAGTTAATTTTTTATTTTATTTTTTGTACCAAATACCTATTATCAGAAGTCTGACATATGGCCGAATATCTCAGGTGGCGCATGATAAAACTTTCCTTTACCAAAATATATCACTGACTGGATACTTGGAATTTCTAGAATATGAAAAATAGTAAAATACATAAATTCATAAGAAATTCATTTATGTTTAATAAAAAAAAAATTACAATATATTCCATAAAACAACAGAATTTAAAAAAATTTATTTGTAAAACAAACAAGAAAAAATCGGCCCTTCGACCCATTCGGTCCTTCGACATTCGGCTCTTTGATACATTTGGCCCTTCGCCAAATTCGGCCCCTCTGACATTTGGCCCCTCGACATTCGGCCCTTCGACACATTCGGCCTTGCGACACATTCGGCCCTTCAACATTCGGTCCTTCAACATTCGGCCCTTCGACATTCGGTCCTTTGAAATTCGGGCCTTTGTACCCATTCGTGTAAGATTGGTTCAAAATAAATTTTTGACATGATTCTTTTGCCTTACCCACACAATTGTGTGGGCAGGCAGGAAAAGGGATATACAAATAGTGTTCGTTTAGGCAGAATATTCTAGTAACAATTGTTGCGTGGTTAAAATAAATAATTAATAAAAAAAATCATGTTAAAACTCTCATATATAGACATGGTTTTTTATAATGGCATGGTATGTTGTTTAATACAAAAATGCCAAATAGTCGGTCACTGCGGGTTCGGTCATATAAATAACAAGCAATAAGTCTGCAAAAGTCAAAGCCCCAAATTTAGACACAGTTTTTATGATCGCCTTGGTATGTTCTTTATACAAAACTGCCAAATGATCGATCCCTTTTTTTGGTTATAAGAATAACATGCAATAATTGCATCAGTTGTTGCACGAAAATTCAATGGGCAATTGTGTTCTACAGAAGTCAAAAGTTCCACATTTACTGAAGGTTTTTTTTGATGTTCTTTGCATTTTCTTTAGTACCAAAATGTCAAATTGTCGGTCCCTTGGTTCCGACATACGAATTACATTTTTGTATTAAAGTGTATACCAAGGTCATTATAAAAAACCATGCCTTGTTTTTTATATGACCGAACCAATATTCTTTGGCACAGCAAATTTATACTTTATACTACGTTAGGCTTTATTTTACTATTGGTTTTAACACATTTTTATTTTTACAGCATATTAAAGCCTTTCTTTTAAATGATTGTTTCGATTGTATTGCACATTTTCATTTCTAATCGCCTAATTGTACTCTATTTTATGTATTTTTATATAAAAGCAACATTTAGGGAAATAACTAATCAATTTGTTATTTTTATGTTTAGTTAAGTATTTGACAGGCATAATTAATGTTTCATTAAAATCGAGGTAACAATCAGGGATGCAATTTTTCGTCTATGTGTAGTGAGAAAATTCTTTCTGTTAATGTTCGTTATGTTATAGTTCTTTTTAAAACCTCATTTATCTGTAAATTTGTCCGCCTCATATATTTTCGCTTTTATTATTGTGCGGTATAAATTTGACTAATACTTACTTTTAAAACCTCACTCCGCAGGGTCCAAAAACTCACATATTTTGTAAATAATATTTTTTTGGGGGTTTGTAGATTCCAAAATCTGGTTACACATGTTAAAAATAATAATCGGTGCATTCTGTATTAAAAATAAGATAAAAGTGTTAAAAGTGTTGCACTTTGCACTTTTCTACACTTTTTCTACACTATTCGCTGTATGTTATGCACTATTCTACACTTTTCAATATTAATCACTTCATTACAGTATATTTCAATCTTGGTCTAGACACCCAATGTCGCCACACCCAGGGACTGTATTATATATATAAATTTCCGGTTATTTGGTATATTTTAGTATTCGTAAAACAGAACAAATAATAATAATAAGCTTTAACAATACCTTCCGAAAAAAAAAAAAATTCAATTAAATTCGTATTTATTAAGACATTAAAATATATAATAAAAGCTTCCAAAGCTATAAGCTATAATACACAAATAAAACCACCCACAACCATAAAAATCAAACAAATTGTTATAATACCTTATAATTTGGAAAGAAATTAGTTTTGGTATTCGAGAATATTAAAGCTTTTAAAACACTTTGACCGTCCGTATATATGTATAGAATGCGATCAATAAAGTAATTTAACAATTTATGTATGCTTAAATTACTGAAGAAATATATTTTAATTTATTAAATTTTGCGCAACAACAATAATAACAACAACAGTAGCAACGGCATCAAGAAAATGAGAAAGCATAATGGAAAAGTTTATTAAATTAAAAAAAAAAAATACCAACCGAAATATTAATTTATTACAGTCCCAAATTGTACATTTAGAATACAAAAATATTGTTTCATTCCTTAACGTCATTTTAACTTATATACGTACGATTGGACGAAGCAGCATCCACACAAGTTGAATAATAAGACGTAAGTATAACATTATGTCTTCCTATACTTAATACGATATTATATGTAAGAATCTACAGTGTTTTTTCATCTTCCGTTATTATTATTGTGTGTGACTATTATTTTGAACGGTATACGTATAAAATTGTTACAAGATATAATATATTTTTATTCAAAGGTCAAAAAAACACGAAATATTATTATTGTGTATAGTACCTATGTGAGCGTACATGCTTACGTATTTTACATATAAAATTAATCCCTTGCTCACCTGTACTTGTGATATTAACAACTTTTGTGCTTTTTTTTAAGACGAGAAATACAATTTTATTTTTATATACATCACACAACATAAATATAATATACAGAGCATAGAGTACAAGTAGAAATAAATACAAAAGTAAAGTTACTATGGACGAGAAGGTACGAAGATGAACGTATGTACGTTATATCAACATCAAGTTCCGTGTGTACCGAGTTAGGAAAAGTAAAAATCGTGTAGTTGTAAAGGATTAAATTTTTTTTACGTTTATAATATAAGCCTCGTTTTCATTCTTGCTCTTTATTAAAGTGATTCCATGCCAAACATTTTTTAAATCGTTTATTTTTGATGCAAACAGTACGGGAAGTAAATATAGGATTTCACAGTGTGGCGGTTGGAGCAACCTTCTTCTGAGCTGATTCGAAAAAATATTCAAAATATTAAATGTTTTGAGCTTTTCTGGAACGCAACAAACGTGTTGTCCAAAATATTTAATTTCTGCTCCAAGAATGTCGTCTGTTGTGAGGTGCAGATGTTATTTTTGTTTTTCAATGTTACTTGCATTAATAATAATGACAGAAATTATACAAGAAAAAGATATCGAAGTAAGAGATATCGAGATTTATGCAGATTAGCAATTTGCTATATCGGTGAAGCAAAAAAAATAGTTTTTAAAAAATCTCTGGGCGTAGTACATATGTGGTTCCGTGAACATTTTTTTTTCTTTTTATTTCATTACCAAATTTATTTTTATTATAAATAAAATCCTAATACAACATTATTGAAAACTAAGAAAATTTAAATGGTAAGAGAAGTGAACCATTAGATCAAATAGATCACGTGACTCATCCCTTGATTTCAAATTACAATAAAATATTTAACTTAACTTACAAAATAAAAACAAACAAATAACAAAACAACAAACAACTATACACATGAATATATAGAAACCTCCTAAAATTCTACGTTTAGAATTTTTTTTTTTTTTTTTACCTTAAAGTTTAGAAAATAAAAAAAACACAAGTTTCTGAGATAAAAAAAATTTAACCTAAAAGTTGAAAAAGATGGTCGATATTTTTAGTTTGATGAATCTATTATTTAAGGTTTTTTGAAAAACTAGAAAGGTTGCTGATCCTTCGAATGTCCAACGAGTTCTTTAAAACCGTTCTTTAAAACACGATTAATTCGTTCCGTGTTCTTTAAAACCGTGTTGTTCGAGACAACAAAAAAAAAACGTTACTTTTATTTTTTGTTATGACATACAAAAGACAAATCAAAGAGAAGAGAATACCAAAAATCGTGTTGTTTGAAACCGTGTAATTTGAGGAAATCGGTATCCGTGTTCTTCGAAACCGTGTTCTTCGAAACCGTGTTCTTCGAATACCGTGTTTTTGGAAGGTTGCCTGTACTAAAAAAGCACTAATTCAAATACGCATCAAATTTTTATTTGGATTCTCATTCGGTTTTTTAACGAAAACTAACGTTATTTGTTCATTGACAAGTCGCAAGTAAAACATACTGCGTAAAGTTGTGCTACTTTGATTGAAAACAATAAATTAACGATTAAGAAGCTAAGTGTAAAATAAATTTTTTGACGTTCTAATATTCGTTGATTGTCGATTGAAGTCAGAGTGCGTTTTGCGCTACAAAAATATGATTCACATATGAATCAATGCAGAGATGAGCGGAGAGTGGAGGTTATAACGAAAAAAAATAAAAACAAATAAATAACAAAACAACAAACAACTTTACACATGAATATATAAAAACCTCCTAAAATTCTACGTTTAGAATTTTTTTTTTTTTTTTTTACCTTAAAGTTTAGAAAATAAAAAAAACACAAGTTTTTGAGATAAAAAAAATTTAACCTAAAAGTTGAAAAAGATGGTCGATATTTTTAGTTTGATGAATCTATTATTTAAGTTTTTTTGAAAAACTAGAAAGGTTGCTGATCCTTCGAATGTCCAACGGTAAATTGTTAAAAACTATTGGTGCAATGACATTGAACAAGTTTTTCCTTAGATCTAACCCTTCAGTGCGCCGCGGTGCACATTTAAATCATTGTAATTTTTACCAAATAACATTGAGAAACATAATCCAAATACAAGAGTTCTTTAAAACCGTTCTTTAAAACACGATTAATTCGTTCCGTGTTCTTTAAAACCGTGTTGTTCGAGACTACAAAAAAAAAAAAAAAAAAAACGTTACTTTTATTTTTTGTTATGACATACAAAAGACAAATAAAAGAGAATACCAAAAATCGTGTTGTTTGAAACCGTGTAATTTGAGGAAATCGGTATCCGTGTTCTTCGAAACCGTGTTCTTCGAATACCGTGTTTTTGGAGGGTTGCCTGTACTAAAAAAGCACTAATTCAAATACGCATCAAATTTTTATTTGGATTCTCATTCGGTTTTTTAACGAAAACTCACGTTATTTGTTCATTGACAAGTCGCAAGTAAAACATACTGCGTAAAGTTGTGCTACTTTGATTGAAAATAATAAATTAACGATTAAGAAGCTAAGTGTAAAATAAATGTTTTGACGTTCTAATATTCGTTGATTGTCGATTGAAGTCAGAATGCATTTTGCGCTACAAAAATATGATTCACATATGAATCAATGCAGAGATGAGCGGAGAGTGGAAGTTCAACAAATTCTGAATAATTTTGACCCTACTTTTGGTGCTGTTCATAATTATCACCAAAGCTGCTTGTGCATAATGTCGCACAGATTTGGAACCACCTTATAAGATGAGCAAATAAAGACAATATGTGAAAGTGGGGACGTCCCTATATGGTAGTTGGTGTTTATACTGGTGGTTATGAGCAAGTTTGGTTTGAACTCAAGCGGCGTTATGACAATTCACGTCGTTTAGTTGAGACGCATGTGAATCGTCTGCTCGACCTGCCTGATACAGTACCCGATCAGCAACGGGCATTGCAATACATCATCGACTGCACCCGCAGTACATTGCGAGCATTGTCAGTCGTGAATTTATCAACGGATAAGTGGGACGCGATAATTTATTGCATTCTTTTATGAAAACTGCCAAAGGCTACAAGTAGTCAATGGACAATAATACTTTCGGTTGAGGCATTGCCAAAACTGGATGATATGTTTGTATACTTCGAGCGCCGGGCATTGAATATGCCTTCAACAACTCTTTGGACAAATGTACAACAAGACATTAGACGACGTCCATTCCAACGAGGTATTCACGCAAATATGGCTGCAACAAATCCACTACAGCACTCCGGTTCAAATCGAGCATCGCCTGCAGCATTGGTTTGTCCACGTTGCTCGGGCCCACATCGCATTTATAGATGCCAAATTTTTCGTAATATGAGTATACCTCAGCGCTGGGAAGTAGTGAGAAGTCTCATGTTATGCTTCAACTGTTCGAATCCTTATCATACTCAAACTGAATGTTTTTCTGGTATGTGTGCACTTTGTCGGCAGAAGCATAATACTCTTTTATGTAAGGCGACATCAGAGAGAGCTGCTGTTCATACACAATCATCTCAGGCATTATTTCGAGCTTGGAGTCAATCGACGCCTGGCATGTTATCAAGTAAACCATGTGTGATCTTTGATCAAAACGCATGGCTGACCGACCACATGCAGTCCTTCATCATCCATGCCAACAGTGTTGTTCTGCTCTGAAACCGTCACAAATGTAGATCACTTTTAGACCCCGGATCTCAGATGAGTTTCATCACTGAATCGGCGTTTACTAATTTGAATCTTCACCGAAACTGGTGTGAAGTAGCCATCGAAGGAATCGGCGCATCAACGAAAACCTACATTCGCGCGATTAAACGACACGTACCATTTGCTCTACGATAGAGGCTGATTTCAAAATGCAATATGAGGCATATATATTACGGTCAATCACGTCGACCACGCCTGCGACGTCGATTGATGCTAAGTGTTGGGAACATTTGCACCCACAACAGCTTGCTGATCTGGGATTTGCGAAGCCATGGCCGATAGATCTCTTAATCGGTGCCGATTTTTGGGGAAATATCACTAGAGATGGAATTGTCACTGGTCAGCGCAACGAACCATGTGCAATACGGACACCTTTAGGATGGGTGGTATTTGGGCCTGTCATAAGTAATCCAACTATTCGATCGACCACTGCACACATTTACAGTCAACAAATGTGGCGGTGAGCAGCGACTCGATGAACAACTTCATTAGTTCTGGGAACTTGAAAAACCGGTAACCGAATGCGATCCCGCTTCGGATCCATGTATGTGAGAAGATTTTTGAAAGCATTGTCTCACGCAACACAGAAGGTCGCTACAGTCTACAAATACCATTTCGGACTAGCGCACGGGCACTGGGAAATTTGCAACAGCTAGCGCTGCGACAGTTTTATCAGTTAGAATGAAGACTGTATAGCGATTTTGAATTACGAACCAAGTTTGTCAAGCTTATGCGTGAATATATTGACTTCAATCATATGGAATCGGTGGTCGATTCTCGAGGCGATCCTTCTCAATCATATTATACCCCGCATCATGCTGTCAACGAAAAGTTTAAAGTAGTATTCAATGCGTCAGCCAAAACGAGTAACGGTGTGTCACTGAACGATACACAACTGGTTGGACCACAATTGCAAGACGCCATTACTGGTGATGTGGAGAAAATGTTCCGCCAGGTGGAAGTTGATTACTGCCATCGTCAGTGGCAGCAAATATTGTGGCGCGAATCACCAATGGAGCCGCTGCAGACATATCAATTGAGGACAATTTCGTACGGTATGGCATGTTCACCATATCTTGCTATTCGAGTATTGAGACAATGTGCAATAGACAACCAACGAATAAATAAGATGCAAGCCGGGCAACTGCAGCCTGTCACAATATTCTACATAATTTCTATGTGGACGATTATTTGGACAGTGCGGATTCTACAAGTGAAGCAGTAACTTTGGCGTTAGATATCGACGCTATCTTACAACAAGGCAAATTTCGTTTAAGAAAATGGAATTCAAATGATGCGCAGACGGTTATGGCGATAATTGGTTCGCTACCATCTGCTCCACAGCTTGAGCTCAGTGACTCTAACACTACGGTGCTCGTTCTGCATTGGAATCCGACCAGTGATCAGATATTTAACAAAATCAAGGTGTCTGAATCAGACGCCGTACCTACTAAACGTTTGGTTCCTAGCGACATAGCTATAGACTCTATGATCCAACTGGCCTGTTGGCCTCAGTCATCGTGACCGCAAAAATCTTCATTCAAGTTTTATGACGTGAGAAACTTGATTGGAATACTCCCTTACCGGATGAACTACGAACGCATTGGCTAACTTTCCGAAACGGTTTACAGCAATTGGCACAGATCCATATGTTCCGCGTTGGTTTGGTGTGAAACCAGCGGCGACGATAACGCTTCATGGATCATCTGACGAAGACACGGTTGTCAATGAAACGAAATCGTTCAGCACATTACTCAGTACAAAACCCAGGTGTAAGATTACTACGTGCATCAAGGGTGGAGGTTAGATCCCTATCATCGCCCCTATGCTACATACAACAGCGCTCATATTACGTTTTCCACCAGCTGGGCGAAAATATTGGAGAACGAAGTTCATAGCGGCATCTGAGATGAAGGAATCGCTGCTTCACCACATACGCGAAGCATAAGGTAACGCATACATTACTGAAATTAGTTCGTTCAAATCTCGTTGTAGTATTGATGCAGCCAGCAAATTGCTTACATACTCAATCCATTTTTGGATGCCAAGGAGATTCTACGTGTCGGCGAACAGCTGACTAACGCTGACATTCGATACGATCAGCATCATCCAATGATTTTATCCAAGGAATGGTTATTGGCTCGGTTGCTTCACTGAAAAAAATAATACGGTGAAGTCTACAAAAAATATAGTAAATTTAACCTAAAATCGCTGTTGAAATTGAGCCTAAGTGGTGCAAAGTAAACTTCACAAATTTTGAAATGTGAAATTAACTTCATGCTATGTAACAATATTTTATAAAAAAATTTTGCCGTTGCATGTTATATTTACTTCGCATTTTGTTGGTTCAACTTATTGGATGTAAGAAAATGAAAATATAGAATACGAATGAAAATATGACCTTGTTAAAGTTAGCCAAAAGTTGTCAGCCGAAAGATAATGCAGATAGTGTCTGGACTAGTTCAGCCGAAAAATAATCAAATTATATATTAAATTAAAGTATCCCAGCCCAAAGTGACTATTTAATAGCCCATGACCATAGGTAGATTCTGAGTATATGGTTGGGGTGGGTCTGAGGGGGTTATAGGGGTGAAATTTTGATTTTCTCCTTTTCTCAACGATAAAATCGTTCGTCATTCGAGATTTTAGCATATAGACACCAATCTCACTATGCCGATTCGATAGCCCATGACCATAGGTAGATTCTAGGTATATGGTTGGGGTGGGTCTGAGGGGGTTATAGGGGTGAAATTTTTATTTTCCTCATTTTCGTCAATATAATCGTTCGTCATTCGAGATTTTGGCATATAGACACCAATCTCACTATGCCGATTCGATAGCCCATGACCATAGGTAGATTCTCAGTATATGGTTGGGGTGGGTCTGAGGGGGTTATAGAGGTGAAATTTTGATTTTCTCCTTTTCTCAACGATAAAATCGTTCGTCATTTGAGATTTTGGCATATAGACACCAATCTCACTATGCCGATTCGATAGCCCATGACCATAGGTGGATTTTGAGTATAGGGTTGGGAAGGGGCTGAGGGGTTATAGGGGTGAAATTTTGATTTTCATCATTATTCGCCGATATAATCGTTCGTCATTCGAGATTTTGGCACATAGACACCAATCTCACTATGCCGATTCGATCGCCCATGACCATAGGTGGATTCTGAGTATATGGTTGGGGTGGGTCTGAGGGGGTTATAGGGTAGAAATTTTGATTTTCTCCTTTTCTCAACGATAAAATCGTTCGTCATTTGAGTTTTTGGCATATAGACACCAATCTCACTATGCCGATTCGATAGCCCATGACCATAGGTAGATTCTGAGTATGTGGTTGGGGTGGGTCTGAGGGGGTTTTAGGGGTGAAATTTTGATTTTCTCCTTCTCCCAACGATAAAATTGTTCGTCATTCGAGATTTTGGCATATAGACACCAATCTCACTATGCCGATTCGATCGCCCATGACCATAGCTGGATTCTGAGTATATGGTTGGGGTGGGTCTGAGGGGGTTATAGGGGTGAAATTTAGATTTTCTCCTTTTCTCAACGATAAATCGTTCGTCATTCGAGATTTTGGCATATAGACACCAATCTCACTATGCCGATTCGATAGCCCATGACCATAGGTGGATTCTGAGTATATGGTTGGGGTGGGTCTAAGGGGGTTGAGGAAAAAATGAGGAAAATCAAAATTTCACCCCTATAACCCACTCAGACCCACCCCAACCATATACTCAGAATCCACCTATGGTCATGGGCTAATGCACTATCTGCATGACCATCTTTCGGCTGGAATAGAAAATACAATATCTGCATTACCATCTTTTGGCTGGAAACTTTCGGCTAACTTTAACAGTATGAACCGAAAAAAACATGTTTGATTTAAAAAGTAATTACTGTTTAACAAAAAAATTACGAATCTGCATTACCGACATTTACTGGCGGATAATACAAAATGTTTTTGCTTCTTCATTATCGACCTAAGCTGATATGTTTTGTTATTACAACCGTATCTGCATTATCGACATTTTTTCGGCTGGCACATTATTGTTATTACAACCGAATCTGCATTATCGTCATTTTTTCGGCTGCTGCATTTTAGTTATTACAGCTGATTCTGCATTATTGACATTTTTCGGCTGATGCATTTTAGTTATTACAGCCGATTCTGCATTATCGTCATTTTCGGGGGACGCATTTTAGTTATACAGCCGATTCTGCATTATCGACATTTTTCGGCTGAAGCGAATCGGCTAACTTTAACAGTATGAAAATATGTGTACAGTATGTAAATATGTGTGTTTAACAGTATGTAAATATGTCGAATTAACATTAATTTAAGTAAAATTTACGTTTTTCTTAGTCTAAAAAATAAACTCGTGGTTCTTTTGTATGATAACAAAATATTTGTTATCACATCGAGATGAGGTCTCACGTCTCACCTTTTTAAAACCAAAGAGATAAAAATTTTGAATCTTTTAGTTAAAAGATTCGATATACTCATCATCAGATCAGATTATGTAGTTATCAAACTACGAAAATAATGTTTCACACTTCATGTATTTAAATAAAGTAAACATCAACTGACTTAGCGAATTATATTAAAAATGCAATAATTATTATTAAATATCGCCGATGTAAATTTAACATACCAATTTGCAACCTTTACCTTGCAAGTATAAATGTTGGTATCATTCACAAATACGGGGCTATCAGAACACGTGACCGGGACAATGATGCCATCTGTTGATGTTGCATTGTTCGCTGGAGTCGCTTGCAAATAACACATTGGTGGATGAATGTCTTGATGGCGCTTGGGACATGTTGTCAACGTACATCCAGGCAGCAACAGGTTGGTGCGTGTGGTAACGATTGAATACAACAGCCATCAAAAAACATCTGATGGACCCTTAATGAAACATCAATGTGAACGACCAATGCAGAAGTTGTGTTGGCTAATGTCAGACCATGAGGAAGTTCCAAACCGTACCGGTTTGGCCGTGCAGGAATGTTTGAGATCGGATCCCGCACTCGACGATGGGTTTGCTGGGTGGTGATGTATACTAGTTTGTCGATTGGACGCAGCAATGTACATCGGGCTATTATTTCTATGTTCATATGGTAATACGAGTATTAGTATATACATCTGGATACATTTTTTCCGGTTTCCTTCAAAGCAGGCTGGTTTTGTAGTTTTAGTTTTTAAGTTGTTCTTTGTAATGTATGTCGCAGTACACGCCATTAAATAATTAAATTGTTTTGGTGTTTTATTTGCATTACGTGTAGTGATATTAAACAGTCTGTGTTTGTCCGGTTAGCATCACGAAGACTATGTGACCTTTTATTTTGGTATTTTGTGCGGGGTTTTGGAGCAGTTTTTATTTAAATATTTTGAATTTTTGTAATGGCAGTTAACGTTTCAATTATAGATGTCGCTAATTTATAAAAATTCCGGTACGCCAATAGACTTAGAAAAATTGAATGAGGATGATTTATTCGATTTAATTGAAAATATTCCTTCTGCGAGTGAAGATGAAATCAACGATGAAAGCAACATGGAATAGACTATTGTTTCTGAAGATACTTGATTGATTGATTAGAATGTACGGCCAAGACTAAGCAAGGATCCCGGATACGCCGGGCCAACCGTACACCCCTTTTACATATAACAAGATGGAGGGATAGGAAAGGTTGTTCGGTATGATAGACTTGACCCGGTTACAGACACCTAAGTAGTCAGTAGTTAGTAAAGCACAAGACGGTACAATTATTTTTGTTCTTCGGGATATAAATAATCAGCAATCAACATCCTAAAAAGTAATTGATTAATTAGTAAATGTCCTGAAATAAAATTTCGTTTTTATGAGGGATGAAATTTTATTTATTACCATTTCCTCATATCAATTTACAATAACACGTAGTCAGGCCCGCCACACACCTTTATTATAGCATCTTAAAAAAATTGATAATCAATAATGTTGGCATCTTAAAGGTAAATTTCCTGAAATAAAATGTCATTATAATGCGTTAGAGATTCCTTACTTTGTACGATATAATTAAATTATTCTTGAATAGAAAAAATGTAATGTAATGATTATTATAACTAAATTAATTATAATTTGATTTTCAAACGGATGAATCCCCTCTTCAACGGATAACCTTACCATCCCTAATAAACCAATATGTTTATTAATAAAAATAAAAATGAAACAAAGACATCTGGTTTCAAAAATAGCTAATCTGGAATCCATAAGGTAATATATCAATAATGAATGTGTCACAGGTTAAGAATCCCCAATACCTAAACAAATAAACCCATTACAATTTATTCCCAATCAGAATTAAATAAAACTATTAAGCTAATCAGGAATCTGTAAGATGACAGAATTAGTAGTAGCTATTAGAAAATAATCTAATTAAAGAAGTGCCATGATCCCTAAAATACAAAAAACATCTATGTATCAATATTTGTCTGATTATAAATTTTATTGTGTAGCCTCCAACCCAAAAAATAAGTCAACCCATAAAGTTCCCCTCCACCGACACTTCAATGTTACATATAACCATAGTTAATCTATTAAAATAATATTAGTAAACCAATTGTCGTGAGACAAATTAAATCTTAAATATACAATTAAATTAAATTAAAATAAGAAAAATTACAATTAAATTGTAATTACAATTCGACCTATAATTAAAAATTTATTATCTGGTTAATAGTGGAAACTATAGGAAACTATTAGGAAACTATAAATAAAATATAGTATTAATGTTCATTATCTCAGACGGCTTAAGAGTCTTAAAATATTTAGAAATTTTAGCACTTTAAAATGTATTATTATTAGTAAGTCAAAATACGACCAAGTAGAAGCCGAACAAAATACACGGCTTGCACGTACGCATGCCCAAATTGCACGAATCCCACCCATCCACATCTCACACATGTGATGGAGAAACAAACCCCCCAGTCACTCGAGCACAAACTCCGTCCATCCATCCCCAATTCTGATAAAATACCCCTTACCCTCAAGCAAATCTTCACTCAGAACTTCACCATTCTCCGCTACGACGTCCCTAATCCGACGACTACCGTACAATAGAGAAGAAAAACGAACGAAATTACCACTCTTCATACGATACACTCCAACCAGAGTAAAAAAGACACTACCACAGAAAATGGCAAATCTCCAAACGAAAACCACCCCAAAAACAAAAACCAATTCACCAAATATATGATATACAAGCAAAGTCAATGCCCAGTACAATGAAAATTCATTTATCCGCCGCACCTGCAACAAGATACAAACCAATAAAGCCAAAAAACTTTCCAAAAAAATCCATAGCATTTGAACGAAGGCTTCTCTCCGTGTTTACGTTCCACATACGTACAAATAAAGTCCCTACATTTCGAGATGGCTACATACACATGCATAGACACTGATTAAACAGTTATCTAATTTTAGTTTTATAGTCATTATTAAGTAAATAACTCGTCATTGCAACACGAATTAATATAAAGCAATACTTGCTATAATTCTTAAACGATTATTATATTATTTGTTTTCGATTATTATATTTGTTTAAATTAAAAAATGTCCGTATTAATATGATGCAGACTAAATAAAATAAAAATAAATAATATGTTCTAAATTTTTTATGTAATAATTTACATATTTTATAAAATCATAACCTGAAAACCATTAAAAAACTGGCTTAACAATGTGCCCCAAAAGAGTCCAGCAAATCTTAGTCAATTTCGTCTCTCTATTGTTATAAGAAATGTGTGAAAAAGTGTTGACGTGTTTCAATTTTTTGTTTCAAACACACCAGCATCGGCAATATTAAAAGATTAATTATCACGGCTTATAGCGTAAAATACAGTACGCGAATTTTAAATTTGTAGAAGTAAATTTGGCTAAAATAATGCAACTGAAATTTTTACCTATTTCATGATAGTGTAATTTAAATTTTTATAATATTGATAAATAAAAACCGCAGATTTTTAATTTTTCAATGAAAGAAAAACAAAAAATATTTTTGAAAAAACTGAAAATTTTCCCGGAAAGTATGGGGATTTTTTCGAAATTTTTAGCTGGCACCTCCTAAAAATGATCGATACTCAATTATGTAAAGAATTTAAAAAAAAAGTTCATCCTATCCGATTTCCGCAATGTATACGTCATC
Organism: Nephrotoma appendiculata; assembly: GCA_947310385.1. NCBI lineage: Eukaryota > Metazoa > Arthropoda > Insecta > Diptera > Tipulidae > Nephrotoma > Nephrotoma appendiculata. The sequence continues at coordinate 282,990,730 of OX371225.1, read as the reverse complement.
TACACTTACGCCATCCGCAATATTAAGAACTAATTATCAGGGTTAGGAGACTTATGTGTAAAGTTGTAATACTCAAACTAGCTCTACCACTATTCGGGAATATCGGAAAGTAAATTTTGATACACATGTTAAACACAAGATTTTGAAGAGTATCATAATGTTTCTACTCATAATTAAAAAAGAGATTTAAAAAATGCCATCACCTTTAAATATCAAATTTAATTTATGCTGGTATTATGAAAATTTGTTTATTGGAAATATAACACTACACTATGTAACATTAATAAAACTCTCACTAGTATAACACACAGACAGACACACACTTTAATTAATTTATTATTTATTTAATTAGATAAAAAATTAACTACACAAAGCACTAAATGGGAAAACACTAATTCACTAAATTAATACAATATAATTATTTTACACTTCTAAATTGCATCACACGCGTCACGAGTCACAATCCCCAAGAAGTTTGTCCTAACTTTGTCCTAAAATTCCAAAAACAAAATTTAGGACAAACTTCACGCGTGTGTCCACGAGTGTGAAGTTTGTCCTAAAATTGTCCTGACTATTTTATTATGACTATATGTATTAGTTAATCTCTCGTTATAATGAATTATCATGTTTGTAATATCGGAACATACGTATATAAACAAATTTGAAATAAAGTTTTAATGAAAAATTCGTTAATTATCTTTCCAATTCAGCGACATATTTATTGACCAAGCCGCAATATTGTAAATGATTTTAAAAATATGAAAGGGTGTTTATATTGTGGCTTATATCAAACTTCCTTTATCAAGAATATGTACGTATGCTGAATTTAAACGTGGTCGTACAACCACCGATGATGCACCGCGATGTGGACGCCCAAATGAGAGTATGACTCCAGAAAAAATAAAAAAATCCACGAAAATATTTTTGTTGACCGTACAATGAAGTTACATGGGATAGCTGACATTGTAACGATATCAATGGAACATTTTGCACGAACATTTGTCCGTGAGAAAGCTGAGTTCTTCGTTTGGTCACAATGGATCAACAACGATAACGCGACATGTTTCCGCAGAAAAGGATATTTTTATGCGGTATATGACAATGGATGAAAAATGGATCGTCCGAAGCGACCAAAAGCACAGCTGTCGGCTGGAAAGGTTATGGCGTCTATATTTTAAGATACACATGGTATAATATTTGTTGACTACCTTGAGAAAAAAAAAATCAACAGCGAATATAATATCGGGTTATTGGAAGGAAGAAATCGCTGAAAAACGACCACAAATTTCACATTGAATTGCTTCCGCATCCGCCATACTCACGAGATGTGGACCGAGCGATTATTACTTGTTTGCAGACCTCAAAAAAATCTCCAGTGAAAGAAATTTGGCTCCTCTAACTACAAAAATGCAATTAAACAAAATTTGCTTCAGCCTCAATTTTTCGAGTGATTAACAAGACTGCTATTGAAGACCTTGAGATTTTTGCAGATGTACCATTCGTTTTATCGGCATGGTTTTGATTGATCGTTTCAGTTGTGAGTTATTGCGTGTCAAGAGTGGAGGTAAACAAAAAAACAATTGCTATATTTTGCAATTTTGCTTCGATAAAGGTGAAAACGCAAGTCAGACGGCTGAAATTGTGAGTGGTGTCTGTGGTCTCGATACTGATCACAGCCAATTATGCGCAATTTTGGTTTCGTTGCTTCCGTTCCAGTATTTTCGATATTTAAAATGTACCACGCACTGGAATCTCTATTGAGCATGCCCGCAGTCATAGCATCGCTCTGGAGCTGAAGATCGTCCTTCAAAAGGAACCACGATGTTTGAGTGCAAACGAGTTGACGCAAGAAACTTTGGTAATGTAAAAATGGCCTCAAGAGAGGCTCGTAAAAATTGGCTATCTCAGTTTTTCGCTAATAGGGGCAAGTAATTTTGGAAAAGCGGCATAATGAAATTCTCTTCTAAATGGCAACGAGTTATCGAAAAAAACGGATCCAAAATGGATGATTGTAGCCATGTTAAATAAACCTTTTGCCAGTTATCAGGTAGATGATGAATGCCTTCACGATATAAACTTGGTGGTTTCGAAGCAAAACAGTCATCGAACCATTTTTGAACATCTTCAACTTTCGTGAACAGCTGGGGTTTGAAATATAACGACATCGATCTGAATAACTGGTTACCAGAGGGAGCCAAGTCTGGAGAATACGCCGTATACTATAAAACTTCGCAGCCGGAGACGTTGAGTTCCTCGGTCGATTTTGCTGTATATGGGCGAGCGTTGTCATGCAACAATATCACCTTCCGCCTTTTTTGACCCTTAAATTGTCTTTTTTCCAAAGAGCATCACATAATTCGACCAATTGTGCCTGTTACAGTTTGACCAGTTTCACGAAGTAACACTTTCTTGGCATGAATATTCAATTTTGCAACTGATGTTGATGCCTGGATCAACCCATTGTTTTCCGCGTTTAGGATTATCGTACAAAATCCACTACCGAGAAAGCAAATTCATGATATCCGTATGAACATTCATGATATCCCAGATGCATCTGTACCCTTCGGTTTTTGTTTTCTTCAGAAAAGGATGTAGACTATTGTTTCTGAAGATACAATTAAAAATTATTTGCAAAAAATAAAATTGGTGAATTGGAAGTGGACGTATCAACAACTGAATATTTGGAAGATTCGTATCATGAAGGACTTTCAAATACACCACTTTTAATTGTGGTACCACCTCTTGAGGATTGTGAATACATCTCGGGAATTGAACCCTTATCGTTAAATGAGTTAGTTCTGATTCAATATGAGGGGGTCGACATGTGGGCACGGAACCTATTAGCTCAATTGACAGATATGACAGAAAAACGCATTCTTATTGATTGCCCCGCTGTAATCCAGCAGTATAACCGGCATATGGATGGAGTCGATTTGTTGGATAGCAATATTAACAGATATAAAATCAAAATGAGATCCTGGAAATGGTATATGCGACTATTTTACCATTTAATTGATATTGCTGTGTGAAATGCTTAGCTTCTTTATCGACGGTCAAATCAGGATAAACCTACAATGAAACTAAATGATTTTAGAATCGATCTAGCACGTTCGTTGTGTTCCATTGGATTATTCTGCCATGCAAAACGTGGAAAACCATCTGGTTTACAACAAGAAATTGACAGCAAGAAGCGTAAAACTAGCAAGACGTAAGATTAGATACTGTAAATCATTTCCCTTTTTGGAAATCAACACGTTTGCGTTCGTTGTATGTGAAAAGTGTAACATGGCACTTTGTTTCAACAAACAAAAAAATTGTTTCAAATCTTTGGCAAGGCATAGGTCTAAATTGTGTCAATACTAGGCCTATAGATTCCATTTCCTCGATATATACTCAAACTATGCCATCTTTTTCACTAATATCAGGTTGACGAATTTCATTTTATTCAAACCTACAATTTCAAACTAAAGCCTTTCAAATACAAAATATTGTGTTTTTCTTCCATTCAAACAACAAACACCACACAAAATCTATTACAAATATTTTTACCAAATTTTCTCCGATTTGAAATCACAACATTACACTTAAATATCATAACTAGGTATTTCCGCAACCCATATAATCATAACATACAACCAACTACTATACATTACCATATCCCCTAACGGAAAATATCAACCTTTATCCGCAAATTCACTATTGTGTCATTATATCCACATTCATGAAATCAGTTTTTAGGGTTCATATACCAAAAAATGACAAAACCAAAGTGTTTGGCATAAAATATTTACGTACGACTCTAAATAATTAATAAATGTGATACCTTCATTAAAAAGGATAATTTATTAACAATATTGCTATTAAAATACAACAACAATTTTTAATTTTTTTTTTTTTGAAAAATTGAAAAAACAACATTCTTATTCTGCCGCAAGCAAACAATGTATAGGAAAAAGAAAATTTTCTTTGGGGCCAAATACAATAATATTGGCATGGTAAAGTAAATAAGCAGCAACACACAACGCGATGAAGACACGACAATGGCAGAAAGAAAAAGGGTAAAGGAAAATTGTAAATAGAATATATAAATAAATAAATTTTTCCAATTTTATATGCAAATTGTTGAATGGAAATTTTTCTCTTCTTGGTGTACAAAATGTGTCTTTGCTTTGCGTCTTTATATAGACTTGGTGCTTGTATATTGTGTACAAAAGGTGCAAATATTAAGAGAGCACCACACCATGAAAATAAAATAATAATTTCTATGCACATAGTATAAAGATATATAATGATTGCCGAAATGTTATTTTATCAACTGTATTTATTTACGATTTTTTGGGAGGTGTTTGGGGGGAAAGGACTTTAACCGACCCCAAAACGAAAAACAACAATTCAGGAAAAATACCCCATCATCAGTAACAAAAATTGATGATAAAAAAGAAATCCATGTTGACACAATAAAAACTAAATGTAACACACAGAGACACACCGACACACACAAAAGACATAAAATATATATTGATTACGTGTTGATGGTGAAAATTCTTCTTCGTACGTATACATTCGTATAGTATAGTATATATATTTATTTTCCCCATATACATACATTCACCATTCACACAAACAAATCTTCTTCATTTTCATGTTATTGTTGCCTCATAAAATAAATTTTATTTTTCCATCATGAGATATAAAAATTATAATAAAAATTAACAAAAAAAAACGAAATTTTCCTAACCAGACTCAACACTACATATAGACAAGAAGAAAATTAAGTACTTGGGTGCATTTTGCTCATATACACCCGACTGTATCTACATATAGACACTGTACCTATGTATATTCACACAATTCAATTAGAGACCAAAGTGATTTATTGAAAATATTATTAAATTTGTGTGGTTTCATCCTTTTAGTTTAGTTATTAATTTAGTTTTTATAAATATAAAGTGTTTTGTGTTTGTTTTACCGATGTCGGAGCAAGATAAAATTCTATAAAAATAATAAATTATTTTGTTTAAATAAACGATAAAAAATAATTTAAGTAAATAAAATATTAAAATACAAAAAGGAAGGAACGGACTAAATGAGGATTGGACAAACCACAACAGTAATCACACTAGACATAATTAAGTTTTTTTGGTATATAGGGTGCAGGATGCAGAATTTGTTGGGTATTTTGTTTATTTACGGGTTTATAAAACACAACACCTATTTTGGGGTCATTTGAACTGGTATCTAGTAAGGGTAAAACTCTAAATTAGATTTCTTTACACAAATAATAACATTATGATACAGCGTACGAGAAATTTATATTATATGTACATTAAAGTTATGAACGAGATTCTGACACGGATGTGATTTATTCCAGACCTTCCATAAATGTTGTGTTATGAGTATTACACTGGTACACCAAATTCATCACCAAATTCGGCTGAGTTTTTTTTTAGAAGATGACTCAAACCTCAACTTAAATAATGTCGCTGGAGCACCGAGCCTTGCTCGGTCAAATATGGTTGAATTGGAAGATATTTGTCACTTTTTAATTGTAATATCGTGAGAAAATCGTAAAACACTTAAACAATTCAAAATTTTTTTTAATTTTCATTGACCATCTTTGCTGTACTAAGGAGTCGTTATTACTTTTAAACTAGTTTGCCAGATCTAAACTTCTCTAATTCATACCCTATACGATTGATGTGACCCAGTCGGCATATTGTGGAAAAAACGCAACATAGTTTCCCAAATTATTGCAATCATTTCCTGGCCAGGATCTGATTTGAGAACCCCTTAAACAAAATTTTAAGAATTAAGAACTCATCATGATCGATTATTGTGACTCGAAAACCCATCTCAGCCATTTTGATTGAAAGTAGTTCGACCAAAAAACCGCTAAATGAATTTTCCAAAATTAGGACTCATCGCAATCCACTACATTAGAAAACCTTTAACACATCAATTTTGTAACTAAATGTTCAAGCCGAAAAAATTAAAAATGGTCCGAGGTACTACCGAACGACCGACCTCTTAATCGAATTTTCTTGATAACAGAACCCATGGAAATCTATTCATCGAAATTGATTCCTTGGCATTCCCTTCATTTTTTTGACGAAAAAGTGTTAGCATAGAAAAAATTAAATTAAGAAACGGAATATAATGTGAAAATGGGGCAAACGTAAAATTAATTAGATAGCGAATGCTACAAAGCAATTTGTGCTATAATGATTTAAATCCATTTTTTAGTCTCACTGTTAACTTTTGTCAATTATTTATAAAATTGAATTCTTCTTCAAAAAAACATTTGTAAAATTTCCTTATAGTGACAATATTTATTAATGTTAATTAATAAATATTAATAAATATTGTCACTATAAGGAAATTTTACTAGTGTTTTTTGACGCAATTTAATTCAATACAAAGCAATATTGTTACTCACAACAACCAGCATTTTCAAAAGGACGCGATAAGTACAACCATCTATTGTTACCGTAACTAAACCAACATAACCTGGTTCTACATTCCGCTATAAGAAGCTACATAACGGCAGATATCCGGCGAAACACAACGAAAAACACAAGACACAGCACGAAATAACATGACACAACATAGTAAAAAATCGCACAATATGGTGCAACATCACGCAACATCGTAACGTAACATAGTGCAATATCACGGAATAATAACGTAACATGGTGCAATATCACGGAACATCTCAACATGATGCAACACCATGCTGCATAGTGCAATATGGTGCAACAAGATGAACCATTACGCGACAACATGCCGGGCCATCTGGAGGACTCCTAAATACATTTTGCAGAAATCAGAACTCATTGTAATCATTTTCTTGTATTCGAAAACCCTGTCCCGCCAAACTTTATTAAAATCGTCTTCAAATGAAATGCCGAAAGATGGCCTAAGCCAATATGATGTAACATAGTGGAAGATCACCCAGCATCCATCAGCAAGATGATTGAGATCACGATTCATATTCCGGTTAGAGTCACCTTACAGAAGTTAATCTGTGCCTTTTATATCATAAAGTCATGTGTCCTTATAAATTTTTTACTCGAGTAAGACGATCTCTAGAAATGAACGTTATGGCCATCAACGTTACCCCCATTTCTGGAGATCGTGATTCAGGTCCGATTAGTACAAGAAGTTGATCACTGAATCACCTACCTGAGAGTTTCCACCATCTAGTTGTACTAACGCCATTCTACTTCAATGACTATTATCAGCCATTCACAGGAATCGTGATTCATCTAACTAAAGCCATCAGCAGACGGTGAGATTTTTAGCATCTTTGGGCTTTTTTCTTTTATTTTAATACTAAATTTTGATGAATATAAAAATTATTTCTGGATATCGTAACCAACTCAATTTATTTCGGTATAATTTTAAATAATAATAACCCCGGTATAATATTTTATGTCTGTTTTAGGGCCGAAGCACTTACAGCAATTTCGCAGTTTGCTTATAACGTCCTACCTTAGGGCAGGGGCCATAGTTTATTTTATCACCGATCATAATCAGATGATGAAAAATCCCTTTTGCATCCTGCCTCTGTTGGAATTCGAACCCGGTTCCCCCAATTTAAGCGCCAAAGCTATAACCACTGTGCCATTTGGTCGATTAGAAGTTTTGTTAGTTCCATATGAAACTCATATACTGTGGACTAAATAAAATTCTTGATATAGCTCAAGTTCACCAAATTGAGCCCGATGCCATGAAAAACCTTTTAAACAAATTTTTCCGAATTTAGAACTCATCATAATCGATTCTTAGTGCTCGAAAACTTATCTCACATTTTTTTATCAAAAGACGTACGACCCGAAAGCTCCTAAATAAATTTTACATTCGAAAACCATTAATACTGCAATTTTTACCTAAATAGTTCGAACCAAAAAAAAATTAAAAAATGGTCCCGGGTACTACCGAAGGACCTTCTAAACGAATTTCTCCGAAATTAGAAGCCATCGAAATGGATGCCTGGTATTTGATTCCTTGACATTCCCTTCGCGATTTTTTGTCAGAATCGTGCTCGTCGAATAAAGAATTAAATTAAGCGACACGGACCGCACCAAACAACATCAACATCGTTTGAGGCAACAAAGATCAATATTGTTGCTCATAATAACTAGCATTTTTAAAAGGACACGAATAATGCAACCATCTATTGTCACCGTAACGCTACCTAAATACCTAATTAACGAAAAACACAATGCACAAATCTGAAGCAATATAACGAAACTTAAAGGAAAATCACACAACATGGTGCAACATTACAAAATATGATACAACATGGTGCGATATCTAGCAACATTCCACAACTTGATGCAACATTAAGCAACATAGTGCTACATCATTCAGCATGATGCAATATGACACAGCATGATGTAACACATCAAACAACAGAGTGCAACATCCCACAACATAATAACGCAACATTGTGAAAGATCACGGAACATTACAAAATGGTGCAACATCATGCAAAATAGTGCCACACGGAGCTATAGAGCTTTATATTTGTATAATATAATTTATAAAGGATTTATATAAATTTTATTAAAAAAAGTATTTTGTTGGGGTGACAATAAAATTTATTAAACTTTTATTATGCAGTAAGGTGAACCATTACGCAACATGGTGCAACAAAATGGCCCATCCGAGCCAGACAAGTAAATCTCCAGAAATCAGAGCTCATTGTAATCATTTTCTTGTATATACGAAAACCCTATTCAAATAAAATGTTAAAAGAATGCCCCAAGCCAACATGACGCAACATAGTGGAACGTCACCCAACATCCCACAATAAATTGCAATGTCAAGCAACAAATTGATCGTGTCGACAGCTCGCCGATAACGTCGACTACTCGTCGTCATTGTTTTATAGACAAATCGACAATTGTTTGTAAATTTCGTCAGCAGTGATTGAATGATCTACATATTTTGAAGTTCTAATTCGGTTTCAGTTAATGCAAATTAATATTAGTATAAAATAAACAGTAACGCTTGTCTTTAAAGTTGACCAAATTTTCCAAGCATTCGGAAACCTTGTCCCACTAAATTTTATCAAAGTCGGGCAAGCCAAATAAAATGTTAAAAGAAGGCTCCAAGCTTCCCGACTCACACCAGATGACACATAAATGAATTTTCCCGATATAATAACTAATCAAAACTAGTTTTTGGTAAACAAAAACGATGCTCCAGCAATTTTATATAATGATTTTGTGATCCCAAACAATTACTCGGACGACCGCTACGGACGACACTAGCCCTCATTGCAATCCACTCCTGACATTCAAAACCTTAGGCAGCTATTTTTTAAAATTCGAACGAGCAAAAAAATGAAAGACAGGACCAACCGTTTGACCCCTGAACGAATTTTTCCGAAATCTGGATCCATCCTAATAGATTCTCGGCAAATGAAAGCCCATCTTCACCAATTTTTATCAAAATCGGACGAATAAATAAGGGGCACGGGCCCTACTTGATGACCCCTAAATGAATTTCTTCGAGAACCCATCAAAATCGAGTTTGGTAATCAAAACCCGCTCCTTCAGCAATTTGCGATTATCCAGCGGTCTGCATCTTCGAAATCAGATATTCTACGTATCAGCAGTGTTTTTGTAACTGGTCCGCCGACCTGGAGGTATAAATGTTTCTTCAAGTTGTTCAGCAAACAGGGTCATCTTTATCTTTGACACTTCTAGCCCATTTCCTATCGTTTGTTTTGATTAGGGGGATCTGCGTTTTTAGTCGTTTTAACCCTTTTGTTGCTTTGCAGAGGGAATAGCCGGTATCTTTAGTTGGAGCTATAGCACAAAAGTATTTTCCAATTGTTTCATTTTTAACTGCTTTTATTAGTGCCAATTGATTTTATCTTGCGGCGCACTCGTAGTCTGCCATTTCTTTCGGGCTTTTCGTGTTTCTTGCACTAGTTCTCTTACTTATATGGGGTAAATAATGGAGTTTTCTATCCTGGATGATAATTTGGGGTGCCTTCCCAAGCCGACAATTGTATGACGTCAAGGAGCCTGTCTAGTTCCTCTTCTATTTCATTTTCACTTTTGATTGGCACTGGAAGTTCGATTTTTCCTTTTACTATCTGGACATGAATTCTATTCGCTTTTTACAATTCAACTTGGATTTTACCGAAACGTCATAGTAGTGGTATACGGTATATTGGTATACGTGTTTTGTTTTATGTCGAGAAATTCTATGAAATAATTTTGAATGACTGTGGTATGGATTTGCGCGTGAGGCTGACGTTGTAAACAGCTCATCTCAAACAGCTGTCAGCAAAACTAATCTAACTAATAACAATTTATATGCAATGTATGGAGATGTTTCAGCATATTCCAAGTTATTTTTTGAGTCGATTCATAACGGTTGATAAAACGTCACTACACGCCAGATTAAAAAAAACAGTTGCACATGCAACAAAAAAAGATGTTGGCCACTCCCTTTTGGGATGAACAAGGCATAATATTCATCGACTACCTTGAGAAGAGTAAAACCATCACATGTGAATATTATGGGTGAGTAATGAGTTTTCAAAATCCTGGCTTTTCATTATAAATCCCAGTTTTCAAAATCCCGGTTTTCAAAATCCCAGTTTGGTATAAAAAAAACCCCAATTTTTATGAAATCCCGGTTTGAATTTTTAAAATTTGACATGTGAGAAAATGGGACTCTTAAATGAATTTTTGACAAAATTCAAAAATGAATTTGCGATAAAGTTAATTCTAGAAAATGGCTAATAGGGATGGAATTTGGCCATTTCTTAGCAGATTTTATTGAAATTCAATACATGCGATGGAAATGGGATTCTAAAATGATTTTTTGATAAAGTTCTGAAATAAGGCGAATAGGGATGAAACCTGGCCTTTTCTTAACCGACTAGGCCATTTCTTAATCGCGATTATGTTGAAATTTATCACGTGTGATGGAAATCGGGTTGATCCCATTTAGAAATGGGATTATTAAGTGATTTTGATAAAGCTCTGCCTATTTGGACGAAAATTTCATTAGTCGACAAAAATTTCATCGGGAAAGAATTTATATCGAACGAAAATATCGAATAGCTATTTCATCAACTTTTTTAATTGAAAAAATCGGTATTTGCCTGCAAGGCATTCTTACCGTATAAAATAAAGTTTACCAACATTTTTTTTGGACAAAATCTTGTTTCTTTAAATTTTGTTTTCCGAAATAATTATTTTGATTATTTTATAATGAAATAATGAATATTTAGTGAAATAGTTTTTCTGAGATTGATATAAAATATTGCATTTCAAAATTTTGCATTAACAAACTATTACTTTTTTATTAATCTTGCAATTACAAAATTTTGCAAAACAAATTAGAGCAATTATTTTTTTTTTGGTAAGCGTCATTAATAGATTCTATATAATCCTATACTACCGCTCCTATCAATTTTTAAATTTCTCTAATTTGAATTTTTTTCTAACTATTAAGTGAATCGACATTTCTTAAATTCCTATAAACTAAAGTTTTTTCCTAAAACTTGGGATTACCAAAACCGCAAGCAGATAAAAATCGTGTGAGCGGAAAAAAAAATAAAGAGAAGAACCCAGACCTCACCGAATGACCCTCTGAACCGATTTTCCAGAAACTAACTCAATGTCATCGATTATTACTGGCACTCATAAATGTTCCCTCATCAGCTTTCAGAAAAATCGTTGGATTTGAAAAAAGTTAAAGATAGGGAGGGACTTAGGGCTACCGTTCGACCTGAATCAATTTTCCCAAAATCTGGGCCAATTGCAATCGATTTCAAATGATTCTTGAAGTGACATTAGTTCACCCCTTGCAGATCAAAGTTCGTAGTAAAACTCCGAATTTGTGAATTGTAGCACATGCTTGTTTCGCTAGCAGCTTTATAAAAGTTGCAAACCACCTTTCAAGCTTAAGGAAAATAAGTAATTGTCTTAGAAACAACTCTTTATTAAAAACCATAAATCGTAGATCGATAGACTTAACTAAAGACTTAACTAAAATCACCTAGTGCTAATAATGCACGGTTTCGAACTGATGTCATTTTTACTAAAATTTGAATATGGCCACTATCGGCTATTCCCGGAGATCGCGATTCAAATCGCGCTATAGTACACGAAGTTTGTCATTAAGTCACTTAGTGTTAACAATGCACGATTTGAGGTCTTTAGCTGTGAGGCTTAAACATGAAATTGGTCACTAAATCATCTGACTAAAACCAACTAATTACCTCAACACTTTCATATTAAATATCGCAAGTAGATCGGTTTTCTAAAATCTGTGACAAATTCTCTAAGAGTTGCGTTAAATTTCGATTTGGGGGCTAGCTTTAAATTAAATTACCTGAAGTTTGATCAATAACGAGTGGACCTTAAGATTGTTGGTATGGTATAATTTCGTTTTTGTTCGGCTTTTTGGTTTTCAATTAAATGACCTAATATTTGGTTAAGAACGAGTGGAGCCCAACAATTCTAAAAGGAGCATTTAATTATGCAATAATGAGAATACAATTATTTTTATGTCGATTGATGTGGTTTTGCGTTCTATTTTTGGTTTGGTCCGTTCCGATTTGGGTTTTGCTAGGCTTAAACTAAATGACCTTAAGCTTAGTCAAGAACGAGAGGATCCCAAAAATGTTTCCTGGTCAATTTTAATAAGCTTAACATTATTGGTATGTTAATGGATTTTGGTTTGCGTTCTTTTGATTTGGGTTATGCTAAAAAAGTTAGAAAGAGTTAAAAAAAAATAGTTCTAACAGGGCATTAAATTAGCCTAAGATCAACTTCTAATTCTCAAAATGGTTTTTAAATCATTTGATGATACGGGTTCTGCTAATTTTTTCTAGGGCTAGCAGGACCTATCGTTTTAGTTGAAAGGAATGGCACCCAACATTTTCTAATGGAGCAGTTAATTAGTCTATCATTACCTTACTAGTGAATTACCCGGCGTTGCACGGGAGAAACTAAAATTACTTTAATTACGGATAAACACATTTTTTATTAACCACTTGTTTTTTATTTCGCAAGATAATATTTTTTGAATATTTTCAAAAAGTTTTAAAAATCACTCGATCGATTTCGCCTTGTTGGGTCATCATCAGGAGTATGTACTCAACCTAACAAGTCGAAATCGACCGAATGACTTTTTAAACTTTTAGAAAAAATGTGTTTATTAAGTGTAAGTGTGTTTTGCCAAGTGCCTACGGCAAATAGTGGAAGCATCAAAAATTGTGATTTTAGAATAAAATTTTACCAATGCCCCTAGACCCAGGGTCCTAAATTTACCAAATCAGAAACCTTCGCGAGCATGGATGCAACCCATCATCAACATTTCATCGCAATCAGATGAATGGTACAGAAACGTAAAATAATGGGTCCCTTGATTCAGTGGACGCATCCCTCGGATTCGAACATGTTATTAATTTCATATAATTCCTTTAATAAACTCATTCCCAGTAAAAAAATAACCAAAATTGAAATTTTATGAAAAATTTGTACTGAGCCCCTAGACCCCGGGGTCCAGCCCTGACTCTTCAAACGAAAAAATCGAGCGAGCACACATAGAAGGTTTTTCTGCAAATTTTGTTATAAATTGATTTAGGATTACCAAAGAGCGGTGAAATTAAAGCGCATTTCATTTGCCAGATTATGTTATTTACTTTAATATTTTTCAAATCAATAACTGTAATTAGTCCGCAAAGCGTCTATTGTTGATTTTTTATCAGCATAATCCGGTGACTTTAAATAACCTCTCACGACCTCGGCAGCCAAATAATAACGCGTTCATTGTAACGCTTGCTGATGAACGACATTTTTTGCCTTTCTGTCCTGAGAGAAAACGAATAGTGCTGATGGTTTACCTACTCTCGAGCACGCCACGTACAACTGGCCCATGGGAAAAACACGGCAATTCAAGGTTTATTCTACACACTTCCAACGATTGACCTTTGTGATCTATTAATTGTGATTTATTAATCGTCTTTGTGAAACTGAACACGCTGAAATTGAAACGGCAAGTCGGTTGGAATCAATAATATTCTTACAATCAGAACATCCCCGCCTTTGAACTTTCCTATGATTATCGTTGATTCAATTCCTTTGTTTATCAGCCTCCTAACAGTGAATCTTGTTCCTTTGCTGGTTAGTTCAGGTTGCGTAACATGATTATCACCGATCCGACCTTGAGCTGCAAATTGTGCGGTGGCATCCTTGACAAATCCGGTGTGAATTTAGGAATTCAATTGGATAATTAACGACCTCATTTGGATCTGTAATGGAATCGATTGACTTAAATGAATGCAATTGGTCAGCTATTTGACTTTGAAATTTTATATCTCATCGTCTACGTCCATATTTCTCGTTGCCAAAATGGCTCGATCGCTCAACCAAACATGGTTTTTGTGATTTGCACCAATATTCGGGCACACTTTCGTGATCAATTCTTCTTTGGAGGTTGTGAATTGACAAAAATTAGGTGGTAACGAAATGAGGCCAGTCGAAGCGTTAACTTGAATTTTTCCATTGCCAATTGCTTTGAAAACACGTCCGCCGATTTACCATTTTGTAACGCGACTCGCATATTCATTGTTAATTTGAGAGTTTTCACGTATCTCCACAAATTCGAAGTCTTCAAGCAAGCGTTTATTTTATCAGCAGCTGTTGATCTTGGAATGACTGGCACCGTTTAGCGAAAATCGCCAGCCACCAGAATCATCATACCTCCAAAAATGACCTGATTATTGCGCAAATCTTTTAACGTTCGATCGAGCGCCTCTGATTCTCGTTTGTGGGCCATCCTACACTCATCCCAAATGATTATTTTGCAAGTCTGTAGCACTTTCGCCATTGCTGGTTTTTTGGAAATGTTGCATGTTGGTTCATCTATCGTTTGCAAATTCTGTGCGCGAATCGAAGCTAAAATCAACGGAATTAAGAACGTTTTGCCAGTTCCGCCCGGTGCATCGAGGAAGAAAATTCCTCCGTAGCCGTCGTTAGCTGCTATCATCAATGTGTCGTACGCGGTTTTCTGCTGCGATCCAAAACCTGGACTTTTGTCCGTACTGATTGACTAAAAGCATTTCGATCGTATTGCCGCTCTTGTTCAAATTCACGATTGAATACATCGTGCACGGGACGGTTTGGCGCTGGCATCCCTTACTCGTGCAACATCTTGCTATAGAAATCAGCACCTCGTTGTGAATCTCAGCGTTAAATTCAAGTTCGGGATTCGATGTTCTTATACGCACTCGATGCAAAACATCTTCAGCCATATTCTTTGTATTTGTCCCACAAATGAAATGGGTCCGATGGAAAACACATTGAAATGATGATGACAAAAAGTGATCGAATTTGATACGCAGTAGATGAAATAACAGCATCAGCGACTGTATGATCTAAATGAATGTCGTCCTCGAGCAATTGCAAACAATGACAGGCTTCTCGACATGTTGCGCACACCATTAACATTTCGAAGAAATTCAAATGAAGTTGGTTCACGAACATAAACCAATAACAAACGGAGTTTGTAATGTAATCATCTGTTGAATATATATTCACGTATCCTGGAACAGGCTGTCCGTGTTTTCGACGTTGAAATTTTTTTGATGATGCGTTCCATGTGAAATATCACGGTCTCTACGAATAAATTAGTATTCATGCAAATGATTCACTTGCACATGTGGCGAAGAAACTTGGTAGCGTTGTCGCGGGTGGTTGTTCACCTCTCTGCGCTGCATTTGCTGCCGTGAAATAAACTCTTTGCCTATTCTCCAAGTGTACAGCTATAAACAAACCACAGTGGGATGACGTTCGTGTATGAGAATGAAGAGATTCTCCAAACCGCCTCATTGCTGTTGACATATCTTCCCATCTGATATTGCGAAATTTTATCATTCGCATCAACAGCTGCAATACCAAATAAAGCCATGTCGTTTCCTTTCGTGATGTACTTGCAAACGTATTTGACGGACTTGATAGAATTGCAGTACTCAACATTGCAATGCGCTTTGAAAGCTTTTGAAAGCAGCTGTAAATACGGAACAATCCAGCTGTTGTTGACTACCACATCCATATTTTTGACTTTCAACACCCAAAAAAATAATTGCATATTATTAAAGAATCCAGCTATTAATACAAATAAATATTCTTTACTATGTAGCCGAAGAACATTTCATTAATACGATGTATCAGATATTGTTAAACTTGAAAAAATCAAACAAGTAAATTATACTGGTTTTTAGTATTCTATCATAAACAATCAATTTTTGGTTTAAGTATATTTCATTGGGATAAAGAATTCGTTTTTAATTCGTTTAATCATGCCCACTGTAATTGTTCTTATTTGAGACAATTGTTAATTAGCTTGAGGAATATTACTACAATAATTTTTTTTAAATGTACAAAAAATACTTAATATAAGGAGACTTAATAAAACTACTATTAAAGTGATCAAGTAACTTTCTTTAAATTTCTGTATTGTTTTCCTTACAGTGAAGTGCCCGTACAATTCCAGATTATCAATAAACTTGTCAGTCATGAAAGATAATGTTTCTGAAAAACAGCACCACTACAACAGTTTTTCCTTTTTAAACGGAAATTTACTACTTTCCTACAAAAGAAATATTAATAGATAAATTAAACCATGGTCCTTTATTTTCGTAATTTTATTAAAAATTTTCTTAAAATGAGACGCACATATTTTTTTTAAATAGTAAACCACAATAATAAATAATTCTTCTTCTTCGTTTAAATTTGATTTATAACTATTCGCTCGCGTAAGGCAGTTGCAAATATTTACTTATGTATTACATTTCAAAATTATTATGAAATAAAAAATAACATTTGAAAGAACTTGTAACTAAAAACTTTAATTAATTGTAATTGGTATTTTTTCCTTTTGAGGCTGTTTTACTTGATTTTTATTATGTAAAAAATTGGTCTTCAACTTGATCTTGGCTCGAATAGCATAACTCCATAAAAGACATCTGGGAGTCTATGATGGTAAACTTTATAATTTTTTTGAAGAAATGTCCATTCTTCGTGTTGCCTCTTTTATCATTACATATAAGAACAATGCAATTTTCGTGAACCTTCGTGCATCTAAATGTAAATAAACAATAAAAAAAAAACTTTAATAAAATCCAATTAGGTAATGCATTTAGAGCCGTAAACAATTTGCATGATGCCAAATACATACTCGATTATTTTGCAAGCGCAAATAAGCAAATTTATTTGCGATTTTTCTATGGATACTTATTGTAGTTTGAAGTCACTTATCCTTTGAATATAATTATTATAAAATTAACTACATATGTAGTGGTGTAGATATATGTAGTGACCATAGTAAAAACGCAAATAAATTTGCTTATTTGCGCCTGCGCACTAATCGAGTATTTGGCATATTATGCATAATGCAAATCATTTACTGCACTAAATCGGTAAATGACATTTATAGTAAAAAATGCACATATTTATGCGATTCTTATATAACAATTATTTTTAAGTATATTGATATTCAACACTTCGTTTAACGTCAAACTGTTTAAACATTTTGTACACACAACACTTTAATTAGAAAATGCACTTGCGAAACTTACCAAATTTGTAATGGCTGATGGTAACGCCACCGTTTGATAAAAAACCACTTTTAGTGTTATATAGGTACACTAATATTTTTTAATATATATTGTTATATATTTTGTAAAAAATGAAAATATATATTTTTTTGCTTGAGTTTACTACTCTTTATTTTTGTAAACCGGCGAAACATTAAAAATTAGCTATTTTGTATTTTTTAAGTAAAAAAAAATACGTAATTTACTACACACAATAGACCACAAGTGATTAAAATTGCAAAGAGAAATTTATTGGTTTTATTTTTAACACGAATTGCATTTCGTGTTACATTTATTTCGTATTTTGTGGAAAAATTATTTCGTAAAGAATGATTACTTAATGTAACAATAAACGTTTATATTAAAAGTAATTATTCTTTAAATTGTTTGAAATATACTCGTAAATAAAGAATATGCATTTCAATTAAAGAATCTTTTTTGTTTGAATTTTGGATAGTTAATGAAATTTCTTTTATAAGAAAATAGTTTTCTTTCTATGAATATAAGGTTTACTTACCAAAAAATAATTTTAATATTAACCTAAACATATTCGTTAATAAAATTAATAATAATTATATGCCATATAGCATTTAGAAACATATTACTAAATAGTATGAAATGTAGCTGTTTTAACAATTAAATTCATAACCAGGCAATATTTATATTAATTAATTGAATTGTGTTATATTAACGAAAATTTGTAAAATTATAAAGTAGTAAACAATTATTGTTCCTTCATATTAGAATAATTGCGTTGGCATAATTAATTTTTATTTATGTTAATGAATCGATTAATTAGTTTATGAAAGAATATGTCGTCTTTAATAGCATGTAACGATTTTTTTCGGTGAACGTTATCGTTCTGCCATTATTCATTACAGAGCGATGGCGATACAGGGGGTAACCGTCATTGCATGTGATTGTCAGCCAACAAAGCACGCGGATAACGTTTGGTGCATTTGTCTTCGATCATGCACGGTAATTCCCGGTTGTGATAGCCACACGGTTCATAAATCATATTCGTCGACACTATTTCATACAACTCTGGATCTATTTCCGGATCAGGAATTTCTGCGCAAATGATGACGTCGATTTCATTTGGTCTTATTTTATCGGCCATCCACAGCACAATATGCGCATGAGGCAGTCCTCTTTTCTGCCACTCCACAGAGTACATCCAACATCGCACGTCTTCAAAGACACGATACTTCACAATGAAGTTCATGAGAGCCTTGAGTTTCTGCTTGAATACTCGTGCTGTAACGTCGTGGCGATCGCTGGATGATTGACCGGTTAATAACAACTACACGATTTCGAACCATTTTGGATTGCAAGTGAAAGTGATGAATAAGTCTGGTCGACCGTATCGGTGCACGTAAGTCATCGCGTCTTGCGCATATTCGTGCATGTGCCTCGGGCTTCCAACATACGGTGCTGGCAAAATAACAAATCTGCCGAGATTATTAGCATTTCCATCTACATTCATAGCATCACGCAGATGAATGTATTCTTCCGGACGCAGTATTTGCTGATTTAAACGTATGTATATCAGACGTTGTGTTTCAATTTTGACATACATATCAACGGCGTGATGAAACAATCTGCGGAATTTTAATATGTGATTGTCCTCGTTTCGACGAATCATCAAACGATAAGCATAAAAATTCATCTAGCTGACTTTTTTGTTTGTTTCTTGACCTGTAAATAAATAATGAACTTTTGTTACACCGAGAGAAATTTTTACATCCCATTAACAAACTCATATTCTTTAAAAAAGGTTTAATTAAATTCATTATATTTAAGAATAATGTTTTACAACAGATATATTTATTTAATATATTATAATATTCTTTAAATGGTTGATTAGTTTTTTATGAATTTTACATTACCCCAACACAATCAAATTAATAAAATTAAATTCAAATCTTTAATAAATAATGACGATAAAGCAAAGATTATTTCTTAAATTTAAGAATATTCATGAATATTGTTTTTACTATGTAAGTAAATATTGTTAATGCAATTATTTTTTTTAAATGCACTAAAAAAGGCGAAATATGTCGAAGCAATTCCGAAAAACGTTAGCTTTTGGTAACTAATTTTCTTTGTGTAAATCATATTTCATAAAATGTTTATAAATTAATATTCTTTACATTAATTAACTATTAACAAGTTTAAAAACACTTAATAGCCTCTATTAAAATTCGTCATTTAATTATTAAACATTAATTAATTTAAATAATATTCTTTAAACAAAATAAAATGATTCACAATAAAGAATAAATTCTTTACAGTGCTAAATTCTCTGCGTGGTTTTGAATTGAACATAGCAAAAGCTTCTCGGATAATAAATAATAATTTACAATAATTGTCTAACGGCGGATCCATCGAAAATTTGTGATTTATAAAAAGAGTGGAATATTGGGTTACCAATTACACAAAAATTCAAAGGTAAGTGATTTGCTTATTATTATGAATAACAAAAATAAATGCAAATGGTTATTTTAAAAAAAAGTGCTTTGTGTAATCTAAATAGAAAATTATAAAATAGTGTACGTATTGGTTTCGTTACAATAAACATAATCATTATATAAATTAGTATCGATAAAGCAAAGTATCAATTTAGTAAGCAATTTAGCTTCAACTTCAACTATCTCATCAGTTGGTGTGCAACTCGTTGCCAATCAACAAAGGTTTGAGAATTTACGACCGCAATATCATAACATAGATGGAGCATCTTTATATAGTAATCGAACAATATATTCTTTTATCAACGAGCAGCACACCATTAATCAAACTGATGAAATCTTTAACATCATCAGGGATTTTAATTATCATATTTCATTTCATCATTATATTATTTAGAGCCAGATACGAGTACGTTTATATATTTTAGTATGTTACCTTTGTAGCAAAATAGCAATGATGTCCCTTTTTCCCTCCAGTTATCATCTGTAAATATAGCTTATACTATTTTATTCTTTAGGAAATCAAGTTGACCTGACAGCACTGAAAGGCATGAAGGAACAACAGATTAAAGAATTTCTTAAACACGAATCGTTAGGTATACGAATAAAATTCAAAATTTAATTAAATGGCAAATAAGAACACAACCTGGACTACGTGCGGTTTAACAAATACGATATCTGAGTGTTCTACCAGGGCACAAAATAAACAGGTTTCTCTAAAAGAAATCTTCGCAAGACATTATTCCGGGCAAAGCACTACTATTGAGATTTCGATACTATAAATTTCAAAACAAATTGAACACTATTTCCCGAATGAAACTAAGGTAAGTGGAAAACAGCAACACATTCTTAAAAAATGTTTGTTTTAACTCTCAACCAAAATATATTTCAGTTCATGTACTTCGAAAGACTTCAAAAAATGAAATCTAAAGGGCAACTTTATGACAGATATATCAATAGAATCATAAAACTTCCACCAAATAAACGTGCAATTGAGAACAATTTCAACGGTAATGTTTAATCATGCTGATAATTTTAAGATAGTAATGCTTACCAAAATTATTTAATGTTTCAGATGCGGAAACCGCTCACGAGTTATGTCAAAATATAAATAAAACGATAACAATTTGGATACATACTAGAATAATGGACATTATCTCCTACATATAGACTGGATTGGATTAAACAAGTTAGCGACAAAAATATTAACTCATTATTAATGATGGTCCCGCTTACTCACAGTCATTCCGGAGAGATTCCAGAAATATTTATGTACAGCGATATAATTTCAATAATAGTTATCTAAATTATAGAATCACTTTCAAAGAAGTTGTTTAAGAGTATAATCAACAAACAATGTTTCAGGTAATAAGAGTAATCGATTAATTTTAGAGGCTCGAACATGTGTGATTTTGGTGCCGTTGCATGCGCTTATAAAACCAACGACAAAAAAAAAACTTTGAATAATCAGTACATGAAATTCATAATAAAAGACTTTCAAAACTAGTTTTTGAAACTCTTGCCAACATCACAGGATATCGATAAATTTATTAAAGTTCAAACAAATCTTAAATCTAAGATTCAACAATTTTTATTTGTAAGCAGCGTAAACATATACAGTGAAAAGCAGTATTTCGTATACTATGCGATCATATAAATGTTTTAGCCTGTTGGCCGCCATGGCCTGGGCGTTTAAACTTTTCCAAGTGTTCGACTTGGCATATCCACTCCAATCAAAACCAGTCTGGCACTTTCTCCAACATTTTTTATACAAAATAGTGACTACATACGAAGGTGCATTCCCGCTGGTCAGTTTATTAATAAATAAGGTAAAACATAACATTAACTAAAACAAAATTAATTAGTAATCGATGTTGTTTTTAATTATTTAAATTTAATTTTTATATTGGGTTTTATTTTTAACTATTTAATTGAATTAATAATTTTTATTTTGATAATGAAAAGAATTTAAATATTTGTTTGAAGAACCTAGGTCAAGAATTTAATTTTTAATTTTTGTATGTTTTTTTTTTAATATTAAAGTGTTATTAATGAAATAAAAAATCAATATTTTGAATTATTGGTGTTTTATTTTCAATCCTTCATTCCTTGAAAAAATGAAACAGAGATGGCAGTGGACAAAATTCTTCAAAGTTGAAAGTTATAATTAATTAATTTAATTAATTAAGTTTATTAAATTTCTTTAAACGTAATTTTTAATTCCAAAGTGAAATATTTACATTAATTAAGTTTCATTAAACACTAAATTTCAACTGAAATATTTTTTTTTATGTAACGAACGCTTCATTAAAGTTAATAATAATAATATTCTTTAAAATAAAGTAAAGTTAATGTAATCTTAAATTATAGTTCGACGAAATTTAATTAATTTAAAAAAAATTATTTAATTTTATATATATTTTGATGCTTAAGGAACTTGCTTATATACCATTAACGAATTATTCGTGGGCTAAATACGAAAGAATATTTATTTCAATTAATGGAAGGATTCGTTACGTATGTGCAATTATTTTTCTCGGTGTAGGAATCGAATTGAAAAACAATTTACATCATTGCTAAGTACCGGTTAATGGATTAATCATCTTAATCAAAAAATGATATCCATCCTCTCTTCGGCAAAATATCAGCGAGTATTGTAGTGCATCATACGAACTCAGATTTTCCAATTTTTCTCTTCTACAAGACCATCTGGATCAGATACGTGCAAAATCCTGTACAAAAACATCATTTTCTGATTTTCCAAATTTTTCGACTTTCCCAATGCTTTTTCCGAAATTTTGTCCTGATAATTACGAACACAACAAAAAAAAATTGCCAAGTCATTAATATAGATTTTAATTTAATTTTAAGTTATTATTATAGATTTTCTTCGGGTTTCCCAGAAGCTTCCGAGTTTTTCACTCAGATTTTCCAATTTTTCTCTTCTAAAAGGTCATCTGGATCGGATTTGAACCATCTCTTGGAAATTAGGAACACAGCAAAAATAGATTGAGCAAAATCGGTTCATCCGTTCTCAACTGAAATTAAATATTTCTCGGGTTTCCACTCAGATTTTCCAATTTTTCTCTTCTAAAATACCATCTGGATTAGATACGTGCAAAATCCTGTACAAAACATCTTTTTTTGATTTTCCAAATTTTCCGAATTTTAGAGTGGATTTTCCCAAAATTTTCTTTCATACA
The DNA here is from genome assembly GCA_947310385.1 of Nephrotoma appendiculata. NCBI lineage: Eukaryota > Metazoa > Arthropoda > Insecta > Diptera > Tipulidae > Nephrotoma > Nephrotoma appendiculata. The sequence continues at coordinate 282,967,424 of OX371225.1, read as the reverse complement.
AACTTTCATGATAAGTTGCAAAGGTACAATTTTATGTATTTTGCTAAATGTGAGGTGTGAGTCTGTCCGTTTACAAAAATATCATAATCTGAAAAATGTATGATTTGTATATCCGTTTTAAAAAATACTTTATTTCATTTCATTTTATTAAATTATAAAATTTATTTTAATTCTTTCCTATCATATGTTAGTAATAATTATTGTGATGTGAATCAATAGAATTAAAAAAAAATATTTTTATTTATTATGTAGTAAATTTAAGACTAAATTTGTAGTAAATTATGACTATTAAGTGTATGGGTGGGGATAACTTTACACAAGAGTTAGAAGGATTTAATTATATTATTGCTGCCTGATTCATTTTTTTAATTTCGGAGATGGCTTAAATCCAGGAATAACGTTACATATATAATTTTGATTTTGTTTATGAAATGTCAAAATGTGTAAACCAATCCTGAACCGAAAACCAAACAATTCCAATCATCATTTTTATCAACACTTTGCATTGGCTTAACGATCCACACCAACAATAGATTCAGGTCAGGTAAACAGATTTTTTTATCGTTAAAGTAATTGTCGACCGAATATCCAACCAGCATAATTCCCACGCCAATAATTTATTAGTCCTCGGTTTATTGCAAAACAAATCTCACATAATTATTATTTCCTGATATTAAATCATTATTATTTTAAACTAAACTATAAAAAACTATTCTAGCTTCATTAAATATTTGTTATGTCACTTCCACTATATAGATTAGATCCAATATAAAATTTATGTAAATTATAATAAATAATTCAGTAAGATTGATAAATAAAAAGTTATATACTGCAGCGGCAATATAATGTAGATATATCCACTTAGCTTATCGACAAATAATTATAATTTTTATTGTTGTCTATATACCCAGCAATTTAGCCATTTACATTTTACAATATTTTAGTTATATAGTTGAAATAAACTTTTATTACCACGCAGACAGTCCGAATTGACAGACCCAATAATATTATTTATTATTTAAATTATGTTGACGAGTTTTTTTTAAGGAAATTTACTAATCCAACCCTCTTTAATTTTATAAGGCATAAATCGAGGGTGGTTTGATACCACCTCATTTATACCGCAGGCATTCCAATTTTCCCAAATAAAAATATATATAAAGTACAAAATAAAAAAATATTTATTCCAACTTGCATGTCATAAAAAAAAACAAAATGTAATCATCATAACAGTTCAATTATAAAAACCACCTCATAAATCAAATTAAAAATAACAAATTACTTTTGAAAATAATCCGCAAGTGGAAAACGAACAAAATAGTAAAAAACGATAAAAAGCGAAATCTAATAAAATATCTATATAACAAGATATCTACTCTAGCTAGAGCGAAATATTAAAATGACTTGCTTAATTTTATTTTTACAAAATAATTAAGTTCATCTCTAATAATAATAACAAAGAAATGAAAGCTCTCGGAGTAAGTAAGACGAAAATTTTTATTTTATGTTCATCTTAATATTTTTTTCGCATTACGATTATTATAAAATTTTTTTTTTTTTGGTTTTGCCATTATTATTACAATTTTGTCTTTTTAGCGGAGATAATATTATTACCTTACATCAGCAACATCATTATTATTATGATTATATAACAACAATATACAATAACAAAAAAATACTGTCTTTGTTGTAATTTTCGTTATTTTGGAATAAAATTAAGATTTAATAGTATTAGGATGTAATAAATTTATTAGAAGACTATATTACTGTTATATGAAAGGTACAAAACTTGAATGGCATTATAACGTATATGGACCATTTCCTGCTATTTACTCGTATGGTACATGTAATATATGAAATAAATTTGATGGGATATTAGAAAGAAAAATCTATGCCATTGTTGTCTATTGTACGATAATCTGTCCTCTTCATCTGGACTGCACCGAACTCTATTGATAAATTATAATCTACTTAAGCCATGGTATTAAACATTTTTAATCAAAGTTATCACAATATTCCTTATGTGTATAAAGCCGTCACTTAAGGTTCACAGATTTCCATCAAATCTCACAATTATCTTACAATTAATGAAAAAGATAAGGTATGACGTTTTATTCCGAATAGTCAATTTGCCTGGACAGTACATATTTTTAGTGAAGTAACTTTTTTCTCGAAAATCGACATTTATAGATCTCAGCAAGTTTTGACTAAAATTTAATTTAAAATCGTTTTCAAAATATTTGCTGAAAATGAAAAAGCTTCTATGAAAGCTGCTTCTTCTAGTAAACAGTTGTTGGTCAAAAATTACTGTGATTTCCCGATTTCATTCTCTCTCAAACCGTCAAAGTATGAGGTTGTCAAGATAAATAGAAAGTGTATAAAAAAGAAATAAATAGAAAAATTAAGACATTAAATTAAAATACAAAAGAAATTTATTCTTATATATTAAAAAAGTTTTGTGCGTGTCACAATATTACTCATATATACATATATAATATACATATATTATTACATAATTCGAAGAGTCATTTTTGCAATCTTCCATTTTGGATTGATCTAATAATGCCTATATACTGTGCCTCCTGCTTAAAATCTGTCACGCAAGGCGGATCTCCCGGTATTAAATGTGGCAACTGTAAAAAGGTATTCCATACAAAATGCCTAAATCTCTCGGAAAATATGGTGAAAAATATTAGTGCTAGTTCTGCTAGGGGCTATGTCTCACTTTTTGTGGTACCACGACAAGGTTGATGATTGACTATATGGAAGTTAATGAACCCGAAATCTTACACTTCATGATGTGATGGTAGGTGTGAATAACGTGCATCAAAACTGGATGCCTTGGAACGATCCCAACAATTCATCAGCGATACTGTTGATGAATTAAGTAATACAATAATTGTGTTATCCAGTGAGAATCTTGCGATGAAAATTAAACTCAATCACCTAGAAAAGGTTATGGATTTTTACGACAACAAAATAAGCTGGTTGGAGGATAAGGTTAATTTGCCCAACCAAATACAAAATTCGCGTAATATCATTGTCTGTGGGCTGCTCAGTAATAATATACTCACCCCAGAGCTGTTTTCTAAAGTTGTACAGAAATCAGGGGAGACAATTTCCAATGAAGCCATCGTATCAATCGAAAAAATGAAACTAATTAATGATAACTGTTTTCCAAAAAATTCATTTATTGTTTCATTTAAATCAATTGAATATAAACAACATACACTACAATTATTTCGCAGCTGTAAATCAATATAGTGGAATAAAATTGATTCCGGTTTGGATAATAGCAAAATTCGTCTGTTGCACCATCTCACAAAACACCAGAGTAAACTATACACGGAAGCTATAAAATTCAAAACAAAACACAATTATCGATTTTTATGGTGCAATAACAATAAAATATTACTCCGCAAATTACCTGATTAAGATGTGGTCCACATCCGTTCCATCAGCGATCTCAACCAGCTTGAACGAACACTGGAAAGAGCCGACAATAATTCGGAAGCATAATCGCACATACTGGATGGCAATCAACAACAAGGATCTACTGGAAAAACAATATTACAATTGTATGTTGGTTCGTTTACAAATAGTTCGGCAACTTGTATAGACTATGTTCTATATCGATTTGATCAAAGATACTTTAATGAGGTGTCCTGTGCTGTTTTAGATCTTAAGATATCAGATTATTGTTTAATTAACATCAAAATATCAGGGCGTTTTCAATATACAAATACTAGTTGAAACATTGAGGTATCGAATGTTGATCACAATCAATTAATTAATCTGCTAGCATATGAAGAATGGACAGATGTATAGGGTAAAGTGGAGCAGATTCGCCAATGGGGCACATTCGCCAAAAGGGTTTACATCACTTTCTAAACGTTAAAAAATTCTAAAAAAAGCACTGAATATTCGTTTTGTTATTCCGAACGCATCCCTGAAGTTTGTCAGTCGTCAAGCGAAACGTTTAAAAGATAGTCGTAAATTTGTGTTTCCCCATTTTTTATATAATAATCGGTTAGTACTAGATAACATTTTTTATTAAGTGAATGTTTAATTTTGGTAAGTTTTCCAGTGAATTTTATTAGCAAAATAATTGTTCTTTTAAGTGTTTATAGAGTAAATAATCAGAATAACATGACAAATTTTTGTTTTTGTTTTAGTATAATAATTTGGAAGTGGGGTTGATTCGCCAAAACAATACGGGGCAGTTTCAACACTGACGAAAGTGCCCCATAGTAATGGCGAATGTGGCCCATATATTTAAAAAAAAGTTTATATTTTAATTTGTTGTAATAGATAAAAAAGGTGCGAAATTATAAAAAAAAAACTGATAGAGCCAACATCGACCCTCTGGTACTACATTCTAATTCTGATTCGGGAAATGAGATGAACGACCATATTAATTAAAAATTCTCTTCCAAATACACTGTTTGCCAAGTTTTTACTACAATCCAAGAACAGGAAATTGCAAATTACATGAAAAAATGTGCAAAACTCCAATACGAATTAAGCAATAAAGCTGATTTGAGCTTTGCTTACCAGTTCGCTGTGATGAACCAAATTCAACACCCATTATCTTGGGATGCAAATAAAAATGCAGGAAAAGATTGGTTATTTGGATTTCTTAAAAGAAATCGCTCCCTTTCTTTGAGGAAGGCCGAAAAAACAAGTGTTGCACGACTTAGGGGATTTAAAAAAACAGCCATTAACGATTTTTTTGATAATTTACAACAATGTTTGCTAAAATATAGTTTCACTGCGAAAGATATTTACAATTTGAATGAGACAGGAATCAGCACTGTTGTAGATCCTCCAAAAGTAAGTACATCTATTCAACTTTGTAACATATAATTCTGTTTTGAAATTTGTGTTTTTTATAGATTATTGCAGAAAAGGGACAACGCAGTGTTTCTCAAGCAGTATCAGGAGAACGTGGATCGCTTATAACAACCGTAGGAATTATAAATGCCTCAAGGACTCATATTCCCCCAACTTACATATATCCCCGTATGCGGTTCAATGAATGTATTTCGATTGGTAGTATTACAGGGTCTGTAGCGTTTAATTCAAAAAGTGGGTGGATTAATGCAGAAATTTTTGTACATATATTGCGGCACATTAGGAACTACACAAAATGCACCACTAATGACCCAATTTTATTGCTAATGGATAACCATGTTTCGCATTGTTCCATAGAATCGATTATATCCGGCCGAGAAAACAGCATTATTATGTTATCATTCCCTCCTCATACGTCCCATAAACGACAACCGCTAGATGTTTCCGTTTTTGGGCCATTTAAAAAGTTTTGCAGAACATCTTATAATGATTACCTGACCACTAATCCGGGAAAAGTTATTAGCATATACGAAGTCGCTCAATTAACAAAAATACCATTTCTAAGAGCATTCTCCACAGAAAATATTTTAAAGGGGTTTTCCGCTACAGGAATTTGCCCTTACAACAGCATGATTTTTACTGATAGTGATTTTGTTGTTGAAGGTAGTTATAAATTAAATAATTAATTATGTAGGTAAGTACCTACCTACCTATACATTTTTTGTTAAATTAGTTATGTACTTTCTCAAATATTTTATTTTCAGATGAAATTGCATTAGACGGTGGTGGCTTAGAGGACGAAATGCCTAATATACATATAAAAAACAAAAGCACCCAGAATATACTCCCGAAGAAGTTCGTCCTATTTCAAGAATAACAAAAAAAAATCAAACATATAGAGAAGGTAAATCGCGCATTTATACTTCTACACCAGAAAAAAACAGAATTGAAGAAGTTTTAAATACCAAAACCAATAAAATTACGACTACTAAAAATAGAAACGCTAAATCAACATTATTATCGAAAAAAACCAAAAAAATTATTGAGTTTCCGTCATCAGAAGAAGATTCCGACAGAATTTCTTATGCCGAATTTGACAAATCGGTTGGCGCCTTTTCAGATGAAGGAATATCAAATGAAGAGATCCCAGAAAGGCTTATCATAGACTCAGATATAATCGATAAAGGGACGTTTGTACTAGTTAAGTTTAAGGTAAAGGACAACCGTAATGTGTTACGTGGGTCAAATAAAAGAAATAAATCAACTCTACCAAATTGTTTTTGGAGCCGATAAAGGAAGATATTTCCTATGTTCTATGGAGTGATATTATAATGAAACTGCCAATGCCCGAGCATGCTCCAGAAACATCTCGATCAGCAAAAAAATATATTTTTTCGGTTGATTTATCTAAATACAACATGCGATAATAAGAATCTTTGCCTGATATGTTCCTACTACTAAAGCTAGAGTCTTAAATAATTAAAGACTGAAGACTGAATTACATTTATACATTTTTTATTTTTTACATTACTTTTTTTATATTTTTTTATTATCTTGAATGAATAAAATATACGTTTTTTAATTTTTAGTTAAAAATGTTGGTTTCTTTAACAATATATTAGAATTGCCCATCTTATAACCGAATTAGTAACTAACTATATGATGAGAGTGCCCCTTCAATTGGCGAAACTGCCCCAACACGGGGCAGTTCCGCATTTTTGTTGCTTGACAATAGAAATTAAAAAAACCTCATTTTATTCGTAAAATATCAAATTATCCACTGCGATTAACCGATTTCAGAAAAAATCTTTGATATTTCTTTTACATTGATTTTAAGAAAAACTGATGAATCTGCCCCACTTTAGCCTATTGCTGCAGGGATCCGTCTTTGGCTTTTGACCATTTTTCAAACATATTTAGAAGTCACGTTGATAAATATACTACTTCTAAATCAGTGAACAAGCAATTAATTAAGTTAAAGCCATGTGATTGTCTCTTGAAATATATACGTAATAGAAATAAGATTTGCCAACTGGCCAAGAAGCACCCTAATAATAATAGATTGAAACCGTACAGTTTGAAGTTGTGTGACTCTGTAAACGAGAAAATATGCGCTACTAACAAAACAGTTTTATATTCGACAGTTCCGTAGTAATGGCAAAAACGCTCGCAAAAAGAGTGAACGAAATAATACTTGGCCATTCACAGCATGTTCCAATTGCAGAAATTATAGATGAGATAAATAATTCCATTCTAGGGTCAGTTAACATTGCCAATGCATTCAACAATTATTTTACAACTGTTTACAGCTGTCTTTTTACAAAATGCACAATACTGAAAAAAACAGATTAATCACAGAACACAGTAGTTTCCATTTCTCATCTATATCATCTGGGGAACTGTATCTTATATATTAATACGCTTAATTTTTAGTTTGTGCTCCCTTTTTAACCTATTTCCTGTGCGCGTATCTTAATGAAACATATATCAGGTGAAAGGTATTTTTTCATAGATGTGCAGAATATTTGTTTTATTAAGGTACGTGCACGGGAAATAGGTGTAAAAGCCAAGAAACGTTTTTCCTATACTGTACATCTTATATATTAATCACGACGCCAGAATGTCATGACAAAATATGTTTGTTTTGAATTAAACCGTGACAATGGGGGTCTATTTTTTAATTAAACCCAAGCAAGCAGGCTTACCCCGGGTAGTGTACACCGAGCAAAGGTTGTACTGGGTAAAATTATCCGGTGTGCATTGAGTAAAAAATTGGATTTTACTTTGCACACTCTTCGTACACTGACATTAATTTCAGAGTAAAATTTGAAGAACCGAGTAAGCACAGTTCGCAAATAAAAACGCAGTGTATAGAGTAAATTTACCCAGTGCCCTAATTCTCTAAAAACCAAGATAAATTGTAAAATGTAAAAGTGATAACTTTTACACACGAAAAAAATTATCGTAGAAGTCTAGATTTATATTGGATAACGTGATGTTTTAGTAAACTCGCATTCTCTAAATTTTTTTCAAGATAAAATGTAAAGTGGCAAGATAAGTTTATGTCAAAAAGTAACACAAGTAATTTATCGCGGAATAACTTTGCTTGAATGTGTAAAACGCTTTCGTTTGGATATTATTAATAATTAATTGCAATTTTTGATATTTCAGTTTATAATATTATTTTGGAATTAAACAAGCCAAGTTCTATCAATTTAAATAACTGCGATACTTTACATAAAAAAGTTATAAAATTCTTTCCATTTAGAATGTAAAAGTGGACTGTTATGGAATTAAAATATTCTTTCAGTAAATCAAACATTTGAATATTTTAATCGATCGTCTTCACTTTACCAATACTTTTGCTTAGGTTAGCTCCATTATTTCCACAAAAACAATAAAATAAATAAATTTATTATTTATAATTTTATGTTTAAAATAGGGAATAAATAATGTACCTATTAATATTAGGAGAAAAAGACTTAAGGGGTAGAATATCCTAGAACGAGATGGTCTGTGGATTACAGAAAAAGCAATTTTAGTTGGTCAATTTTCAAATATAAATGTCAAGTGTTTCAAGTGTCTGATTTGACAACATCTAAAATGGACCCACTCTCCACATAGCAAGCAAAGCTTTCAACTTGGTGTGCACTTAGTTATTTATTTATTTATTAACATTACAATTTAGAATAAAACCGTACACGTAAAACGTTTGTTTTCAAATGTGCAGTTTATTAAAATTCCAAATACAGCCATTTCCTTCATTTAATGGTTATCCCGTTAGTTTTCTGCTAATATGTGGCACTTGCAATATTTTACTTGATCATTACACATGCACAATTAAGAAAACTGACGAGCACAATAAATATGACGGCCTATAGAAAATCTAAATTAGTTAACAAATTTCAGTTTGTTGTTGTTTAATATTTCATTTAAAGGCACTAGGAGCTCTCAACAGTCTATATATAAGATCTTACAATGCTTTAATTCTAAACTATTTATTAATCTTATGTTTTGAGAAATTAATAATTAGGACAAATTTTGAATAATAATGAACGAGTACAAAATTTAATTATATTATATGCATTAAATACTTTAGCTTTTAACAAGCACTAAGGTCAAACAAAATGTATATTGCTTAAAATCGATTTCTAAAGTGCAGGTAAAGGCGGAATTCCATTACTGCGGCTTTTGTTTTTGTGCAGAAAACCAAAGAGAGATAATATCAAAAATCCGGCAGAGACATACTATTTTTATTTTATAGCGAAATGTTAAGGGGAATATTTGACAACTACGAAATTATAACAAAAATTAGTTGAAAAATGAAAATTATTGTTAAATCAATTTCATTTATATCTCTACATTACTAAAAATCCTAAATATTATTTGTAGGCATCATTTTATTATGTTTTTTAATTATTTCCTTTCAATAATTAAAAACGAAGAAAACGCTTTCCTATAAAAAGTTAGGGGAATATTTGACCGCGTTTGTAACATAACCTAAAAAATATAACATGCATTAAAATTATGTAATACGGAATAAATAATAAAAATTAAATATTGTAAAATATTTTAGTTTGAACATTAATACAAATTTATAATGAAAACGCGATTTATATCATACTCCACCAAACATATAAAATGTATGAGCCAAGTGCTCACCATAAAAATATTACCAAACTAAAGTTTGCTGAGAGTGGGGGTATTTTTCATTTTGGTTGCCATAAAAATACTTCGATTTGTATTTTTTATTTATATTTATGGCAACCAAATCGCGCCAACAACAAAAATTTTAAGTATATAACATTTTACTGTTGCGCCGCTCACACACAGGGATTTTTGATTTTATCTCTTTCTGGTTTTCTGCACAAAAAAAGCCGCAGTAATGGAATTTCGCCTTAATTGATCAAAGTCTCACCTCCTACTCGTCACCGATCCTTAAGATTAACCCAAACATTTTACAAAGATTAAAAATTAACTCATGGTAAAAAAACAAATCGTAACACTAAAACGTCCCTCCATAACTAGACCTACATCAACTACTAGAAACGGTTTCGATTAACAAATTTTCGGTGCTATTGAGGAGGCACATAAAAAAATATAGGATGAGCAACTCGTGGAGTTCGGAAAAGTGGCAGTGGGTAACTAAATTTGATCTTTAAATGAGCTTCGTTGCTTAAAACGCATAGATTTTTGTAGTTTACTTGAAATTCTTAAATTCTAATAAGACAATCCCGAACTTTTCGAGATCCGCATGTGCAGAAAAAGCTAAATAGGGCATCGGAAAGAGCTAAATGGGTCTTCAACAACGAAATACACTGAAATTATGATCTGCTTAAGACAGATTCGATTGGATTTCAAAAACATTATCGCAAATAATAATTACATAATAATGCGATTTTGTACTTAGTATAAAGAATAACCTTTAAACAGATTAGAATAGACAACATTAACCAAAATTCAACGGATCGATCAATTGTAAACAAGACTTATATTGTACACGTCTTTACCATACGAAGTAAAGAATTTTTTGACTGTTGTAATGTTCTCGTGAAACATTTGGTTTGTTTTATAAGTCTATCTAACCGTATCTTGATTTAAATTTCAAATGACTCCCGACTCCGATTATTTTTCAATATGATTTTGGGGGCTATGTGTGATTCTAGATGGCTTTGATGTATATGCAATAATTTACGTTTCTAGAGATTATATATTTTTTGAGTTATTAAGGATATAAAATAATTAAAATTTCGGTTTTGACGTTTAATGTCATCTTGCTCGCTTGCTGTCAATAGGTTTATCTTGGGTAAAAAAAACTGTTTAGAGAATGTGATTTAAAAATGCCAAGATAATATATTGTATACAATTTTCAACTGTAAAATTAGCCATACCACAACCCGTAACAACTTGAACTATAGATTGTGAACAGATGCTATTTAGAGTAACTTATATCCATAAGAATAATGTTGAAATTTAAATGGGAACGGTAGTTATAGGCCCTCAAAGTCTAAATATGAACCTACATACATCATAAGAGTGTGTTAAGTTTTGACATTCATTTATCGTAACCGTATTAAATTTTATCTTGGAGTGCAATTATAGAATGCAAATATTGTAAAAAGGCAAGATAAATTATCGTTTACACGTTTACAACTTATCTTACTGCTTAGAGAATTAGGGCACAGGTTGAATAAAAAAATACGGAGTATTTTTTGCCAGTGCACTGCCTGCTCGGGATGAATTAAAAAATAGACCCAATGACAATATTTATTAAAACTGCTGATGTTTTTGTCATAACACCGATTTTTCTTTTTGTGTTTTTGGTTCGACGAGGTGAGTATTCTCCTTTTCGATTTTTTCGATGAAGGTGAGGACGAGTTTGCGCAATACATGCTTTCTGTGGGAAACGGCAATGCTCGAACCGAATCGATCACACTTCCGGCACGCCTTTTCAGTTCTCAAAGTGTAATCGATTTCGTGTATGGTGACATTAACACAACACAAGCCGAGGGAACCATCGAAGAGCGCGCCATCCTTGCACCAAAGAATGATGATTGCGCGCAAATCAATCAGCAGGTGCTTAACCTCCTGCCCGGCGAACAAGAAGTCAAACATAGTGTTGATAAAGTTGAGAGTGATGACATAAATGAGGAACTCCACCTACCCGTAGAGTTTCTCAACAAGATTGAAGGGTCCGGACTTCCGCGCCATGCCATCCCGCTAAAGGTAAACGTGATCGTTCTTTTGATGAGGAATCTTAATACAAGCAAGGGTCTTATCAATAGAACACGCATGCGAGTCGCAAAAATAAACCGCTACAGTCTGCAATGTGAGGTGCTGACCGGCTTCTCAAAAGGCGAGCACGTTCTCATCCCTCGCATTAAGCACTCACCCTCGGAAGGCACCTTCTCATTTAAAATGTCTCGCCTCCAATTTCCGGTCCAGCTCGCATTTGCCATGACCATCAACAAGAGTCAGGGTCAAAGCTTGAAGTAGGTAGGAGTGTACTTGCCGGCCCCCGTATTTACGCACGGCCAGCTGTATGTGGCTTTTTCACGATGCCGCTCATTTAACGGGATCAAGGTGTTTATCGTTGAGACAAGCGATCAATCAGCTGATCGGGATGGGCGCATCACAACTAAGAATGTTGTTTTTGTAGAGATTCTACGCAATTAAACTGTAAAGTTAATTCATATTTTATTATTTTTCTTTTGTACATTTCTTATTAAATATTTATTTAACAGCATATATGAATTTACTTTATTTTTGATAAAAGTGAATCAAATTTACATCTTAAAAATTCTTCTTATCAATTCTTAAACAAAAATTTAGTAAATGTATTCACGTGACTGATTATTCAGTCACAGGTCAGCTAGTTTAATAATTAATTCTCTTAGAAATCGATCGGCTCCTGGTATAGACGGGGTGTAAAATGGTACTGTAAAAAAACGGCTTGCTTTCTGGTTGATGTATTATCGTTTATATTTAATCTAAGTGTGGCTACAGGAATTGTTCCGCTTACTTTAAAGAAAACCGTGCTAGTTCCAATATTTAAAAAAAATGATAGAACATCTGTAAATAATTATCGCCCAATCTCCCTCCTCTTGGTTTTTTCAAAAACATTTGAAAAGGCTATGAAAGCTAGGTTTGTAAGCTTTTTAGATAAATTCAATTTTCTATCTCCCTTACAATTTGGTTTTAGAAAGAACAGAAAAACCGAACAAGCTCTACTGTCATTTTTAGAATAAATAAGTATAAACATTGACCATAGTCTAAAGACGTCCGTGTTAATTATAGATTTAACTAAAGCCTTTGATAGAGTGGAACATTCTACTCTTGTAATGAAGCTTTAACGCATAGGCTTTCGCGATACGATCCACAAGTGGTTATATTCATATTTAAATGGTCGTACTTAGGTAGTTAAAATATGTAAATGGTCATTTTAGCAATGTTATGCCAATTAATGTAGGGGTTCCTCAAGGTTCAGTCCTTGGGCCTCTACTGTTCCCGCATTTATGTAAACGGAATTTTTAGACAACAGTTCTGTGGCTCTCCCATTGCATTTGCTGATGATTTTTCGTTTGCGTATAGTAGTCTTAGCTTACAAGATAACATTATGTATATTGATAGTGATTTGAATATGCTCTCGGTTTGGCTCAAATCTCGCACAATCTTCTTCTAAGTGATAAAACGAAATATATTACATTTTCGACACGGATTGTCATCACCACCAGCCATTTAGTACCACGAGTATGGTTGCAATAGGATCTGTAATTCCAGTGGATGTTTCATGGTTGACTTGGTTCATGTTTATCGTTATCTTGGCATTTTGATAGACGAATAATTAAATTGGAAGGCGCATATTGAGGGTTTGAAAACTAAGCTTTTATTGCTAGCAAGAAAAATGTACGTTTTGCGTTCATATTGTCCATTATATTTATTGAGAATGGTGTATTTCGCATTAGCTGATTCAATCCTGCAATACGGTCTCTCCTATTGGGGTAGCGCATGCAAAACCACGTTAATGCCATTAATAAATAGGCAGAAACACATTTCTCGTATCATCTGTTTTAAAGAAACGTGTTCACCCTCCTGGTCCATTTTTCAAACTCTTGATATTTTGCCTCTGCGTCAGATGTTTGTCTTCAAGGTATTAAGAATTTTTTACAATATCAGCGGAAACTCTTTTATTAACTATTCAGACTATAGTCTTCGATCTAGTCTTCTATTCAAAAAAAATATTCCAAAATATAATTCACATCTCAGAAGAAGTTTTTTCAATGTAATCTCACCTTTTATCTTTAACAAATTACCTTGCAAGATTCGTAGGTGTTACACCTTATCATCATTTTCAAAAGAACTAAAACATTGGCTTAGTACAACCAAGAATATTGAGGAGCTCTTCAGTTTTTATATTTGAAACTCGAACGAGTGGAGTTACATTTTCGTGACGTTTATATTATAATAATTGGAATAAACTGTCAAAAATTTTTGTCTAGAGATTATAATATTATCATCTATTATATTTATATACTTTATTATCATTTTATACCGTAAATTATTAATTAATTAAATTATAAGTTTATTTTATACTCTAAATTGTATTATTATGTTACATTTTCTTTTTCTAAGTATTTTATAATTATAAAACATTTTCTCGTTAAAAGGAATCAGTGTATACCTGGCCCGTGTTCTGTTGAACCAAAGGTACACTTTTTCTTACCAATTTATATATTTTTAAATTATTGTATATATTTCTTGTAAATAAAAGTTGGTAATGATTAGAAGAAAAAAAGGAAAAGCTTATGAAGTTACGCTCTGATCAGTTTTGGCTTTAAAGAGGTCATAAGCTTTAAGTTTGCACGGCACTCCACTCACACACATACACACCCTGATTTTATTTGTCTTCTTGATTTTCTTACTGCCTTTTGACGTGTGCGGACGTAATATTTAAAAATATTAAAATATTTAATTTAAATTAGTAAATTCAATTTTAAGTAATAAAGTAAAAAGTATTCTTAATTCGTTTTTCTTACCTTCAAAGTGCTATATTTATTATAACTATATTATCTTAACCCTCATCCTACTGACCAGTGACTTTTACACACAATTTATTTTAAAACTCGAGCAAATTATTGAAAATGTATCTTGGGTTCCTAGGTATTCCTCAACCGACTTATTTTGCACTGAAAACCCTATCATTTTTAATTATTGAAAACCGTTTGATTTAGGAAAACGGCCTTGAATAGTTTTTGGACATATCCTACTGAACGGTGTATTTTATACACATATCGAAAAAGCAAATTATAAAGGCTTTTATACATTCTTAGTGATCGAAATATTTCATGTTGTTTATTATTCTCATAACCATTTTGCGCAAACTCAACTGAGAGAGTTGTAAGAATACGAAATATCACGAACGATCACAAGTTTGTGCGAATTTTTGCTACTACTCGTAAAACTAAATACGAAATAAGTTGATCGCTGCTTATTTTTACTATTCATCGACTCGTTTTGTATGTCGGTCTCAAGATAAATTTGCACCCATTCGGCAAATATGGGATACGTTCAATAGGCACTTATTATAGAGGTAGTGCTTACCCGTACCCGAGGAAAGTCTTACGATCGATGAACAGTTAGTGCCATTTCGAGGGCGAGTAATACATCTCTTCGGCAATACATCCCATTTAAGCCCGATAAATATGGTATGAACATATTTTGGATATGTGACAGCACTATAAGTTATCCTCTCTATGGCATTCCATACTAAGGCGAGGAAGGGTTAGAAAGTGCTTGGGGAAAAAGAAATTCATTATCTTTACGTTTATTTCGGGGCGTTATTTAACGTGTCTACAATCATTCGTTTTGGCTCAAATATGCGCCGTTTTTTTTCAGTAACTCTTTGCCATTTAGAATGCAATATTATTATGCTGCTTTCCCAAAACGCCTTGTCCCTTTCAGCAAAAAACTGAGATATTCAGTTTGCACAAGCCTTTCTTGGGGCCATTTTTACGCTACAAAGAGCGTTTGTTATAGACAAAAAGCACTGTGGATGCATAATAACCTCCCGACCACTCCTACGGAGCTTCTGGTGGATCATCAACGACAGGTGAGGGCTAGCATTGTCTTGGTGGAACACCACGCGTGTACTATTGGCGAATTTTGGCCGTCTGGTCGATTGCTGCCTTCAATCGGTTCAATTGCTAGTAGTAGAGGTCCGAGTTGAGAGTTTGGCCATTATGTAGCAGCTCATAGTAGATTCGTTTCTAATCTCACCAAACACACAGCAAAACCTTACTGGCAGTCAATCCTGGTTTGGCCACCGTTTGGGCCGCCTCGCCAGCATTCGACCATCATCGCTTTTAATTTAACATTATCGCATGTAATATGTAACCCATTTTTCTTCGTCAGTCACTATCCGCTTCAGAAATGGGTCGATTTCGTTCCGTTTGGCTAAGGATTAGCAGATGGAAACACGGCTCATCAAGTAGTTTTGCATGAGCTCGTGCGGCCTGCAACCATCGAGGTTTTTTTTGGAGCCAGCCTTATGCAAATGGTTCAAAACTGTTTTGTGGTCGATCTTCAGCTCGTGGGCAGTGCTACGACAGCTCGCATGCTGATCTACTTCGATAATTTCACATTTTTTTTCTACATTTTATCGACATTTTATCGACATTTATCGTAGCAAAATTATAAAATATAGCGAATTTTCTCTTTGTTTACCTCCACCCTTGACACGCTATAACTCACAACTGAATCGACCAATCACAACAATGACAAAATAAATTTTTAGTTCATGAATCTTTCTTTCCAATGAGTATAAAAGTATGGCTTACTGCGGCAAATACATCACGAGATATATATCACTAAAGCCATCTAGTGAAAAAATAATTGATATTTTTTCCCAACCTGTTATACAATGATTTTTAGTTTTTTTACTTAATTATTAATGTTACTTTTGAAATAAACGAATTTTAATTATGAGCGGTGTACAATAGTCACCGTTCAGTTGGTTATGTAACTAAAACTGGTCAGTGTAAAGAGGGTTAATTTGATTGAAAATTTTGAATATGTTAAATATGTGTTTTAAATTCTCAAAAAATATTATTGGAACAAGATTTAAAGGTTTTCAGTGCACTAATTCAAATTGTAAATAGTTTTTCAATATAAAATGTGCTTGGTCTTGCCCACACGCAAACGTGAGGTTAGAATTGCCATAAATGTTGAAAACAATGTTTCATCTAAAGCTAACATCCACAGTAGTGGATGGAGGATCAGATAAAAAACTTAAAGCTTCAAATTACTAAAGCTGAGGGTGAGTGACAATCTCTCTGTCATCATATGTGAATAAACTTGAAGCAGTATATGACTACGCAGTGCAACAGTAACTAGTAAATAATATTGTTATCACTGGAGATTCCCACTAATAATTTTGGCAACACAGAATTAGTGACGAATATTTGGCCTATTTTGCAACCGGTTTTCGATAAATCACTTCTTATTGAAATCATCATTAAAATTAAAATGGATAATTTACCAGCGGCTACTATCTTCAACAAACGCTTCAACAAATAAAATAAATAAACCAAATACCGATAAGTACATCGTAAGACTATCGTTTCTTGAGATAAAAACAAGAATTCTGGAGAAAATGAAAAGTTTAAACAATTTATCGTCAGACACCTTGAACTTTAATTTTAAAGCATCTACACCGAGTCGAATTTTTATTATGCATAATTATGGATTTCGCGAATATAAAGCCTATATTGATTGCTCTATCGAAGATCTGGGTTTATGAGGACGAAATCACGAACTTCAGTCTGGAGAATTATAATCTGTTTGCCATGGTGTATAAGATAGCGGAAATTTGACAGTAGAAAATAAGAGATTGTGCTACTAGCTGCAAGTAGCAGCACTATCAGTAAAGCGAATTTATTTTGTTCGGTAATTACCAGCGGAAATTTTTATTCATTATGTGTCACTGTTTTCACTAAATAAAACGTCTCAGCGGAATAAAATATCAAAACTGATCCTTAAAATGGCAAATTAATTGATCTCAGAAGTAAAGGAACTCAGTATATGAAAATACTGTTACAAATAGCCGACTCGCTCCGCCGAAAAAATGTCGATATTGCAGATCCGGCTGTAACAACCAAAAAGTATGACAGATGGAAAATGCCGATAATGCAGATTTGGTTGTAATATCAAAACATACCAGCCGAAAAGTCGATAATGCGGACTCAAAACATGTTGAATTACTCGTCAGTAAAGGTCGGTAATGCAGATGCGTAATTTTGGTGTTAAACAGTAATTACTTTTTAAATTAAAAATGTTTATTTCGGTTCATCAACGTAAACTATTCTAAATTAATTTTTTTTTTATTAAATGCATTAAAACTATTTTAAAAAGGAGAAAACTATACCATTGAGTTTTCTTACCTTCTATACCAAGCAAAACTTCAAAAATTTCACGACAATTTTCATGTGAAGAGTCAGAAAATTTCGACAAATAAATCGCACACACAAAATTTGAAAATTTCTAAAAATTGACCGTTTAAAGTGTCATGGCTGGAAATAGATTCAAATGAAAGGTCTTATTGATGCTCACACCTGGAAAAAAATTCAGGTTGAGTTCTATGTTGGAAGTCCAGGAACACTTGATTGAATATATCGCATACACAAAATTTGAAAATTTCTTCTAATTGAATCTATTTCCAGCCATGACACTTTAAAAAGTCAATTTTTTACCGGACTTCCGATATAGAAATCGACGTTTCAAATTAAAATTATTAGATGACGTGCCATCTCCAAACACTTAACTATAAATACATTTCACGTTTTAACTCTAAACATGTAATACAGCACTTAGAGAAATTAGGTTTTGTATATTAATTTTTATTGTTTCGAATGAAAATTTCTTATTTTAAATTTTTTAGTTGGTTTTTAGGAAGAACAAAATAAACATTTGCAATAAAAATAATCACATTTTGGCATAAAATTCGTATCTGCATTATTGATATTTTTCGGCTGGGTTGTTACCGTCAAAACCGGCTGTCATTTTCGTTTGATTAGCTTGAATCAGCATTATCGACATTTTTCGGCTGGAGTCGGCTAACTTTAATAGGGTACATGTAATCTTGAAATTTAACAATATTCCGTCTTTCCAGCATTTTTTTCACTAGAAACTAATAATTTCGGTTATTTTTCTAATAGCTTAGATCATATTGAGACTATATGGAAAATTTTGCGAAAATTCATGAACTATAAAAAAATTCTAGTGAAAATTCTAGTCCATGAATTTTCTCCAAATTCCCCATATAGTATCAGTATGACCTAAGCTATTAGAAAAACAACCGAAATTATTGGTTACTAGTGGAAGAAATGCCGGAAATGAATATTTTTAAATTCCAAGATTTCATATACTGAGTTCCTTTACTTCTGAGATCAATTAATTTGCCATTTTAAGGATCAGTTTTAATATTTTATTCCGCTGAGACGTTTTATTTAGTGAAAATAGTGACACATAATGAATAAAAATTTCCCCTGTTAATTACAGATTAAAATAAATTCTCTTTACTGATAGTGCTGCCACTTGTGGCGACTAGTGTAATCTCTTATTTTCTACTGTTAAATTTCCGCTATAATATACAGCATCTGTTTGCCGGGTGTAATGAGAATTACAGATCTGGTGGTGTGGCAATTGACGGTAGGAACGTTATGAACTGTAAACATATTAAGCTTAACTTTAACACTTTTGATGGCACAGGCATTTCCTGTATGTAAGGGTCAAAATTGGTATGTGCATCTACAGACTAAATTCCTTTAACATTTCCAATTTCACTGCGGAATTCAATATGTGTTTGTTGATTTAACTAACTCTAATATAAATAATATAAAATATACTTGATGTGCTTTCAGCAAATGGCCTTGATATTCTTGTGTCTGAACCTACCAAGATTTTTAAATCTTTTCTAGGTTTGATCAGAGGTACTTTCAAAGTCCCTTTTGCAGTGTTTATGAATTAAGCATCATGTTTAATAGAAACTTGTTTCTTTGTTGCTCCCATTTCTAGACCAGTCTTAAGAAACTCTGTTGAGATTGTCCGCATTTATTTTGCCAACTGCAAGAACTGCTCCTATGGGACAAAGGCAGTTAAGCTTGGGCCATGAGTAAGTTAAAGTAAAAAACAGTACGACGTTGATCAGTTTAATTCTAATGGCACTAATGCCCGGAAAAACTGACAGCCAGTAAATGATTTGATACATGGGCAGAGTCTGCTGAAATTAAAGAATTAAATTGTAAGTCGGGTATGGTGTTATCTCTGATTCAAGTGCCATTGCTAATGAGTTTAACAATTTTTTTGTGCGGTGATTGGTGACAGAAAACTACAATACGACGAGAAGCTTTTATTTTTACCCGATCTTCCCGGGTGAATTATATGCTATTATCAATTCGATTAAAATAATTCATCGCCTAAAAATCGTATTTTGAATGTATCAGTTAAGAAGATGGCTTGTTATCTTATAGATGTCTTAAGTTTCATCATGAATTTAAGTGTCAATACAGGGATTTTTCGTTAGCCTTAAAACGAGCTGTATCTCAATTAAAAAAAAAAGTGATTAATTGAGTTTAGATATCTCCGCTTAAATTCGGGTGTAGAAAAAATAAGAATACGGCACAGGCTATTTTAACAGTTCTGGAACAGATAAGGGGGAGCATTGATTCAGGACTGAAGTCATCTGGTCTGCTCGTCGATATGACTAAATCTTTTGATAGAATAGATATGCGATTCTCTTAAGCAAACATTATTGTTGTAGCTTTCTTGGTATGATCTATAGCTGGCTTTGTAGTACCTATCTGATCGATAACAAGTTGATTTGAATCGACAACAACGGGTTACCATATCAGGGATAGAACATTATTTTGATTTACTGGTGGTGTGGCTGAAAGCTCACAACATAATTTTTAGTGAGAAAACTAAAATAATACATTTTAGGGACAGCCGTGCACTTTAGATGGAGTTAACGATCATTTCATGGGTGGATTCAGCTGTTCGAAATATTAGGAGGCGTTAGCTTAGATGAGCAAGTACATTATGATTTTGCTACAACTAAATCTTAATGATTGTCAAGCGACAGAAGATCGATGCGTGATCGAGCTGTGCGCGAAATAAGCGAGGAAACGTCTCTATGGTGCCAGAACAATAAAGAAACCACGAGGAAGTTATTTGGGCATTTGACATATGTGGTAGGCCTGCAGTCTAAGCTTTCAGTCCACGGGAATTCCAAAGCACTAGTTAAAGAGTATTAAGATCAATTGGTGAACGACGCTTTCATCAACATATTGCGCTTATCCCAGAGAACTTTATCTTTTATCTACTAAATGGTGCAAAAAAATATCTAATGACCAAGGAGTCGCTCTATTGGACGCTTTTGTCACACTGCAGATTGTCTTTTTAAATTCCGGCATTCCGCAAAGATTATGTCACATCAATAATTGATCTAATGTTGTTTAATAGCAGCGTTTCAAATAGAATTATTCCACAAGTAATCTTCGAACGATGAGGTATTACTCTTAACAGAACTATATCAGAAATGCCGGTTGGATATCCAAACTTTTCAACGAGAATATGTTCTTATACATGTTAGAAAACGAAAGCGTCTTCCGAATGGCTGAAAATATGATATCTCAAATAATGAAGGTCATTTCATTGTGATGCAGCAATACCGAGAAAAGAAGTAGATAACCGTTGGAAACCGTATCGAGATAAGTAGTAAATTTGAATTGATTTGAAACGTTATAAAGTTGTAGAAGTAGAAATGTTGTAGTGAGCAGTGCGAAGAAGCCGATGGGATACGATTGATGCCATTAACTTTATCAAAAAAACTGTTTAAAGTATGCACGCCGCAAGTAGATGGAAGGGGGTAGAAAATAATACTGCGCAATTGTTGGATACAAGAAATGCTACACTGCCAAATAGACAATGATACCGTGGAATACGTTGTTGTGGAATACGGGTGGTGCTCCTCAAGGATCTATGATAAGCTCGCTACTGTCGAATAATAAGATAGCTACTCGTTAATTTCGATTGTGTTAACTAAAAACAAATTCTATTGCAATGGTGTGACTTTCTTACTTGGTGTGTAATGGAAGTGTTAGGTTGCTTCGACTTTGTTCCAAATTTAAATTAAATTGTGTCGTCTTCTTAATAAGTATTAGCTATTGGCTTTAGTACGTCAACAGAGTTAAGTCTATCATATTTAGCAACCTTTCCTATCCCCCTATCTTTTTATGTGTAAAAGGGTGTACGGTAGTTCCGACGTATCCGGGACCCTTGCTAGTCTTGGCCGGCCGTACACTATAATCAATCAATCAAAAGGTATAATCGTTATGTTGCATTGAAATGGGTTCATGATAACAACGCACTACTGCGGGGTGAATTTGTCATAAATTTTAAAGGGGCTCAAGTGAATTAGAAAATTTGTGGTTTACATGGGCCTCACATAATATTTTGTATAATATGAATGGGTTTAAAATTTAGCAGGGAAAATCCAACATCGACAAATAAAAATGTTCGGTCGCCAGGCGAAATATAAAATTATTGAAAATTTACATTTATCTGTTCATAATTTTGTGAGATTTTTGTTCAAATTTATTTATTTATCATTTTAGGACATATTGAAAAATTCGGGTAAAAAACCGAAAACAAAAGGATTTTTAAATGTTTCCAATTTAAAAATAATAAAATCTAATATTTATGGTATTTTTATAGGTTATTTTATTTGATTTTTTTATGTTTCGTTATTTTGATAAGGCAAAAAAAAAATTGGGACATGTACCATATAAACATATATCCATACGTTAGCGTATACAGGGAGACAAACCAGCGATTTCCTTTTTTTATCATTTTATATGACTTTGCTGTGTATATAATGTCCTGGAAAATATAAAGGGCTCTACATTTTTATTTATTATTGTTTTCTGTGTGTGTTGAGTCTTTTATTTTTAAATAAAAAAGTTTAAATAAGAAAATAGAAAGCTCGTTCGTTTGGTGAAGAAAAACAAAGCTTATCGGTGATGGCACAAAAAATAAACAACCAAGAAATGGTATATACATATATGTATGTATTTTTGTTTATATGCCATGGATATATATATAATAGAAATAAATGGAATGAAATATCCTTATATACGTACATTAAGATATGTATGCCAAACAAATGAAAAGAAAATGATGTTTATTACGAAATTTTATTGAAATAGATTGACGCCGTATTCTATATTTAGATCGTATAGTTTGGTGTGGAGATGGTTTTCTTGTAAATTGCAATAAAATATAAATGAGATATAAACATTGATGAGGTCACAGCTTTTGGAGACTTTTCAAATTAGCCATAATAGTGTATATCGAAAACGAAATAAACAATATTCCAGCGGCGTTCAATATATTCATGGAATATAAAGTTACGATACATTATTTTATTATAAATTGCATTTTATTTATCACAAATTAATCAAAATCAAAAACAATAATACATTTAACAGGAACTCTCGTACGACTTACTCACGAGTGTGAGCCCTGATGACTACATGAGATGGGTCAACTTCTGCATCATTATTCAAAGAAATATGACTACCTATTATTTTCAATATAACTCAATAAAGTCCAATGTTGTATGTACGTCCCGCTCAAAGCACTCTACGATCAGAAAATTATTTTTAGCAACTAGTTTCGGTCTTACAGCATTCTCCGATAAATAATTTTTGTTTGCGATTTTTTCGATCTAAAGGTGACCAATGCAACCAACCAAAGCAAATTAAAAAAAATTATTAACGTATAAGTAACTTTAAAAAAATTATGTTTGCGATAAATGCCGTTTGTGTGTGCTTTCGCCCATGGGATAATTTATTTAAATTAAAAAGGTAACGAAACTCCATTAATTAATGGTCTCTATATAAATAAAAATTATTGGAGCAAAATTTTGATTTCAAACTTAAAAAAAAAAAATTTTGGTCTCGTTATAACAAATAGCTGTCTAAGAGAGAAAGGCAAGCACAACATACAAAACGGCACAATGAAGAACGTATAGTAGAGCTAAAAATGAAACATAACGATAATGACTAAGATGCAGTGAAGCAACTGTGGAACAACGTCATTCCCAGCTTACTGCTATGTCTTCGGCTGCCAAATTTCGAAGGGCTTTACAAAGCTTTGAGCAGAAATACCAGACCGGTCAACTGATGAAAAATTCTTCAATGTTGTTACTGCAAACATTATCTATGATCCATGCATGCGGTGAACACGACAGCACCGTGTGTGGACAATGGAAAATTTATTTCACTTTTCCCAAAACAGTGTATTAACAACACTATTACGAACATCGACGGTTATTCATTATATCGTCATAGGAACACGGACAATGGCGGTCATTCATTTACAATGTGAATGTCAAAAGTCAACCAAATATATTTGCAAATACGTTTATAAAGGCATAGGCAATATTTCGAAATAACACGCTACCAGATGGGCAGATACATCACCTTCATCGAATCTTTTTGGCGTAGTTTGAGTTATTCCGCATACACGAACGAGAGACCCACTTGTCTTGCATCTGGCCGTGCATCGTGAAAACTGTCAACGTATATTTATTTCACAGAAGACAATGTGCAAAGAGCATTCACTCCACCAATAAAACACTGACTGAATTCATCGAATTACGCAAACGAACAGGTATTTTCGATGTGCCTCGATATTTCACATGGAAAAAACCATCAAAGATATGGCAGCTAAGCAAACGAGGTGACCCTATTCCGGCAGTTCTTGGCATATGTAAAACACGTCATACATTGGGCCGATTTTACACTGTTCACTCAAATTAACGTGACTGTTTCTTTTCAACGATGCTACAATGAGACAATGCTACATAATGAGAACAACAATTTGATACCGTCGATTTGGCCACAATTGTTTCAACTAATGAATAATTGCTGACTGAGGAGGAAACGGTCGTTTACGATTGAATTATGTTGATGATTAAAATTCAGTAAAGAGCGCTCTTTTTTTTTAGATGCACCTGGTGTCATATGAAAAATACTTCTCATTTCGCTCGTACTTGCAAGAATAGCCATTTCTGCTACATTATTATGGATGGTGGAAGAAAGCACATTCAGCTTTAAATCTGCCTTCGAACATTCATCTCAATGAAAATTAAGTGTGCTCATCACGATAGCTCATAATCATTCTCTTGAGGCGTTAAATAGAACCCTGCAAGATTTGAATGGCAATACCAGACTTTTCGGTGGGGCCCTATTGTTGTTATTGGAAATTAGTTTTATGATTAAAGAGGAAGACTTGGCCGATATTTGGTTTCAACAGGACGGTGCCACTGCCTACACAGCCAACTACACAGCCATTGCATTATAAGCCGAAATTGAGATGTCAACTGGCCATCTAGGAGCAGTGAAATGACTACGTTGGACTATTATTTATGAGGCGCTATGCAGAAGCTATTGAGGCTTCGCAAGACTCAAAAAAAATGAGTATTGGTAAAATAGAAGCTGAAACGGTTGATAATGCACTGAACAATTTGGCCGAGAGAATGGGGTACTGCAGATTCAGCTGAGGCAGTCATTTGAATAAAATATATATTTTTGACCTCTATTTTTTTTTTGTACAGAAGTCATGATGTCTGTGTCCTCTATAGCTCAGTCAGACTGACTCATCGTGGTGAACCTAATATTTATGCTGTTTAGATTAATCGTAGATCTCAATGCTTTTTAGACGAAACCACAAGTGACGGTTTCAAACAAAAAAAATTACAAATTAAATTTATTTAGATCGTATTTCAAACTTTACCAGAAATGACTAATTTTGATAAACAAAATATTGCACCAAAATGCGACATCTCTATAGTCCAAGCCGATGGACTATTCGAAATTAAACTTTATAATAAAGCTTTTCCATAAATTTGGAGCGCTATGCGAAATTTGGTGGAGATCTAAATAAATTAAAAAGAATAAATTTTTAACAAGGGTTGGCCCTTGAAGATTTTCTGAAATTTAAGGAGGAATAATGATTTTTGATTATAAAAATTAAAAGTGGCTTATTTGAGATTCTAAGCAGATTTCTTGTAAAAAAAAGTCGGACCACAACAATTACACCCCAACATTTTTTGGAGTTCCGATTATACTAGTACATTGGAGCTATAATGTCAAACAGTAGTACAACTAAATGAGACATAATCAAAAATTATACTATTTTCAACTAACCAAAATTTGTACCTTCACAGTGCTATTTAAAAATATTTCCATTATGTTTGGCACCGATAACTCCAAATAGCTCCAACAACATTTTTCAAGTATGCTTTCGTGCCACAGCACATTTCAATCAGTCAAGCTTTTATATTTTTTTTTTTTCAAAAAAGTAGAAAAATCAATAACAGTCACTACAATCTCCCACCTCCAATCAAATTTAATTACAGAATACAAAAATGAAAACATTTCACTGTGTACATATTAATGTTTGTTATGCATTCATCCATTACTCCTCAATTGACATAAACAATTAAATAAAAAAACATAACAAAAGGAGAGACAAAGGCATAATTTATGTATCGAAAAAGTAATTTAGGTTAAAATTAAGTGGTTCCTGTCCAAACGAATTAATTTCAGTGTTATTTTTCGTTTCATTTCCTTGATAATAATTTTTGTGTGTACAGGTAAGCCTCAAATAACGTCGTACCTCGTCTTAAATGGGTTCAATTATTTAGTATTTACGGTGACGAGATTCTACAGAACTAAGGTTTAGAGCGTCATTATCGTGGAAAAATATTTTGATTTCTGAGTGGGTTATTCGCAGGATACCTGTTTAGATAATTTTAAAATCACAAGTATTGTGTCATATTTAATTATAAAAGCTATTTTTATTAAACACGTACACAATTTAATTATTTGTTTATAGTTATCGAAGCTTTTAATTCAAAGCTTAATATTTCCGATCTAATTAAAATATTTTTAATATGCTGCCCACATAATTTACATCGAATATGCGAGTAAGGACTAAGGAGTATGTAATACACAAAATAATTGTTTATAATTTCATGTTGCGAGCATAAATAATTAAAAAAATTTATTTAATAATTCGTTACAACGTGTATAACATTACGGGCACAAACAACACTTAATGAACATCTTTCCGTTTTCCACCAATATCCATGCGCCTCTATGTATGGTATGCGACGCGAATGAATAGAATTTCCTTTAATTTTCCTCGTTTTTGTTTTATTTATCTTATTGTTGTTATTATATAAGCTTTTAATATATTATTAAGAGTAGAAAATATGTAATATTTTCAGAATTTTCTTTTAAGGTTTTTAACAACAACATAATAAAAATAATCATAATAATAAAATTTAAATTAATGATTCATTTCAATTTTTTTTTTTTTTTTTTTGCAAAAAACAATAACAACAAATATTAAAGCGGAAATAAATAAGAAAATAATAGAATTTTTTATTTAACATTTTTTTGTTCCACTGTATTGCTTCTCTCGTTCGGCGTATTTTATAGGCAAGAAAACAATGGGAACGCTGTTTGTGAAGATGCTGTTTATACGATTCTCGTTTTTGTTTTATGATATGTATCATTTGTGAAAATGCGGAAATGTATGGTACATATAAATTTTAAAATTGAATATTCAAGGAAGTTAATTTCGATGTAATTTCTGGGATATGATGCGGTATGGAAATAAAAGGAACAGCATAAATAGCATATATTATGTGGATTGTGCTTCTTTGTTTTGGTTGGAGGATTGGGTGATACTTACTCATTTTTTAATACGAGTTAAGTTTATTTTAAATCTTCGACCCAAAATTAGTGATTTATTTTAAATTTGTTCTTAATCTGTCTTAAAAAGTAACTATAACCAAAAACGCCCAACCTTGTTCTTGGAACCGTAGATACCTTCCAAACTTCACAGTGTAATTAAAAATCGAGCAAAAAAGCATTGATTCTATGGGTGTATTTTTTAAATGAATCTGAGCAAGCGTGGTCACCGGCCCCACCTTTCTAGCACCTCATCAAAAGGTTTTGTCAAAAGTGATGGACGAATTCGTTTGGTCGTCGTTTGGTCAGGATTGGTCACTAGTTTTTATCGTTTGGTCACTTAAGATTAAACCGTAAATAAATAATGAAATATTCAACAACAAAAAATCCCGGGTAGCACCTCATTAAAAGAAAATCAAACCGTTTTTATCAAATTTCGTTAGGTAATCGTTAGGTCAGGATTGGTCACCACATTTTGGCGTTTGGTCATCAATGGGTCAGTTTTTATTGCGAAAAAACAAAATCAAAATTGTAATAATTCAATAAAATCAGGTTCGTCGCTTATTTGGGAATTTCATTTTATAAAATTAATAAAAAAATCCAATTGGAATATACCATTTAGATAAAAATATTTCTTTTTTCAAAAGATTGTATCTAAAGTGGAAGACATAACGATATAATCAATTCAATTTTTTGGTTCTTCATATTTCGTTGATAATTGATCACTAGTTGTTTTCGTTTGATCGTCCCAACATAATGATTTATTGCGAAAATTCTTGAAATCTCATAATTTCCACATGATTTGAAGTGTTCGGGGCTGGAAACTTGACCAGTACTAATAATTTTATAAATCCAATGGTCGAAATCGGTTGGTCGACTGTCATTGAGGATTGGTCACTAGGTTTTTTCGTTTGGTCATCCCAACATAATGATTTATTGCGAATATTCGTTAGACTCAAAAATGTTCTTCAATTCGAATTCCATAGTCCATATTTCATCAAATTGCTACTTTAACCATTTTCACATCTATAGATAAATAAAATGTATTGTTGTGTTATTTGGCAATAATTGAATGTACAAATTAATCAAAAGTGTAATAAAATCAATTTAACATTAAAAAGATTTAAATCTTTCTAAAATTTACCACAAATAAATAAAAGTACAATAGGATTTTCAAACTTTCCAGACTAAAACAATTCGAATTGAAGAACAATTTTGAGTCTAACGAATATTCGCAATAAATCATAATGTTGGGATGACCAAACGAAAAAACCTAGTGACCAATCCTCAACGAAATATGAAGAACCAAAAAATTGAATAGATTATATCGTTATGTCTTCCACTTTAGATACAATCTTTTGAAAAAAGAAATATTTTTATCTAAATGGTATATTCCAATTGGATTTTTTTATTAATTTTATAAAATGAAATTCCCAAATAAGCGACGAACCTGATTTTATTGAATTACTACAATTTTGATTTTGTTTTTTCGCAATAAAAACTGACCCATTGATGACCAAACGCCAAAATTTGGTGACTAATCCTGACCTAACGATTACCTAACGAAATTTGATAAAAACGAATATTATTGGGGGTACAAATTGAAAATGCGGGATTTTTTTCTATTTTTGAACGTTTATTCTGAAAAAATGGTAACAAATGAATTATTCAAAATATTGTCCATCGCTAGCCACAACTTTTTCCCATCTTTCTGGCAATTTACGGATACCGTCGCGAAAAAATTCGGCCGGCTTGGCTGCTATCCAGTCATCGACCCATTTTTGGGCTTCTTCGTAAGAATGGAAGCGCTGGTCAGCTAGGTCATGTGTCATCGATCGGAAAAGGTGGTAATCGGAAGGAGCAATATCTGGGCTATACGGCGGGTGGGGTAAGACTTCCCATTTCAGCGTTTGTAGGTATGTTTTGACCGGCGCTGCAACATGTGGCCGAGCGTTGTCATGTTGCAAAATTACTTTGTCGTGTCTTTGCTCGTATTGTGGCCGTTTTTCTTTGAGTGCGCGGCTCAAACGCATCAATTGAGTTCGGTATAGTGCTCCTGTGATGGTTTCGTTCGATTTCAATAGCTCATAATACACCACACCCAGCTGGTCCCACCAAATACAGAGCATGAGCTTGGCGCCGTGAATATTTGGTTTGGCCGTCGATGATGATGCATGGCCGGGGTAACCATATGATTTTTTGCGCTTCGGGTTATCGTAATGGATCCACTTTTCATCACCAGTGACAATGCGATGCAAAAAACCCTTCCGTTTTTGCCGTTCGAGCAGCAGTTCGCATGCAAAAAAACGGCGCTCGACGTCTCTCGGCTTCAGCTCATACGGCACCCAATGTCCTTGCTTTTGGATCATTCCGAGGGCTTTTATACGATGGGAAATGGCTTGTTGTGTCACTCCCAATGAATCTGCGAGCTCTTGTTGAGTTTGACACGAGTCTTCATTGAGTATTGCCTCCAATTCAGCATTCTCAAACTTTTTCACTTGGCCCGGCCGCTCTTTGTCCTCAACGTCAAAATCACCACTTCTAAACCGCACAAACCATCTCTCGCACGTTGAAACCGATGGAACATGACTCGGATAAGCCTCGGAGACCAATCAATGTGCTTCAGCAGCACTTTTCTTCAAATTAAAGAAGTAAATTAAAACTTCCCGCAAATGCTGTTTTGTTGGCACGAAACTCGACATATTGAGAGCTCAAAAAAACTATGAATTTGACACTGCGACAAATTGACACATACTGAAAATTAAAGCTATAAGACGTAGCTTTGACATGAACATAGTCACAGTACTGCCTGATGCGTATAGCGTTAGTAACGCCATCTGTTATCAATCCCGCATTTTCAATTTGTACCCCCAATAAAATAATAAATAATTGTACTGGGAAGAAATTTAAACGGATGTACTGATTCGTATCATCAGTATGTAGTGTAAATGTGTAAAAGTGTAAAAGCGTATAAGTGTAAGAAAAGTAAAAGTGTAAAAGTGTAAGAAAAGTAAAAGTGTAAAAGTGTAAGAAAAGTAAAAGTGTAAAAGTGTAAGAAAAGAAAAGTGTAAAAGTGTAAAAGTGTAAAAGTGTAAAAGTGTAAAAGTGTAAAAGTGTAAGAAAAGTAAAAGTGTAAAAGTGTAAGAAAAGTAAAAGTGTAAAAGTGTAAGAAAAGTAAAAGTGTAAAAGTGTAAAAGTGTAAAAGTGTAAAAGTGTAAAAGTGTAAAAGTGTAAAAGTGTAAAAGTGTAAAAGTGTAAAAGTGTAAAAGTGTAAAAGTGTAAAAGTGTAAAAGTGTAAAAGTGTAAAAGTGTAAAAGTGTAAAAGTGTAAAAGTGAAAAAGTGTAAAAGTGTAAAAGTGTAAAAGTGTAAAAGTGTAAAAGTGTAAAAGTGTAAAAGTGTAAAAGTGTAAAAGTGTAAAAGTGTAAAAGTGTAAAAGTGTAAAAGTGTAAAAGTGTAAAAGTGTAAAAGTGTAAAAGTGTAAAAGTGTAAAAGTGTAAAAGTGTAAAAGTGTAAAAGTGTAAAAGTGTAAAAGTGTAAAAGTGTAAAAGTGTAAAAGTGTAAAAGTGTAAAAGTGTAAAAGTGTAAAAGTGTAAAAGTGTAAAAGTGTAAAAGTGTAAAAGTGTAAAAGTGTAAAAGTGTAAAAGTGTAAAATTGTAAAAGTGTAAAAGTGTAAAAGTGTAAAAGTGTAAAAGTGTAAAAGTGTAAAAGTGTAAAAGTGTAAAAGTGTAAAAGTGTTAAAGTGTTAAAGTGTTAAAGTGTTAAAGTGTAAAAATGTAAAAGTGTAAAAGTGTAAAAGTGTAAAAGTGTAAAAGTGTAAAAGTGTAAAAGTGTAAAAGTGTAAAAGTGTAAAAGTGTAAAAGTGTAAAAGTGTAAAAGTGTAAAAGTGTAAAAGTGTAAAAGTGTAAAAGTGTAAAAGTGTAAAAGTGTAAAAGTGTAAAAGTGTAAAAGTGTAAAAGTGTAAAAGTGTAAAAGTGTAAAAGTGTAAAAGTGTAAAAGTGTAAAAGTGTAAAAGTGTAAAAGTGTAAAAGTGTAAAAGTGTAAAAGTGTAAAAGTGTAAAAGTGTAAAAGTGTAAAAGTGTAAAAGTGTAAAAGTGTAAAAGTGTAAAAGTGTAAAAGTGTAAAAGTGTAAAAGTGTAAAAGTGTAAAAGTGTAAAAGTGTAAAAGTGTAAAAGTGTAAAAGTGTAAAAGTGTAAAAGTGTAAAAGTGTAAAAGTGTAAAAGTGTAAAAGTGTAAAAGTGTAAAAGTGGAAAAGTGGAAAAGTGTAAAAGTGTAAAAATATAAAAAGTGTGAACGAAACTTGCTTTTAAGTTCGTTTATTTTTCGTGTTTTTCATATTAATTAAGGCAAATTGTTGACGATTTGTATCATTTTTAATCCAGGAGAGTTTAAAATGTTAGGTATAAATAAAAAATGGTTGAACTTGAATGAAAACGAATTGTATGCATTTATGGGTGGTCTGTTGTTTACTGCTAGACATTTAAAATAGAACAACAACAACTACAGAAGTTCTTGAATCCTTTGTACGGATCGCCAATTTTCAAAACCACAATGGGTCTTTCTCGTTTTGGCGAAAAAATGGCGGATAAGCTCTGCCCCATTCGTGATGTATTGAAAGCCGTAAACAAAAATCTGGACAGGTATTACATACAATCAGAAAATTTGACAATTGATGAACAACTGATCCTCGTTGCTCATTTATTCAGTACATGCTCAAGTAAACCGGATAAGTACGGCATACAAATTTGGTGGATTTGCGAATACAAAACTGCATAGTCACTAATGGGCATACCATATACAGGCATGGAAAGCAATACCAGAGCGCATGGTTTAGCGCAAAATATTTGTTGATCGTTCGTTTCGACACGCCACTTTATCGAACAAATGGGAATAATTCAATGAATAACTGCTTTAAAAGTATCGAATTGGCAGAAAGCTTATTATGGAATGGATTGATGTTGGTTGGAACGTTGCGAAAAAAACACAAAAGATGCATCCGTGCAGAATTTTTACCAAAAAAAAAAACGAGAGAAAAAGGATCAACACTATTTGGATTCAAAAAGTCATTAACAACAGCATCACTTGTTCCTAAACCTGGAAATGCTGTTTTTAAGCATTTTTGTTAAAAAAAATGCTATATGGTTTCGGTTTGCCGTCGGTCCGTCTGTCCGTCTGTGTCTACGATAACTTGAAAACGGATAGAGATATCAACTTAATTTTTTCACTAAAAGTTCAAGCAATTCATGGGAACGTGCCCTATTGATTTGGACATTTCTGTGTTCAGGGTGTTTGGAGATATGAAGGGTTTTGTTAACCCCCCTCCCTAAAATTGAAAGATTTTTTTTTTAATTTTCCATACTATTTTGATTTTATAGAGCATGTGAATGTGGAATAAAAATATAACCCGTGTGGATGGGGGTTTGTGTGGATAGTGTGGTTATGGGGGTGGTAGGAGTAGTAGAATGGGGGGTGGAGGGGGCGGATGGGATGAGGTGTTTTGGGTTTGGTGTGGGAATTGGGATTTGATGGATGAGGGTTTGTGTGGTGTGTGTGTGGGAGAGAGGATGGAGGTGATGTTGATATGGATAGTGTGGTATAGGGTAGTGCGGGTGAGATGAGTTTTAGGGGTTGGATAGTGGGTGGCGGGTGGTAGTAATTTTAAGGTGTGGTGGTTTGCGAATGATTTGGGTCGGTTGAGTTACGGTGGATTGAGGTTGGTTGGGCTGAGTGTAAATAGGTTAGGTGGGTGTGGGAGATTGTGGGTGGGTGTGGGTGGGTGTGTTTTTTGAATTACGCAAATCACACATCACATTTTTATAGGCAACAAAAATGCTTATAGAGTTCGGTTCCGAACCTTTCCCATCTTTTTTTTGTCATCTATGCACCACAATGCCGAAATTATAGTTGAAAGCGATGAAAAGCCAATATTAGCCATAAATAAATATTATAGTGGAACAAAGTGAGGTGTCGATACCCTTGATCAGATGGTTCATGAATACATGATAAAGAGAAAGACGAGATTCTTCTAAATGTATCAAATATCGCAGCATGCGTTATATGGTGTAAAAAATTTCATAATTGGAATTCAAAAAACTCAAATAAAAGAAATTTGTTTCTAAGGGGTCTAAGTGAGGAATTAACTACACCACTGATAAAAAAACGGGCCAATAATCCAAAACTTCAAACCGGGAGTCGCCAAGCAACATCGAAACTATTGAGACATGTAGAAGACATCGGTGACGAAGTTGCGGGTCCAAGTTCGTTAAATGAAACTGTCAAGAGTTGGAGATGTCACTTGTGTGTCCATATGTCAAGTCAAGAATGTAAAAACAGTCTTGTATAACCTACTAAAAGAGTGTGTGCCATTGCACATCAACAAGTCAATGTCTTCGATGTAGCGGTAAATGGATTCTGCATGAGGTATGGTATGCCAAAAGTAAAGCAAATTCATTGCCAATTTTGTATTGAAACAGATAGAAAACGCGGAGATGGGTGTCACTGCTCCAGGTCCACCCTCTCCCCCAACAGAAGAAAATAAATCAAATGTCAGATACCTCAAGTCAGGCTCATATCAATTTCCAACAGGAATAGCTTCCATTACAAAAAAAGCTTGCCATACTAGAGTGACACCCTTAACGTACCTGGTCTACATACAGAAATAGATTAAATTTAACTGCTAGTATTAGGTGTAAAAATAAGTGTTTCCTCGTTGATTAAATGCTCGAATAATGGTGACCTACATCCATATGGCACAATTACTATCAACTCAAAAACTGTGAGTGGCCTTTAGGGCTAGAGTTATGGGTAGAGGAGCTATTGCTTGGGGCGAAATATATAAAAATTCATTCTATCATTTGGTTGAAATTTAACAGATCAATTTTTGTTTAAATTTTAACCTCATACAGCAAACTCTCCTTTTTTAACCGATGAACAAATCAACAAATTTTCCGAGTACTCGTAAGAGTTCTTCTAACAAACACGATTTTAGTTATTTACATAGAAAAGAACTTGATAATATTATAAAATCATTTCTGTCCTTTTTAAAAGAAGGGCTTGGTTCTTTCTTGCGAACAACGCTATATCCACATGACATAGAAATTTTAGAAGGGTGTACCTACTCCTCTTACCCAGTGTCGCCTGCGGTATATGAGGACCTTTTCGGAGAGATAGACGGAATGTTGGAATTGCAAGTGAGCAAAAGTCCATGGAGCTCCCCTGAAACTCTTGTCTAAAAAGCTAATGGGAAATCCCGGCTTGGTCTTGACACCCGCAAATTATTAGGTTCCAAAATGTTATTAAAAGGTACGGATCCAATCCATATAAAAGTCGGTTTGTTGGGAAGGTTAGCTGGAACCATGCTCTTGACCTAAAATATGCTTTCTGACAGATTCCTTTAACGGATTCTGCTAAAGAAAAAACACCAATTACTGTTCTCGGGCGGCCATTCTATCACTTCAAGGTGTACCGCACCTTAGGTTCACGCGCACGCCCATTGCCACGTCGGATTATATCAACCATCACGGTTGGCTCGGGAATGTTCATACACGCGAAGATTAAATTAGTATACTGAGTATATGCGTATGTTAATCAACTTACACATCAAAACATTCCAACACCAAGTGATGTTTTCTGTTAAATTTATAAGATCAGCAAAATTGTTGTATAGTTCAAAACAATACTTCCATTTGCTACTTATGTCCTAAAACACTACATTGATTAATTCTCATTTAAACTTACCACATTTAACTAGGGACAAATCCATGAACTTGTTTAACCACGGATTATTCGAGAAATCTTTTTTTGTTCTAAACGACTATATGTCTAAAAATTTATAAATTTGTCCCTATAAATTGAGCTAAATATCACGTTATCGAAATTGAAATTTAACGCAATAAACGAAATATATAAAATATAATGGTTTTATCGTTGAAATTCTCCATCATCACTTACCACCAAGTGACCATACCACACCAAACAAATTTCAAAACTTTTCAGCAACATATAAAATTTAATGAACCGATCTTAATTTGATGTGCATAAACATCAATATAATAAACATAAATACATATTCGAAAAATAAAATTACATATTCACGAAATATAATTAGAAATCAGTGTATGTATTTAGCATAAAACATATATATGTACGAGTATATAGTACGGTTAGAAAAATTTATGTACAGAGATAGGACGATAAATAAGATTCATCAAAGCTGAAAAATAAATCATAATTAAGTCAAAAAATAGTAGCAAAATAATTTCCAAACTATCCATCTATATCTTGTATCTATTTACATGTATGTAGCATATTCTGTGCATGATACATGATGAACATAAATCAATAACTATGTTGATAGAGACGACGTACACATACGCACGCACATCTTACATTTACACAATTTTGAATCGCATATTGCTTCGATTCGCATGCCATCGTTTTTAATGTCCTAATAAAAACCATATTGTGTCTCCTATTAAAATCTATTCAACACCCCAACAACCGGCACCAACAGAACAAAAAAAAATAAAAAACTGTTGATAATGTATTCATGTTTTTCGTTTTCAGAAAAATACTTAAAATTCAGGAAAATGTACCATCAATAAATACATAACACAATAATTTACATTTCGCATTACATACGATACGACTGAGTATAGAGCTACACAGACGACTACACATCACATACGATATACATATTTGTGTAATGTGTGTGTATGTATCGATGATGATAGTCTTATCCATTTTTGTAACATATTTTATGAAATTTTGTATATTCTGTGCACATACTACATGTGCATTGATGTTTATAATTTATGGTTAATTTATTATTAAAATTTATTTCAGTTTGTTGTTGTTGTATTATCCAAAATTTGATTTTTCAATTAAAATGTTGGTTGATATGATTTTTTTTTTGGTGCTTTCATTTTTATCATAGATATCTGGGGATAACAAAAACATAATTTCTCTTTTGCCCAGATAAGATTATTATAGAATTTTAGAAATTTATGGTCTATATAACTCAATGATTTATTTTTTTATGTGGTTTTATATCAACCATCAATTTGGATCCATTTATTTATGTGGATTTATATAGCACACCATAATATTATATATGAATGTATGGATTTTGTGTGTGTGTGTGTATATGTATATATACGAATTTGCAATTAGTTGAAATAAATTTAATTAAAAATATTTTTGGTGAAAATCGAAATTAAATTATTGAGCTGGTGGTGTATTGGTGATATTTTCTAATGAATGCTGATTAGTTTAGTATTCACCGCTCCGAGTATGTTTATCTTAAACATTGTGCCCATCAAACGTTTAAAAAGCACCAAATTTTGAAATGTGTTACATCCAAATTAAACTAGAAGCCACAATTTTTCAAAAACAAGTAGAAACCGAGAGTGGATCAACAATACACATTCAGACTATTGTGGCAGCGTTCACGATGTAGTGATACTGACCAGGTGATAGGCACTGCTCGATTTAAACCACAACCTATTTTTAGATGATTGAGTTAAATGCTTGATAGAGCAGTGCAAACTAGTTGATCAAGAGTAATTTTCTAGAACATTTTCACCTATAATAAATAGTAAGGTTGGCATTAATAAAGCACTGTGACCTGTTAGTATCCCAGGTGCCATATTACTTGACCCTTTGTCGTGCAGATATATTTTTAATTTACAAAGGAAGACAAGAAGAGATATGGAAAAACATAGAAATCTGCATAATGGTCACCCTGAGTATAGCGAATGCATTTACCATGGCAAGATTGGACTGGAGGTTAAAAAAATAAGATTTTTAAGATAAGTACCGTGTGAAGATTTGGTTTCGTTTTTTTGTCAGAATGGGTGAAGATATGAAAATTGTGGCACGAGTAATTTAATGACGATATTAAATTACTTTTACTTAAAAATATACTGATTTGTTTAATAAGCCTTGGTAGAAATCTTAATTGCTTAACGTACAAAATTTGTATTAAATAATGGGTGTAATTGTTGTTGTCCGACTTTTTTACGACAAATCTGCTTAGATCTCAAATATGCAACTTTTAATATTTTTAATCAAAAATCATTATTCCTGCTTAAATTTCAGAAAACCTTCAAGGGCCAAACCTTGTTAAAAATTTAATCTTCATCGGCAAACATTCAAAAAGGTAGTATAAAGTTTAGTATGAAGTTTAATTTCGAATAGTCTGGACTATAGAGATGCCGCATTTTGGTGAAATATTTTTTTTATCGAAATTAGTCATTCTGGTAAAATTTGAAATTCGATCTAAACAAATGTTGTTTGTAATTTTGTTTTTCGTTTGAAGCTGTCACTTTCGGTTTCGTCCAAAAAACACTGAAATCTTCCGATTAATTTAAAAAGCTTAAATATTAAGTTCACCACGATCAGTCAATCCGACTGAGCTATACAGGATACATACATTTAGTGACAAAATTCTCCGTCAGTCTAAATTCTCATGATTTCTGTACAAAAAAAATCGAGGTCAAAAATTGTCATGTATACTCAACTTTATTTTACTTCGTGAAAGAAAGTAAACATTTTTTTTGTCACAAAACGTCCTTTTCGCTTAAATTTTGGAAACATGATCTGGGCGTTGTCGCAAATTTAATAGAGAATATTTTTTGGTTTATAATCCTTTTTCTCGTAAATGATATACTTTTCCCAATATGGTCAAACAACAAAAAAGCTCCTATTCCTTTAAAGATGAAACGACTAATACGTTCAGCCGTTGTGCACTTATATTTCTACCCTGCTTTTTCACAGCAGGGTAGCAGTGGTAGCAAGGAAGTGGTAGCATAGAAGGATTACAGGAACACGATGATGAGTCCTTGATACATTTCACCATGTAATTTGTGTTGGCTTTGTCGAATATAGTTCAAGTTGTTGGCTTCAACTTACGACTAACAGTCAACCAACAAATGCTGAGTTATACTACCAGCATTCATGATTGAGTTGAATTCATTGCGAATAGTTGTTTAGGCGACTTTATATTGAAATATCGACACGTTTTCTTAATTCGATTTGCCTGCACTCCGGGATATGATTTGCATTTCAAGTTCAGTTGCCAACCGACTTATTGCTAGAGGTAGAATAAAGCATAGGTCATTGGTTTGGGCTAAGAATATTAATTTGCACAAACTGTAAACTGCAACTGATAAAAACGGTTGTCACGTTCAAACGGAGTCTCTCCATCCTCCTAACAGTGATATCGTTTCGAAAATTTTATGTAGAATTGCGGGTGAGTAATTTGTCTGCGTGAAGTCAGCAATGTACAGTTGTGCATATTCCCAGGTTTGTTGGATGGGACAATCTAAGTGACTAATTTAGAAATATATCCCACCGTCAATCTTAAAGACATATGACCGGGAATGTTTAGAATTTCTGCTCCCATTGAAGCGAAGTTGACCACATTATTCACAGATCAAATTTGCTTTCGAAAATGCCAATATTTGTCAGTGACTGGCTGGATTTGCGTGAAGGTCCTTCAGGAAATCTGAGTATGTTGTGAGTTAGTATTTTTTGCGTCCGTAGCTTCGTCATTGTAGATAACGTCGACAATCTAGGAAATTATATTTAAAACTCAATTTTCTCATTATTTCCTCTTTACATTACTTTTTACGTTAGCTGTTCTGATAAAATTGCTGGATAGCTTCTCACTGGGTGTAAAGGGAGGCGGTTTTATAACCGTCCCCGCTAAACGTTATTTCAATCTAGTTTGCATGCCCGATTTAACCTAGCATCCAGTTCCACCATATTTTTCGGTTTCATCCATACCTAGTGCAGAATCAATTTGACAAAATAAATTGTTTCTGTGAATGTTTTCAAATTTAGCGGCACTGTTACTGCGGCGTGCTCAGTCCGACCAAAATGATAAAAATTATCATGAGATTTTTTTTTTCTCTAAAAACTGCACTTCGTATAATTTTATGTCAAAACCGAGAGAACAACCAAACCGAAACAAAATAATTATAAATTAGTTTTGTACGTTAAAATACGCTTGTCATAACAAACAATTTAATACCTAATTTTAAAAGTGATGACTGCCACTACTTCGGACACTATTCACATCATGTGCATATGAAATGTACCTCCTAATTGGTGAATCTCTCACTAAATGTCACCAAAATCGTATCCTCTCATCACAAAAACAAAATTTAAGGATGATATGTATGTTCAAAAATTTTGACAGCCAGAACCAATTTTTGTTTGCTTTTTTTGTGATAAATGAATGCATTTTATGGCTAAACGTTTTGTGACTGAACCTTAGGATTTTAGTTTAATTCAACCTGTTTTATCAGTTTGACCAAATGCTAGTAGATATCAACATAATACTCGGTGCAAAAACTACTTATTTAAAAGCCTCAGCTGAATCTGCAATATTCCATTCTCTCGGCCCAATTGTTCAGTACATTTTCAACCGTGTCAGCCTCTATTTCATCAATAGTCTCTTTAATTGCGTCTTGCAAAGCCTTAATACCCTCTGCAACCGGTGTGAAGTTTTTGGACACTTTAATTTTTTGGACACTTTTATAATTTGGACAGAAATTTACGCGAGTGTCCAAAAATAATTTTTTTAGACATAAGTAATTTCGATTTTGGGTAAATATTTGCACACGTGAACATTTCTAAAAAATGTAAATACAAAAAAAAAAATTGTTTATAAAAAAGATCAAAAATTTTGTATTTCATATATGTATGGTACATACATATTAAATTTTAAAGAAATTTAATCATCAGGAATATATATTATGAATTTTTGTATGAACGGATGTCGTTGTAGCTTATGGTAAATTACACAAATCTCAGAAATTGGCTCCCATAGTGGCTATATAGGTTTGAATGGGGATACATTATGGAATTGAAATCACCTAGTGCCGATCGTATCGATATTTTGTTAACGATACCAAGTATATTTACTGGTATCGATACTATTTAATACGATACTAGTATTTATTTTTGGAGAGAAGTCGAGACAAACACATAAACAAATTTAAAATCAAAATATTACATAATATACATTACACTGAGAGTGAGAGAATATCATATTTATTTTGTAAACCTGAAATTTTATTTTATTTTGTGTTTTTTAACATATTCAGGCATTTGAATATACACAATATGCAAGAAATTAAATTTTAAATTGTACTTAAACCGAACGTGTTAATATTTTTAATTTTCGTTTTTCATAGGAAAGAGAAAACTATTGTCAAATATTATTGAGTTTGAATTTGTTAGATAAGGAAAGTAGTTTGTTTGTCTTATTTTTGCGGTAAATAATACATTATTGTAGTGGTGTATATAACATATTTCATAAACGTTCATCAATCATCATTAATCGCTTGCATTGTTATTATGCTATTTTTTTCTATTTTTAATTCGCGCTACGGATAATAAAATTTAAACATTAAATAATATGGCACCACCGGGAGGAAAAAGTGATGTATGGAATTATTTCAAAAAAATTGATTCAGTATCTGCGTCTTGTAAAATATGTTTAAAAAAATTGAAAACAAGTGGGAACACATCAAATCTTAAAAAACATTTGAATTGTCATCCGAATAGGTAAGTTAAACAGTTTATTATTTTTTGTCGCATATAATTGTTGGGTAAAATAATTGTTAATCGAAAAACTTTGTATTAAATTGTAGTTTCATATTATTCAATTTGTAATTCATCATGTAATTCAATTTGTTTTGCATCCGTTTATTCGTATTTCTAGTTCAAAAACTAGCGATTTAAGAAGTGCCAGTGGAAGTAAAAGAGGTTTATCAAGTGACACTGACACTACTGATGATAGTCTTATAATCACTGAATTATCATGCTCAAGAAATTCAGTATGCAATAAATCTCACGAAATCGTTAAATTAACACCTCCAGCGCCGTTAAATAAATAAAATTAAATAAAATTAGCACCTCCAGTGCCGTTAAATAAAGAAAACTCGGGAACGAGCAGTTCAAATCAGTTAACAATTCGCGGGTCACTACAAAGAATGGCCTCATATTCAGGTAACCTGTTTAGTGAAACATCTTCACTCAATCTATTTAAATTTTATAGGTGTTTTAAAAGTGTTTCTAATAATAACAACATTTTTCAGAGGGTGGAACGAACCATCAAATGCTTGTCAAGCATCTTATTTACTTTATTTGTGCTGATAACCGTCCGTTCGAAGTATTAAACGGAAAGGGTTTTCGTCGTTTAATTAAAGCTTTTTCACCAACTTTTAAAATACCTTCGGTAGAAACTTTGAAACGTCGACTAGACGATGTGTATGATCTTGCTTGTCTCAAATACGAAAAAAAAATTAACGATGGTAATATTGAATTTTATGCTTTGACATGCGATATATGGTCGGATATGATGTCCACACGAAGTTTTCTAGGAGTAACCGTACATTTTGTTGAAGACGACGAGCTAAAATCTAAAATTCTTATTACAAAACCATTAGTAAATCGACATACATCAAGAAATATTGCAGATCACTTAAAAGAAAGTTGCGAAAAATTTAAATTAAAAAAAGAAAATATTGTGGCAATAGTAACCGATAATGGCAGTAATGTAGTTGGTGCCGTAAATATATTTCTAGATTCAACTAAACACCTGGTTTGCTTTGCGCATAAAATTAATTTGGTAGTTCAAAATGTAACAAGCCAAGAAGAAGTAAAAAAATTAATTCTAAGAGTACGGGACACTGTAAAGTTTTTCAAAAACAGCGTTGTCCAAAGTGATCTCCTTAGAGCCAAACAAAGCAATACTAATACGCCGTTGAAATTGATATTAGACGTAGCCACGAGATGGAATTCGACACATTATATGTTAGAGCGATATGTCAAGCTACGAAATATTGTAAATGAGATTATGCTGGAGAATACAAATGCGCCAGATATATTGACCGGGTCGGAATTTAATTTAATTCAAAATATGATTTTAATCTTGCATCCTTTCGATTATGTTACTAAAGATATTTGCGGTGAGAACTACGTGACTACCAACAAAATAATTCCATTATTATATTGTCTTCGGGAACAGATAAATTGCGTAAAAGGAAATATCGCTGGAAAATTGTTCGTCGAAACATTGAAAGAACGTGTTTTCAAGGAGCTAAACTACCGATTTGGTCAAATAGAATACAACCCTATTATGGCAATTTCAACAATTCTCGATCCTCGGTTTAAAAATATAAATTTTCAAGATGACATGGCCTGTAATCGCGCTATTTGTTCTTTGAAGAAAATATTAAAAGCCTCTAACACTGCAACTGGCACATCGTCATCTGAATCAAATGAAGAGGATGACCAGCCGAGCCCCTCCACCTCATACGATTTTTGGAATTACCACAAAAAGTTGGCCCACGGGCGCCGTAAAATTCGTGATGACAACCATGGAGATGAAGATGAAATGAATCTTTATTTGGCTAATCCAGTTTGCCCACTTAAGTCAAACCCACTAATTCAATGGGAAGAAATGAAAACAGTTTTTCCATTATTATATGGTCTCGCCAAAAAATATTTACCCGGCACTTCAGTACCTTCAGAGAGGCTGTTTTCCAAAGCTGGGTTAATTTTAACAGAAAACAGAACAGACTGATGGGCAGTAAAGTAGACAAACTACTCTTTTTATCCGATTGCACCGATGAAGATTGGAGTTGGAGTTCATAAATACCAAATTAATTTGATATTTGTAATTTTTTGTGACACATAATTTTTCTGAATAAATAATAATAAAAAAATAAAAATTTTGCTTTATTTTACAATGAATTACATCGAACGCCTCTACAAAATATAAATAAAATATGTCGTAACTGCCTGTGTTCCTATTTTTTTAAATAGTACTCGATACTTACTAGTATCGATACTTTTATGCCGATACTACTACTGGCATCGATACTCGTATTACGATACCGATACTGATTACTGAGTACTAGTATCGATACTTTGGATTTGATACCATATCCCTACCTATAGTGGCTATAAAGGTTTGAAAGGAGATACATTATGGAATTGAAATCATATAATGTAATTTCGAAATGAACCGTAGGGCTCTCGTAGTCACGTGTATCATTTCATCTTCAAATTAATTTATTTTGTGGGCGGAGTTTATTAAATCATACTCCTATATCTGTCGATCGAAATTTTTTTTTTCAAATATATAATTTCTAGATTAATAGCGTTGTTAGCTTTTGTTCTCACAGCAATTTTGATTGTGGGTTTTTCTTTTTTTAATGGTCGTGTCCAAGATCAGCTAAGATAGACTGTTTTTTTAAGAATAAACGCATAATTTGATATATTAATAATATATAATATATATATATATATATATATATATATATATATATATATATATATATATATATATATATATATATATATATATATATATATACACTCAAAAAAAAATATTGTTCACCACAAACAATTTTACCAGCTAACAATAAATTTCACCAATCACATTTAGGACAAATTCTAGAACTATATTTACTATAAATATTATAATTATGTATAACAAATATTTTGTTAGCTTTACAAAATATTAAATGATTCAGAGAAACGAGAAATTTTTTGATACAATTATTAAAATTATTTAAGACAAATACTTTTCGATTGTTTGTAGTTATATGAAAAAAGTTATTTTTGGTTTAAACAATTATTATTTTATATAAATTATATAAATAATTACCACAAATTACTTTTATATCAGTAGGAAACAAGAAAAATTATTTAAATTATTTGATACAAATGATTTTCGTTTATTTTAAATAGAAGCTGTTGTTAGTTTAAACA
This sequence comes from Nephrotoma appendiculata, assembly GCA_947310385.1. Lineage (NCBI taxonomy): Eukaryota > Metazoa > Arthropoda > Insecta > Diptera > Tipulidae > Nephrotoma > Nephrotoma appendiculata. The sequence goes on along the minus strand of OX371225.1, from coordinate 282,923,459 downwards.
TTGTATTGTTCGACGTAAATTGGATTAATACTTACCGTAGTTTGATTTTATAATACGCAGGAGATATTGTTCGGAATCAATAATGTTTTATACCAAATTATCAGAGTGGTGGTACCTATATCGGATTCTAAAATGTTCATCGCAGTATTTGGTCAATTCTTCTGAATTTTTCAGTTCGTTTCAGCTTTTGTTGGTCTCAATGCAAACGCAAATTCTAATAATTCTAAATGAGACTGACATTAGCAGTTCTATTAATTTGAAATGTTTGGACAAATCTGAAAATCAGTGAAAGATTAATCGAAAAAATAATTTTTAAATACAAACAAATGCATATTTTTTAAATAGTAAATTAGGTTTTATTTCAGATATTGTTTACAGCAATATTATTTTTAAAATTAATCAAGTTAAATATATTTTTACTAACAAGTTTTTGAGAGTATAAAGACAGAAATACATTAATTTTTTTACAAAATATAATTGCAAATTTGGGTCGAAAGTAACTAACTTATAACTAGTATAACTTAATATAACTTTTAAATAAACACTTAACAATTCACTTTTAAACTTATTTTAATTTTATCAAAACACTTTTATATTTTAAATTAATAATTTTATATTTTCAGTTTATAAATCAACCTTACACAACACGATACTTAGAAAATGGAAAATATTTTACAACGCGTCCTAACGGAATTATTTTCACAAATCTTGTTGCACACAAAAATTAATTTTTACTCACACATACTAAGTATTTGCAGAAAATGCTCAATTTTTTTATTATTCACGTAAATAATCTGAGTATTCATGAGAAAATATTTTATCGTTTAGCTGTATTACTTATACAACAAATAATAAGTGTTTCATACAAACACTTTTGATATTTAACGAAAATATTTAAATGTTTCCCGTCAATATTAAATTTTAGAATTATTTCTTGTTAATACTTATTTGCGCGTAGTGTTTCTAGGCAATGATTAACATTTAATTTAGACATTATTTGTTTCATACAAGTAGTAGTTACTTATTAAAAGCACTACAACATTTCTGATAAATATCCACCAAATAATCTTTTTTTTCAGTGTATATATATATATATATAGGTTCAATAAACATTTAATTGTAGCATTTATTTTTTTGAAATAATGGCCAGAGTACAACTGAAACTCCTACTGAAATGTAGCGAATGTCACAAATACTAATCATTATCAGAATATATTTTGTAGCCATAAATTAGATCATAAAACATTGATTTTTGAAATCTCCATTCCTGGCATACGCATCCCAAAATTATACTGACCATTTCTTCTCAACCTACCAATGTTAAACCTTTAAACATCTCTTTAGAAATTTTTTTGTAGGCGTAACATTACATTTTTTTAAACCAAAAAGAAAAGAGAACAACCAAATAATATTCGAGTACAATAATATAATGCCCGACTACAAACGAAAAATAGCGAAGAATGGAAATTTAACTTCGTTAATCGTAAGGTTAAGAGAAATTGATAAAATTGGTTATGGTAATTTTAGGATGCGGCATCAATAACAATTAATTGTAAGTTAGAAACGCGATAAATTAAATATTAATGCTCGTTGTTGCTGCAATATTCAATACAATTTAGTAGGTATTTCCTTGTACTTCGCCCACTGTTGTTAAGTAACATCGAATTAATGCAACTATGACCAACCGGTTTTATGATAACAAACATATACACCATAGGTGTTATATGTATAAATATATACCTGTGTTTTGATGTATAGTATACGATATTCTGATGTAAACGATCTGCTTCACACCATATTATATAGGTCCAATAACATAAAATTGTTTTGATTTCTTAAAAATGTAATATTTAGCTGATCTTGAGCAGGGCCATAAATGAAGGAAAACCCTCAAAGAAAAATTGTAGCGGCGACGTACATTACTAACGCTACATATGTTGCAACTAATATATTTGAATCGAATTTTCCGATAAATCCGAAAAATAAAAAAATTACTTGCATGAGCTGAATTTCAATAAGGAGTAATCTTTTCAAAATGGCATTAGGTGATTTCAATTTCATAATGTATCCCCATTCAAACCTATATAGCCACTATGTGAGCCAATCTCTGAGATTTGTGTAATTTACCATAAGCTACAAAGACATCCTTTCACTCAAAAATTCGTAATATTCCTGATGATTAAATTTCTTTAAAATTTAATATGTACAAATGTACATACATATATGAAATACAAAATTTTGATCTTTTTTATTAACAATTTTTTTTGTATTTACATTTTTTAGAAATGTTCACGTGTGCAAATATTTACCCAAAATCGAAATTACTTATGCCTAAAAAAAATGTTTTTGGACACTCGCGTAAATTTCTGTCCAAATTATAAAAGTGTCCAAAAAATTAAAAGTGTCCAAAAACTTCACACCGGTGCCTCTGCGTGATAAGCATAATATTTAATCTTGACAGCTCCCCGTAAATAATAGTGCAACGTAGTCACTTCGCTGCTTCTAGGCAGCCAGTTGACAAGGCATTTTCGGTTTATAATGCGATTTTCGAAAATAGAGTGAAAAACGAAGATTTTATCGTTGGCTGTGTAGGCAGTGGCGCCATCTTGTTGAAACCAAATATCGGCCAAGTCTTCCTCTTTAATCATAAAGCTAATTTCCGATAACAACAATAGGGCCCCACCGAAAAGTCTGATATTGCTATCAAATATTGCAGGGTTCTATTTAATGCCTCAAGAGAATGTTTATGAGCCATCATGATGAGCACACTGGATTTTCGTTATTATGAATGTTCAAAGGCAGCTGAATGTGCTTTCTTCCACCATCTAAAATAAACTAGCAGCAATGGGCACTCTTGCAAGTACCAGCGAAATGAGAAATATTTTGCATAAGCCACCGGGGCATGTGTGCGGCGCACACATAGCACACACGAAAAGCATGGCCCTGAGCACACATCAACAGACAGGATTGTGTTAAAAACAAGTTTTTACAAAACCAATGAAGAGAAAATTTTTCTGAGTGATGTTTTTGTGAAGAATTTTTTTATGAAAATTTTCGATTTTAATTTTATGAGTTTCTCTGGCTTTCTCTGTTTTAATTTTTCGAATCATTGTGCATCATGAAAGACTGTTAAAACTGGTCTTATTTTCAAAATCAATGAAGATCGCATATTTTAAGAGCTTGTTTTTTTAAATTTTTAATTTACAAATAATTTTTCTTGACACAAATATTTAATATTGTGATACACGTGGATGGATCAAAATTCAAATTTCAATTAAGAAAAATTCGTTTCAGTTGTGCATCTAAAGAGGAGAAAGGATATTAAGGCGCTCCTTCAAAAGTTAAGTCAATTTCAAAAACAAAACAAAAAATCTATTTTGCTTGCCAAACTTCGTTTTATTATCATTAGCACACGTTACATTGTTTTCGTATTTTTTTTTGAGTTTGTTTATGAAGTAAAGGAAATTTTGTTTCTCTTCTTTTTTATGGTGGTGTTTTTTGTTTGTTTACGAGATTATTTTTTTGCTATAGTTGTATTAGTTAGTTTTTGTTAATTATGTATTATTAACACACATTATTGTCAATCATTCGACAAGGTTTTGAAATGCACAACATTTTGAAATGCAATAATTGTAGAGGCTAACGGCTTCGATAACTCTCACGGGCACGCGGGAGGTCGCTGCGCTCCCCCCGCTTAGCCCTCCGAGGGGCTTTAGATTTGAACTTCGGGGGACGTAGGAGCCGGGATCAGCAAACATGTCGCACTGCGTGCCGCACGTAGGAGCGGATTATATAGAATCTATTAATGACGTCAAAAACCCAAACGTTCTTTTCAGGACGACCAAAAATATATTTTATTAAAAGAACGTATTTATATAATTCCAATGTTGAAAATTAAATTTTACAATTATTGATTGTGAAATGGTCAAATTCAATTGAGCAGGCCCAATTCCAAAAATTCTAGAAACAAAAAAACAGAAAAAAGAAAAAGAAAATAAAAAACGGGATTTGGCAAGCAAAATAGATTTTTTTTTTGATTCTAAAATTGAGTTAACTTTTCAAGGAGCGCCGATATTAAAGCAATTGTTTTATGTTCAGCATGTGATGTGTCCTAAAGTTTAGCGTTATTTGATGGAATTTGATCTTAGTTGTACTACCCACTATACTATTTGCTTTATTGACACCAAAATTCGTAAATTTGGTCGTTTTTCGACCTACTGGTATTTCAAGTATATTTAGTTTATTACACTAGTAAAAATTATACATTTCAATGTTTCCAATTAGTTTTCAAATTTATCTTTATTCATATCAAACTTCCGCATCACGACTACATAAAACGACAATGAATATGTCAAACTCGATAAAAGCCAAATGTCCATTAATATTGCATGAACAATCTATCAATTAAATCGAGTACAAAGAAAGAACGGAACACAAACAACCTTAAACATTCAATATCACGTGTCAACCGATTATTTCGAGATACGATTCGGCTCCCCCAACGGGTATTGTACACAAAATTTATACACACCAAAAATCGAAAAGATATCATAAAATATTGCCCAAAGTAAACAAAAATGTCCAAATCCATAAATTCTATTGTAATAAAAATAATATTAAATGTAACTACTTACGATTACATACAACTATTAACCAAAAAAATGTAATTTAAAATTCTCCGTACTAAATTATGCAATTACCAAAGCGTGTACGTATTCCGTTTACGTATCCAAACTCGTAAATAGGACAAGCATAATATAAAATATGTCAATTTAATGTGTTTACATTTATGTATATATGTTTGTGTGTGTGTACAATATATATAAACAGTTATCATTTTTAATTAAAAATTATATATTATACATAATTAGATAAATATTTTATGTATTTTATTCATGACTCGAAATAATTTTCGTTTGAAACAAATAAACGCACATCGTTAAATTAAAAAGGAAAAACTTTTGATGTTCGTCTTATAAACTTTTACTTGTGCTTTCTTTTGTAATTTTATTTGTGTGTGTGCTACGATTGCGAACGAACCCCTTTCAAATAAATATATCGATATTACGTTTTTTAATTGCGTGACTCAAATTAATACAAAGCGTAAAAAAAAACTTATAATTTTCGGTATTCCAGATCTTTACCGACATCTTCAGTTTGCTGTTAGTTTATGTGTTTGTTGTACTTTCGGGTTTTATAAAAGCACAAAAAAAAATTCCTAATTAATTGAATTTTTCATGGTAAACATAAATTGTAATAAAAAAAAAAGTTTTCTTTGTATATTTATATTTTGGCACAAGCGAGGTAAATCTATATGTGTATTTATATATATACATAAAAGGTAACCAATTACTAAACACAAGACTCTCGAAAATAATTCATATATAAACTGAAGTTTTCCGATAAAAACGTAAAAATAAAATTCTATATAATAAATAAATAAATAAATAAAAAGAAATCACCGGATGGTTAAGTCCTATAAATTACCTCCATAAAACGTGAAATGAAAGGAAAATTTTGCTTCTTTTTTTTGTTCTCGAGCTTTCTGTGAAAGTATATTTGGAAATCATGAAATTCATTTTCAAGAATTTAAAAAAAAAAAATCGAAATATAAAAATTTTCGTGATTAGGTATCCGCTGGTTTTATTGTCTGGCGTTTTTTTTTTTTTTGTTACCAGTTTGGGCCATAAACCGTGTTGTATATTATATGGGATATTTTTAAGTGGTGGCCATAACATATAAGCATTAAACGAATTTTAATATGATATGGTTTATTTTATGGCTGAGAATATTAATACAAACGTTTATGTTTGTGACGGATATATTACATATTTGAGGGAAATTGAAAGTACTTAGTTACGTATTAATCACTGCCTAGTAAAAAATATTCGAGTGATTCGTTAAGGGAACACCAACAATGAATATTTCTATCATTATTTAAGGTTCACTATGAAATTTAAATACGTTGAGTTATTTCTATAACTGCCTTAATCCGTTCTATAAATAATAGCATTCAAAAGTTGATGTACCACAATTATAGATCGTATATTGTAAAATTATATATGACGGAAACTTATGAGAGAAACAGACGTGCCGAAAAACGTTTGCGTTTAAATTGGAATATAGTACATACATTATTAAAACCAATCGTTAAAGCAATGAGTGTATAAAAAAAGGAATTTATCCCCAGGTGGTCCGTCAACTGCACAGTTGGCCAATCCACCCTCACAAGAGGGAGGCTCAATGGATTCTGGAGTGGGCCAATCATTGCAAAACCCATTTATACCAAGCACAAGTATCGCTATAGCTATCTATGAAATTGATGAAGATGAATTGGCGTATGAAACGAGTTTTATACGAAGGAAAATTAAAACTAAACGTCAAAACTAAAAACGAAAACCAGAATCTTCGCCTGAGGTGGAACAATCAATACAGAGCGTCAGAAAACCACAAACCCAATGACACAGTCATCTACGGTCCTAATGAAGAAAGCATGTGAAGTTATCCCAGGTTTTCATCCCAGGATTTTTTTTTATTATTACTTACACGCAACTATTATATTCCATCCCAGTTTTTTCATTTTATACCTCTATAAAACGATTTAAATTATAAACACAACAACAAAATATCCCATCCCAGTTTTCTCGTTTATTTGTTGTTCATGTAAAACAAATACTTGGAAATAATGTATTGTGTTTTGGCAACAGTAATTCTGTATATTTTAAATTCGAAATAGTAATACGCCATATTATAAGATAAAAATATTAAGGGTAACTTATAAAGAACTCCCCAGTGCCAGCAGTATGTTAGGATTGGCACAATCTTCCAGCTTCGATATGGCCCCATATAAATATATATGAAAATCGTCTATAAATTCCAGAACCTTCCTGGGCCGGAAACAGCGAATGATGTTTTGAGATGGTACGTAATTAAGTAATTGCTGACCAAGTGGCCAGCACCAGCCGTATGTTCAAATTTGAGAAAATGGCCAAGTTCCAGAATCTTAGGTTAAGTTAAATAAAAATTTGTATCTCTTAAGAAGTTCCTAGGCCTGAAATGGTTCTTTATGTTTACAGTTGGTAATGATACGGGTAAACTATGGTGAGCTCCCCAGTGCCAGCCGTATGTTAGGATTGGCACAATCTTCCAGCTTCGATATGGCCCCATATAAATATATATGAAAATCGTCTATAAATATATGGCTGGTGCTGGCCACTTGGTCAGCAATTACTTAATTACGTACCATCTCAAAACATCATTCGCTGTTTCCGGCCCAGGAAGGTTTTGGAATTTATAGACGATTTTCATATATATTTATATGGGGCCATATCGAAGCTGGAAGATTGTGCCAATCCTAACAAACGGCTGGCACTGGGGAACTCACCATAGTTTGCCCTTATCATTACCAACTTAAAACACAAAAAACCATTTCAGGCCTAGCAAGTTCTTAAGAGATACAAATTTTTATTTAACTTAACCTAAGATTTTGGAACTTGGCCATTTTCTCAAATTTGAACATACGGCTGGTGCTGGCCACTTGGTCAGCAATTACTTAATTACGTACCATCTCAAAACATCATTCGCTGTTTCCGGCCCAGGAAGGTTTTGGTAGTTATAGACGATTTTCATTTAAATTTGTATGGGGACATATCGAAGCTGGAAGATTGTGCCAATCCTAACATACGGCTGGCACTGGGGAGCTCACCATAGTTTGCCCTTATCATTACCTACTTAAAACATAAAGAACCATTTCAGGCCTAGGGACTTCTTAAGAGATATACATTTTTAATTAACTTAACCTAAGATTTTAGAACTTGGCCATTTTCTCAAATTTGAACATACGGCTGGTGCTGACCACTTGTTCAGCAATTACTTAATTACGTACCAATTTAAAAACATCATTCGCTGTTTCCGGCCCAGGAAGGTTTTGGAATTTATAGACGATTTTCATATATATTTATATGGGGCCATATCGAAGCTGGAAGATTGTGCCAATCCTTACAAACGGCTGGCACTGGGGAGCTCACCATAGTTTGCCCTTATCATTACCAACTTAAAACATAAAGAACCATTTCAGGCCTAGGAACTTCTTAAGAGATACAAATTTTTATTTAACTTAACCTAAGATTTTGGAACTTGGCCATTTTCTCAAATTTGAACATACGGCTGGTGCTGGCCACTTGGTCAGCAATTAATTAATTACGTACCATCTCAAACCATCATTCGCTGTTTCCGACCCAGGAAGGTTTTGGAAGTTATAGACGATTTTCATATAAATTTGTATGGAGCCATATCGTAGCTGGAAGATTGTGCCAATCCTAACATACGGCTGGCACTGGGGAGCTCACCATAGTTTACCCTTATCATTACCATCTGTAAACATAAAGAACCATTTCAGGCCAAGGAACTTCTTAAGAGATACAAATTTTTATTTAACTTAACCTAAGATTCTGGAACTTGGCCATTTTCTCAAATTTGAACATACGGCTGGTGCTGGCCACTTGGTTAGCAATTACTTAATTACGTACCATCTCAAAACATCATTTGCTGTTTCCGGCCCAGGAAGGTTTTGGAATTTATAGACGATTTTCATATATATTTATATGGGGCCATATCGAAGCTGGAAGATTATGCCAATCCTAACATACGAGTGGCACTGGGGAGTTCATTATAAGTTACCCTTAATATTTTTATCTTATAATATGGCGTATTACTATTTCGAATTTAAAATATACAGAATTACTATTGCCAAAACACAATACATTATTTCCAAGTATTTGTTTTATCTGAACAACAAATAAACGAGAAAACTGGGATGGGATATTTTGTTGTTGTGTTTATAATTTAAATCGTCATATAGAGGTATAAAATGAAAAAACTGGGATGGAATATAATAGTTGCGTGTAAGTAATAATAAAAAAAAATCCTGGGATGAAAAACTGGGATAACTTCACATGCTTTAATGAAGATACATAAGAACGAGTCACTGCTACCGAAACAGAGACCACTGTAACCAGTTAATACATTCAACGTAATCAACCAAGGGAAAATGCAGGAAAATCAACCAACACGTAAAGAGATACCACCTCCATCCATTAACATACTTAATGTTAGTGAATACGAAACAATTAAAAAAATAGTGAATCTAGTTCCAAACGATTAATATAAAGTCACTGCACTGAATAATAACGTTTGGAAAGTGAATGCACTTGAGCCAGAAACCTACAGAATGTTATCAAATCCAATCACCGCTCAAAACATCAAATGGTTCACCTATTTAAAGAAAGCTGACCAACCAATTAAAGTCATGGTCAGAGGGCTAACATCATACATACCCAAACGAAGAAATAATTGAGGAACTTAGCTAATATTAAAGAGAAAGGTCACTATAAACGCAAACGGCGAACGAGAAACAAACAACGTTGGCCTCCCCATTTTCAAGATAATATAGTGATAAAATCAGAGCCTCCTAAATATAAGAGCCGTAAGATTCCGCCATTTTTTTCCATGTGCTTTCCATAGAGGGGAAGCTTTTTGTACTTTTTCATACCAACCAGTGTATTTTAGTATTTTTTTAGAAGCTTTTTTGTATATAAAAACATAAATTCTTTGTTTGAATTTTCAATGTGAATGGTTCATTCAATATTCAGGAAAAGTATATTTTAATATTGGGCGCTTTCAGGTCCGCCAACTATTGGCATCATGATTAGTGAAATCATCGCCAAGTTTATTTGAAAATTTCATAGAGTTCAAAATTTCTATAACGTTGGCCGTGATTTTACTCAACATGTTGCCAACTGTTGAATGACCTGAAAGCGCCCATTGAGTCATATTATGTTGAGTTAACGCAAAAACATTTAAATTAGTCTAACACAATTTTTTTTTTTTTTGTAGAAACAAGAATTTGTTTATGTGTATGTAAAGAAAAAGTTCAGCATTGTTTTTCCAAAACAAACGTTCGTTAAAAAAGGCTTTTGGAGTAGCAATGTAATATGAGGATTAATGTGTTTTGGGTTCTATTTCAACATTGTTGATGACAAACTTCGAAAACTGTTTTTTCGTTACTTGTTAAAAATTTGATTTTTCATCGCAACAAATTCGCAGCCTATATTGTTTCATCCTGTAGTATAAACAAAAGAGAGCTTCACCAAATAAAAACATTATTATTTTATAAAGCTTTTCGCAATTACAAAACCAATCAAAAGATGTCACTAAGCATAAATTTAGAAAACAATATAGCGACAAAAAATTTAAAATTTTAAAACCCAAATGTTTGTTTCGAAAATTTAACAATTCATTTATGTAACATATACTGCCTTGGGCAATAGATTATTGAGATCTCCTGCAACTGAGAAACGCCACATCAGCGAATAAGATTGAAAAAAAAAATGGAAAAATAGTGACATTTTTCTATTATTGTTTTACAGCGCGCATCAACTATAGCTGCGTTTTTCTGAAATATGCTTTCGAGACCGCGATAAGATATAGGGATAATACAGGGAAATTTTTTAAAAAATTTTAGGGAAATTTTTTAAAAATTCGTACAACAACTTTCACTAACTTCACTTTATTTATTAACTGTCAGAAGTTTGTCGTCACAATTAATGGTGTAAAAGTTAGGAAACACTTTCCATTATTTTACATCGACTTAAAACAAAAAGACAACAATAAAGAAGTATACAATATCAAGAAACTTGCGTAATGTATAGTTAAAATTGAGCCACCTAACAAGACAAGGAGAATTCCACAATGTACGAATTGTCAACAACTTGGACATACCAAGAGCTTTTGCTATCGTCAAACCAAATGCGTTAAATGCGCGGAAAATCACCACACGACAACATGCAAGAAAACACCAGATATCGCGCCTTCTTGTGCTCTTTGTCAACAACAAGGGCATACTGCAAATTATACAGGATGCAGAGTATATCAGAACAAAATTAAAAGTCAACAGAATAATAAAACAAGCGCAGTGCAGCGATTACAAACCAAAGTTGCTAAACCACAAACAACAATCACACCATCCACAGTTGGATTATCTTATGCGCAAATCACCAAAGAATCTAATAACATTGAAATTATTAAAATGCTTAGCCAAATTCAACAGTCACTTGGTCAGTTAGCAGAGAGGGTGGCAAAACTGGAAATCTATATCTATCCACCAATCGAAAAAGTCAACATACTCACAAATGAATAACTCGTTCCTACGCATTGTAGCTTGGAACGCTAATGGGCTCAACTCAACCAACGAGCCCAAGAACTGGAAATATTTCTCCATACAAACAACATTGATATTGCGCTGATTTCAGAGACGCACTTCTCCAACAAAAGCTTTATCAGAATAAGGGGTTTTAATTCCTACTGGACAACCCATCCTAGTGAAAGAGCCAGAGGTGGTTCAGCAGTACTAATTAAAAATAATATCAAACATAATCAACAAGAGGATATTCGTGAAAACTATTTGCAAGCAACTGTTATCTCAATCCAATATAATGGCGCAGATCTAAATATTGCAGCAGCGTACTGTCCTCCACGACATACACCAACGAAGTTACAATTTAATAACGTCTTCAATAAGCTCGGTCCAATATTTATTATTGGTGGGGACTACAATATAAAACATACAGCTTGGGGTTCCAGACTTATTTTTCCTGGGAAAGGAAACACCTTGTTCAATGCCATTCATGAAAACAAATGCGAATATCTGTCCCCAGGGGGGCCAACGTATTGGCCAACGGATACAGGAAAAATACCAGATCTACTGGATTTCTTCATCATAAAAGGTATTCGTCTAAGTTACACTAGAGTCGAAGGAATTAACGACCTAACATCTGACCACATTCCTGTATTGTTGTCAGTAAGCGCTATAGTAATAAAGAAACAGAAAAAGCAAAACCTTAGTAATAGTTTCACGGATTGGGACATCTTCAGAGAAAAATTGGACGAGCTAGTTGAATTAAAAGTTAGTATTAAAAGCAACGAAGAATTGGAACAACAAACAAACAATTTCATTGAATACACTCGAATGGCTGCCAGATTAGCTACTCCGGAATTAAAGGACAAAGCGGAGATTGAAGCCAAATACCCGGCTGAAATTAGGGAACCAATCAAGGCAAGAAGAAGGGCGAGGAGAATATGGCATCTCACCAGAAATCCCGCTGATAAGACAACTTTTAATCGAATAAGTAACAAAGTCAATAGGCTAATCAAAAATTTCAAACAGAATTGCCTCGATAACTACTTAAGCGGGCTAGGTCCAGAAATGGATAAGGACTACTCGTTATGGAAAGCAACCAGAAGATTTAAACGACCTTTAGTTCGAGTACCACCTTTAAGGAATGCTCAAGGCAGTTTGGTTCGACAAGACAAAGAAAAAGCGGAACTCTTTGCTCAACACCTAGTAGCAGTATTCCAACCCCATGACATTCAATCCAACATAGATGTAACACCTGTTTATCAACCAAATCACTACTTTAAGAGGGTCACGCCAATGGAAATTGATGAAGAAATCGACAAAAATCTTAATCATAAAAAAGCACCAGGAATTGATGAAATATCACCGGGTCTATTCAAAGAACTTCCACGTAAAGCAATCATCTTGATCACAAACTTATTTAATGCCTGTATGAGATTGAAGTATGCACCTAAATGCCTCAAAATGGCCCATATAATTATGTTAAAGAAACCAGGTAAACCAGATGAAGAAGTAACGTCATACAGACCAATCTCACTGCTTCTGACCTTATCAAAGCTGTTCCAGAAATTACTACTAAAACGTCTAAAGCCAATGGTAAACGTTCCTGATTTTCAATTTGGATTCAGGCATAACCATTCCACAATAGATCAAGTCCATCGAATAACTGCGGTAATAAAGCAAGCGTTAGAAGAAAAGAAATATTGCCCCGCTGTATTTCTGGATGTATCCCAGGCCTTTGATAGGGTTTGGCATGAAGGATTGACATTCAAGATGAGCAAAATGCTACCACAAAACTATTGCAAGCTGCTTGAATCATACCTCTCTGATCGCCAATTCAGAGTCATTCATGAAGAAACATGTTCGGACTTTTATCCAGCGATTGCGGGAGTTCCGCAGGGAAGCGTATTGCGTCCCTCCTCTACCTTCTTTATACTGCGGACATACCTACGACGAATGAAACATTCATCGGCACGTTCGCTGATGACACTGTAATTATGTCAGTAGACGAATCTCAACCAAGAGCAGTGGAAAATCTGCAACGAGCAATGGACAACGTTACTAAATTGACAATTGACTGGAAAATCGCACTGAATGAGCTCAAATCAACCTATGTGACATTTACGCTTCGACATAAAAATAACACTCTTCATATATACATAAATGGGGTGCAAGTGCCGCAGGCTGAATCGGCAAAATACCTTGGTCTGCATTTAGATTCAACGCTCAACTGGAAACATCACGTGAGGCAAAAAGCTGAACAGATACGATTGAAACAACGTCAAATGTACTGGTTAATTGGACATCATTCCAAAATGAACCTGTATTGCAAAAGACTGGTATACCAGACTATCTTCATACCAATATGGATGTATGGTGCGCAGCTATGGGGTTGTACACATAAATCCAATAGAGACATTATGCAACGAAGCCAAAATAAATTTCTTCGAATGGTCACCAACGCCTACCGATTTGTGACTAACAAGGAAATCCACAATGATTTAGAAATACAATTGATAGACGACGTTATCCGGGAATGTGCCATAAAACATGAAAAGAGACTTCTTACCCACACCAATCTTGAGGCCGTACAACTACTGGACAGTACAAACGAAGTAAGGCGGCTCAAATGAATCAAACCACATGAGCTAACCGTATGAAAATTATAAACCAAGGGAAATGGACACTGGTGCAGCAGACCCACACAAGTTTATGCTTATCTCATAAGTACTAATGTCAACCTTACTAATGAATTAATAATGTTTAAGATTGTAGTAGCCAAATCAATAAAGTTGTTATAAAAAAAAAAAAAAAAAGAAGTTAGTCAAAAAAAAAAAATTTGTATGTAGTTAAACATCATAATATTAAAATAAAATTAATTGCTAATTAAAA